>CM066253.1:10530361-11130361 GCA_033675135.1 Frankliniella intonsa
GCGGAATCACCCTTCTCGGAGGGACCATCGGGTAGGAAGGAGGCGGGGAGAGATGCGTGGCTGGGTAGAGACCAGGGCTGCCCCGCCCGCGGCCAGCTTCTGACAGTTCGTCTGATCTGATCCGTCAGCATGTAACCGCCGTCAGCATGACATCAGCAGCCCCCCAGCCCGTCAGTCGTACCAGGGGAAATTAATTCCTACGGACTGCTGTGTGCGTGCGTGTTTATGTGCGTATGCGCAAATAATGTGCGTGTGTGTGTGTATGTGTGTGCGCGCGCGGGGGAGCTGCAGCGGCTCCCGAATGACGACACGGCGACATTGTCGCGTCCCTCCATCTCCAGCGGGGGCGTGGTCGCGCGCGGACAAGTGGCCGGCCCGCGGCCCACAGTAGTCAAAGCGTTTATTTTTTTCGCGAGTGCAGTTTACGTCACAGTTCATGCAAACATCCTCGCGCAAATGCGCGTCCCCCTCATTGTGGTGTTGGGCTGCTTTTGTAAGTGTACGAGAGAAAAAAGAAGCATGAAATCACTGTCCTGCGAGTGAGCGATATTCGTACCCTTGGATTTCTAGTGCGGGAGTAGGGCTACGCTACCAGCTCAACCCGCCACAGCGCCCGCAGAGCTCGAGTAGGCAACCCGCACGCACTGGTGTCTAGTCAGCACGGCGGCTGCCTACCTTGCAGGCGGTCACACCCTCAAGTGCGTGCATATGTTGTCGCAAACCTACAACTGTATGAAATAACTCACTCACCTACTACAGAGCGACATTCGTACACCTGAACTTTCCTAGGTACTCCGCTAGCTGATATGCTCGCGCTGCTCCTCACGGCTCACGGCGAGCTACGCGCGGCGCGCTCCGGAGCGGAACGCGACACTGGTTGAGCACGAAGCTCCGAGATGTTCCAATTACAGAGAACCGTTGGGCGGGGCGGGGCGAGGCGGGGCGGGGCGGGCGCCCTGCCTGCCTTACACTACAGCTGCCGATACGGTATGGCACTGATACCGTGAGAAGCACCCAAGTGGATGCCGTTTCACTGCAGATGAAGCTGCAGAGCCCAGATCAATGAGTTTTGATAATTATTATAGAGCTGGAGCAGCTGCAGATTAGAAACACGAGAGCCATTATATATGACGGGTCTCATGTGAAGAGCATTGGAAACCCAAGTGTGTGTATTTCGGAAGCTGTACGAGTTCATCCCGAGGACGTTTGGTCCTTGCTAGTTCCTACAAGTATGGAAAATTCATTCTTTTACTTGTTTCACCTATGTGGGAGCCTCGCAATACAGTTTAGTACTTTGTATCGGAAGCTGGCCCTGGCGCGGGCGTGTTACTGTACTGCTACCGGCAGCATGGGAAAGTGAGCAGGGCGTTCGCTTCCAGCCCCGCCCCGCCCCGCCCGCGCCCTCTGCAGATGCTCCGCAGTGAAAGCCACGCGCGGTTTGCACTTTTAATCTCCGCCACTTTTGACCCCTGCGGCGGCAGGGCGGCAGGGCGGCGGGCGGGGCGGAGCAGAGCGCCTGTCCAGTTTGGCGAGCACGCGAAAAAGAGGGTAACAAGCTGGTTTAGCAAACACGTTTGCTTCTATGGTAACAGCAAAATAAGTTTGCTACCACTGATAACTTTTTTCGACATTTGTTTGCTGCTTTTGCTAACTTTTTGCTAAGACTAAAGATTTTATTTGCGCTTTTGCTGGTTTAGCAAACAGAGTATATTATATGTATAAATATATGGAAGCACCTCAGCTCGCCTTTGGTTCGGCAGGCGCGGGCGGGCAGGACAGGACAGGACAGGGCTCACTGATGGACAGATTCGGGTCGTCTGGCTGGAAGAGAGAGGGGCAAGCCGGGGCAAGCCGGGGCAACGCCGCAGAGTAACTCGTTCAATGAGGCGAAGCGGGGTGAAGTTAGATAAGGGCTGCCGCCTGGGCCTACTGTGACCCCGGCCCCGAGAGAGAGAGAGAGAGCGAGAGAGAGAAAGAGGGGGGGGGATAGAGACAGAGAGGTGGTGCGGGCCGCAGTGACACACTCACGGACAGAGACAGAGAGAGTCTGGGCTGGGGCCGCACCGGGTCGGGCGGGTGCGGGTCACGCCACGGCCACGGGCCGCCCAGCCGCCGACCTCCGCACGCACGCGCGGCACGGCACGGCACGGCACGGCACGGCACGGCGGGCGGCCGCATCGAGCAAAAGTCGACCACCGCAAATCAAAGACAATGCCGGCAATGCCGGCCACCGAGACAGTAAGCCTGCACTGTAAAATGCTTTGCAAACTGAATTCATTGCCACGTTGCAGAGGATTTTTCATCTTTGAATGGCGAATAATTGGTTCGTATTTCAAAAGAAACAGTTTGCAGGCTTGCAAAGATCAATGTCTCAAAATTCTTTGCAGCTTGCAAAGAAAATCGCTCGCAACACTATAACCTGTTCTTTGCAAGCATTTTACAGTGTGCTGCAGTGTGCCGCGCCGGCCAAATCTGATGGCGGGGCGCGGGGCGGGGCGCGGGGCGGGGCGGGGTGGGGCGGGGCGGAATTAGCGAGGCAATCAGCGGCGAGCTGGTCCGACACGCGGAGTAGAGGAGCCTCCGGGTCCCGCAGACAGCTGCAGCCCTGTGCGCCGAGCAGGGGCGCCCGACCCGCGCCTGCATGCGTCGCCCCGCCCCGCCCCGCCCCGCCCCGCCCCGCCCCGCCCCGCCTCATGCTCTTCTTACTCCACGTCATTTGCATTCCGAGCCGCCCGGAGCCGCCCGTCTTGGCCCGGCCAGCCCGCGTCGTCTAATAAATGACCTTTGGCCGCAGAAATACAATGTGTGCTTTCGAAAGTACGGTCGTCTGGATGGCCAGGTCAGGGCCGATTCCGCGCGGCCAGGCGCCAGGCGAGTCGCCCTGCTAAGTTTGAGCGCTCTACGGCAACTCTAACCCGAGGACTACGCTAGATACGGCCTGTGTCGATCTGGAGTAGTTCGGAGTGGGATGACGTTGTAATGCAAGGGGTTATCCGAGGGCTGTCCAGTGTTGATCTCAGTGTCTTTTCCCCTGGCACAGCGGGTGAGCACGTGGCGCAGCCTGGCCAGGACTCAGTGACACAGCGTGCACAGCAGCCTCACACTTGAGCTGAGGGTGTAGCCCCGGCCCTGCACCGTATCTCTTTAAACAGTTTCAACACCTCCCTCATACCCGCAGGCCAGGCCGCAGGACGCAGGCAGGCGAGGGCAGGACAGGGCGACGTTATAAATCACCCGTGGCTTTGAGACCTCTGGGCAGGGCGGGGCGGGGCGGGGTAGGGCGCACAAACCTCGCGGCCTTGACCTGGGCCAAAGTCAGCCCAGCCCAGCCCAGGGTGCCGTCCTGGGGGATATGGATGGTGCGGTGCAGGGCATGGCGGCACAGCACCCGATAGCCAAGTCCATTCAGCTCCCCCGCCGGGCTGTCAGACAGCGATACGCGTGCTTACACGCCTAGTGCGCCGCGAGAAAAGGAATGGCATGGCAGGGCCAAACGGTTTCAAACCATACTGGCACATTACTGCGGGAGGTATCATTAAGGAGGGACTGAATGAGCCTACATGACTGACCCATAGTTTCCTAGATTCAAATCCTTTGAAGTGGTTTTTCTTTGAGCTCGGAACTCTACATTGTCAGAAATTTAAATAGAGCAAGGGGAAAAATCTCGCTCCTTTTTGATGAGGCATCTTGATTATCTTGCACTTGCAGTGTTGCCTGAGCCACAATTTGAAAAGAATTTAAGTCTATTCACTCATCCATTGTTTATCAGATGTAGTAACTTTTAATTTTGTAGTCATATTTTGTTAGTAATAATTATCTGATTGGAAATTAGAAAAATTCTATCTTGCAGCCTGGGCGCTGCTAAACGTGTTTCCGCCGGTAGCATAGGGAGGGAGAGACTGGGTGGGAGGAAGGAGGGTCGTGGGAAGACGGACACACTCGCAGCAAAGTTAAGACAAACACTCACCGGATAAGTCTCCTTGCACTTTTTCATGACGTAGTCCTCAGGTTGTATGGCGAAGGCACTTTTTTCTCCCTGGTTCACACGAACCGCCCTCCCGCTCACACACAACAACACACACACTCACACGGGGCGCACGCCTGCGCGGCCTGACGAGACACACACACACACACACGCACGCGCGCGCGACGCCGGTACGATCGCGGAGCGGAGCGGCACAGGACGGGACAGGATCGGATCTGGTCGGCAGCAGTGCGCTGCGCGATGCGCCTCGGCCCCCAGCTGACTGGAGCTGCTGGAGCTGAGCTGGAGGGGGCCGGGCCGCTGGAGACGCTGGCAGGAGCCGCTGGAGACGCGCCGCGCCGCGCCGGCCTCGTGCCGCACCGGTACGGGAGGGGAGGGGGTGATCGGCCACTCCAGCCGCGCAGCCACTCTGGGAATCCAAGTGGACGAATGTCGCTCACAAGCAGTGTTTTCCGCAGACAGGTGTGCGGCAGATTATTCAAACACTTGTAAGTGTGTAAATACCGATTCGCATAGATGTGTAGATGAATTAAATTTGGTCCAGTTTTTATGCCTACTTTGTCTTTTTAAGTCAAGTTATAATCCTTGCGCGTGCTATGGTGCCAACTCTCCAGACCCCAGAGGCAGAAGAGTAGGGGCTGCTGGAAAAAAGTACACCTCGGTACACCCGTGGGAGCCAATTCTTGAATCAAGTTCTTTCTCCATATATTTATTTTCGGGCTGGGCGTACATGATTCCCTAGTCGTAATTTGCATGTTGCACTGTCTTACTGACACTGATCTTGACTCAAGAACTGGGGTTCCTTGGTGTACGAGACGGGCGGGGACGGGGCGGCGCGGGCTGTGCCTGCCCCCTGCACGCCACCCGAGCTGCCCCAGCCCATCTGGCACCCCAGCGCAACGGGTTGCCTACGCCCCCGGCGCCGGGGGCCGAGCAGGCGCAGCCAACACCAGGGGGTAGCGCCAGGCGCGGCAGTGGGCTGGGCTGGAGCCTCGCCACGCGGGGTAGCGATGCCCAGGACACGGTAATACTCCCCGCCCCTGACGATCCCATCACAAGGTCCATTCGGTGGTTTCCAGTTTGCGCTCGCTAGGGGTGGTAGAAAATCATTTCGGACCACCCAAAGGACCCGAAAGGCCGAGGGAAAGTTTTGGGGAAAGTCTTGGATTGAGAGAAATAACAGCCTCAAATTCGGTACTCGAGAAAGATGGGTAAGGTTATTGGTGGGTAATATGTAACATCCTTAGGCACCCCCTCCATAGCGCCAGTCTCCCTCCCCCGCCCCGCCCCGGAGCCGCCCGCCGCACCCCGCACGCCTGAGGGGTCCCAAACACTGCTTTCTGCTCTGCTTTGTTTTGGTTGCCGCGGGCGTCGAGGGAAAGGGTTCGACTTTATCCGCTCTACGGCCCGCCGCGCTAGCCCATGTATGCATGAGATGATGGGCAGTGGATCGGGCACACACTCGAGTGGAAATCATCAAAAATTAAAGAAATTTCCCTCAGCTCAGTTCAGGACATCGAGAGGGGCGGGCGTGGGGCTTGAATGTGGGACAAAACTAGCACTAACTCTTACCTAGATCTTCCTCGGAGGCGTAGTTCTGCAGCCGACGTTCCATCAGATGACAAGAGAACGGGGAGGGGGCGGCGAACCATCTTGATATCAAACGTAACCTGAGGTTGTCGCACACCTGACGCGCCGATTATCTACTATGTTCGAACTGAAATCTAATCTAACACGAATTTTGATATCTGAGGTTCAAGACGGCACTTCACGCCTATATGTAACGTTTTGTTCAAACGGCGACCCGCCACCGAACGTCTCACGGAGCGAGATGACGCGATACTGACATGTATGTTTACCGACACGGCGGTTACTGTTATTGCAGCAAAACTGTTGCCACAATCAGAACGAATAAATCCATCCACGTTTGGGCAAACATGGTTCTAGCATCAGAAGATTTGTTGTCAAATAAGTTGATATTAACTAGATTTAACCGAACTATAAACTAGAGAAGGTACTATGACGGCCGAACATAGAAAAAGTTAATTGTATAATTATGGATGAGTTTGGCAGGCCAGAAAACAATTGCTGATCGGCGCTCTTTTCAAGCAAACTACGGCGTGGTAACATACAGTACTGTTGGCCGAAGCTAATAAAGGATAAAGGAAATACAAATAAAAAGAATATTTCAGTAACCAATTTTATTACAAAGGTTTTGTAATGCTCAGAAAGAAAATTAACCACTTTCTGTACACATTCTATAAAATGACAATTGTAATGGCTGATGTTAACAGCTAGAAAAGAAAATTGTCTAAAACTTACAAAATCAGACAGTTTCCATTGTAAATATGGAGAGCTGTAAACAGTTATAGTTTTAAGTATTTTAAGTAACATAAAATGAAAAAGTCATAGATAAAGTTGTGCAATCATTTCAGAGAGCACAATGGCAGTACAGATAATAGTACAAGTTTTTCTTATTGCAATTCTTGCAAAACTGTTATCACTGAATTTTGCAATATTTGTGTTTATGATAGACCTAAATATAATTAGGTCCTTACAAAAACAGTTCTACACATTTTGCAATCATAAGCAGTTTACCTTGTTTTGTGTTCAAAGAAGAACAACAAACAAGATACAAAGAAGAAAAATGGTCACTTTCAGAACACAAAAATAACCAGACAGGGGTTTTCAGAAGAAAGATAACAAAGCAAGTTCGGACTTCTAAGAAACTGATCAATTAGTACACTCACTTCTGCAACAATGAGGAGAAGAGAAGACTCATTGTATTCTACCGCAGCTATTGATCAAAATAACAATAGCTCTTTTTCAGTGTTATTGCAGGAAGTCCAGTCAATTCACAGGACAGCAATTGTCTTGAGCAAGTTTTCACACCTTTAAAAACATTTGAGTATTCTCCTGCACTGTGCAAGTGTGGTAAAGCTGAAATACTATGACATTGAAAAAAAAAAAAAAAGATGAAAAACATATGATAATGTTAAAAATATGACACCTAATAAATTAATTTTAAAGCCAATAAAAATTCTAAACACAATGAATGAAAAAGCTAGTTTAATTACAATACATAATATTCATGATAATGATAAAAAGGAAACTATTAACATAATACCTATCAAGTACGGTTCAAAGTCCTTGACAATGACAAATTTCTGAAAAGAAAAAAAAAGAAGAAAAAAAGGAACATCTTTTGCAGAGTAGCTGCTGGTAGGATCGCCTCTTCAAAAAATATAAATTTGCTTAAAATTTTGTAAGAAACTCAAAGACAACATTTAACAGAGTAATTCTCAACTTCAGATAGTCTGGAAAACACATAAGGCAGAGAACACTGAAGCCAGCTATTAATAACACAATGTAGGAGGGTTGGGTTGTGAGCTGGTTCAATGGACGGTAACATAAGTTCTAAAAGCATACTTAACCCAATTGTACCATTTACGCCCTAGTCCACACTTGAGGAATCATTTAATAGTAATACAGAACTATTATACTGTTGAATGTAAGAAAAACAGTGTCAGTGCTGTATGCTTCATATTGTCCGGGGCCATTTGTGCTGAACAGCAATCACATGGTAAATAATTAGTACATTTCATTTTCTATTGCAAAAGCTGTTTTGCATATACTATCTACACAGAGTCAATAAATACTAATTTTTCACAGCTTTTAGTTCAGCAGGGGGGAGAAAATGAAATGTGATGTTAACACCATAGAGGCGTTTACCACTGTTATAACTGGTCACAAATAAAATAAATACAAAACAGGAGGCTTGTGCCACTGTTACAACTGGTCAAAAATAAAATAAATACATAAGGCTTCCCAGGCCGTTGAAGCCTTCAAGCCTTCATGGTAAATTCATACACATGAGATTACAATGTGCCATCACAGCAAAATGTATCATATTTTGCTCACAAATTCTAATTGTATACTCCTTCATTGTGTAATATGTTGCTGTTAGGTATAATACCTAAGTCATTTCATAAATAGTAGTTGACAGTTTTGATCTGCATGAGCACCACATCATCATCTGGTTGTAGTGGGGCATTTTCACAGAACAAAACGTCATTTTCAGACCAGAACAAACATGTTCTATAGAGATATTCAGTCCATTTCCCTAGATATTTTCAAGCAAAGAATTCACGATTTGTGTTTTTTGAGTACGAGTTGACTGTCGGTGATCTTTTTGGCTCGTCCAGTGCGTACGAACCCTCATCCTTCTTCCGCATTCTATAGACGATGAACATCACAACAAGAATGGCACATAGCAGCCCAACAACTGCACCGCCGATTACAGCTGTAAACAGAAATCAAGAAATTAATAAGCGGCACATTGCAGGGCACAAGTGACAGCAAATGTAAAAGGGGTGAGGGCGGGGGAAACAGGGGCACACAGAGGAACAAAATGTCTTTGCCACGGCACACTGTTCCCCCCTTCAGAGCCAAGGAGGCGTCACTCACCGGCGAGGATGCCAGGCTGCGCGAAGAAGGAGGCGGCTCGTTCCCCTGGCTTGGCGCTCATGATGTACACGCCCTCATTGCCCGCGCGGTCGTCCTCGGGTCCCAGACCGTTGTCCTCCACCTCAGACTGCACACGGGTTCCCCCGGCACCGCCGCTCAGCGTCAGGTCCTGGTTGGAGTTAGCGTTGGGGTTGGCGTTGGAGCTGCTCACGTCCTGCTCGGGGGGCCCGGGAGCGGTCTCCACATTGGTCTGGAACAGAGCAGCAGCAGCACCATGTAGACCGTCACCGTCACCGTTGTCCGCTCAGCAGAGTCCCGGACCTGTCCTGTCGCCCCGCTTACCTGGGTCCGCGTGCTCTCGTCCAGGCGGTTCCTGTCGGGCCCGGCCGCGTCCACGTCGGGGTTCACCTTCTGCGTGACCACGGTCCCCTCTGCAAATGTAAACAGCGCGCGTTAGAGGAGGCGCGAGGGAAGTCCGGCCCGGCCGGCCGGCCCGGCCGGCAGGGAGGGTACTTACTCCGGGCGTAGTCCTCGTCGTCGTCCTCGCCAGCCGGCCCGCCGCCGGACCCGCTGGCCTCGAGGTCACCCTTGAACTCTCCCCGCGGCCCGTCACCAGAGCCGTCGGCCGCGTCGTCCAGGTAGAGGTCGTCCTTCGGCCTCCATGACGGATTACCGCTACTGCTCGCGCTGCGCGCCTGTGGGGACAAAGGGGAGGATTCAGGCTGGCGCGATAACAGTTCAATTTACTTATCAACTACCATGTATACCATTCGACTGAAACAAAAAAAAATAATAATCAAGAAACATCAGACATGTGGTATTCAAAGATAGCCATTCCTTGCCAAACGTGTGAAATTTCTTCAAATGAAGCCAAAGGGGCGGGAACCGGGATCCCGGTCGCGTAGCTCGGGGGGAGGGGGGGGGGGAGCAGGTAGAGGGAGAGTGCAGGTGAGCACAGGGCGGGGGTGCAGAGACAGGAGAACGGTAAAGCTTTAAAAAAAAGAAGACGCTGGCCGAGCCTGGCGTAGAAGGACCTCGGGGTGTCTCGCTGTCCCAGGCAACAGGACTAGCTAGCTGCACCTGCACCCTCGGTCAACATGACCCAGCTAGTGTGCAGAGAGCACGGGCGAATGGGGTCGGAGAGAGGTGGGGGGGGGGGGGTGGCAAAGGTAAGGCGGAGAGACAAGCCCCGGGCCGGGAGACACAGACTGCGGCCCAGGCCAGGCCGGGGTACAAGGCAATCATTACTTGAGAGGAAGTCTCGACGACGTGCACTGCGCCGCAGGAGTCCAGGCCGGGCGCGGGGCGGGGCGGGGCGGGCAGCACAAAGAGGTGAGGCAACAAACAGGCGCGGGGCAGCGCAAAGACGCACAAGCACAGCCCGCCCGACGACAGATGCTGCTGCCAAGCGGGATGCTGGGGTACTGGACCCGACCCGAGCGGGGCGCAGGGCGTAGGCAGCCCGCGGGGCAGGGCAGGGCGGGGGCAGGGCGGGGGCAGGACCGGGGGCGGGAGCGGGGGCCGCCGCGCTGGGGGAGGGGGCGCAATCAATACTGGGCGCCCGCGCCCCCAGCCCGCCCCCGCCGCGCCGAGCCGGCAGAACCGGGCCGCGCTGGGTTCATGCGCCACCGTGTCTCCAGCGGGGCGGGCGGGAGGACCATGCCGAAGGGCCTAAACCAAATCGCGAGGCGGGGGTGGGGGTGGGGGGAGTGTTCCGGACTCAGCTCAGGGGTAGGGCAGGAGCGGATCCAGACCTCGCCCACCCCAAACACGGCCGCAGCGCTGCTGGGGGTATATTTTTATTCCTCTCCACAAAGGCGGGCAGGTCGGCGTCGGCATTCGCTGTCCTGCGAGAGTGGCAGGACTTTATTCAAACCGAATCGGCGGGTGCGGGACCA
Organism: Frankliniella intonsa; assembly: GCA_033675135.1. Classification (NCBI taxonomy): domain Eukaryota; kingdom Metazoa; phylum Arthropoda; class Insecta; order Thysanoptera; family Thripidae; genus Frankliniella; species Frankliniella intonsa. The sequence goes on from CM066253.1 coordinate 10,540,712, forward strand.
CGCTGACTTTAAGCTCATCGCATATTCATACTAAAGACATGCGGGGGAGGGGGGGGGGGTTACCCTGGTACCTAAAGCGACCCCTACACAAGATGCATGACCCGGTCACCTGGGGCCGCGCACGAGTGCAGGGAACGCCTCGCGGCCGGGCGGAGCGGAGAGCTGTGTCCACTCTGGAAATCTTGGAGTGAGACAGTCCTACACCTACACCATTTGGCACAGGACCATAGGTCTCGCACCAAAAGGTGTAGGACTGTCTCGCACTAAGTTTTCCAGAGCATAGAGCAGACTGCTCTGCTCTGCCCCGCCCGCCCCGCCCCGCCACGGCCCGCCCCGCCCGCGGCACGCGCATCGTTGCATTGTGTGGTCTCTACCCTACCTGCCCTCACCGCGCCCGTGACGTGTTCCGCCCCTGTGTAGACGGATACCGGCAGGGACGGGGACGGAGGTGGTTGCCCCGCTGCCCCAGGTCCACGGCGAGGCGAGGCGAGGCGCGGCGCTACCCCACGGACCACGCACGCGAGCGGGGTAGCGCCTGACACACCGCGGCGCCACCAGAGGGCGTATCGTATCGGGACTGAGGCCATGCGCGCGTTTTAAGCTTGGGGCCTAAGCCTTAGGGGCCCTGCACAACGAGTCTTCGAATCAGTAACATGGTGCAGAAGGCGTTGGAGATGGACGCTATCCCCAGAAAGGGCGTAGTCGCGAGACATCCGCGGGCCGCGGGCCTCAAGGGAGCCGCTGAAGGGGGAGGGGTAGGAGGGTCTGGATAACCATCAAACAATTTATTGATGGAATTGAAAAGTCAGTTAAGACTATTAACACAATGAAAATGCAATCTTGAATCCTGCAAGTGACAACCCGTACTAAAGAGAAGAAAAGAAAATAAAAAAAAAAAAGAACAGAAAAAAAAAACAGATCATGAGTCGACCTAGGATGTCTCCATGCAAGGCACCGTACAACAGACATTTTGAAGACGGGGTGGAGACTGCCGCGAGACATTCTGGATACAATATTGGAGTAAGCGGCACCTGCTCCAGCACGCCCTGCAGTGCTCGATTTCTTTCATGGATTTCGAGATACTAATTGCCTACCTCCAAGGTGGCTGGCGAGGATCAATACAGGGGTGATTGCACCCGACTCCGATCGCCAAGCGCCTACTCCAGGGTGGACACCAACCGAAAGATGGGCAACACAATGGCGCGGAGCGAGCTGGATCTCCGCCTGCCTACAAGGCAACAGCGTAGTGAAGGTGTGTGCATGTTGCTTAGTAGGCAGGCGAAGATGCAGCCCACTTCACTCCACAGCGTTTCGGCTTTTTGCCAACTACTTTTCTGGGCGCAGAATGTTATGCCTGCTTTCTCGGCAGCACGGCGATAAGCACAGCCGGCCGCCTTACGGTCCAGAACAACTGCGAAATAGAGCGGACCAAAGCACCAGCCCACGGCCCTCTGCTCCATGTACACCGAGGTGCGCACACGGACATGTCGCTCACTTGCACGTTATTTTTTCAGACACCTTTTTCTAGAACGTACGACAACTTCGTCGCACTCTTCTAGGTGAGCAAATACGCCGTTACGTATTTTTAAAAAATTAAAAAAAAAAAAAAGTCGTGTGGCTTGATTTTGATTAAGCCATGTCACCGAGGAATGCTTGGAAAATGCCCAAAGGGCACTAAACATGATTGGGGGGGAAACCGACCGATAGAAAATTGATCGTGTGATTGAAATACGATCGGATGATCGGGAAATTGATCAAATGCTCGAACATGATCGAAAAGTGATCAAATTTACAGGCGTACACAGTTTTTGTTATTATAATTTTTTTCGAGTTACGTTCCCTAGAGGCGAATGGATGGTCCGTGCAGGCCAGGCTGCGCTTGTACCACGCACACGTGTTCTCGGCAAAGCAGTGCGGCCGCTATAACACAGCGGGACAGTTTTAAATTCGAGGCTCGAGATATGGACGATCGCACACATGTGTGAGTACGAGAGAGAAAGAAAGAGTGCGTGTGTGAGAGGGGGAAGGGGGAGCGGGGCGCAGGGTGGAATGCAGCGGAGGCATTAGGGACGGCTAGTGGGCGGGCGGCGAGGCTCGGCGGTGCGCAGGGCTCGGAGCGGGGCGGGGCGGGGCGGGGCGGGGCCGAGCACGGCACGGTTCCCTGCGGCACGGCGGCCGCGCTCAAGGAAACGTCTGACGGTGACGATGTTCTTGCTGGTGCCCGCCCCCGCGCCGCGCCCGCCGCGCCGCGCCAATATCTGCTGATGGTGATACGACACACGCCCGCTGTAGCACACCAACTACATCAACTTCCACATGCCACGCAGCAGCACAAGAGGCAGTAGCACATCCGGCAGAGAGCCGGGCGGGGCGGGGCGGGGCGCAAGGGGTGGGGTGGGGTGGGGCGGGGCGGACCACGCGGGCGTCCCGGCCCCGCCCGGCCCGAGCGGCACCTCGAAATGAAACGTGAGGAAAGTGCCGCTTCTTGACGCAGCCATAATGAAGGTGTACTCGATAGAGGGAAGCACCACGGGGTGAGGCAGAGCGGGGCGCCGCACAGATTTGTCGCCTCTGCCTGCTCGCTGTGCTCTCCAGGGCTCCAGGGAGAGGTGGGCGCGGTGAGCGACGAGACAAGGGAGAAGGGAGGAAAGGAGAATGGTCCGGGGGGGGGGGGGGCCTCCACCAGGCTCCACACGCTCCTCACCTCGATGCAGCAGACCGGCCCGCCCACACGCTTCCGCACCGAGCCGCGCCGCGCTACGCCACGCCACAGCGCGCTACGCGCCGCCCCGCCCCACAGTCCCAGATACAACTAGACTATCGGTGAACCTGACGACTGAACTCGAAATTGATAACAGATGATTTTCCCACGGGGACCACCAGAGACTGGAGATTTTTTTTTTTTTTTTTTTTTGGGGGGCGTAGGTCTCCAGAGGCGACGGGGAGGTTTGAACGGTTTCAAGGGGGTTGCAGGGCAGCACTGGTACTGGACAAAGGTTTCACTTTGCAAAGGCATTACACTCTCATAATTTTTAAAACCCCTGTGAAGGTGTTCAGATACATTTTTGTTTTTCCAGTAAGTCCCGGCCAGTAGCTGCATGAGAACACTGTGGCCATGAAGAATCAGGATGAGGTCTCAGAGGGGGTACCAAGGAGGAATTAACTTCTGAATTTGGTGGGAAAATGTCGTGAATTGATTTTCAATTGGTTTGAATTAATCTGGATTGTGTTTGAATTAATTGAATTGGCTGAATAATGTTTGGTCAGATTTAAACAAAATTTAGCTGAGTTGACCTGCATAAGTCTGCACTGGTTTAGAATTGGTCTGAATTGATTTTTGAATTGATTTGAATTTTGAATTAATGGTGTGCACCACACTCAGAAGTTATTTCCCCCAAGGGGAAACCTGAGAAGTGGGGTCTCGCTGGTATGATTTTTTGGATGTGGTGGGAAACGGGAGAGAAGTATTTTCACAAGCCTCAAAGCATCACACAGGAGTATTTGCTCATGTGAGGCAAGAGGAAAGTATATTGGTTGGCCAGGGGTGGAAGATAGGGAGTAGCAAGTGGCTGGTATTACACATTCAATTTGTATGCAGCACAATACTGGCAGTAATCTTTGCCATCACTCTGCTCCTTAACTATCTTATGTTTGGCTTATTCATAAAAGTAAAATGACTTACTAACTGACTCTCAAAAAGGTTTAGAGATAGTTAGGTCTGCCCACCTCCTCTGTTCCCCAGCTGTTAAAAGTTCTTTTTAGGAACAATAATAATTATTATTATTAAAAATAATAATATAACAGCCATAAGAAACGTACAAAAGAAATGCCAACTTGTTCATTGAGGGTTGAGGATGATGAAGACAAAGCAGTAAGGTAACACTAGCTTCAGTTGTAAAACTAAATAGGTTTGCACAAATCACTAGCCTCAAAAGCTTTGTAGAATAATTACAGAAAGTTCCATCTTCACCTCTGCAGGAGTCTAAATTGCTTTTTAGAGTATTAGACTCTCTTTCAATAATCAAATAGTCTCTAGTGTACTATAAAAAAAATTATAATACTGGTCTCACATGAAATAAAACCATAAAATCAAACCTATTACATGAGAAAAAAAAAATATATATAGTGTAAAAAAGAACTATTGGACATGAATTAATTGAAATGCTTAAAGAATCACATTGGAAGATAATTTACTTGGATAAAACATGAGTAAAGGAATGAAATATTATTGAATCAGTGATATTGTGTGACAGTGTATTCATAGATTAATTTAAAAGTAGGACATAATATTTTAAGAGGAAAGGACACAAGAAAATGAAAGGCAGTAAAATCTAGCAAGCAGGTCAGGTCATGTGAGGTTATGTTTGGCTGAGATTCAGTAACTGGAATCTGAATCATTTTCTACTTAAATAAACACACCAGTCCACCTTTTTAGGCAGTCATCTCACAGAACTATGCTAAGATGTTCTTAATTTCACCCTAAATATCACCATTGTGCCAAGGAGAACACCAGCACCTGGTATTTACATCGAGAATTTAAACGACAAGAATAACAGCAAGGGACCAGCGAGTCTTTCCTTTGACGTATCGGATAGATAGTTAACGATATCGAGTATATTCATCCCAAAGAACCTCGGCAAAACGCATAAACGACAAATAAATGCAGTGTCGGCTGATTATGTGTTTATTTTGGGCTCACCTCTTGAGCGGCTGTGTATCCCACCAGCAGGGCGGCTAGCAGGAGAGGGGATATCCGAAAATGCATCACAACACTGTTTTAAGTCGATGAAGATCGACTTTAAATCTTGATCACACAAAACCGTCAATTTTGTCAAACTTCTTCTTACACACACACACATCCACACGCACACGCATACACACACTAATCAATGAGCTCCATGGACATGGGCAGGACTACTTTCATGGCTCCTGCTCCCTCTGACGTAAGCGAGCCCCCCGAGCGGCGGAGGCGGAGCGGACGGGACAGAGGGCACCACGCACGGCTACGGCCAGCGGCGGACTGAAGCCCCGGCGCGGGCGGGCGGGTGATGGGGGGAAGGGGGAGCTCCGGCATCGACGGCGCTGCCAACAACGTGCGTTGAACCTCGAGCAGCAGCGCAGTGCAATATGGGGCTGCAAGTGATACAGCGATGGAAAACAAATTAACAACTTTGTCTCAACGATAATAGGTCATTCCTCCAGCCGTCAACATGACGCAGGGCCAGTCGTGTTCGGTCACGAATACATACTTCTTAATTTTTTGCACAGTTTGTCACACGTTATCGATTAGAAGTGAACCAAAGGAACACAAAGCAGAAGAAACTTCTGAAGAACTGCATTCAGCTAACTTTCTTTTTCTTTAATGTTGTTGTGTACATTTGATGATAACAACAATGACAAGATCTGTAAAGAAAACATTTTGGTAATGCGTGCCCGTTCTCAAGAATTATCGGTTTCTACTGATTTCTCATTCATACGATACCTTTGGGTCTAGTTAACTTGTCCTCTTAAACGATATGTTGAACTGTAAAATCAATTTATTTGAGCCAAGGATTCTTTCATTAGAAAAAGCACTGTGGGAGATGATTTAAAATGTTTTAGAACTTGGTTTTCCAACAGAGTATATCTGCCTTCAGCCTTGTCTTCCTCGTATTTTTGTTTGATAGAGAAGACAACATCAACTGTTGAGCAGGCACTTTGAATTTTTTTTTTAACTTTATTGTCATCACATATTTACCGTTTCTTATTAATTTTTTGATTTCCTGATTCTTATTTTCTTCTATTTTTTCTGTTAATAAAATAATCTTAAATTAATTTGTGAAACTTTTTGTTATAGATTTGAATGCTGCACCATTTCCTGACAACAGCTCATCAATGAACTACATTCCTATACTGACATGGCTTTCCCCGTTCGTTGGTGCTGGATATGGCTGAAAAGAAACTGGATTGTTTCAATCTTATCTCTAATACTACTGACTTTACTTTTCAGTATTTTTAGTCTTAGATGGTCAGATGTAGATGCCAGAGTAGGAAACCCCAAACCTTCTGTAAATGAATTGACCATTTCACGATCATCCCTAAACCATGGCATAAAACAGTTAAATAGAGTGTCAACCAACCAAAGTGTTAATGTAGGCGAAATCCGTGCCAAAATGCTGAGAGAAAAAATACAACGGATATCCCAAAAAGTCAACAAACCACAAACTCTTTTTGAAAATGTGAATAAAGTAGAGCCAAATCCTCATGTCCATGCATTTTACTATGCATGGTATGGTAATGTAGCAATTGATGGGAACTGGAGCCACTGGAACCATCTGTACCTCACTAATTGGAAGAAAGAGGACAAAAAAGTTTATCCCACTGGTAGACATAAGCCCCCTGAAGATATAGGAGCAAACTTCTATCCGCTCTTAGGATGCTACAGCTCTCGAGATCCAAAAATAATTGATGAACACATGCGTTTAATGCATCAAGCAGGAATTGGTAAACAACTTCACTTTTTGTCTCTTTATATTTCAGATACTTAAATAATCTAACTCAAGAACTTATTTTAGGTGTTGTTGTACTGTCATGGTACCCAGAGGGTATGACTGATTCTCCAGAGGATATTCTCCCCCTAATACTAGATGCTGCTCATCGATACAAATTAAAAGTGGCACCACACATTGAGCCTTATATGAATCGTAATCCAATCAACCTTCATCAACATATAAGTCACCTTATTTTCAAGTAAGCTACATACCACATATTTAATTGGAAATATTTAAAGGGAAATCTAATTGAAAATTTCTTTACGTTTAGATATGGAAATCACCCAGCTCTTTACAGAATGCGTCGTTTACACCAGAGATCAGATGCAAGAGAGCTACCAGTTTTCTATATTTATGACTCCTACTTAACTCCAGCACCAGCTTGGCGTGAGCTCTTGAGTGCCAAGGGAAACCTAAGCATCCGTGGAACTCATCTGGATGCAGTGTTTTTGGGGCTTTTGGTTGAAATGCAGCACCGTTATGACATTAAAAAAGCACATTTCGATGGTATGTGCTGTGGAGCAGAATTTTTCTTGTTATTGAATTCCAATTTTATTCTTCATCAATTATGTTACCATAGGTTTCTATACCTATTTTGCTACAAATGGATTCACATATGGATCAACGTGGAAAAATTGGCGTAGTCTAAGCAAATTTGCCCATCAGAATGGTCTAATATTCATTCCATCTGTTGGACCTGGATACGTTGACACTCAGGTATGGTATTCTATTCCACAATTGATTTAACTGCCCTCAGTTTTATCAGTTATTACTAAGATATGCTCAAATTTTAGGTAAGACCATGGAACAATGTAAATGCAAGACATCGTAGGCATGGAAAATATTATGAAGTGGCATGGCGCAGCGCATTATCAGCGCCTGCTGACTTCATATCAATAACATCATTCAATGAATGGCATGAAGGAACACAAATAGAACCTGCAGTCCCTCACCAAACAGAAGTTTTTACATACATGGATTACAAGCCAGAAGGGTCTCACTTTTATATAAATTTAACACGCTGGTATGTGAATGAAATGGTGAAACGGAAGAATACTAAGTGATGTCCTGCCTCTAAATTTTGCTTACACTATGAGTATTTTATATGTTTGAACCATTTTTATTGTTCATTCTATATTTTTATGATGAACAAGAGACAAAATCTAGGAAAAGCTGTGAATATCTAGAAAATGCTCTGAACATCATCTTGCCTATCTAGCCCAAAATTTGTGATACCTCAAATAGTGAGGCTTTGAACTCCTTGTGGGAGCTTCCTCACCCTTTGCCTTACCTATATTATTCTTGGTTTCATCGATCCTGCTCTTTTCAATTTTTCATTGGTATTGTGATATTATCGTCTTCATTAGCATATCAGTCAATTTTGTATTTCCCTTATTCCCCTTAGATATAAAGTAAAGACCCTGTGATGTCTGGGCCTAACTAGTGCCAAAAACAACAGATTGCAGGAGAACTGCATCAGCCCTTTCATAAAATTGATATTTAGGTAAATAAATTATATACCTTCCAGAAATTTTCAGCATAAGAAGAATGGTAGATTTCATCTGTAGTTTTTCTATTTGCATTTCCACCACAACTTACTGCACTTTGCTGCTTTAGCAACCTCATGTTTAAGTGTTTCCGCTTGCTGTGCTATCATATAGTAAGTTTGAAAATTCCACTGTTGCTATACAACCATTATAGTAATTATTATGGTATGATAATATTTATAATGAAAATACTATCAGCTTAAGTCTGTGATGCTTCATGAAGTGTGAGCCTTTATAATAATATTTCTATTTTCCTGACTGTGATTTGTAGCTAGTACAAAATTGTTATTATTTGAATAGATCCTTCCTTTTCTACCAAGGAAAACATAGACTAAATATCAATATTAAGCTAAACTGCTGGATTATTTAAAATCTTGGTGTAATTTTCTTTGATCCTAGACTAGAATTGCATTTTCCCCATTTACACTCAATTCCGTGACTTAACTCCAACAAAACCAAACTGGATGACCATAGTTGAGTATGAAATTGATAGTGTATGTGAAATAACAATTATTGAATAAAACCAGCTTTTGCCATATTCAGTTATCTTACGGGCTGAGCCCAAAATTAAATGATCACCTTAATCTGAAAAGGAATATAACATTTCAGTGCACTGCTAAGGCCTGAAGGGATGGAGTAAATACAAAACAGTAAGCAATACCATGTCATGTCATTGACAATAGTTACTACAAACTACTAAGGCACCCTTAGTGTCAACCCGTTGAGGGGCGGCATAAGCCCAAGCTCTGCTTGCCTCAGTAAGGAACACAATTTACTCTGTAACATTAATTTATGGGCATGGACTATACAAATCGGCTAATTAAAAGAACTCACCTTTAAAAATGCTGGATTTTATTTGCATTTGCTTTGAAATGAACCAAAAATTTAAGTAACAGCTCTTAATCAAAGTAGGTAGAGTACCAATTCCAATATACCAACAGCTTACTGGAGGTTCAGACATATTTCACAGAGATCTTAGTGTGCCTATTATCCTTTAGGGCAATGTGAAAGACATTGGCAGAAATTGTTCACAATAAGAATGTGCAAAATCAGCAGTGGTATTGTATAGTTAGCCATACTAGCAATAAGTGTTTCTGATACAATGGGTAATATGTTAGAAAGTGAACAACAATTAAAAATACATAGCACTGCAAAGACCAAAAAGTAATCTTGTAGAAAGATTCATGCTAATCTATAGTATCTACCCATTCAAAAAAGGGGGGAGAAATGTGTAAAGATTCACAAATTACATTTTACAACTCATCATGTTAAGTCCTTGATTCAGTCAAATACAGTAATGTATCAAACTTCTCCGAAGCAAAAGGCACATTCCAAATGTGAAAATGAAAGTAGTCATAGTGGACCAACAACTCTAAAAATATATCAATTGTTTGAATACAAGAAATATAGTAACTACTTTAAGATTTTAAAGGTACCCCATAAAAATTGTAGAAAAAGAGTATTATTTTAAAAACGTAGTACAGAAAGTCAATAAAGCTACGTAGCATCTATAACCAGTCGCATGTGCACTCAATAAAACTTTTTATGCTAAATCCAGATATTTTTCAAGTTTTCAGTAGATTCAACATACAGCGTACTCCTAAACACAGTAAGATGGTCCTTCGAAACTTTCAGATCTCAAAGAATCTAATAGTGCCCTTTTCTTAAATCATGCAAACATGACCAAAGAATCACTGACAGTGAAAATTTTTTGTTAAAAGCTGAACACAGCAAATACACTAGAAAATGGAGGACAAAAAGTTACAATGAAAAGGGGTATTATGCTCCATAGATAAGACAAGGCACTATGATTCGGTTTCAGTGAAAGTATATTAATAGATTTTTACTAAACAGATGAGCAAATAAAGACTGATACTTTTCAGAGAATGTAACTTTATTTAATTATACTATATTTTTATGAAAATTTGTGAGCATTGTTTCAAAAGATTAGAGCAAGTCAAAATATGTTATACCGATTTGTGAATGGTTGTACAAGCCATGAAAGCAGCACCAAGTCAGTCTCAACTTCACATTTGCAACTAATCTAGATTAAATTCAAAAATTTATACCCTCCAGCACAACAGGAAAAAAAAAATTAAAGAAATATTTGTTCTAAGACAGAATGCGTTTTTTGATGGGCTAAATAAAACATAGGTTGACTTACAGTTCTCATCAAGTTAAAATACAACCAACACAACAAAGTTGCAATGGCATGAAGAAAAATACTGTGTTGAAAATTGTGTGCCCTGGGAGTACAAAAAAGAATTCAAGAGAAGATGGAGAAAATTTTTCTGCAAATTATCATGGTAAACTGGTTTTCTATAGAAATGTAAATGTTTGACTTTGTACACACATAAGAAATAGAAATGTTACAGATTATACCAAAATTTAACAAAAATCCTCTGTTAGTCAGAACACAAGGCAATAGATCAAGAGCAAAAGAAATAAAATTAGGAAGAAAAATCCCAATCTCTCTAGTAGGGTAATGGAACTATGCCAAGATTGCAAGGCATAATTAGAAACCATTCTTCTGAGAGCAAAACTTAGACTAAACACACAGACTGTACTACAGTTTTATGCCATATGGTATGTTCTGTATCAACTAAGTCCATATTTTGCACATAGTTCACTGGATAGAAGAAAATAAAAAAAAAAACACATAAGGAGACCAAGTACAATAATTGTCAGTGTTTGAGATTATCTTGGCCAAGACCAAAAAGAATATTGATTCCTAAAATATACATCCCACTGAGATGTAAAAAGATGTTCTTATTTACAAAACATAGAAGGTATATACAAATGTACAGCCTTAATATTATCATAACTTCAAAATGAAGTGAATCAGTCTTTCAGTAACCTCCTAAATAATTTACATCCCCTAGGCAAGACCACATCACTTTGACTAAATAAAAAATTGCAAGTAGGAACAGTCTTATTTAATATTAAGAAAACCATGAATATCCCAGCAAAACCTTTCAAAGTTGTCTTTAAATTTCTCGAGATTGCTACGACGACGGAACATCCTGGGGTCAGCTTGCTCCTCCAAATTATCTAAATCAATGGATTCTGTCAGATTTATGAAAGCTGATGCTAATCTCTCTGCAACAACCGGATCTGGTTGGCTCTGAAGTAGTGTTTCAACTGCTACTTTGTAGTCGTCCTGTAAGGGAGAAATTTCCAATATTGTTAACAATAACAAAATAAATCCTACCAAAGTGCAGGTATAAGAAAGTTACTCACACGAAAACAGCTAATGAGGACAAAAAATGTTGAACCCACAGTACTCTGAAGTTCTGTCGGAACTTGGTCTGTGAGAATTAGGTTCAAAAATATCTAAAAAAAAAAAAATAGTTTTTAAAAAAGTATTTAAAAATTTGTAAAGGGGGAGGGGGCAAAGACCCCCAAAATAAATAAATAAAAATTATTATTTTTAAAAAAATCTTTTACTACAGAAGTAAGGAGAAAAGGAAAAACTTACGTTGAGAAAGGGTTGAAATGCATGATAAACTTCACTTCCCTTTGGCACATGTTGTTTAACACTGTTGCCAAAATATTTTATGAAATTACAACACAGCTCCATGACATCACAACCAAAAGCAACCAAACCGAACTCAACTGAAGCTAACATTCTCTTCATCAGATCAGGTGGGAGAGAACAAACCTGGGGAGGAATAATATAAAAGTGACTTTGTTATAATTCTTGAATTCTAGATGAGTAATAAACAAGTTGAGTTTAAGCTGAAGAACTAGTTACACAGTACCTTATCAGGTATTATCATTACTAGGTACATGATAGTTTTGTAGTACTGCGTACACAACTGTGGGTACTTGAGAAGGTCTCCTGACATAACTGGCATGATTATGTTCAGACCATATACAACAACATCAGAAGCAGCCACACTGGGTTGTTGCGATTCTGGAGATGCTGTTAACAAAAACCAGTTCCTAATGAAACCATTGCCTTATTTGGTTGCCCAGGATGATATGATTGATATAAGAAACTAACAAGATGTGTTAAAGTCCAAATAATCTTTGGACAGTACACTTCTCAAGAGCTGCAAAAGCAAAAGTACATCACTGAATGTTTCTTCCTCAGACAATTTCTCAAGGGAGAGACGATTTTTGTTCCACTGCGCATAGGTTTGAATAGTTTGCAGACAAGCGATAAACATTTTTTTACTCTCTTCCTGCAAGAAGAAAATGTTAACATTGAATAAGTATATTGTCATGCACAAGTGGTCACAAAATACATTAAGTGGCAAACGAAAACGAAGAGATGAAGTAAACCTGATCCAAAAAGCTGAGCATATGTTTAGCAGACTCCACATGCAACTCAAGTATGAGTTCAACAACATTTTGATAGTTATGGTAAAGTCCTATTAAGGTTGAAAATTCAGATAAAACAGGAGCAAGATACTGGAAAACAGCTTCTGCCGTTCCACATAGTGTTCCTTGAGCAACACCTAAAGAAAATTAAGAAAATTAGATAAAGCTCCATAAGGGTAAGAGTGGATAGTTTTATAGGGACTGACCAATAAAGTGGTCCAAAATTTCCATTATAGCTGATTTCACCCTCTCTTCGTGATAGTTTCTGGCAAAGCATTCATGGCAAACAATACTCTTGAATCTATCTTGAATAGGTTTGAGAACCTGAAAAGTACATGTTAAAATTACATAAAGGTTAACACTCAGACCAAAATAAAAAGAAAAAAAACGGTTTTCCCGGGATTTTCTAACATACTTGATTCCAATATTCAACTTTATTGTTTTCAGGAAGCCCTGTAGCGGCAAGGATAAGGGCAGCATACAGTCCCCTTCTTGCCTGCTGAGGCAAAGTTCCTTCAGGCAAATTTTCTTGAAGGTGAACAATATTTAAAATTCCTTCAGTCTTCAAAACACAAGCTGCCCTGAAAACAAAATTTTAAGAAATTGCACTTTTAAGCATGCTGAAAGCAGACTAAAAGCAGATATTTCCATTTATGAAAACTACTACTTACTTTTTCTTGGTGGAGACCATTGATTGAAATAAAGAAACAGTTTCCTTCACAAGTTCAGGTTCTGCATTAAAATATTTTAAGTTTGATTCAATCTTCCTTAAAAGAAAGTTGACAGTCCATGTTGCTCCTTCAGTTTCAGCACCAAATGCTGTCATAATAGCCATACTCATCTGAAAAGCACATTCTTTATTATGATTCACACTCTTGTTGAAACCAGTACAACAAACAACTGTCAGTGTCTACCTCTGAGTAGTAAGTTTCATCTGGAAGGAAATAACATCCACACCAGCGCTTTAAGCACCACATTAATGATCGCCCAACTTCTGGACTCAGTAAATGTCCCAATTTAGCTTCAGCTGCCTTCTTTTCTACTTCACAAAGTCTGAACAGAGCAGCAATGAGTCTGATAGTGTGATCTGAAGATTGTTCAGCACCAGGAATATCTAGAATATGATGATCTGGGGAGGCCAAAACTTTCATAGTTGTATCTATATTTATTGAATTTGATTGTGATAAACTGTGTTTTATTATTTCACTGGGAATTTGTGGAGTTTCTCCTTCACTGTCCCAACTTAAGATATGTCCTAGATGAGAAAAAATACAGACCTGTGTATTTTATTTTTAAATTGTTTACAGATGACGATTGAAGAGATTGTCACAATACCTGTTATCAGAATGAGCCAATGGATATCTTCACTTAAGTTATTTAAAATATTCGAATCACTTATGTGCATTGCTTGTTGGCTCATCCGCTGAAGCTGTCCGTGCAAACGGCTTGTGCGTTCCTCCAATAACTTACATAAAATGGGTAGTGAATGCCCAGGAACATGTCTCCCAAGTGCACCAAGGGATTGTAACTGGTCTTTGAACTTTGTTTGATCATCTTCCTCAATTTCACCTATCTCTTCGGCTTCAAGCTCATGGCCCATGCCTCTTGATCCATCAGGTGGGGACAAGTGGCACTTGAGAAAGGTATTAAATATCTGAATGCAAAAATCTGGGGGAAAGACGCTTGCCTTTCTCACTATGCCAACACAAACCCCCAACATGTGTTCGAAAGCTTCCATGTACAGGGTATCTTCAACATTCATTGACTCTTCACGGGCTGCTCCCTCTCCAAATTGGCAAGTAAGTCGAGTGAACTGCTGCAGTAGATTCACTAGCAGATCTTGGTTGATCTGAGTCAGCCAGGAAGGTGACGCACATAGCAACAACTTACGGACCATATTTGATATTCCAAGAGCTTCTCTATCTAATACTTCAATACTGAAAATTTAGTTGTAAAGTAAAGACGAACAATTTAGAGGATAAATGGAGATTAAATTGGTGTACCGGCCTCGGACAGGCACGGTACATTATCATAACATACACACCTTGAAATGAGGTTTAAAAAACATTGAACATATGCAGTCAGGTAGGCAAGTTGATCATAATCAGAGTCTTGGGATACGGAATGGTCTTTGAATATGCCATGTAGAGATGCAAGCTGGACCAAACATGTGAGTGCATGGTGCGCTAATTGAGGATTGTCTCGGACGTTCCAATAGATCTACAAAGATGGATTATGTATGATATGGCTATTCACAACAAAATCAAATACATAGATAATGGAGTCAGATTGCATTACCTCAAAGAAAATGTTTGGTTGATGCAGACAGCTTTTCCAATTTGCAGGTGGAGTAAGTGAGGGATTTTCTCCCAGTTCTTGTCTAACTTCCACTAGTCTAGCAAGCTTCTTAAACAAAGGTGAACAAGTCTGTTAAGGATAATATAATATGTTAAAAAAAAAAAAAAAAAATACAAATCAAGGAACAGAAACAAAACTTTATCAAAGGATATGTCTTCTGGTGGTAAACCGCCATGTCAAGACTCCCTCCAATATGGCCAGAAGTTGTTTCATAAGCACACACACTGTGTTGTTGAAAGGCTTTTCGGCCTTTATTAATTCAGTTATAGCCCTCAGACAAAACTCATATATTCGCTTTAAATCTGTTGACTAAAATAAAGATAAATGACTTGGTGAAAAGTTGTTAAGAATATGAGAGCCATCTTCTGAACTTGCCCGTATTTAACAAACCTCAAAGTTCTTCTTCACTTTGTAGTGGACTTCATATCTCAGTCCAATGTCTGCTGACTTAACAGTAATGGCATGTTCTTGCATTATTGCTGACATTAAACTGCACCCTAAGACTTGCTGGAATAAGATAAGGACATTGTAAGGACATCTTAAACATAACAGGCTTAATTTAGTTAAGAAACATGTAAACGTACTCTTGGTAAGTCACCACTCATAACAAGCATTTCAATTTCATCGAACAATTTGGTGCGCTCTGGGACTGGCACAATTAGTACACTGCTGCGTCTTTTCACCATAATAGCAATTACCTTATGTAACATAACATTTCAAAAAACATTATCAGTTTTTCATTTCTATACAGATTGAAATAGCCACTCTTTAAAGTTTCTATTTGCAGGAAAGTCAACAGGCTTAGTGTAATACAAAAGTCGCACCTGCAAAATTCTTTCACGCACAAAAGCAGCAAGAGTTGCATTTTCAATCACATAACTTAGAAGATATTGCTGAAGAGACTTGATCTCTTCTTCAGTCAATAGTGTCCACTCACGGACCACAGCTTCTTTGACAAGTCCAGCAGCTTCAAATAGAACATAGTCTACCTTGCTTGTCTCTGCAAAGATCAATAACTATCACTAAGATTTGAGTTGTAGACAAGTAAAACTAAAATATGAAGTATTTAAGACTTACGAAGAATATGTTTGCATAGCTCATATGGTGATTTTGTTTTGCGAAACTTCATAAACACAGCTTCAGCAGCATGACGTTGCTCTGATGTGACAACATTAGGAGGAGCCTGGAGAAAGGTGAAAGAAAATGTAAAAAAAAATGATAAGACTGGTGTGGTTTATCCAAATAAATTAGATTTGAACTCTAGATTGAGGAAATTAGAAAACAAAAGCAAAAACATAACCACCTCCAATGGCAAAATACTAAGGGGAACAGCACTTATAAAACAATAGTAAAGAACAAGACATCACAAATGATGTCTGCCAGCAATTCATAGTGATGAAATTTTACGTAGAAAATATTCCTATTCAAAACTTCCTACTCTCGTGTCTTGTAAGGACAGGGTTGAACTCCCTCCCGAGGAATATAGAGTTAAACACACCAACATCAGTCGCGCAGCGGCTTCCAGCTCCTCCAGAATGCTGTCTCCCATTTTCAATATCTTTGCTTAAGCGACAGAAAAGGACGAACTAGTTGTGAGAAAACAGAATGTTCACTTTTCATTCCCTTCCTCTCAACTGCCCCCTTTCAGTGACCGTGTTGATGTAGTGAGGAGAGTTCGCTCGCGCGGCTCACCACACGACAGGAGAGGAGAACGCAAGGAAGAACAAGGGGTAGCCGGCCTGGCCAGAGACAGCTCGTGGTGTCTCAGGTGCAGAACTCGAAAAAGAAAGGAAGAAAATGATTCAGCTCTTTCAATGTCACTCGTTCAAGGCCGCCTCTTGCGACGTTTCGATTAGCCGAGCCGGGCACATCCCATTCGCATCTTTCATCGCTTGTATTCTGGTTCTGTGGCCTGTCTCGCTGTAAAGCAAACACGTTACGCCCCTCGAGTCACCCAAATTAGCCACCATGCCCGTGAAAGCTGTATGTGTGCTCATCGGAGAGACCGTCAAGGGAACCGTCAACTTTGAGCAAAGTGTAAGAAAATTACTGTCGGTTTGCCGTATCTCGTCCGTGCCGAACCAATTAATTAACATTGTCTCCTGTCATCCTAGGCGGATGGCGCCGCCGTGCAGGTAACTGGAGAACTTGGTGGACTGGCTAAGGGACTGCACGGCTTCCATGTCCATGAGTTTGGAGACAATACAAATGGTGAGTCGGAATTCAATATCAAAGTGTCAAAGAACTGACAACCTACGTTTACGTTTCCCTCCCGCCTGGTTTTCTGCTGATTCATGTTCTTGACTGAGCTAATGCTTGCCTACTGTTTATTTCAGGTTGCACCAGTGCTGGGCCCCACTTCAACCCTCAAGGCAAGGACCATGGTGCTCCCACCGATGCCGATAGGCATGTAGGTGATCTGGGGAACATTGAGGCTGGTGCAGATGGTGTGGCAAAGATCAACATCACTGACAAGATGATCAGTCTGTCTGGTCCCAACAGCATCATTGGCAGGACAGTTGTGGTGTGTACATGTGCTGTATGTTTTTTTGGTTTTACCTAAATTGCATCATTCTTTCAAAATCATGGATTTTTGCAGGTTCATGCTGATCCTGATGACTTGGGCAAAGGTGGCCATGAGCTTAGCAAGACCACTGGTAATGCGGGCGGACGCTTGGCCTGCGGAGTGATTGGCCTGGCCAAGGCTTAGTATGTAGCTTTATTGCCTACAAGTTTGTGTTTTAACCCAATGCCATCAGATTATAAAGTTTCTGAATATATTCATTCCACTCAATGTTAAATTGAGTTTATGTGGAGGCAATGCTAATATCGTCATGTACCTGTTTCTAAATTAAAGTTTTACATAAAGTAAGTTTCATAGTTGATATACACAAGGACGTGAAACCAGCATTGAATCAACACACAGTGCACATTTTAATTTTGCTATCACAATCTCAACAAAGTGTACCCTTTGATTCTCTCTCAAGATAAATATCATTTTAATGCTGATCTTCAACTGGTGTTCCAATTTATGAAGCTTGGTGTTACATATAACGCCTACATCCTATCTAATTTGACTTAGTCATTTTCAGTACCTAAGAATTGGACCATTATCATTTTTGCAAATGCTCAGGCTGACAGCAAGCAAATACCACCTCAGACAGTAAAGGTGGGTCAGCAGCTGTCTTATAGGAATTCTTACCATAAAGTCAATAACATCTCAAAAACAAAACAAAACTTTCAATCCCCAATATCAAACATGGAAATCAACAATATATGTACACATTCAAACTCAAAACCAACGTAATGCCATTGCCAGACAAGGAAGATATAATCGATATAAATGTACTGACATGTACTTGTTCCTGAATGATGCTTTGCTTTACAGTACCAATCTTGCCAGAACAACTATACCCAACTCACCATAACTATCACTCCCAATGGAGAGGAAAAAAAGGAAGAAAAACCAACACACACACACACAGGAAAACATTATCCTCAACCATTTTGCTAGACGACCTACAACCAGTACAAACCCCACAACTTTTCTTGCAGTGCCACAAAACAGACTTTTCATATAATATACAAAAGCAATGCGCAGATTCTCCACATATACCCCTCCTCTCCCGATGTCCCTCCAAAAAAATAATATTCAAACCTTATGAATAAACAAACAATATTTTAAAATCCAAACTTTGTCATTAACAATGAATAAATATTTTCATAATGTTAAATCATTTCATTTCAAATTTCATGGCAAATACAATACAGTTAACAAGGATACTTTAAAAGTCAACATTCGGAAAAGGGGTTACATATACAAAACAAAGTATATCAAGAGTCCTTGTTCCACAACCAAAATTGCAACAATAGCAATGTGGTTAGTGGATTGCACAATTAAAATCAGGAAAAAAATGGTTAACATCTTGCATTGCATCACAGTAATGTCTAACTTGTTCATTTTCTTTTTCAAAAACCCAAAGAGCATCTATTGTATTTCAGAGTAATAATATGGGGTTTCTACTGAACCCATAGAAAACCCATGGCCATTGATCATACTAAAAAATCAATTCATATTCTTTCATACCCTTAATGTCACAGTTCTTGTCAGAATTAAAGCCAGGTTCTCCTCACTTATGGCGAGTACTTTTACGCGTGCCATCCAGCCCCTTTGCGCCAATTTTAGAAGCTGGACTACGCAATTTTCATTTCTTTTTATCTTGGTTTTTGTTGGCAGCTGCAGCTTTCTTTTTCATCATTTGTAGACGTTTATCAGCTGTTATCATATTAATGTTCTGGGTGGGCGCTTTTGAATTTTTGGATGAAGAACTGCTGCCTCCAGAGCTACTAGAAGTAATTGATTTACTTTTTGATGCTGGAGCTGTATAACATTGGTAATTAGAAATTAATGCAATGACATTTATAAATATTCATCTGAAGCAACAGATTACAAACCATTTGAAGACTTTGGCACAGAGCTTGAGAACGTCTTGGAACTTGTGAATGGAGGTTTTCCTCCTGAACTAGATGGTTTGGGGGAAGTGGGAATGGGAACTGAAAGAACTGGTTTGTTATTTTTGATGGTAGATATCTGTTAAGAGAATGAATAAAAAGGTGACAAAGCAATATTTTTTTACAACTGGAAGATATATATCATGGATAAATTACGCACGGCCTTATTTAATTTCTTCTTGCATGTTGCGCAGTACCATGCCAGGCGGGGATCATTGACAGGAATCTCAGCTTCATTTATAGGTGGAAGGTGGCACTCTTGGTGATAAAGTCCATGACACTCTTGACATTCTACTAGACGGTTTCCATCGCTCTGCATCATCTGCCTGATTGAGTTGTCAACACAAAACAAATGCCATACTTCACTTACAAGATATGTCTCTTTTTCAAACTTTAACAGCTTTCAGGAAAAACTGGTACCTGCAGACAACACACAAAAGATCCTCTTCTAAAATATTCAGCTCATTCAATTCATCTTCTGGTGAGTTAGTAGACTCCTCAGATTCTGGGTCATCAATATTCTCTGTTGGACTTGGACTGGGACTATTGTCATTGTTAAAAGGCTCTTCTACCATGAGCTGGAAAACATTAAAGGTTTTATTTCCCTGCTATGCAGAGGACATTTAAAAGAAGAAAAAACAGAAAAATAAAGCAAACATAGCAAACTACCTTTTTAGGAAGAATAGAAGTCAAAGTCTTGTGAGTACCATATTTCTGCTTTAGGGCTTCATCGAGCATGGCTCTCATCTGCTCAGCAGAATCTGGCTCATTGCTGAACAGCAGACGATATGCTTTTGAAAAAGTTGGGTCTATGCCAATGGTAGTCCTGGATAAAAACCTATCATCACTAAAAATATCTTTGCAACAGATAGAACATACACCAAATATTCTGTGACTAAGGAAAAAACTATGCCGCAACAAATAATTACAAATAAATCACTGTTACTTATTAAATATCATAAGGTATTGTAGTCAAAAAAAATAAAAAGTGACACTATGTCACTGGTAATGTTTGAAAAGTGTTTAAATCTTATAGATTTTTTAAAAACAAAGAATGGGTTTTAGGGGCAGCAAAGCATTGCATGCCACATACCAATTTGGTACAAGAATCCAGAGAATTTTCAAATGAAAACAAGAGAGATCAATCGGAATACTTGTGTAAACTTTAAAATTAAGATCACAGGGCGTGTTCCCCTGAAGGTCACGCAACCTGTCATCATTAAGCATGTCCGAGAAATATTCTGACATGTTCCACGGAATTGTCATCATACCTCCTCGACGACGAGGAGGAGGAGGTGAGGAGCCCCCGCCCCGCCTAAGCACTAAACCGTTCATGCAGGGCGTATTAACCATCAAGTCGAGGTACAATAATTTTCTGTCGGACTGTATAATTTAAGAGGCAAAAAACTGACTTACATTATGAAATGATTCAACACTGGCTCAGTCCTTCAATTATGTCAGGATCACATCCATGTGTCTGTATGAGCTTATTGCTCGGTGTGTGCAGCTGAAGACAGCTGCAGACAACACCTTGGCAGCTTGGCAGCAGGAGCAAGCAGCAGAAACAAAAACAAACAGAAACACGCTGCTTGCCAACACCAACTACAAAATGCGTATGCCATGTAGGTAGGTAAGAAGAAGGATATAGATCGCACACAAAAGAGGTAGTATTCTTTGTTATACAAAAGTCTTAGACTATTAACCGAAAAATAATTTACTTAGCTTGGATTTTCTTCAAAAGGCTAATAGATGAAGTCTGTTAAGTTGGAAGCCCCAGTGAAAAACATCTAGAAGGCGCTTCTCTTCTGCTTCTGCTCGCGAAGTCCTTCTCGGTGAACTCGGTCAAAGGCAAACCTATTTTGGCTTAACGTCAATCTTCTCCTTAGCTCGTTTCAGTCCAAAAGGATCAGGAGTCAGCATGAGGATCGTTCGCGCCCTGTTCAGTGCCGCTAAGGCTGCTAAGACCACCGAAATTTGTAAGTCAGCACAGAACCAGGATCAGGGACAGATGTGCATAACCTCTCCGTTAAAAGTTAACATTTAATATCTTGGATTCCTTTGATAACATCCTCTATTTTGTCGAAATTTCTGATCTGAAACCTGCACCTATTCATGTAGGTTTAAATTTTTGTTTTCATCATTATCATGTGGAAGGTTTTGGGTGTATTGTCAGTATAAGATCGGGGCAGAGGTGTAACACTTAAATTCACCTATAGTTCAGTGTGCATGTGTGATTATGTTCCTAAACATATTTTTCTCTCTTTTTAGCATCTTGGGATAAATTCCTTTTCAAGGCAAATGGATACAACAAGTTAGGTAAGGTGTTCTGTAGTGTATGTTTCTGTTAATCACTACCCCTGTCACCTTCTCTAATCATAAAACTCTTTTCCGCTCAGGTCTTGTCTCAGATGATCTGCTGACCGAGCTTGATGATGTTGTGGTTGAAGCTTTGAAACGACTTCCAGAGGAGACAATCAACCAAAGGATCTTCCGTCAGAACCGAGCTGCCTTGCTTTCTATGAACAAATCAATCCTCCCTGAAGACCAATGGACAAAGATTGAGGATGTAAGTTGAGCAATTCTTACTTCAACTGAGTGTGTATCACTGTTTTGTAGTAATCTCACAGGGATCCATTTCTCTTGTAGGATAAGCCGTACCTCTACCCGCATGTTCTTCAGATTCAAAAGGAAATGGAAGAAAAGAAGACCTGGGAGGAAAAGAACCCATTGTAGATCCAACTGCACCCTAGAAAATTTTGAATATAAAATTGTTACCACACATTGTGGACAAGTTAACGATTGTAAATAATAATGTACATGATTTAATGGCAATGTTCAAATCGTAAAGCCATCAAATAAACATCTGCACCAACAAATCAAATTACATTTTATTTCATACAAGATGATTAAACCGGAGTGTTATCAAAATCTAAAGCATTGAGAAATGTCTGGAGGATGGGAATGCACACAAGAAAACAAACACGTACCAACATTACGAAATACTTTATTGATTTAAACTAATTTGTTCAATGTTTCCCCATAATCTTATTTACCCATACGTTGGATACTCCATTCTTGCTGACACAGAGGACAGCGATTATTTTGTTTTACCCACAGTGACATGCAGCAATAGTGAAAACTGTGGTTACATTCGCCCCACACCACAACGCAGTCTTGGCGTCCGCTGCCCGCTTTGCTCTCGGCCTGGCAGCGCAGGCAAGCATCTGCAACAAAAGCACATAAAAATAAGACGATTGACCCCGACGTGATTTGAACACGCAACCTTCTGATCTGGAGTCAGACGCGCTACCGTTGCGCCACGGAGTCCGATGGAAACCGGGCGCGCGGGGAGCGCTTGTTGGAGCTGCTCGACCCAGAGGCGGCCCCCAGCCCCACCGGCGCACCGCGGCTGGCGGACAGCGCGGCCAGAGGGAGGGGGAAGGGAGTTGGCCGTCGAGAAAAACACTGAAGCCGCTCCCTCCCGCGCGGCACGACAGACGGCCCTGTGGCGCAACGGATAACGCGTCTGACTACGGATCAGAAGATTCCAGGTTCGAATCCTGGCAGGGTCGTGAGATACCTTTTGCACACTTGGCGGAAAAAAATATTTGAGGGGAGTTGATACGAAATTATACCTTGGTTACAAGGCATTCGGTGAACATCTCATCCTAAATTTCAGATCATTTGCACAAACATGAGGAAGCTAGGTGTCACAAATCTTCGAGAGGTGATCTGAGTGTCAGGTGAAGCAGCATCTCCAGTAGCCCTACATCGTGAAAAACAAAACTCATGGAATCGCCGGCAACCTTCCTTGGCCATCCACAGAAGAGAATTTTCGATTTTGTAGAAACACTTGAACCGCATGAAGCAGAGGCGTTTTGGGGTGGGTTGCCCACTGCCTACTCCTTGGGAAGGAATGCGACGCGCGGAATACAAGCCCGCCCGGCTAATGGGGGAGTGTTGCGGGTCTGCCTACCTAGCCCACTCCGGCTCCTGCGCCTTACTGTAGGCAGACCCTCAACACTCAAGAGCATTCCGCTAGTGTACCGGGCGCTTCTTTGAATGCGTAACAGTGCTGCGGGTGTGCCTACACTGTAGAGAAATGCCACGGTAAATGCTTACGGTACGCGCCGCTAATTTGTTACCTGGTCCTAAACCGTAATTTTTGACTATGGTCTGGATCTTACGGTACGCTCCGTAGCCTGCATATATGTTGAGGAAGTTCAGTGGAGAACATTCCATACGCAATGACATACAGTCCGTACCGCAAGGACACGTTACGGTCTGACCGTACACGAAAATTACGGTACGGTACGGACCGTAGGCATAGCCTACCGTAACGCCCTACGGTATTTTTAACAGTGTACCCCATTCGCCCGTAAGGCGCCATGGCCCCTGCACCGCTGGGGAGTATGCAATCCCGCAACACTGTTACGCATTCAAAGAAACACCCGGTACATAGTTATTACTATGTCATAGTAGACGCATGATTTAAGAGACACGGCCGGGGGGTGAACAACCTTGGGTCAATTGTGACCTGGTTCTCTCAAGTCAAGTCAAGTAGGAAACAAACCCCTGCCGACCCGTGGGTAGGCTAGCCCGCCCAGAACCGAAGTACTCCACATTGCCTCACTACCAGTGTCGCCTTTCCTCGCAGCCGTTACCGTACAGCCTAGACTCACAGCCCCTACTTCCTTTAGCTCACTGGACCAGCTGGAGTTGTTAGCCCCGTGCGAGAATACAACCCTTTCGCACTCATGCGAGGGAAGGCGGGGGACGTACTGTCAACGCTGGCGCTGGCCTCTGGCCTGAGCATGTCGTTCGGTCTCACAGCCAACCAAGAAGGGAAATCATAACCTCTCGACACCTAGACTTGACTGCAAGGAGGTGGCACAAGCTTGGCTGGCATGGCGGCCTGGCACCGTTCAAGTTTTAAAGCTCGACAAATAAGGTAAGTTTCCATATTTCCAATCTAAATATCCTTCTGACATGCCTTCCTGGTGATTATTAGAGCCCTACTTAGCATCGCGTTCGATGCTTCATTTCCTTCAATATATTGCGACCTTGACCTTGGATCGATATCGGAATACCGCCGCCCTCAAAGGGGGCGTGTTTCCAAAGGGTTGCTGTTGGGGTAGGTCCTGTCAGTGTTCGCCGGGGCACTGTCTCCCTATAATTTCACTGAAGCATTAGAACGTTCTGAGCATAGTCGGATAAAATCTTTAGAAAACAATATCCGTAAAGTCTACAGAGAATCAAAATAACGATATGCCAGAAATGTATCTGTCTTTTCGGTAGTTTTTCTGACGAATAAGTGGAATAATGGGGTGGTTCGCCAGTTCCCTTATTTTCACCACCTGTAGGCTGATGTGACCGAGCCCAGGCATTGCGTCAGGTTGCGTCGGACTGTGTAGTGGTGGGCCCCGCCCCGCCCCGCCCCGCCCCGCCCCGCCACGTCGCTCAAGGCGAGCCCCTGCCGATGACGTCTCACTTGGGGGCTCGGCAGTCTCCGCCAATCAGCAGCCAGGACAGAAACACACCTCCACTCTCTGTCTCTGTCTGATGGCTGGGCCGGTGATCGGGCCGGGCCGGGACAGGCCGGGCCGGGCCGGACCGGACTGGTCGCCTTTGCTATTATTGGGTTTACAACCACCTGCCGCTGCCCCGTCCAGCCCCGTCACGGGTAACTGCAAGAGCCTCGCAACGAGCGAGTCCCGCCGCGCCGCGCCGCAGCCAGCCGCAGCGCAGACTACAGGCTCAGGAGGGCCGCACTACCCAAACCGGCAAACTCATGCAGACTCGGCTCAGGCCTCGACCAGCCTGCCGGACCTCCCTAAAGTGTCCAGAAACCAGAAAAAGCAATCTCGTTGCAGAAGAGGGCGGGGCGGGGCGGGGCGACGCGGGGCGCCCCTCAAGGCCACGCGTGCCCTCAGGCCTGCCCGCGCTCGCGGTACGTAAATGCTGCACACTTGTCCACAAACCAGCAGCAGCAGAAGCACGGCCCCGGCCCCGGCCCTGCCCGGCCTGCCTGCCTGCTGTGCACAGGAAGTACGTCGGTTTCTGGCTGTGCCTGTCTGCAGGGCGATGCAAATGACTCCGATTTAAATTCACGGTATTGGCTGTACACGTATAGCGCTGTACACCGCATCAGTCAGGTCGGGTCGGCCTCCTTTTGTCTCCTGTTGGCCGCGCCGTCGCCACAGAACTGGCCCTTAAAGAGTGTACACGTGACAGGCATTAATAAGATACAATTTAACACATTCGGATATTTTTTAGAAACATGTGCAGTTTTTTTAAATATTTGAGCAAACAGGTAGTAATGTTTATTTTTAATATAAAAATTGTAAATATGTAAATATTGTTTTCAAAAATCTGTCCGCATTGTCGAATTGTCGCGTGCATTGTTTCGTATTGTTTTTCCCGGTATATTGTCCCCAGTTCCATGCCCCCTCCCCCCCGGCGGCGCCACAAAGCGGCCTCATTGAGTGGAAAGCGAAGTGGTGTCAGGAGGGTACTTTTTCCTTCTTTGTTCGCAAAGGCAGCGTAGTTTGGAACAGCTAGCCCAAGGCAGCAGGAAGCAGACCAGCAGGCCTCTAAACAAAGAGCGAACGACAGCGCCCCCATCGGCCCTAGGTCGGCCCGAGAGGTAGGCAGTTTTAGATACAAAACCTCGTGAACAGACGCCGCGGGCGGCCCCTGCCCTATCCATACCGTTTTGCTATGTGTTCGGCCCCAGACGTTGCATGATAACATAGACAAAACGGCCGAAGGACACAGAGCTGCTCCGCTTGGCGCGCCTCCAGGTCGTCCGCAGAGCGAGCAGACGCCGCGGCCAGGCTCCAGGCTCCAGGCTCCAGGCTCTGCAGGCGGACTCGTGGGCCCTGAAGCCTGAGCGCGTTTGTTTAGGTCACTGAGTAACCGAATATACGAGTGTCTCTCACTTTCAGCTGAGTCTCGTCACACACAGGTGTGAACGCCCATTCGAATACTTGCACAGGCATTCGTATCACACGATACAAGTGTGCGAATACTTTGTCGCACACCTGCAAGTGTGTGAAAACATTCACCCTGCTGTAAGTGAGCGACATTCGTACACTTGCACTTCCAGTGTGACTCGGTGGCCCCGGATGTAGGCCATCCCTCCCGACACACGCACTTCAAGGACAGCGATGGCCCAGCTCCGCCCCACCCCGCCCGGGCCGGGGGGCCGGGGGGCCGGGCCGGGAGCTGTTTGGGAGAGTGAATCGCTTGCGGTGGCGGCCGCAACTTTACGTGGTATCGAATGGCAAGGTCACACGACATCAGTGAGCAGCACACGACGCGGCCCGCAAAGTATAGAGCAAAGGAGGAGAAGGCTTCGCTTCAGATGCCTGGCCTGGCGACGTGACGGCTTCGGCGCGCGGCTTGTATTTAGGGCAAAGGTTATCGCTGAGCAGTTCGCCCATAAATAATTTAAAAAATTTATCTTCCAGTAAAGACGAGCGAAGACTAGAATTTCACAATGTCTATTTACAATGTGTAAAGTGTGATAAGCTATGTTTTACAACTTCAAAAAAACTAACTTGAAATACAATGTTACGAAAGAGTCATTTCGCCCAAACTACGACATTTGAACGTAAAAACGGCAATGATCCCGCCTCTGCGAGATTCTCGTAAATAAGGGTGTGGTGTGAGGCCTAACCCGTGCCGGCAGGCAGAGGTAGGGGGTGCCAGAGACCAGACTTTACTGCGCTCTGCTCCGTCACGACGCCCCGCGCCTCCCCGCCCCGCGCCACATGACGGAGACAATGTCACCAGGATGGCTGGCAGCCTTGGACCTGAGCCCCAGCCGGGCTCACAGCATTCGAGCCAAGCCGACAACCCTTGGCGGGGGTGGCGCGGCAAGCGTAGCAGAGCGGAGCGGGGCGGGGCAGGGCGGGGAGGGGCGGCAAGAGGGAGAGATTGAGGTCGCAGCCAAAACTGCTTCTGGACCACAAAAGTACCCCAGCTCAGCAGGCGGCCCGGCCCGACCTCGCCAGCCCCTTTCACTACATCGATTGCAGTCAGGCCACCCTTCATCCCTCTCCCTCTCTCGTTTTCTCTATCCCTCTCTTCTCTTTGTTTTTCGCTTTCCCGTTCTAGGGAATGCCGTCATCGGTTGTTTATCCGCCCACGCTGCCTGCGCCGCCCCGCCCCGCCCCGCCCCGCCCCCGGACCCACCGCCCCGTACGACACTGGGCGCGTGCCCTGAGCGGGAAATTCAAACCCTCGTGCGGAAGCGGCGCCGTCGAGGCGAGGGCACCGTCAGCGACACGGCCTTCCGGGCGGCTGGGATCGAGGCTCCTGGCGCCACCGGCCCGCCGGACCCTCACCACGCCCCGCCCCACACCCCCGCCCCGCGCCGCCCCGCCCCAGGCACAACGAAATAAGGGCGGCGCA
Source organism: Frankliniella intonsa (assembly GCA_033675135.1). Lineage (NCBI taxonomy): Eukaryota > Metazoa > Arthropoda > Insecta > Thysanoptera > Thripidae > Frankliniella > Frankliniella intonsa. The sequence continues at coordinate 10,568,403 of CM066253.1, forward strand.
GGTTGGCGATCACTCGCCCCAGGTTTCGCTCGTCTTTCTGTTAATTTTTTTTCCCCGTGGTGAGCGCGGCGCGTGATGCGTGATGTGCGTTCTACGGTAAACGAGATGATCCAGGCGGGCTGACGAGGCGGCGCCGCCGTGGCTGCCGCCGGCGGTCCTTGACACTGACGATCGATATGTAGGGGCGGCTGCAGCCCCGCCCCTGACCGCCCCCCTGCCGCGGGGCTGGCGGGCTGCCCCTGCCCCCCCGCCCCCACATGGCGGGCGCCCCCCACAGGCGCGCGGGGGGGCCCGGGGGGGCCGGGGGCGCCCTACCCTACGCAGCCCCGAGCCGCGCCGGCAGTGCGCGAGTCGCCGCCGCGCAGCCCCCAGCCCAGCCCAGCCCCGCCCCGCCGTGTGCTAGCCGCTCTCACAGCGCCGCCCCGCGCCGCGCCGCGCCGGCCACCACCGGCTATCACAGACCGCCCCTTCCGCGTCCCGTTCGCGTCCCACCGCCGGCACCATGTTCTACGCCAGCGGCTACCACTACAACCCCTCGGCGGGCAAGTTCCCGTCCGTGGTGAGGCAGACCATGGCCGTCCGCCGCGCCGTGGAGCGCCTCAAGCGCGGCGGCGAGATGCACCACCTGCGCGAGCTGCGCCGCCACGCCCAGGAGGACGACGACGTCCCCGGCGGCGCGCCGCCCGACGCCCCGCTGTCCCCCTGCCTGTGCCCCATCGAGGGCGACGAGGAGGACGCAGTAAGTGAGAGGACGCGACGCCGCGCCCCCGCTAACGCACCGAGCCCCCCTCCCCCCTCACCCGGAGAACTGCGCTCCCGCGGAGGGAGGAGGGGGCACCGCCGCGCCGCGCTGTATGGAGGGGGTGTTTGGGTGTTTACGTGTGGGCTGTGGCTGGCGCCCAGTGTCACGTGCTGGACGGGGCGGGGCGGGGCGGGGCGGGGGGAGCTCTGCGGTCGGCCACAAGATCTTGTCAATGAAAGAAAGACAGTGCGCGGGGCGGGGCGGGGCGGGTGGTCGGGACCTCCCGCTGTAGGGTCCCCCTGGAGAGGGAGCCTAGACGAGGCGAGGCGACGGGCTGGGCTGGGCTGGGCTGGACTCAGCCGGACCGACGCCGACACAGAGAATGTTGCAGGCAGACGGCCGCTGCCAACAGACAAAACCGAAATAGTTCCCGCGCACCTCGCCAGGCGCGCCGCACCCCGCCCCGCCCCGCCCCGCCCCGCGCGCGTGGTCGACCGCACGGCCCGGCCCCTGACCTTGGCCGCGGGTTCACTGCACACTGCCAAAATTTTGGTTTACCTTCAGAGTGTAAGCAAACCCGCTCTAATCCACAACAAGGCGGTTGGAGCCGGCGCCACGCCGCCGCGGGCGCCAGCACGTGCCCCTGGCGGGGCCCCGGGTGGGGGGGAGGGGGGGGGGCGTTGTCGTATGGGGTGGTGCGACGGCTTCTAGCACGCCGCCGCGACGACACTGGAGCAGGGGCAGTGCTCATCCCAAGGAGGTTTGGGGGAGGGGGAAAGGCGGGGGGAGGCTTCCCTCGAGGACCTTCTTAACTGTTTGCACACGATCGTCGGACCGCGGCTTCGCGAGACAGAACCGGTTGAATCTGATAACACATTGGGAGGGGAGGGGGGAGAGGGGAGGGGGAGGGGGGAGGGGTACGAGGAAGCAGACAGACGTCAGGGAGGATCGGGATGAGTTGACTGCACCTGCCTCTCTTGTCGCCTCGCCTCTGCCACACCGCGACGCCCTCCCCCTCACCCCTCCACCGCGCTGCCAAGAGTGTGGGCAGAAAATAAAAGAAAATCACGTGCGGGTACATGAGGGGGAGGGGGCTACACATGCGCAGGGGTCACCGCCAGCACCACCCTACATGACAGTCTGTATGACTTGTTCCCACCTGCACCTCCTATTCGCCGGTGACTGGTCCGCAGCGCAGAGCCTCCCCTTCTGTAGCATCTGCCCCGTCACCTGCCCCGCCCGCCAGCTGCCACGCCAGCTGCCCCGCCACCTGCGCGCCGGCCAGGAGTACGTGGTCCTCATGACAACAAGCTTGCGCCTCTGACCCACGCGCGCACCCGCGATAAAAGCAATCAATTTGACAAGCAGACAACCGCCGCGCGTAGCAAATGGGCAATTCATTGGCGAAATCACCACCCAAGCAGCCTGGCGGGGAGGAGGGAGGGGGGGGGGTGAGAACATTGACGTCACATGTTCCGTCCATTGAGGCGGGGGACTGAGCGCCCGGCCCGCCCGGACACGCTCACTTGTTTGTTACCTCACCCTTCCCGCTCCGCCATTCACGCAGGGCGCAGGGTGAAGTGGGGCGGGGCGGGGCGGGTTTCTGAGGCTGCGCCGCACTGAAGAGTCGGTGCTGGGCGCTTCTCTGAAGAGCTGAAGGTTGGCGGACAATGTCATCGCGCGATTTTTTTTTTTCGTTATTTTTTTTTCCTTTTCCCCAACCTCAGACCAGTGAGACATTAATTTCTTTTTCTTATTACACACTTCTTTATGTCTGCAGGTATTTTGGGGGAAACTGGATAATTATTTTGAACGTTTACGAGTCACAAAAAAAAGGAGGCTCTTTTGGTTCGTGCATATTTAAGCGGTTATAATTTCCAGAAAAGAATGTCAAAACATCGGCTGCTCCTGTCTCTGATGCTAAAACCGGACAAACGTGTGGGTTTTTCTGCGCTACGTTTACCAAAATACCATACACGGTCCTTGAGAACAATGTGTTATGAAACCTCTGCATGGAGAACTGTTACAAAACTGACCAACTGTAAAGGACGAAATACGAAATATTCGAGAGTCTTCGACTTACTTTACTGAAGCGCGTGTGTGCAGGCTTTCCTACCTCGCGCATTCAGGCGCCTCCGAGCACCGTATTAGATAGGCAACACGCCCGCACACCTGCGTGCGGTACAGTCTAACCACAATGCGTAAGGCGCCGTGCGAGTAGGCAACACGCCCGCACACCGGCGTGCGGTACAGTCTAACCACAATGCGTAAGGCGCCGTGCGAGTAGGCAACACGCCCGCACACCGGCGTGCGGTACAGTCTAACCACAATGCGTAAGGCGCCGTGCGAGTAGGCAACACGCCCACACACCGGCGTGCGGTACAGTCTAACCACAATGCGTAAGGCGCCATGCGAGTAGGCAACACGCCCGCACACCAGCGTGCGGTACAGTCTAGCTACAATGTATAAGGCGACATGACATGGCACACACTTTGTGGAAACACATGACAAGATTATTTTTTTTTTATCACAGTTTCACGAGTGTGGTCACTGCATGACTAGGTCGAAGAATGTCATGTTTTTGTAGAAACATTTCTAAAGAACGGAAGTGCGAACAAGTAGAGTTCATTAGGAGACAGACACTGGAAGCACTATGGGATGACTCGCCTGTTTCGGCTTTTCGACCACGTTCTAGATTTTTTAAGCATAAACAGTGGGAAAATTAAAAAGTACGTATTAGCTCACTGTGCACGCTCCTAGAACTTAATAAGCACTAACCACTCTTAAACGCGTTTAATTCACCAATGCTTCAACTACAAGACTAAGAATTGTCGCAGTAAAGTCCTCCTGACACATGGCACGTACGTTGAGTGGTCCCGTAGGCATGGTTCATAACTCCTCCTATTGCTCTATGCGGTCCCCTCCCCAACATAATCCTAGCCCTGGGGCCTCTTCCTCTTCCTTCTTCTTCGCGACATGAATTGGTTACAATTGGTGCTTCATGAGGGAAACATAGTGGCACAAGGAATCGCGAAAAGTCGCCCGGGGCGGCCGCGGGGCAGCGGCCTCTATGCCATGACATGCCATGCCATTCCTCCTTCCCTACGCCTCCATCCCACTCACTCACTCACTCACTCTCTCTTCCTCCCTCCCTCCCCCTCTGGGACCGTTGCTTCCTCCCTCCCACTGGCACCCCTACGTGAAGCAGCCCTCGTAGATGACTCAGTATTTAAATGCACGCGAGCTTGGTCAGGCCCAGGGTGGGGTGGGGTGGGGTGGGGTGGGGTGGGGTTTGGGGTGGGGCGCTGCGGGGAGGGGCATGAGCCGCAGCCGCGCAGCCAGGAGGTACTCGTGGAAAAGTACCAGCACCAGCGTCTCAAGAGACGAGACGAGCCCGCCGCGGCGCGCCCCACCCCGCCCCGCCAGATAGCAGCATGGGTGAGGGGGAGGGGCGGGGTGCGGCGGGGTGCGGCGGGGCGGGGCAGGATGTGGAGTGGGGCGGGACCTGGACAAGGAAACCCGGGTCCGACCTGGCGGTGCGGTGCACCCGACTAGGGTAATGGGAGCGACAGAGAGGGACCGGTCCGAGCCGAGCCGAGCCGCGTCGTGTCGTGGGGAGATTCCACTGGACCATGTGCGCCGCGCCCCGCCCCGCCCCGCTCCAGGCTCCAGGCTCCAGGCTCCAGGCGCATGGCAGGAGGCACGCACCGCACGGGCCCAGGGGAAGTCCAGCGCCAGCGCGTTACTTTCTCCAGTATGCGCGGCGCTACGCCTGCCTTTGCGGCGTTTCGGCACGAGAGCATGACATGACCTTTCCGGTTGTCCTTCCATTCAGAACCTCCCCCCCCCCCCCCCCCCCCAACCTCCCGGGTCTCCACGCTAAGCTTATCTGCACTTTATTCAATGCCAAGGTCGCGTGACCGCATTGTATTGTGTTTCTCTCTGCCCTCCCTCCTCTCTTTCTCTCTCTCTCTCTCTCTCTCTCTCTCTCTCTCTCTCTCTCTCTCTCTCTCTCTCTCTCTCTCTCTCTCCCTCCTCTGTGTGTGTGCTCCCTATTCATTTGCCCTCTTTCTCACTCAACTTGTTGTCGATATGACGTACTTTAGGCTAACCGACACGAAAGAGCGAGAAGCAGAGAAAGAGAGGGAGAGAGAGCTAATGGGGGGAGGGGGGAGAGGTAGGGGAGAGAGATGCGGACAATATTAAGGTGAGAGGGGGGGGGGGAGCGCCTGAGTGAGAAGGTGTTGTACCGCTGGGATCATCCAGCCTTTCCGGTCATTGTGAGACAGCAGGGTTCAATAGCGGGAGGGGGAGTGGGCGGTTCGTCGAACGGCTGGCGGTTGTGTCAGAGGAATACCCCCACAACCTGGATCTGGACCAGTCCCCGCCCCACACGCAGTCATGAGTTCGGCCAAACTTAAATTTCCATCGTCAGGATTCGCAGACATGCGTCGGTTGTCGGTTTTTCACAAAGCGTGGCGGTGGCGTTGTGGCCCGTCATTGGGACTGCGGGACCCCCCAGCGGAGCGCTCGCACCAATAACCTCTCATAAGTCACTTCCAGTCCGGGTAGGAAAAATACTAACGGAGGCCCTGCCCTGCCCCACAGACCCAGCAGTACCCGACCCGAGTCCTTCACGTTGGCCGGGACACGGGAGGGGACGGGACGGGTTGTTGGGTTGGGGGGTGTTTCCATTCAGCAATGCCCGCCCCGAGGCCGACGTCAACGACAGATCATAAAGTAACATGAGGAGGTATTGGGCGTGGAAAATCTTTCACAGAGAACTTTGTATTGCGTCTGTATTACGCACGCACACACACAGACACAGAGAGAAAACCGAACTGTGATAGCGCCGCCCTTAGGAGAGCAAGGATTGTGCTGTTAATTTTCTCGCTCTTCTGAGGGCAAGGTTTGGATTTTGCGCATGACTTGAGCGAGAGTTTCAAAAATCCTACTCTATTTGAGTTTTTGCCGGGAATCTCGACCTCTTTGAGTGAGGGTTCGTATCCTTTACATCACTTAATTTGAGTGATATTCTTACTCAATAAGAGCAAAATTCGTAAAATAAAAAAAAAAAAACAAAATGGGGCAAGATTTTTGCAGGCGCAGTGTTAGCAGGGCTGCCAAATTCCCCGCAAGCCTGAAAATATTTTTAGCAGGCGCAGAATACGACTTTGAACTTTAGCGCGCACTTATTCTACAACACGAGGCTGTGTGGTCGACGGTCGTAAATCTCAAATGCAATCTCAAAAACTCTATTCCAAATGTCGCGCCTGTACCTCCCCCCCCCCCCCCCCCCTGCACTGCCTTCTGCGCATAGACACAATGTACATAATTTTCAGACAAAGGTACCACCAAAGGGAAATAATAGGTACTACATGGAGGGGGTACAACCATACCGGGATGGTTATTGCGCGCCCCCTTCGTGGGAGTGGTATAAACAAAACGGGATAGTTATACCCCCTTGTGTGGCGGGGGTAAAACTGCTGCACCCCTTTTGGTGGTGTGTGTTGCACCCCTTTCGTAAAGGTAAAACCATCCCAGGTTGGTTATACCCACTCAATCAGTGACCAATGTTGATGGAGGGTGATAGGGTACATCTGTCACCCCACACCGGCTTGGCTCGGCCCGGCCCGGCCCGCCCCCGCGGCGTGCCCACGGCACAGCGCGAGTTAAGCCCCCCGCCCGTCCCCGCGCCGTCCACATTCACGGTGGTCCGGTCCACACATTGTCGCCTCTGGCCGGACAGGCGGTCACCATGAGGCGGTCACCAGGCGGTCACCAGCCAGCAGGACCAACGGCCTTGGCCGTGACAGCCAGCCAACTCGGCCAGTATCCCGAGGCGAATGAGACAAGGAGAGCAGGAAGAACCGCGACAGAGAGAGGGAGAGAGGGAGAGGAGGAGGAATGGGAGCGAGAGCGAAAGGGAGACGGCGGGAGCGAAGGGGATGGACCTCAGTTACCGCCCCCGCATTACACCCGCGGGCACTGGACGCACTTGAGACCAGCAGTACGGCTACGCGACGACACGGCGGGACCTTCCGAAAATAGACACTTTTTAGGAGACTAATTCATGTAAATGCAGACGGGCCGCGAGCTGCAGAGCATCGCGCGCGAGAGGGTTGGGGGAGGGGGGAGGGGAGGGGGGCGCCTCGGGCGCCACCTGCCGACATCGACCAGGACGCCTGGACGGTATGCGTTAGTGTCATGAGCCGCGCGCCCTGGCCTCGCTCAAGGGCAAGAAGTCCGTCATCATCGTCATCGGGGTGGGGGCGAGCACAAAAGGGGTAGGTCGGGTAAGGGCGCCGGGCCGGGCCGTGATGTCAGGGTGACAGAAAAGTTGGCAAAACGTAGCATCAACACCGTGGAGTGAAGCGGGCCTAATAGGCAACGTGCAGGCACTCGTGCCGAGGTGTTGCCTAGTTGGAAGGCGCAGATGCAGCCCCACGGTGTGTATGCTTCTATCTGCCCACTTTTACGAGAAGGGCTCTCGGATATTGCCCATAGGATGAAGCTATATCTTTAAGGCGCCTAACAGGAGAACGACATATGGGGGCCTCCCCAGTCGCGCCAGGTGGTGACGCACAACACCAGCACGGTGGTCATAAGAGACCCACGGCTGCCCGCGGCGCCAGGGTGCAAGTCCCGTAGGGGGCGGGGGGGTTCCGGGGAGGACAACGGGGCAAACCAGGCTGCGGTTAAGGCATAGCATCGCGAGACGTAGAACAGGAGTACCGACCGCCCCGCCCTGCCCCACCGTGCCGCCGGGCGGGGCGGGGGGCGCGGCGGGCCCGCGAGGCGGGGGGCCGGGGGGCCGGGGGCAGGGGGCTGGGCGCCCGCCGTGGTGGAGGGGACTGCCCTCCTATATAAAACCAGTGTTTCGGCGCGCGCCGGCTACAGAGTACGGACAGACGCGATAGTGACAGGCCATTGACGGCAGTGACACGCTCGTGATAAGCTAGTGACATAACGGAGAGTGTAGTGCAGTGACCAGTGGTGCCCAGTCCAGCCGGTGACTTCATAAAGCCATGTGGTACCTAAGAAATGGACGCACGGTCTTCGACCGCGCTGAGGTGAGTGAGTGAGTGAGTGAGTGACAGCCAGTCAGGCAGGTGTAGTGATAAGGTCACAGCTCCAGGGTCGCCGTCGCTACTTTAAACTCATTTGAAAAAAATAATAGCCGGCATTACGGTTACTATTAAGATGTTACATTCTCAAAACCGCGTAAAACTCAACCGGCTTTCTCTGCCCAGGACGACGCCTTTTTCTGCAAACACTACGGGGCCGAATTTGGTTTGGTCAATTGCATAAAACCAGTACGACCACCTGGATTGCTCTGGAACAGATTAGTTCTCCAGAACAATCCGAGTGGGTGAGGTGGGGGGGGGGGTAGTAATCACAACCGTCCGGTCGGGAAGTGTCATTCGCACAGACGCGTACACAGCAAGACAGATACAAAGACACACACACACACACGCAGGCCCGCGCGCGCGCTTACACACACAAGCACGCGGACACGACCAGGCACGGGCGCGCGCCGCGCCGCTTGGTACCTTCTAGAAGCAGGCCTGGTCGGTGCCGTGCCGGGAGCGGGCAGGCCCTGGCAGGCCCGGCCCGGCCGCGCCGGCGCGCCCCAGCCCTGCCTGCCCCTGCCCAGGGGCCCGGGGGCCGGCCCTACCCAGCCCAGCGCGGCGGGTAGGCCAGGCCGGTGCAGCGCGCCCCGCCCCGCCCCGCCACGCCCCCGGGCTCCGCTGCCTGATCACTGTCCCCGTGGAAGTGGCGTCAGCCGACTGATTCAGAAGATCGCTCTCGTCCCTCCTTCCTTGTCCTATGGCGGTGCCCTATGCTGGGCATGGCGGCGCGACACGAGAGCGACAAGGACCGGAGTACGAGAGCGAGCCCCAGGAATCAGTCCCCGTGCAGTTTGGGCGGATAGGTCCTGAGCACACAGCGACCTCTGGCCCGGGCCGGTGCCGGTCTGCATGCTTAGTCAGCGAGTACAGGTATGAGTGGGGAGGGGAGGGACCCACAAACTCGCGGCCTTTGCTGTTGAACGACGGGTGATGCACCTGTGGCATCTGACAGCTCGCTCAGTCTGTCTCTCTCTAACCGCGGCGCCAACACTCCAGATCATTCAGAGGTCGATATGACTGTCGGGGGAAGTGGGGGGCGAGGAAAAGGAGTGAGCATGCAAGGGTAGGGATAGAGAGATGGCAGGGGGAGGGGTGGGGAGGGGTCTGGCGTCGCGTTTAGCGGCCCGTTTTTGCAGATGTTCACACCGCGGCGCCGTGCCGTGCCCCGCCCTGCCCGGCGCGCCCTGCTCTGCTGACGCGACACGCCGCCTCGCCCCGCCCCGCCCCGCCCCGCGCGGCCCGTGTGGGCTGATGCCGGTCTGCAGACCACTCACAGGGAGGTAGCGGCGCCCTCCTCAAGAGTGCGACAGAGAGGGAAGCAGTCGCCTTCCCTGTCGCACTCGTGTGAAGAGGGCGCGTCGTGTCACCTCCCCGGAATCAGTCTGCAGCGCAGCGCCGCGCCGCGTATCCTGACGCGCCCGACAACTTTAGGGATTTAGATTTGGCGGCGGAGGAGACAGTGGCGCTGGCGGCGCGGGCGCGGCGTACAGTAGAGTGTAGCGCTGACGCACTGTGCCCGCCGCGCCGGGACTAGACGGGAAACTACTGCTTACTGTATTAGCAACTATTGGCGCGCCGCAAATAAGGCTCATCTTGTACCGCGAGGGAGAGGACTGAACATGGGAGTGTGAGGCTGTCGACGTCTTCCATCTGCATAACCTAGATGCCGAGGCGGGGCGGGGCGGGGCGGGGCGGGGCGGGGCGGGGCGGGGAACGCCGGTCCCGCGCGGTGGTGTGCTGAACTTGAATTGCGCGGCATTCCGCGCGCTCGACTAGACTCGACTCAACTAGACACGCCAGTTCGGCGATAGAGACACGCGCGTGACGAGAGAGCGAGCGAGAGGGAGAGAGAGACAGGCGGTAGAGAGGAGTGGGGACGGAGGCGATGTGAACAAGGTGACCCGAGGCGAGTGCAGTGTGGGTCGATACCCCACGCACGCGGTGACTCCACTCCACCACACCACACGCTGCCCGCACGCCGCTGCGGATACCCCCGGCGCGGGCGCGGCCGACCCTCATATGGCCGAGAAGCACGAGTGGTTGCCTAGGGCGCAGGCGGAGGGACGGCTAGCGGGGCGGGGCGGCCGTCACGCAGAGCGGTTGCGATACGCAGCGGGCCGCCGCGCCGCCGCTGGCCGCACACCGCAGGGGTGCGGGCCGAAATGGACAGCCAGCCCGGGCCGGACGATGGAGAGGATGGCTCTCTTACGCCCGTCCTTGTCGCGTTTGCGGCAGTGCCACATGCAGGGTATGGCGTCGCGTCAAGGACGGAGGGCCGAGGCGACCGTCAGGGGGTTCCAGGGTCTAGACAGGTGGGAGAGCGTGACAGTCGAGAATATGGCGCGGCGGGCGGAGGATCTCGCATCGCGCCGTAAAGACCCGGCCGGCGGTGATTTCTCGCCATTTGCGCCAAACTTGGCGATGAGACTCTTTCATTTCCTCGTCGCCCCTCTGCGATACGCTTCTTTTCTTAGGAGACTTTCTCCGGCGCGACAGAGCGAGTCTCCCAGTCGATAGCAGGTCTATTTCCAGCGGGTCAGCAGCCTTACGCGCGTCCCGATAGAGCAGAGCGGGGCCACGCGCGGACCGGCCCGGCCCGGCCCCCTGGTCTTAGGCTGCACCGCGCGCAGCGGCGCGGGCGGGTTGCCTACCCACCCGGGACCACGAGCCGCGATAGGTAGAGCCAGAGGCGGAGCGGAGCGGGGGAGGCAGCCCACGCGGCGAGCGTGCCGTGCGGCCGGGCCGCGAGGTGTGAGTGTGCGTCTAATCAGCACTCCGCGCGCATATGTGCTCCAGGCTGGGATCCGGGAGGCAATGACAGGGGGGCGGGGGCAGGTTTTTCGCGAGCTTACGCCGTGCCGCACTGCTTGACTCGTGCGGTTCACAAGGGTTCTCTCCCCGGCCTGTGCCAACCACCACAATCCAAAGATTATTTTCGAATTTTAAGTAGGGTTGCGTTTAGACCGTAGTGTAGGAGAGTCTGGTGTAGTACCCTTCCAGGCAGGTAGGTAGGTAGGTATGTGCGCAGGCAGGCCAGAGAACCACTGCTGCTCCAGGTGTCCCGCACCGCACAGGCGCAGGCGTCACGCACGGCCCGACCAGACCCGACAGCCTGCGCGCCGAATAGGCGATATACGAGCGGGGCGGGGCGGGGCGGGGCGGGGCGGGGCGGGGGCCGTTGATGCGCAGCAACACGCAGCCCGGTCGAGATACCCGACCCTAAAGCCAGTGATATGTGATGCAGAGTGATTCCCTGGAGCGTTCTTTTCTTGTCGCACTCATAGGGCACCGCCACTGGCGTCGGGAGAGGGAGAGAGATCGCTAGCGAGCGAGAGACAGAGAGCAATTGTGCGAGGGAGCGAGCGAGAGGCGACACCTCTGATCGCTCTGCGGAATCGCAGAATCGGTCTATTGGGTGCGGCTGTGGTCGTGGCCACCATCTCTCTCTATCCGACTCGCGCGCCCCCGTGAGGCGGGGGGGAGAGAGAGAGAGAGAGAGGGAGAGGGGGGGGGGCAACTCTCAAAAGCGCCGCGGGACACAGGCGCCGCGCCGCTAAACAGTCTGGCAAAACGGAAGGGTAAAGAAAACGCAAGCTGGGTGGTTTGGTTCGGTTCACGATGGTTGTCGCTCGGCTTCGGCTGTGCCTCACGCACACACTTGTCCCAGCGATTGGCCAACTTATCGGAAATGAAGTGTCGCACATGGTCCGGTACGGCCCGGTCCGGGAGTCAAGCCCGCCGGCGCGCAGCCCACACGCGTAGCGCAGCGCGGTGAAAAGAAGCGTGTCTGTATGAGGATGGCACAGGGCTGGCACGAGCCGTACTGGACACTGGCCAGCGAGAGTCAATCACATTTTTTCCCCTATGCGTTTTTTTACTGTGTTTTTACCCCGATCTCGGGTTTTCTTGCGAACGCCGCAGAATACCGGCGACGCACAAGTGTCCAGGACATGTCCGGGATGTATCCAGGCCCATCAATCAGGACTGGAATGCCACGAGGCCAGGGCAAGCGAGGAAGAGAGGACAAAAACAAAAATAAACTAAACAGTGTACGGCGAGCTGTGCGACCCAGCAGGGCACATGTCGGAAAGTCACAAGGCAGTGAGTAGGAAGAGGGCGCGCCAATCACACAACTACACACACGCGCACATACACACACACACACACACACACAGCCTCGGCGGCCGCCCCCCGGCCCCGCGCGGCCCCACGCGTCATGGGGTTGCAACACTGCAGCGTAGGGCTGCCTGCCTTGGGCCAGGCTGGTCCGGAGGGGCCAGTCTAGTCCACGCAGTGCGGCATGGAGACATGCACGGGCTGTGCGCGCTGCGCCTGCGCCCGGTGCGGTGAATCACCAACCCCCTGCTCCCCCCGCCCCCGCACACCTGGAGTCTCACCCGGAGCCCTCCGGCTGTCGCGCTGTTACAGAGAGCCTCGCCCGAGGGGCACCGGATCTACAGGCCGTCCACGTCCAGGCCGCCGGTGGTGTCCTCGACCGTGTCCTCGGCCGTGTCCTCCACCACCTCCGTGGCGGCCTCCGAGTGCGGCAGCACCACGCAGCTGCTGCCCAGCCGGCCGCAGCCGCGCCAGCAGCCGCGCACGCAGCCGCGGGCGCACCCGGTCGCCGCCAGGACGGCCTCGGGCCCGCCGGGCCCCGCCACGGCCGCGGCCGTCGCGCTCCCGCCCGCACCCCGCCAGCACCGCGCCGCCTGCAGGCACCACCCTGACAAGCAGTACCTGCGCGACCTACGCGACGGCGACCTACGCGAGCGGAACCTGTTGCTGGCCCAGGCCCTCACCCCGGCGCTCGGCCTCGCCCACAAGAAGGAGTACCAGGAGGTGCCCAACGACGACCACTCGGACGACTCGGGCGGCGACGAGGAGTCCGGCGGCGTCCAGCAGCGAGCTGCGCTATGTCCGCAGGTGAGTGTGCACGTGAGTGCGGCGGGAGAGAGGGGGGAAGGAAGGAAGGGAGGGAGGGAGGGAGGGAGGGAGGGAGGGAGGGAGGGAGGAGGGAGGGAGGGAGGGGGTGTTGGCACAAGTGTCCGAATGTCGTCTCGCAGTCGCACTCCTACATTATTCATTCGGCTTCCTCAGGAAGAGGGCTTTGGAGCGGTGCAGGGCGGGGCGGGGGGTCGGGAGGGTAGGAAGAGCCCGCTGGTCATTCCCGGAGGAACCCACGATTGTGTTCCGGGTGAGGGCGGAGGGGTGGGCGGCGGCGGCGGCGACGAGGAGTGCCTCAGACTCAGCGCCCGGCCGCGCCCCGCCACGCCTCGCGCAAGGTCGCGATAAACAATACCGTTGCTGGCCTGGGGCACCGCAGTGGGGGTGGAGCAGAGGAGGGGAGGGGTGCCTGATGACATCCAGGGGCAGGGGGGGATAGAGTTGTGACGTGTAGTGCGGCGGGGCACGCTAGGGCGAGGTGGCGAAGTGGCGCGGGGCGCGGCGGGGCGCGGCGGGGCACAGCGGGGCACATCAGGGCGGGGGTCTCACTCTCCTCGGACGGGCCGGTCCCTATCCGCAGACGCGTCCACATCAGTTTCGAAACGCAAACGGCTGGATGCACAGAGCATCTCCTCCTCCCACCCCCGCCCCGACCGCTCTGCCCCCTCGCCGCCTGGCGCCGCCCCCGGCCCATAGCTCCGGTACATAGCCAGGCCCCGGGCGCGTCGCGCGCAGTCTCCCGCGAGCAGCTGCACATCCACACGGCCTGCACCGCCTCCGCCCCGGCACGTCGCCACCATGGTCAAGGTGTTGATGCGTGCGGACACGCACGTCAACATCAACATCAATGGAGACGCGCCTCGCGCCAAATGCACGTGGTCCCAGGTACCGTAGCGACAGCGTGTGGGAAGCTAGGCACAGGCCCGCTGCCCTCATGTCAGCCGCGGCGGGTAGGCAGCCTGCCCGCACTGGCGTAGGAGTAACGACGGAAAGAAAGGGTTCGTTGCTCACGTAAAAGCCGTGGGTTCTGATGCAGGGTCGGAGCAGTGGTACGCCGCACAGGAATTTCGTAATGCGAGGTGGTCCAAGGGCTCCGTTCGGCTTAGTGGTGTTGGTTGCCCACCATACCAGCACGGTAGGGCAAGCCACCACGCTTGTTGAAAGGGATCCGTGGGCCAACCTGAGTGAGTCGCTTTAGTCAGTAAAGGGTGCGGCTGATTTTTTTTAAAAAAAAAAAGATTCACAAAGACTAAGAGGGCGGCGCGTTAGGGGACGCGAGGCGTAGGGTCTCTTCCTGGCACGACAAATGCAGAGGTGGTCCTCGACAGGATACACCACAGGGAGATCTGCACTCTAAACATAATTTAGTCGTAGGGATTGCCGCCCTGCTGCGTGCAGCTAGAGCCCCATGCAGCGAGTGACCCGTTGACCTCGAGTGACCGGGCGGAGCGAGGCCGCCCCGCGCCGCGCCGGGGGTGCGAGACAGGCTCTTATCGTTTGTCCCCGGGAGCCGCGGGTTGCGGGAAAAGGCCGGAGGGAGGAGGGGAAAACCTGTTAATCTATTAGATAGAGACAGGGATGGGTGTTTTGGAGAGACAAAACGCGCTCCGCCCCGGAGTGACAGCTAGTTTAGTCTGCTCGGCACGAAAACTTGCCCGACATGCCGCCGAGCCGAGCCGAGACGAGCCGAGCCAAGCCGGCGAGGCACAATCATGACGTTAGAAGACGATAAAGGTCGAGACAGTGTGACCTACTGTAGTGCTTTCAGAGTGGAGCGTAATGTTTTTATCGAGCGGAATCTTCAGGAAAACCCTTTTGTACGACAATGAAAAATTTGGCTCATGGCGCCGTTCGCTACGCGTGTTGGGTTACTCATAAGAGTGACGGCCGTTATCGGATAGACTTAGACGCGTTACTCATTCGCGTGACGATAATCAAATCGACGAATTACGCGGTGCGTATAGTCCCCAAAATACCTATAACGAGCTTCATTTTTCAGAATTTTCAGAGGACGCATGTGACGCGTGACGTGCCCTCAATAAAAGCGATCAAAACAGCGCGGGCGCTTCGAAACTGAAAACAACTGGTATGCGACATATGCATGGTCACAGTGATAGGCGGGCCGGGCCATTAGAGATAGAGGGTTCAGGTCAGGTCAGGTCAGGGAGGCCAGGGTCCAGCTGCGTGCTGTGCACGTGCTGCGCGCCCGCCCCGCCCGCCCAAACAGGAAGAGGAGAGGACCAGCGCCCCCCCCCCCCCGGGGGGGGGGACATCACTAAAGCCGAGTTTTTTCTTAAATTTGTAGGGTGTGCGACAAATTATTCAGAAACTTGTAGGTGAGTTTGTCGCAAACCTTCAAATGTGTGAGAACAGTCTGACCAGCGGGTGAACGACATTCAAACCCTTGGATTTGTCCGCGCGCCATGACCCGAGCCTCTCTCTCTCGCTGCCCTACAGGTGATGGCGGCCCTGTCCGTGTCGCTGGGCTCCATGGTGGTGGGCTTCGCCTCGGCCTACACCTCGCCGGCGCTGCCCGTCATGAAGGAAGAGCTCAACATCACCAATGAGCAGGGCGCCTGGATCGGCAGCATCATGCCCCTGGGAGCGCTGGTGGGCGGCATCCTCGGCGGGCCCTTCATCGAGGGCATAGGCCGGCGGACCACCATCCTAGCCACGGCTGTGCCCTTCATCATCTCCTGGTTCCTCATCGCCCTGGCCAACGGCCTGCCCATGGTGCTGGCCGGGCGCGTCATCGCGGGCGTGTGCGTGGGCGTGGCGTCGCTGTCGCTGCCCGTTTACCTCGGCGAGACGGTGACGCCCGAGGTGCGCGGCACGCTGGGGCTCATGCCCACAACGCTGGGTAACATCGGCATCCTGCTCTGCTTCGTCTGCGGCAAATACCTCGACTGGGACAACCTGGCCATGCTGGGCGGCTGCATCCCCGTGCCCTTCCTCATCTGCATGTTCCTCATCCCGGAGACTCCGCGCTGGTACATGTCTAAAGGTGAGTCCGCCCACTTGCAAGTGAGTGACAATCATTCGCAAACTTGGATTGAGAGCAGCCCCCTTTCACGACCCCCTGCCACGCTCCGCCGCTCACCACGCTCGCGTTCTTCTCGTCCTCCACAGGCAAGGCCAAGCAGGCGCGCGAGGCGCTGCAGTGGCTGCGCGGCTCCAAGGCCGACGTGTCCTTCGAGATGTCTGAGATCGAGCGGGTCGCGGCCGACTCCGAGAAGAACTCGAAAGAGTCGTCGCAGTTCAAGGAGATGTTCAGCCGCGCCAACGCGCGCCCCCTGCTCATCACCATCGGCCTCATGTTCTTCCAGCAGATGTCAGGTATCAACGCCGTCATCTTCTACGCCACCAGTATCTTCAAGGTGAGTCCCCTGAGCCCGTCCCGTCCGGCCCTGCCCTGTCCAGCCCTGCCCGGCGCTCCAGTCCTCACGCTCGTTCTCTTCTCAGGACGCGGGCAGCACCATCGAGGAGAACCTGTGCACCATCATCATCGGCGTGGTCAACTTCTTGTCGACGTTCGTGGCGACCATACTGATCGACCGCCTGGGCCGCAAGGTCCTGCTGTACGTCTCGAGCGTGGCCATGACGCTGACCCTCGGCACGCTCGGCGGCTTCTTCTACGCGCGCTCCGTGGGGGCCACGTGGCCCGGCTGGATCCCCCTGGCCTGCCTCGTGGTCTACGTCGTGGGCTTCTCCGTGGGCTTCGGCCCCGTGCCTTGGCTCATGATGGGCGAGATTCTGCCAGGTGAGTGAGGCTCGATAATAACACGATGACTTGGACGTGACGTCCTAGTTTGCAGTGTAGAACCTCTCCTCTCTGTGGCCAAAACTAACGATTTCTGTGTCGACAGCGAACATCCGTGGGTCCGCCGCCTCGCTCGCCACGGCCTTCAACTGGTCCTGCACGTTCCTCGTCACGCTCACGTTCGAGAACATCATGGAGGGCATGGGCTCGCACAACGGCTTCTGGATGTTCGCCGGGGTGTGCTTCGTCGGCCTGTTCTTCGTCATCTTCTTCGTGCCAGAGACGCAGGGCAAGAGCCTCGAGGACATCGAGAAGAAGCTGACGGGCCAGCGCATCCGTCGCATGTCCAGCGTGGCCAACCTGCGGCCCATGCCCATGGCGGTGTAGAGCCCCGCCCCGCCCCGCCCCGCCCGGGGCCGTACGCTAGTCACGCACCAAAGCTCTCTGATATTAGGTATAAGAGGAGAGGAGAGAAAACTGGCAATTTATTTTTAACTCATTTCTATCTCTCTGCACGCCTGTTGTAGCTGCTAAAACCCTTCATTGACATGTAAAGCCAGCAATAATAGGATTGTAGTGAAGAAACATTTGACTGCTGCACATGTAGTGCAGGAGAAAACCTGAAGTTATTTGTTAAATTGTGAGCTTTTCTCTTAAAGTGTCCTTCAGAAGGACAGAGTACTGTCACCAAAAGAAAGCCAAACATCTGCAGCTCAATCAGTTGCACTCAATTAGTTTGAATTGTTAGTTCTATGCGAGTCTCGCATTCCTCACATAACGTACCAGTAGGATATTAAGTAGGGAATCGTGATCTGACTATTAGTGTGATTTTTTCTTATTTGAGGATATACTATGGGAGAATCTCACTTGTATGAGACTTTCCTTTGTGCCACTCAATAATTTTAGTGTTAACAATTATTTATTTATTACAATTATTATAGATAGGTAGATATTTGTTGTTGCCCCTACTATCAACACTGTCAGTGCATTCCAGTCTGTCAGTAATTTACGAGAGCAGTGGCATGATAGACGCACTCCCTCAAAGCATTTCCCTATATATGTACATAATATTGTGAGATTCATTTTTATCGGCTGTGTGTCAATTCAAGACTGGCAATATTCTTAGCCAAATCTCTGATAATAGTAATAATCAAATTTATACTATTAATTTTAATTCTGATAAACAATAATAAGCAAATCTATGAATTTACATCAATTTTCTTGTTTAGTTCATAGTTTATGAGATTGTTGACTGTGGTGTGTGTCTTTAGGTAGGGTGGCCACTCTGCTCTCACATTCCTGAAAAATCTGTACTTAGACGATAATAAACCAGATCCATTATCAAGTGAGCTGCCTGATCCAATATGACAGGAAGAAAGGTTTAGATTGAGCTCTAACAATGAGCTTAAGAATGTGATGGTTAAATAAAATCTATTTTGGAAAACTATTTATGATGCCGTCTCTACATAAAAGACTGTGATGTAATTAAGTATCTCCTGAATCAAGTGACGGCTACTAGAGTTGTATGCACTCTAAAATGTCGAAAACCGAACGCTGGATGGAATGGAGATGTTTGTATGTTGGACAGGTGTAAAAGACACATGGTGCTGCATTTCATGTCAATAATATTTTTTTTGTAAATACATGAAACATTATTTAAATTTTTGTACATGTTTATGTTGAGTGAGGGGAGACACATTCTCAGCATAAAATATATAAATCTATTTTCCAAAGAGCCTTTTTACTGTCCAGTTTCAGACATGACGAAATTGCTTATCTCACCAACCCCACGAACAAAGTGTCCACAGCACACTACTCAAGCAAGAGATAGTTAACTGTTTCAAAACCACATGAGAAAATCAACACTTGTGTTATGCGGTTTGCAAAAGTACTCAGTACATATTGTAGGAATAAAATATTATAAGAGTGAACGATGATCAAGAAGAAAAGATTGAACCTTGTCCAAGAAACATTAATAAATGAAACATACATTTAACTACCTACAGTTAATGAATCTCACTAATTAAAATACTTTCCTAGAGTTGATCGGAACTTCAGTTTTCGTAATGGTTATCAAATCTTTCAACACAAAGTAACAATAGTGACAGCAGCAATAGAACGCTAAAAGGACCAAGGGTACCTCATGAAACCTAGGCCAACCAGATGAGCACGATATCATTCTGAACAACGAGCCATATTTCGCTCTGGGTGCCAAAACCCCTACCTCCCACTAAGAGTTGGTATGTGTGCACTGTAAGCCATAGACGCTTCAAATACGGTAAAATCAATCGAGTGAGGGCAAAGAGCCGTACAAAAATAGCCTAGTAAAATGTATTTATTTATATATGGTCGAGTCTGTGAAAGTCCTTTCAAACAAACGCAGACGCTAAACTACCATCGCAAGAGGAGCTGCTTTGCAGAGCATTGCCTTCTTAAGATTTTGCAGCGTCCAAGACTAGTCGGGTTTTCAGAGTTAGGGTTTTTGTTTTAGAGAGGAAGGTACAGGTTATGTTAACCCGGTACTCACCCATGACTTGCACTCGGCATATGGCGCAGGTGTCGCACTCCACATCCCAGCTCCACATCGCGACCGCGTTCCACTTCTTGAGCGTGAACATCTTCTCAGGTTTGGAAGTCTCGTTGTCGACGCGATCAGAGGAATTTTCTTCATCGGCCATTGTCACTACTCCCATGCACTGGAAGCTGACACTTCGAAGATTCAAAACAAACAGTGCCCGGAGCAGACGAAAGACAAATGACGGGGGTCCCGCCTCAGGCTGGCACCACCTCCCTGGCAGTGTCACCAACAGAAAAACGAAAAACGAACACGAGACATACAATGGAAAAGGCCTGCAGCGAGGCTACTCCCTAATAAAGATGTATTTTAGAGGTAGAAAGTTAACGTTTCCCGATCAAAGCCAGCGTTACTTGATCGTAGGTAACATCACAAAGTGTATCTGATAAAAAAACAAGGATGGACCTCAAATGCCATCTACCCTTTTCCTGCACCAATGAATAATTCGCTGCGCTAGCCTCGCGTACAACCACACTTTGCTTTAAGCAGGGTGAGCGAAACACCAGAAAAGTGCAATTGCGACGAGGAGGAGGATGAGGACATTATAGAAAACGGATTTGTGTGTGTACCATGCAGCGTTAACTGACTGGAGGGATGAAATCGGATTTATTTCTGAAGTAAATGAAAGCCAGAGGGAAGTGGCGGAGTGAAGAGCCCCTGTTTCGAGTGCATGTGACTTCACTAACTTCCGTGGCTTCTGCTAGTCTGGACTTGCATCGATAAAAACAAAAACATGGCGGACCTTAATATGCAGGATGTTGATTTATACGAATTATTAGGTATAGCATCTACTTCGACCGTTTCTGAGGTAAGAATGATTCGCTATCCCTTACTCTAAAATACTAATTATTTCCGACGGCTGTAAACCGTATTTTTTATTCTAACCTTAAGGGATGAAATAGCTTAACCAAGAAAGTTACGGTGCATGATCAACCCTCTAAGAAAATTCATTTTCATACCTAGACTGCTATATCTCGTTGATTTATTGTTCGGCCATTTAACCTACTAAAACAATTTGTATTTGATTTCAATTTTACATCCCTCCAAACGTTGACGGGTGCTTGTTCCTACAAACTTGTTACTTGCAGGGACCTTTCCAACCTGATCCTATAGGCAGACAGGCCAAAATTTGTCAATATTTTGATTTCCATAAACTTAAAATATTTTCTTCGATGTTTCTTAATTTTAAAAATTTTGTGTGTTCAGGTTAAAAAAGCTTACAGAAAAAAGGCTTTGACATGCCATCCAGACAAAAACCCAGACAACCCTCGAGCTGCAGAGTTGTTTCACCAGTTGTCCAAAGCTTTAGAAATCCTCATAGATGAGCAGGCCAGAGTAAGTAACATTTTATGTTGTCTTGTAATGTATAATCTATTTATTTTTTTCCCATTTCTATATTTCATGCTGTTTCTTTAAATAATCTGTTTAGGCTGCTTATGACAAAGTTCTTAATGGGAAAAAAGCTGCAAAGTTACGACATAGAGAATTAGATGAAAAACGTAAAAAACTAAAAGAAGATCTTGAGGCTAGAGAGCGAACAGCGACAGAAGCTAATGCTACTAGTAAAAAGCAGGATATCAAAACTGATGAAGAAAAACTACAAGTAAGTCATTTGTAAGGAAGCCTTTGAATTAATAACTTATTGGTGTTGTTGTTATTATTATTATTGCTATCATACTATCAATTTTACTCTTTAGGCCGAAATTGAGAGGCTCAGAAAAGAGGGCTCTCGTCAAGTTGAGGAGGAAGTTGAGCTAGTCAGACAGCAATTATTACAAGATGCCAAGACACCTACTCCAGAAGAGCCCCAAAGCAACGGCTTAAACCGTTTGCGCATACGGTGGAAAGCCAGTAAGGATGATCCAAACAATGGTGGATATCCATATGATACCCTCCTTAAAATAATGTCCAAGGTATTGTATTAGTTTGAACCAAAACATAGATAATGTTCTTGTCTCTCATCTTTAAAAAGTTAAATGTATCATCATGATTTTTCTTCTTTTTAGTATGGTGATATTGTGGCATTAGTTGTTTCTCCAAAGAAAAATGGAAGTGCTTTAGTGGAATTTAAAACAAAAGATGCTACAGTAAGTTTATTCTCTTGTCAAATGAAATGTCTAATTCCAATTTTAACATTTTTATCATTGCCTTTGTATCTATTTTTCTTTCAGGATACAGCATTTACCCTAGAAAAGGGGTTTCTTTCCAACCCATTAACTATGGAGAGGCTTGGGGAAGCTTCCAAAACAAACTCTCAAGAACCTGAGCGAGTTCAAACACCAAAATACATTGATCTGACCAAAACAGATGATAGCAGAAATGTAACACCTGCTTCAAATTTGTTTCCCAACTACACACCATCTTCAACTCATGTGCCTGGCTCCATGGCAAACTTTGCTTCTGCCCCAGACTTCTCTCAACTGGTAAGGCTAACTTAACAACTAAATTACTGTACATTTCATTCTTTTCTCATTTTCTCTTCAGTTTAATGGTGTCATAGAAACTCAATATTTGGTTCTATAAAATTTTGAAGTATTGAAGGGAATCAGTCATCTTTGTGTTTTCTTGGAACAGAATGGTTCTGCTTCAATGTATTTTTAGTGCTATTTTTTCTAGTGTTTTCCTCAAATTTGACTAGCTTAAGAAATGAGGGGAAAAGCCTGTATAATTTACTAGAGCTTCCTCACAGATTAATTGTATTGAAGCTTTATAAATTATGTCAAAGAGATCAGACTGGATTTCATATTTTTCTTATTGGGCTCTTTGTTGTTTCTTAATTTTTTTTTTACCATGAGTGGGATGAATTAAAGGCATATCATGCAGTTTTACTTCTTTTCACAAGCCTGATATGAAAGAGATCATTCTCTTCTTAGGGTCCCTCTTTGTGGCTAACTTAATTTTCGCAAGATCAGAAGTAGTTGAGATGCCACCTTTCTTGACACAGGACTGAGCTGCGCTGACCCAGAGCTTTTCTCTCACCCGCGCTGCACAAACAGTTTTCAGGTTGCAGTTTTGTTTAACTTGGGTTTCACTTTGGCTGGCTTTGCATTTGTATTTATCAGAGTGATCAGTTTGTTTAAAGGGTCATGCCATGAGACTATAGAAAAACAATCTTCTTTTTAAAATTCTTTTTTTGCATATTTTTCAGTCTTTTGCAAACTAGCCTAAGAGCTGAAAAGTATTTTTGTATGATATCGATTATAGCACTGTTGTATTTTAACGACCTCAACCTCTTTGCATGGCCCTCAACCCAATCAAGTGCCATTATCTGCTTCTCCTGGTACTTTGCTTGATTAGTGGGGTTGGTTTTAACATCCCAAGCTAATAAAACACAAGGAAGTGCGTGCTGGATCTGCAGGGCAGGACTGGGCTGACCTGGGCGAGTGGAGATCCATCATAGCAGTATTGCAGCTTAAACTGTTTCCTGTGTGTAGTGACATCAGTGTGCGATCATCTTCCATGTACTGTTGTGTGTGCCTGTAGGTGTACATGTGTGCTCAGTAATGTCTGCGTAAAGTGACGGTTGTGGGTTTAATAGATTTTGCCATTCCCTTCTCTCTGTCAGCATGTGAAAGAAAAATATTTGCCACTTATCCATTGATTCACCTTTTCTGTTAAATTGCACGCTCAACTTGCTAGCATTATTTTTTTCTCTCCCAGCTGGGTGTTTGTTTCCTGTCTTCCAGATCATATGATCAACTGTTTTCTTAATATCATCTTTGAGAACTTATGGTAAATCACTACATTTACTCAAATATAACAGTGTTTTAGTTCATAGAATATAACCATAAAAATGAGTAATTTTTGATTATCTAGGTACTTATTATTACCAAATGGTACACCAAGTTCAAACTTTTGTCAGCTATGATTTAAGAATAGTTTCTGTGCCTTATTTTGATGAAATTGGTGAACATACAACACTCAAATATGTAGTCTTTGTGATTCTCTTCCTTAAGTAGCTTCTAACACTAAGCCGTATTCATTGAAGATGAGGTCTGGTTGAGGGATATAGGCTACTGTAGGCATTATTATAATTTCTATCTTTCAAATACAAATCATTAAACAGTAAATGGCTTGGACTTTGGATTGTGCCAATACTTGTATTGACTTACTAATAATTATTTCTGCTATATTGGTCCTACAATTTCATATTTGGAAGTGGTATTTTGCGGGCAGGTTTTTCAGGAAGACAATATTTCTAATATGTAGTTGACAAGCCTACCTTTGCTTTGCGCACGTATTGGTATATGGATTAGGGAAGGATTTCTAGTGTGCTGCTGTTCTCTTGTTGTTTGCCTGCTGAACAGAGCCTCCGTACCCTAAAGAAGGAAGCACTGAATAGTAAGTCAGTCACATGGAAAGCTTTGTAGCAAAGGCATCATTTGTGCATCTGTTTTGTTTTTACATCTTTTTAATGCAAAATGTGAGCAATACTTCTCATATTAAGAATCAAGTCCTGTGTGCTTTTCACACTAAACCAGCTGCTGTGACTTAAGTGTTCAGCTATCACGTTTGGCTATTTAAGAAGAAATTGAAAGGTAAGTCCTGGGTAAACAACAGGGGCAAAAACTCAACAAAATTATCTTGGGATACCAATTTGTAGTTTGCATGTTCAGAACTTTTATAAAGAAGGAGTCCCTTGTTTTCTAGCAACTATTAGATCCATTCTGAAAGAAATTAAATTCCTATCTGATACAAAATACATTAGTTACTATCGATGCATGAATTCTTTCTGTCTCAAACTAACAGGAAAAAGTTGAAAGATTTTTTACATGAACTCTACTTTATCTAATTTGTGAGCTATGTGTGCTGTGCTTGTTCAACACATCTAAATTAATCAAAACATCATTACACTGAAAATTTGATCGAAATCACACTGGGACCTCTATTCAATCCCAATCTTAAATGTTTTTACAAAGGATAGGCTAGTTTAGGGATGGTGGCTATCTAGATAAGTACAGTAATTCCTACTAAGGAGTATTGAGACTGGGTAGTTTTATGGTGCTGGTATTTTGCTCCAGGGCCCACAAAATATTTCTATTATTTGTGGCTGTGAAGTTTGTCATCATGTCATTCATATAAGTATTGTATGATGAATATCATCTAAACATACTAGCATGCTGAATCAAAACTCCTGCATGCCATAAGTTGTGGTAGGAAGATTAGGTAGTGTGGTCCAAGCTTCTTGTGTAAAGCTTCCTCTGCATGTTCAAGGTACAATTAAAGAAGCACTTTGTAGTAATTTCCCGTTAAATATTTTTCAGTTGGATCTTAAGGCAATTTTATTTCTTAATAGCTAAAAATATTCCAAGTATAAATTAATTTTGATTAAAAATTAATTTAGATAAATAATTGATTAAAAAATTAAAAAACTGTTATGTGTGCTCAGTTTTAAAGTGTCTGGTCGTGGGAAAGAGGAGGGTTCACTGGCAGCTGTGGGTCTAGTTAAAAATATTTGTCTTTCCATAAAAATATTCCTGGAATCATTTTCCTACAAAACTTTTGGAGGGAGCAGGTGTTCCAGGTTCTTTTATTATTTGTTACAGGGAGGAGCCTCTACCAACTCAGATCTTGACTTTGAAAACGTTGTTTTACGGAAGATGAAGCAAGCACAGGAGCGGAAGAAATTACTTGAACAAATGGAAGCAGAAGAACAGTAATATTTTCTCTAGTTAGATAAAAATATATTTTTTTTAAAAAACAAAACACATTTAACATAATTTTTTACTTTAAGAAATGTGCATTTATGTTTTAGTTAATTTAACTTAGGTTTTTTTTTTTATATAATAAATAATTCTATCCTATATCATCCTCATCTCCTTCCCATTTTTTTTCTTTTCCCCGTCGCGTAACAGTCCTCACTTTCATGCCTGACAGATAGAAGGGATTGTGCTTGTTGTGGTACATTTCAGATATGTCTAGTTTGGTTGCACCACAACATCACACTTTCGTAACAGTCTAATTTTCTCCACCCACTTGCTGCACGTTAGATGGTGCGTTTCAGGACTGTGCCAGTGGCTGGCTGCTGCGCGCCGCCCCGCCCTGCCCCGCCTCGCTTAGGAGGCGTGCTTCTCTCTGCCTTACTGATCCTTGCCGTTCCGTGCGTCCCTTTGCAGCTGTATGCCAACTACCTGGGGCAGCATCTGCGCTACCAGCACTCGGTGTCCCCCGGGCCCGCCCACGGCGCTCACGCTTACCAGCCCGCCGGCCAGCAGATGTTGCTGCACGGGGCCATGATGCTGCCCGGCGTGGCGCCCATGACCCCCATGACCTCGGTCATGGGGTACGGACACGTCCCCCAGTTTCCCATGCAGGTCCCCATGCAGTCCATGCACGGCTACGGCAGCCCGCTGCTGGGGCTGCAGGGCTACACCAGCTACCCCGGCTGGGCGCAGGGCCTGGGCCAGGGCCTGGCGCAGGGCGTGAACACCCACGGGGTGGCTGCCGCCGCCGCACCCCGGGGCTCTTCGTACGCCGCGGCGGCCAGCGCCGGTCTGCCGGTGCTCCGCGGCCAGCTGCCAGGCATGCCCGGCGCCGGCGCCTTCCCTGCCATGGCCACTGCCGCCCCCGTCTTCTTCCCGCAGCTCCTGTCCGGACTTCCCACCGTCATACCAAGATAGTAGGGTCGCCGTCTTGTGTATCCTGATTCTTTCGTATTTCATTTTACTCATTCTGTGTTGTCGTTGGTTTTATCTTGGACATGATTCATTTGGTTTTGTTGTTGAATTTTGTTGTTAAAAACTGTTTTCTGCAGTGTTTTACGTTTTTTTGGATGGTATCAGTGCCTAGATCTGTTCTTGATTTTGTTCTTCGAAAACTAGTCAAATGTTTTGTAATGTCACTACCCACTACACGTGGGCCGAGGCAAGAGACTCTCTTGTAATGTCCCTTGTCTAGTTTTGAATTGGCTGCTGAAGGTATATTTAGAAACAGACGATTTGCATAGACCAATATAAACCCAACTTGCTTTGAAATTTACACTAGAGAACTTGTAATAATTTTTCATCAAATTTTTAGCACAATTTTTATGCAGTTGTTGTTCAGATGTTATGTTAAACTTGGTCTTTCAGCAGTAATATAAGGTATTATTGTTTTTAAGACCAGCCACTAATCCTGATCATTAATGAGACTTGTTGCTTTTTAAGAGATGAAAACTCTTAATATAAATTTTATCCTCAGTATTGTGATGAAGGTCCAGGAGGATTTTCCTTTTAGATATTATAAGTATATCACTTGGATGTACATTTCATCAGTTTCCTTCCTCCTACATTTTTCTTGCTGTGTGGACAATTTGGTGATGGTCAAAGTATCAAAGCAAGGCAAAGACAAAATATGATCTCAGGTGCTTAGTAGGAGTTTTACAGTTTAACTTACTGTGGTATTTGGCAACACCACCAGTGTTCTCCACTATGTTGTAATGTAGAGATATCCTGGACCTTGGATTTATTACTGTTTGTCTTATAAATGGCAATTTAATGAATAAAAATTTTCTATTTTTAAGAATTTTTAAAATAATGAATCATATGAAAAATATGTTTTATTTATCAAAACTATTCTAGATCCCTCCCTTTTAAAAAGGGGAACATACTTTTTTATTACAATGTCTTTCATGTCTTTCATAACATGAAATTTGTTACTGTACTTTGTCTTTGAGTCTGGAACATGAAGAAATTGATGTTTGAGTATCAGTTTTTGAGACTTATATATGCTACAGTGTTGAAACTTTGGATGTTTTTTGGACTTTTGTGGACTATTGTGATAGACTTTGTTATTATTCTGTTGATATTAAAATCTTCTTCTCTTGGTCTTTGAAATAAATGTAGTGTCAAAAAAAAAAGTTTGGAGTCTATGTTTAATGATCCCAAAGACATTTCACATCTTGTCATACTCTACTTAATAGTAATGAAAACAACTACTCGTGAGTGCCGCTAGAGGAGAAAGGGAGGCGCATGTCCTGCCCTTTACGAAGAAACACCGTAAAATAAAACTGTCTTCGTCCTCACTTTCCCCAGGTGTTCCTCACATCACATACGAAATTTTAATATTTTGACCCACTGCCAACATTTTTGAACAACTAGATCTCACTAGACAGCACGAGGACACCCTCTCGCCGTTGCCGCCGCCAGACCAAAGTCTGTAAGGGGGCCGACCCTGCTGCTCCAGTGCCAAGGGGTTTGTACGATTCTTAGGGGGAGGGAAGGGCCATGCAGGCTGGAAGGCAGGCGCCCGCCCGGGCTGGGGCTGGCCGGGCTGGGCGGGGAACTGCGCCCGCTGCGCTGCGCTGCGCCCCTATCATTCGCCAGCTGCGGGCGCGCGGGGACGTCGCGGGGGAACTCACCCGCGGAGCGGAGCGAAGAGACACCTAGGCCGGTGCGTGGGGGCAGGGGCTGAGCTGGCCGTGCGGAGCCCCACCCCGCCCCGCGTAGATGGACACCGCTCACACGTCGGGCCCAGTCCCCGCGCCGCACGTGAGCCCGGAGCTCAGCCAGGAACCTGACCAGCTCGGACAGTCACTCCTCCATCTCAGCCGGTCTCATCCCCAGCTCAGCTAGCATCTTGCCAAGGGGCTTGGCCACCTACTACGCCCGTGACCCCATCAAGCAGACCGGCCAAACCAGAAGCTCAGCCAGGTACTCAGCCACTAGCTCTGCCAGCAGCTCGACCAGCAGCAGCTCTGCGACGACATGCTGCAGATCGGCGGGCAGGCACCGGGCCCCGACAGTGAGTACCGAGTAGTTCAGGAAATAATCAGAGCACAGGGCAGGGCGTGCCGGGTGTAACACGAAACACGTGACAGTATGCGAGTTGGTCTACCGGGTCTCCCCGTGAGGCGCCATGGCGTCTAGAGGAGGTAGTCCTGCGGGAGCCCACAACACTGTTGCGTGATTTCTGTTACTGTGTACACTAATGGCCAAACCAAACGAGTGTATAACGTCTATCACTTTGGACACTTGACTGGTTTACTGACGAACTTGCCCAATTTCTGTTTTCTTTTCTTCTATTAATTTTCCTCGAAAAGATTCTGGCAAAAGATTAAGCTACCGTTTTAAGTTGGTGTGTATGCCATCCAAATGTAGGTCAGTAGACCAGGCGCCGCGAGCGCCCGCGGGGTGCACCTGGACGGGGCGGGGAGGGGTGCAGCCGAGGGGAGGGCGGAGGACGCGGGGCGGCGCGGGGCGGGGAGCGCTGCGAGGGGTCGACGACATTCCCTCACGTTTACTACAGTGTTTCATTGCACAATCTGCCTAGGAGTACGGTAGACGGGGTTGGGCCGAGGAGAACAGTCAGGGAGGGCTACGCTGACGACAGGATTGGGACCTAAGTACGCCACGCCAGCCCAGGCCACGGGTGGGTACATATAGCGCCAGAGTGCGTTTAATTCAGCGGACGACAACAAGCTCGCCTCCAGCGCCGCAGCCACGAGTGATGCGATATGTTTGCTCGGTAGGGCCAACGCCATCCAGGGCAAAGGCCACAGCCGCCACCCCCCCTCCTCCTCCCCCTTTGGCTCCCCGTCTTACTATGCCACTTTCTGCCTAACTGAGGATTGGATGTCCCTGCGACGCGAAGCGAGGCGCCGCTGCTCCGCCAGACGGCGGGCGTCCCCGGCTGGCACGGGCGTGCCGTGGCGGGGCGGGGCGGGGCGGGGCGGGGCGGGGCGGGGCGGGGCGGGAGCGCGCGGGGGTCCCTCACGCACAGAAGCGCAGCGCCCCTCCGCCCGGCGCGGCGCGGCCTGCACGCTGCCCGTGTCCCGCCCAGCCCCCCGCGGGGGCCAGGAGGGGGGGGGGGCAGGAAATGCAGGGCACGGGAGTGCTGGCAGGGCCCACCCTCCCTCTCACGGTGAGGCATGGAGCGGGGTGCGGGGTGGGGCGGGGCGGGGCGGGCCCCTAAGAGCTGAACAGTGATCAAACCGGTCCGAGTGCGGTGTGCCCCGCCCCGCCCCGCCCCGCAGACCCCACAGCGTGCAGTGCGCGGATCACACTCTCGCGCCTCTGATTGAATTATCGAGCCGCTCGCGCGCCCGGGCCCCACCCGGCCCGCCGCCGCTGATTGGTAAGGGGGCGAAGCGCCGACCAATCAGGGAGCGCCGTAATCACTCGACCCGCGGCGCGGGGCGTGCAGGCAGTGCAGGCCGCACTCACCGCGCCGGGGAGGGGGGGGGGCAGCCTAAGGGAGGATGGGGTGAGGGTTGTCTTTGCAGGAATGCGCTATCACACCCAGAAAAACTAACGGTGAATATCAGTTTAAGTTATGGTGATGCACCTTTGGTTCACCGTAGATTACAGTGACATTCACCGTAAGCTTTCTTGGAACGCGTCGAGCGTCATATTGCTTATGTCCGTTGGCGACCAGAGTGCTCTCGGTGCACATTTTCAACGAGCGCGCGCCAGTCTGCGGCCCTGCCCGTGCAGTGGACCCGTCACATGTGTCGCGCCTGGGCATGGTCTCGCTGCCCTGGGACGCTTAGTCTCCGCTCGCGTCCCCCGCCCCGCTCCGTGCGCCCTTATGCCACCCAAGCACGCAGTCTTGAAGCCACCCGGCCAGGAGAGAGACTTTGCCGGCGACGCACGGCCACCAAGGCCGCGAGGTAAAGTGGGGTAGTGGGGCGGCAGCTCGGGCCCAGCCAGGCGGGGAAAGAGAACTCCGATAAGTTTTAAGGGGGCCAGTCTCCGTACGTTTAATCGCAGGAGTCGGCCTCGAATCCCTAGAAATAATAGCAACGAACTACATTCGTCACTTTACTGTCGTTTGTCGGTAAGTCGGCGCAGAGAAAACTAACGAGACCAATAATAACGTGCAAAAGAAACCGTGGCCGCATCATGGACTACATTCTCGTGGTCTCTACAGTATTCCCTTCCGTCGACGGTAGCCTGAGCCCAACGTGCTCCTAGCGACGGTGCTGGCCACGGGGCGGGGCGGGGCGGGGCGGGGCGGTCAGGGCAGGTGTGTTCATTTTTCATCGTGCCCTTCCGCCGACTTTTATTCCTCACGAGGGGCGGAAAAGGTGCAGTGGTAGGGGGGTGAGAGGGAGGAGGAGGAGGAGGAGGAGGAGGAGGAGGAGGAGGAGGAGGAGGAGGAGGAGGACGGAGGGAGTAGTGATTGCTGGCAGGGAGAAGAGGCGAGGGAGGAGGGGTGGAGAACAGCAGTCGATATCGCCGTTCATCGACGCAGTCGGGGTCGCTGCGTGAGATGTTGAACAAGTCGGCGGGCTGCGTCGCGCAGGGCACCCCCCCCCCCCCCCCGCTGCCCATTCTGACACAAATAGAGAAAAGGGAAGTGCAGGAAGGGAAAGAAAGAGCCGGCGGGGGCCGGAATGGGCGGGGCGCGGTGGGGCGCGACGGGAAGGAGATGCGTAATGCGCGCTGTGTTTGTTTGGCGCCGAGAATAAGTCCAGCGGTATGGACGTCGACGGGAGCGAACGATACGGGTAGGATCTTTGGTATAGACAGAAGCACAGGCGGCGACTGTAGTCACTCCCGAGGCCCTGGCCAGCTTCAAGTCAGTTTCAGTCATCTCTGTTGGAAACGGAAACAGAGAGCGAAACTTTTTGAATCGCACGCGACCTTCTAGTGGTGTTCTGACGGGACGCTTACTACAGTGAACTGCACTGTAGCTTACGGTGGATGTTCGGTGAGTGTGTCTGTAGGCTACGGTGCATCACTGTAATTGTCAGGGTGGCAGGGTTCACTGTAGCTCACACTGAAATTCTTAAAGTGTTGGTGTTATGTGTGTCGCTGGCCGCACTTCTGTTTCAGGCCGGGCGCTTGTGATGCGATCCGACGGGGCGGAGGAGGATCGGAACCAGGTGAGCAGAGCAAAGCAGAGCAGAGCAGAGCAGAGGCGGAGGCGCCCGGCGGGTAGGCACTCCCGCCGCGCAGCCGTGCGGTGCGGCTGCCTACCCGCCCGGCGCGCCCGGCTCAGCCCAGCCCGCGGGGGGACCCAGTACAGGGTGGGGGGAGCCGGGGTTGGGGGGACAGCGCTCGGGCTCGGCGGAGGCCCCCGCCGCGGCCCCAGCATCAGAGGACCGCGAGTCACCGCACAGCGCGGGGCGGGGCGGGGCGGGGCGGGCGGGGCGTGCAGCTCGTAGCGCCGGGCCGCCACGCCACCGGGCGTCACTCCGAGCCGAGCGCGCCGACGCGACGCCGACATGCAGAACGCGGACGTGGACGCGGACGCGGCCGGAGCGACAGGGAAACCACCGCGGACACCACGACGGGCCGGGGCCGGCGCGGGCCGAGGCCGCCTGCAGCACCGACATCGCGGCGACGTTCTCGGACCTGGAGCTGCAGCAGCGTTCGGGGAGGGCACTGTGACATAGGTTTGTGGCGGGGCGGGGCGGGGTTGGGCGGGGCGGGTGACGAAGCTCCGCGCAACAGGTGCGAGCTGCTGCAGGACGACAGGACAGCAGGCCGCCGCCGCCTCACCTCATTAGGACCTCCGAGCCCGGCCCGGCGCTCAGCCGCGACGCCCTGCAAGGCGACCCTGGCGGGTGGCGGGACGAAGCGAGGCGGGGCCTGTTTCCTGCACTGGAAACCCAAGTATGAGACTGTCGCACTCTTATATGTGTATACCCGCAGTCTTGCTGTACACCTACACGTATGCGACATTCACTCATCATGTGGAACATCGGGCCTCTGTCAGCAGCACGTGCCTGTCGCCCACTTTATCGGCGAATATTGTAAGCAGGCGAGGGAGAAGAGAAGATAGCGCCTGTCGTGCAGACGCAGATGGGCGCGAACACATTCTGCACCGCGGGGTCCTCCTGTAGCGATAGGGCCGCGAGCCGCGCTATCGGCAGCGGTTAGGAGAGGAGGGCGGTGCGGGGCGGGCCGGGCCGGGGCGGGCCGGGGCGGGAGGCGGGGCGCACTCACCTTACCCCGACCCGACCTGTGTCCAGGCGTGCGTGAGGGACAGTGTCAAACTTCCTGGGCCCTGGGGGGCGAGGAGCGGGAGAGACTCCCCGGCGGCGTGTGCTGGGTGCGGGGCAATGCGGCATTGCGTCAACAACACAGGATGCACCTATCAGTCCATAGGGGGTCAGGGGCGGACCGAGGTGGCGGGGGGGGGGGGGAGGGGCGCAGGCACAGAGGGAGCGCGCGCGCGCCCAACACACAGTGAGATTGACCCAGCGCAGGCCTGCAGGCATTACTTAAAGGCAACCAGCAAACTCATCATCGCTAACTCTCCTGCGCAGCCCACTCCGCTGTGCGTGTTCTTCTGGACGCCGCTGCTGGCGCAGCCAGTGCATCCAGCGCAGCCAGCGCAGCAGGCGCAGTCAGCGCAGCCAGCGCAGCCAGTGCATCCGAGCCACCTGCAGCAGCCAGCGCAGCCAGCGCATCCTAGCATCCTGCAGCAGCCAGCGCATCCTAGCAACCTGCAGCAGCCAGTGCAGCCAGCGCATCCTAGCAACCTGCAGCAGCCAGTGCAGCCAGCGCATCCTAGCAACCTGCAGCAGCCAGCGCAGCCAGCGCAGCCCCGCCACCTGCAGCAGCCGCCCGCCCTGCTGCCCCCGCTGCTGCGCCAGGAACGAGCTGCCAGACCGCAGTGAGTCACTGACACACACACGCGCTCACACAAGCACGCGCGCGCGCACACACACACAGTGTCTGCCGTCTGTCAGTGCCTGGGCTTTTGCACGGGGCGCGCCACCTATTTCTCGAATCAATTCCACTTGTTGCAAATTATGATCTTGTCCGCCCCCCACCACTCCTCCACCATCCGCCCATGGCCCTGTCCTCCGGTGGACTAAATTTAGCGTTTGTTGTGGCGCGGCTCGGCGCGACTCGGCGGGGCATGGTGGGGTGGGGCGTTGAACTTTTGACGGCAGGGGGATGCCGTCAAAGGCACAACAGTCCCCCCCCGGTCCTGGTGGCCGCGGCCCCGCTTGGCCGGCTGCAGGGGGGGGGGGGGGGCTGATATGGCGTCCCTTCGCCCTGCGCGAGCTGCACCAGCCACCAGCTGCACAAGCCGCTCACGATGCACATATGCACTGGCACTGGCACAAGGGGGCCCCTGTTCAGTCCCTGCGCCGCGTAAGCTCAGCGGACAGCCTGCGCTGCGCTGTTCAGAGACGTGATCCCTGTTCGAGGCTGCCAATGAGACACAGAAAAAAATGATACATTTTGGGTATGATGTTTCTCTCGTAAACAAACAAATTACTTATGTCGCAAGGTTTTGCAATTTTACCGGACACTTTCATACATAATATCCGGACATTTGTGTTGCAGCTGCGCTCGGGTGGAGGAGCCCGAGCATGAGGTGCAGCTGGAGGGAGCGGGAGCGGGATCCCCGAGGTGAGTGAGTCAGTGCTTTGTAGTCGAGAGTTAAAGCTAGCTGAAACCGTCATAGAAATGATAATTAATAATGAATCTATAGGCTGTGTAGTGATCTGAAAAAAAAAAAAGAAAAAAAAAGAAAAAAAACACTGTGCTCTTGATTGACTAAAAAACATTGGAGAATCAAGGACAGAGTTTTTTTGGGGGGGTGAAGTATTCCGTACCGTCTTCCCTGCTCCACCTGGCGGCCCGCCACCGACCCCACCAGAATGCGGACATCATCGTGGCCGCCAGCCTTGACCGTGACCGGCCCCGCCCTGCCCCGCCCGGCCCCGCCCGCAGCTGACAGTTGACAACTGACCAGACCGACATTCAACTCGAACTGCAGCGCACAGGCGGGATTCCGGACGTGGCAACGCAGCTTTTGAGAAGCAGAAACAGCATCGTCGCTAGGACCGCGCGGCGCGCGAGGGCGGTAGAGGCGACAGGTCGGAAGGGAGGAGGAAGGGGCGACGTACCTCCATCCGCCTGTAGTATTTTTAGGGAGGCTTTTGGCGGGAGCCGCTGAGCTTTGTGCGGGG
Organism: Frankliniella intonsa; assembly: GCA_033675135.1. Taxonomy (NCBI): domain Eukaryota; kingdom Metazoa; phylum Arthropoda; class Insecta; order Thysanoptera; family Thripidae; genus Frankliniella; species Frankliniella intonsa. The sequence continues at coordinate 10,602,414 of CM066253.1, forward strand.
TGGGGAGAGGGGTGGAGGGAGGCATGGCTGCACAGGTTGCATCTGCTGCGCCGCGCCCCACGGTCCCGCATTGCGCTCACCCCGCCCCGCCCCAGTCCACTCCACCCCACCACGCCCGCGCCGGGCTGCGTGCCGGCCTGGTCAGCAGCAGATTGAGGTCAAGACTGATCGGAAAACGTGCCATAGCTACGCGAGCATTACCCGTATGAGTACGGCACGAGCACAATGTGGTCACGCTCCCGTTTAGAAATGACAGGAGAGGGCGCGTACCCGGCGCAGCGCCAAGGGCTGGTAACCGCGGCCTAGGCGGGCCCAACCAGCAGCGGCCGGCCGGCAGCAGGGTGACCGCCCCGAACCGGACGTAGGCCACAAGCGCTACAGATCACAAGCGCTACAGGTCACAAGCGCTACAGCTCGCTAACGCTACGGGTCGCAAGCGCTACGAGTCACAGCGCTACAGCTCGGTAGCGCTACGGGTCTAAGCGCTACAGCGAGAATCCGCGCGTTAGGCGGAGCCGAGCCGAGCCGAGCTGAACGCGAAAAATTACGCACGTGGCGTGAAAACATGGAAAATTTTTGCGACAGTAAACCTCCCGAGGAGGTTGCGGTTCCCGCCAGGCACAGGGCTTTTTACCCCCGTGGCAGCCAACTACTTCGGTGTTCTTAAGTGGAGAACTGAAAGCTTCTCTGACTGCGATCTGTTTTCGCGCAATTCGACAGATTTGATCCCCGTACATTGCCAGATTTAGTCGTACGGTGGTTAACCGAACTGCCCTGTCCCCGAGCATGGAATACGGCATTATTTTTTTGGAGCCAGATTCTAGGACTTATGACCCCAATGACCGACCACCAGTCGTGGGCATGGGACAGGGAACTTCCTGGCAACCCGCTGTCGCTACCAGTGAAGAACCTACCTGGGTTTGAACCAGGCCCCATGCTGAGTCTCACAGACACCCCACGGCTTTTGCGGCACCACTAGACCACTAGACCGTCGGCTATTCCACGAGGGAGCTCTGGTTGAAATGGGGCTTGAATTCCACTCTCCAAATTGTTGTCCTCAGAAAAATTAAATGTTGTGGTAAGATTCAGAACCTCCGTCCTGCGACTCTCCGCGCGGACACTATGCCGGCACGGCTACGACGCTCACACGGTACCAGACGCCGGACCACTAGAGGTCATGCTGCGCGAAGAAGCCACAGTCACCGAAGAAACGGAACCCGGTGTCATGAGTGGGCCTGCTCCGGTCAGTGCTGGGCCAGCCGCGTAGCGTCATTGGTATCGTCGCTGCTCATAGCACTGGGCGGGAAGTGGTTCAAAAACCGCGTAAGTTTTTTCGTTTATTATATTTTTTTTTTTTTGTTCGGACCAATTAGCACGCGTTGGAAAAAACTTACGCGTTTTTTGAACCACTTCCCGCCCAGTGCTATGAGCAGCGACGATACCAATGACGCTACGCGGCCGGCCCAGCACTGACCGGAGAGCAGGCGCACTGATGACACCGGGTTTGTTTCTTCGGTGACTGTGGCTTCTCGCGCAGCATGACTCCTATAGTGGTCCGGCGTCTGGTACCGTGGCGTCGTAGCCGTGCCGGCATAGTGTCCGCGCGGAGAGTCGCATTACGGAGGTTCGAATCTTACCACAACATTTAATTTTTCTGAGGACAACAATTTGGAGAGTGGAATTCAAGCCTCCATTTCAAGCCGAGCTCCCTCGTGGAATAGCCGACGTCTAGTGGTCTAGTGGTGCCGCGAAACTTCCGTGGGGTGTCTGTGAGACTCGGCACATGGGGCCTGGTTCAAACCCCAGGTAGGTTCTTCACTGGTAAGCGACAGCGGGTTGCCAGGAAGTTCGATCCCATGCCCACGACTGGTGGTCGGTCGTGGGGTCATAAGTCCCTGCGAATCTGGCTCCAAAAATAGCTATTCCATGCTCTGGGGACAGAACGGCAGTTCGGTTAACCACCGTACGACTAAATCTGGCAGTACGGGGATCAAATCTGTCGAATTGCGCGACAGGATCGCGATCAGAGAAGCACCGGTTCCCATAAGAACACCGAAAGTAGTTGGCTGCCACGGGGGTAAAAGCCCTGTGCCTGGCGGGAACCGCAACCCCTCGGGAGGTTTTACTGTCGCAAAAAATTTTCCATGTTTTCACGCCAGCGTGCGTAATTTTGGCAGGTTCAGCTCGGCTCGGCTCGGCTCGGCTCCGCCTAACGCGCGGATTCTCGCTGTAGCGCTTGTGACCCGTAGCGCTACCGAGCTGTAGCGCTTGTGACTCGTAGCGCTTGCGACCCGTAGCGTTAGCGAGCTGTAGCGCTTGTGACTTGTAGCGGTTGCGATATGTAGCGCTTGCGAGCCACTCCTACCCGCGCCCGGCCTGGCCAGACCTGACCCCGATCCCTTATAATGAGAGTCGGATTGAGGTGCCATTCCGTGGCGCGCGCGTGCGGCTCCCGGCGGGCGGGCGGCGCGACAGAGCGGTTGGGGGCAGGACGAGGGCGAGCGGGGCGTGGGGCGGGGCAGGGGGGCCTCTCCGCGGGGCCGACGGAACACAATCAGGGCTGGTCGACTCGACGGCCCGCGGCCACTTGGCGCGCCTAATCCGTCTCGCGTCCGGATCCGGAAGAGACGAATCTTGCCGAGTGTTCCGGGCCTACGCTCCGGGACCACAAGGAGGTCAGTGATAGGGGAGGAGGCTCGGGTAGCAGCACCATAGGGCGGGGCGGGGCAGCGACCCCACGCCGCCGAGGCCAGCCCGCACCACCTCGACGCGAGGGTAGGGTTCTCCTGAATAATGCAATCCCGCGTGGATTGCTGTTGGGGCGCAGAGCAGGGCGAGGCGGGGCGCCACGAGGGCGAGGTTTCGTTACCGCTCACCCACCCCGACCCGCGGCGCGCCTTTACCGCCCGTAGTATAACTATACTGTAAATGTATGAGTCCCCCTCCCTCTGCATCTGGCGAGCGTGTAAAGAGCCCCCTCCCCCCCACACTTGCTATCACACACGCTCTTCAAACCGCGTCGGTTAGTTAGCCCGGAGCGGAGGAGGAGGCACAGTGGAGGAGGGGGGCGTCCTCCACTCCAGCGGTGCCCCGGCCCCGTCTAGTCGCGCACCCCTCCCCCAACCACCCCCTTGGCGAGGCTCTCGGCCCCGCGCCGCGCCGCGCCCTCGCCGGGGCGCCGCACCGGTCACCCAGTTGACCACCGGCGGCCGAGGCCCGCGGCCGCTGTCGGCGCCCCGCCACAACCACCGCCTCGCCGCGGCCACCCCACGCCCGCGCCTCCGGCCGGAGCCTCCGGAGCCTCCGGGCCCGCCAGCGTGACGGAGACTGCCGCCTGCAAAGCAAGGGTAGGCCGCCATCGCGCGGGTCTGCGCTGCGGGTCTGCCTACTCCTCTGCGGTCAGGGGGCGCGCGTCCCGTCCCGTACCTCGCCGCGCCGAGCGACGCTGCACTGCAGCTTCACCTCTGAGAGCGCGCTACCTGGCGCCAGCACGCGTACCACCGGTGGCAGAAAACAAACAGCAGTGTGTTGCGGGTCTGCCATCTCAAGACAAGAGGCCATTGCGTCTGACGGCTATAAAGGGTTCAGACCAGCATGCCCTTACGTACTTTCTGCTATGCCCGGTGCAAGGATGCCGGCGCGGCGGCCTCTAGAACCAACTCCATCAGCCCCCTCTAGTTCAGCTAGACTAGTTGCCGCTTTTTATCTCCCGAGAGATCAGCTGCGCTGGCGGCCGGCTGTGACGTCACGCGCTGACCCGCGCGACCCGCGTGACCTACCTGCTGGTATTCCCGCCGCGACCACCTCACAGCCCACAGCCGGCACCACCACCCCCGCCACCCCCGCAAGCCCCCTCGCCCCCACCACCCCCGCGGCCTGCGACACGCACGCACGTGCCTGTGACCCAATAACGTCAGGGTAACCATTTCGTCACGACCCTACGCGCAACAAAGTAATCACACGAACATTATTTGCACGGAATGCTTTCCGCCGTGCTCGGGAACCTGAATGCGCGGACAGAGTTGTGAGGGAGCTGGGGGAGGGGGAGGGGGAGGGGAGGCGGTGGGTTGACGATTTTTACGGAGTGGCTCGGAAGCGCTACAGATCACAACCGCTACAGGTCACAAGCGCTACAGCTCGCTAACGCTACGGGGTCACAAGCGCTACAGCTCGGTAGCGCTACGGACCAAGTGCTCTTTCCAGTGCCTTTTTTGCAGTTGCCTAAGTCACAAGGACGGTATAGCTGGAAAGAGCACATGGTCGGAACAAAAAAAAAAAAATAACAAGCAAGAAACAATATGCGGTGTTTGAACCTCTGCCCACCCAGTGCAATGAGCAGCGTCGATACCAATGACGCTGCGTGGCCGGCCCAGCACTGACCGGAGAGCAGGCGCACTCATGACACCGGGTTCGTTTCTTCGGTGACTGTGGCTTCTCGCGCAGCATGACTCCTAGTGGTCCGGCACCTGGTACCGTGGCGTCGTAGCCGTGCCGGCATAGTGTCCGCGCGGAGAGTCGCAGGACGGAGGTTCGAATCTTACCAAGAAATTTAATTTTTCTGAGGACAACAATTTGGAGAGTGGAATTCAAGCCCCCCATTTCAACCGAGCTCCCTCGTGGAATAGCCGACGGTCTAGTGGTCTAGTGGTGCCGCGAAAGCCGTGGGGTGTCTGTGAGACTCGGCACATGGGGCCTGGTTCAAACCCAGGTAGGTTCTTCACTGGTAGCGACAGCGGGTTGCCAGGAAGTTCCGTCCCATGCCCACGACTGGTGGTCGGTCGTGGGGTCATAAGTCCTAGAATCTGGCTCCAAAAATAGCTATTCCATGCTCTGGGGACAGGGCAGTTCGGTTAACCACCGTACGACTAAATCTGACAGTACGGGATCAAATCTGTCGAATTGCGCGACAGGATCGCATGCCAGAAAAGCACCGGTTCCCATAAGAACACCGAAGTAGTTGGCTGCCACGGGGGGTAAAAGCCCTGTGCCTGGCGGGAACCGCAACCTCCTTCGGGAGGTTTACTGTCGCAAAATTTTTCCATGTTTTCACGCCACGTGCGTAATTTTTCAAGGTTCAGCTCGGCTCGGCTCCGCCTAACGCGCGGATTCTCGCTGTAGCGCTTGTGACCCGTAGCGCTAGCGAGCCCTAGCGCTACCGAGCTGTAGCGCTTGCGACCCGTAGCGTTAGCGAGCTGTAGCGTTTGTGACCTGTAGCGGTTGTGATCTGTAGCGCTTGTGACCTACGTCCCGATTTTTAAATTTGGAATAAAGAGAAGTGGTAATGCCCCATGACGTGAGTACAGTGTATCTTGACTTCTCAAGGGAAACAGCCACACCCCAAACGGCCCAAGGTATTGCCCCTGTCCTCTCCTTGCTTACCCGCCCTTCCGACAACAGTTTGTAGTGCAGGGGGCAGCTCATTGTGGTTCCCGGCCCGTGCCGGGGGTAAGGAGCCAAGCCGCTTGCCGCGAGAGTGAGCCGGCTACTCCGTGGCGGGCCGGGCCGGGGCACATCGACCGCTGCCAGCGTATCGATACCCCTCCCCGCCCCGCGGCTGGTGGGGCGGCCGCCCTTCCAGCGGGGCGGGGAGGGTCGGGGCTGCCCGGGGTCGTGTGGGGGGAATGACCGCACGTGAGACTCTCACCCCCGCGTCCTCTGCCGCAGTGGTCGCAGCTGACCGTCGAGGCCTCCGTCCTGCGCACCGCCTGAGCGACGGGCTCAGCCATCAGCACGACCCCAGGACGCCGCCGCAGTGGAGGCCGCCGCCGCCAGACCGCCTCCTCGTCGGCAGCCCGGACCCGACCTCAACTCCGGCGCTCGCCCGGCGGCAGGCCTGGCCGCCCCCCAGGAACACATCTCTAGAGAGGTAGGTGGTCTGCCCGGGCCGCGGCGGGGCCCGGGTCGGCTGCTCGTAGCTGCTCGTAGCCATGTCCCTCACTCTGCAGGCTGCTGAGGCGCTGCTGCGCAATGGGCACTGGCGGCCGCGCCCCCGGGCCTCGGCCGCAGCCGCAGCTGCCTCCCCACCTGCGCCACCTGCGGCGCCACTCCGTACCCGAGGCCGTGATGCGGCGCTGCTCGCTGCGCTCTGATCCAGGCGGCTCCCCGGACCCCGACGGCTGTAGCGCCTCGCCGACGGCCGAGGCCGAGGCCACGGCCCACGTGACGCACGTCACCTCCGCGGCCACGGCGCTCAGCACCAGGGGGTGAGGCCTGCCGCCTGCCCGCGGGGGTGCGCGCGCGTGCCCCACCGAGCTGACCGTGTCCCTTCCGCCTGTCCCCTCAGGATCCTGGTGGTCCGGAACACGTCCACGGCCACGTCCTTCCGCTCAGACTGGACGGCGAGCACCTCATCGACGTGCAGCTCCTGCCGGCGGCGCATCGGCATGTCCACGGCCTCGTCCAGCCCTACGGGCACCACCGTCACGGCCGCGCCGTCCACCGCGGTGAGTGAGGCGGCCTCGGTCCCGGCCTCGGCCAGTACGGCAGCCGACAGGCTGTGCGTGCACTGCGGGGCCAGGGCCGCGGGCGAGAAGCCGTGCACGCCGCGGGAGCGCCTCGTCATCGTCGAGGAGGCCATGGTGCACTCTGCGGCCAACACGCAGACGCTCCGGGACGAGGACCTCCCTGAGAGGCCGGCGCCGGCCCGGGCAGGCGCGGAGGCGGCGCAGGCTGCCGCTGGGGAGGCTCCACCCGCCCGCAAGGACAAGCCGAGGCACTGCCGGCTCAAGGACATCGGGCCCGAGGACGGCAGCGGCTACACGAGGATGGGTGCTTCCCCGGACCTGGTGTCCGGCTCGGAAGGCACGTCCTCGTTCAACATGTCCCTGGCAGACCTGTCCACCCGTGACGAAAATCGCTCCCCGTCCCCTACGCCCACCCCGTCGCCGACGACATTCCGGTCCCGGCGGCCCTCCAGCGACCGCCTGAGCACCCCGGAGTCGCTCCGCAGCGGGCCCATTACCGACGCCATCGACGGGGACCTCGGATCCGGCACCGGCTCCGGCTCCACGAGCCCGGACAGGTCCGTGCACTTTTCGGAGCGGGCGAGCGTAGAGCCCAGCCCGGGGCCCAGCCGGGAGCCCAGCCCCGCCTCCACGCACGCCCCGGCGCCCCCGCGCTATGCGCCCCGCTTGGCGTCACGCTCGGCGTCGTCCGGTGACTCGCGGACGCCGACACCGCCACCCCCGCCGCCCCGACACGCCGCGCCCCGAAGGTTCGACGACAAGGTGCACGTGGTGAGCGAGACGTCGAGCTTCATCATCCTGGACGAGCTCAACAACACGGAGGCAGGCGAGGAGGCGGAGGGCTCCAATGGCTCCGGGTTCAACTCGCACGCGGGCGCGAGCAGGGGCGAGGGCGAGGCGCGGACGGGCCGGGGCGGGCGGGCACGGCCACGCCCACGCCAGCTGCAGCGCCAGCAGCACGCCCGCCACACGCGCTGGACCAGGCAGGCCGCCAGGACCTCCGCAAGGACCAGCGCATCCTTCGAGGTGCTCGACGACGGTCCCAACGACACCCAGCTAGCGCACGAGTGCCAGTGCAGCCAGCGCCTGGACGCGAACGGCAACCCGAGGGCGGACGCGGCGTGCCGCGGCAGCACGCGGGACGAGGGGAAGAACCCGGGGGACATGGAGAGAGACTCGCTGGGCGGCAGCGCGCCGGACATGTTCGGCGTGGACGAAGAAGGTAACGTGCTCTTCTGCGAGGACGGCGTGCAGAGCCGCCGGCCGAGCAAGGTCGGCGCTGTCAACGGCGTCCCGCAACGGCAGGAGCAGGGTCTGGAGCACGGTCTTGGACAGAGGCAAGGCGCGGCGCAGGACCGGGTCCGAGGCCAAGAACAGGAACAGACTCGGGGACGGGGGCGAGCGGAGAGCAGCGTCCAAGCCAACGGTGGCGATGTGCACGACATCGGCCAGGGAGGAGCCAAAGAGCGGGCAGGCCCACAGGGACAGCAGGGACAGCAGGGAGAAACGCTACGATGCGACCACCACTCGGAGGAGCAAACTTACTTCTGCGGCGTGAAGGAGGTGTACTCGGTGACGACAGAGAAGGTGGAGAAGTGGGGCAGCGAGAGTCGCGAGTGGCTGGAGAAGACCACGTCCCACCGCATCCAGCACCAGCACCCCCACCACCATCAGCACGGCGCGCCCGGCCCCGGCCAGCAGCAGCAGCGCCAGTACAGCCTCTCCAACCGCTTCAACATCGCCAACAATAACCCCATCCTCATCGCGAGCGAGATCCTCGAGATTCCCGCGGACCAACGCATGCGTCCAGGCGCCTTCGGGCAGCTGACCCTGGCCCGGCCCCGGCTCCAGCCCGCGGCCGGCAGCTTCACCCTGCCCCGCATCGGGACCGAGGCAGCCGCGCAGCCCGCGGGGCCGGGGCCGGGGCCGGCCGCGGGGCAGGGCCAGGCCGGCAGACCACCCCCGGCCCCGGCCGAGGACGCCACCGGGTCCACACATGTGCACTTCATCGAGGACCTCGATGACGCCTACTGGAGGGAGCCGGGCAGCGAGCCAGCGGCGCTTCGCGGGGGCGAGGGCCTTAGGACGCGGTCCATCGTCGCAGATCTTGTCGGTTCCGAGCCCGCAGAGGTGCACGTGGCCGTGCCACGCTACCCGGCCGTGCCGCGGTCCAGGTCCATGGTGGTGAACACGTCCTCGGGCGAGGAGGACGCCGGCGACCTGGACGACAGCGGGTCCGAGTGCCTCAGTTGCGCCGACAGCCTGGAGAGCGAGCGCACCCGTGCGGAGTGCGCCCCACCCAGGGCCACCGCCAAGGTCAGCCTCCACGACGATAAGCCCGTGCGCGGCCAGGTTGCCCTCCCGGAGGCCGACCCGGCGGCCGCCCCAACGCGGAGGGTGCGCGTCCAGTCGCCCAAGTCGTTCTTCGTGAGCCTTGCCGAAGACCACACGGAGGAGGAGGAGGACCTGCCCGTGTCCGCACGCCTCCCTGAGCACCTGCGCGACAAGCTGCTGCACCGCCACACGCTGGTCAGGCTGCAGGTAGCGCAGGGCCAGCGGCTGCTGCGCGCGGGGGCGGCGGGGCAGCGCTGGTCCCGGCGCCGCGGCCCCCACGACAGGATCACCATCCGCGTCGAGCACCGCGACGAGCATCGGGACGAGCACCGCGCCGACGAGCACCTCAAGGCTAGGGCGGGGGCAGGGCCCGCGGACAAGCATGCCGAAGAGAGGGCGCCGAGGGACCCGCGCGGGGCGGCTCCAGATTTGGACGAAGGTCACGGAGGCCGGCACCAGAGACCAAGGGCACAGACTAACGGTGTCTGCACGGCGAACGAGGACGGGCCGACGGTCGCGGGGGAGGCGAGTCGCCCCAAGCACGACAGGCACCGGAGGCGAGAGGTGGCGCCCGTCGTGCGCGTGCACAAGTGTCACGTCGCCGAGGAGGCCAAGGCTAGTTTCAAAGCCAAGCCGTACAAGCTGGGCAACGGCAAACAGGAGAGTGCGAAGCAGGCCTCTGCGCCCGCCCCCGCGCCTGCCCCCACCCCCGCGCACGCCCCCGCCCCCGCTCCAGAGCAACGCAGGGTCAAGATCCTTTTGAAGCACCCCGCGCCGGCAGCCGACGAGCAGGCGGGGAAACACAAGTCCATTCTGCGATCGAGGCACCGGGGCTTGCAGGAGCAGGCCGGCGCCAACACGAAGAGCCACGCTGCGGCGGACAGGGCGGCGCGCAAGCCTGACAGGGCCGAGCCAGAGCCGGAGAAGAAGGCCGAGCGGGTGAGGCACGCGTCCCGGAGGGAGCGGGCTCCGGCCGCACGGAGGCCTGTGGACCCGGCCCCGGCCCAGGCCTCGAAGCCCACGCGCGGCCGAGACCGAGAGCCCACGGGCAGCAAGAGGCCCGCGCCTGAAGCGCTCGAGCGCCCCGCCGACAACAAGGACGCGGCCGCAGAGTCCTCAGAGCGGAGTGGCGGGAGGGCGGCCGCTAAGACCGGGGGGCTGCACGCAGCCGACCTCACGACGCGCGTCGACCAGCGGACGACCGTCACGACCGACGCCTCCCGGATCGCCGTCGACACCAAGACGGAGGTGACGTCGGCCACCACCTCCACGCAGGTGTCGGACGGTGACATATCGCGGGCCACCGACGTCCACACGCAGACAACGCCTCGGGTGTCGAGCGCGCCCAGGACCAGCGAGACGCTGGGAGAGGAGGCCGCCCTAGAGCTACCTACGGAGAGCCAGTCGCTGACGAGGCGGGTCGCGGGTGGCGCGGGCCCGGACGCGGGCGCCGACAGCACTCGCACCACAGTGCGGACGTCGGTCAGGACCGGCGGCATCGCGGACAACAACCACCTCCTCCACGACCTGCTGCAGCTCGGCACGGCCATCGAGAACGCCGAGATCAAGCAGAAAGTGGTGGAGATCGAGACCACGATCCAGAAGAATGTCGTGCACCAAAACGTCGTGGAGACCAGAACGACTCTGGAAAAGTCGTGCAGGACGTTGAGGGGCAAACAGGACGCACCACAGAGAGACCCAGGCCCCTTACAACCTCCAGCCTCGCCAAGCGTAAAGTCACTCGCCGAAGAAAGGACGGAGGCCAGAACGGAAGCCAGGACGGAGGCCACGACAGAGGCCATGAAGGAGGCCATCAGGATGGAGGCCAGGACGGATGCTAGGTCACCGCTTGGATCACCGGGACCGCGGCGGCTGAGTTCCGGGCAGCGGTTTCACCAGAGGTTCGAGGCCATCCCAGAGGAGAACAGAGGCGTTCTCGATGACGCAAAAAGGTACCGTGCGCTAGGTCTAGGGTGGTTAGCTAGCCGATGGGGCTATCGGGTACACTCTAGCGACGACTCTTTTTGCAGGCCGGGGCCGGACACGCTGGGAGCGCACTCCAGCAGCAGGGCCCGGGCGGCGCTGGGCGAGGGCCGGGGCTCGGGGGCCTGGCTAAACTTCTGCATGACGCGGGAGCAGGAGGAGGCGGCGGAGGAGGCCCAGCGGCTCAGCGCCCTTAGCGCCACGCCCCGCGGGTCCCTGTCCGCCGCCACCTCCCCGCTGTGCCCGCCCCAGCACCAGCCCCAGCCCCAGCCCCAGCCCCAGCCCCGCGGGCCCGCCACGGCCTGCGCGGCCACCTCGCCCATCCCCACGCCCCACCTGCGCGCCGCCGCGGACCCGGCTTCAGACCCTGTCGCCGAATCTACATCGTCGGTCAGCGCGGCACCCGCTACCTCGGCGCCGGCGCCGGCCTCGGCCGCCAAGGCCAGCCCCGTGAGGACGTACCTAGCGCGCGGCGTGGGCACCACGGACCACGAGGACGCCGCCACCAACACCATGTGCGGCCCCACCCTGCCGTGGGGGCCGCGGCCCGTCGCGCAGGGCGCCCTGCTGGACGCCAGCACCTCACCTAACAGACGGCGCTCGGAGGCGAGCTCGACGCGCGGTGCAGACGGCGGCCCGAGCCCGTCCAGGATGACGTCGGAGGCCGCGGCCGACGCCGTGTCGACGAACGCATTCGACGCGCCGCTCTGCTGCCCCATGCTGCCCGTCGACCTGAGTCGGCACTTGAGCGAGGCGGGCGTGGCGGCGTGCACGCGCCAGAGCACCACCATGTTGTCCATGTCGTCGTGCAGGCGGACGGTGGTGACGCGCCGGCAGCGCATCCCGGTGCACCACAACCACGTGGTCGAGCACGTGCACGACACCTGCGACTCGCTCAGCACGTCGTCGGGCAGCACCGAGTACCTGGCACCCCCCGGGCGCAACCAGTGCGCGACAGACGACGACTCAACGTCGCCTTGCTGGCGGCGGGCGCCCCGCGGCCTGGGGCCCCCGGAGCTGGCTGGCACTAAGCCCACGGGGCCGCGGGGGGTGCGGGGGGCACGGGGCCGCGCGGGTGCAGGGCCTGTCCTCGAGCGGGGGCTGTACCAGCACCACGTGCCCCCACGCGCCCAGCCCGCCGGCCCACCACCCAGAGGTGGGTCGACACGGAGGTGAGGCGGACCCGGTGGTCCATCCCCGGCAGTCCCTAATCTAAGCTGCTCTGCGCGCAGACGGAGTGGGCTGGACCGTCACCCTGGCCGGTGCGGGCCGCAACCAGCACGGCGACCTGGAGATGCGCCTGTGCTTCCCCTCGGAGGGCCAGGGCCGGGAGGAGCCGGGCGTGGATGCCCAGGACCAGGATGCAGGTGCAGCCAGGGGCAGCCGTGGCCAGGGCCAGGGGCCCACCATGTCGGCGCCGCAGACCGCCCCGGGCCGGTGGTCACTCACCATCAGGAACCAAGGACCTGGTGAGCACATCACCTCGCAACCTGAACCTGAGAGCAGACCTCCTCCGCGCGGCTTACTTACCTCCGTCTGTCCAGCAGGAGACGGGGAGGCGGGCCAGCGGCCGGGGGTGACGCTGTCCATGGCGCCCGCCGCGGCCCCTGCGCCGCAGGACAACCAGGTAAGGAACGGCAGCGACCTGCCTGCATCACCATCACCACCTCTGACAAAAAACAAAACAACATCTTGTTCAGAACACGACGACGGTCCCTAACACGTGTAAGGGCGAGCTTCAAAATAAATGTCCGCATGCTCTGCTTGAGTGACACGACAAGCTTTCGGCTTGGGCTTATGGCCGCGGCCTCCGCTGCCTGCCGACCAGCGAGCGGCACAGCATGTCCCGACGGACAATATACACACCTCTCAGCTTCTCATCTGCACTTTCATCACACAGAATCATCGTATATTTGGTGTAATTGACAATTTTACTTTTACTGGGGGCAACATTTTACTTGTAACTAATGCAAATGCTCTTGTCAGAAAAACGACGAACCGCGGTTCTTTAATTTTAACTCGCCTCGCTCTGCATAATTTCCATTTCCATTCCAAGGTTCATTCATTCCATCCCTGTGAATACATGGACTCGCGGGCACATTCTGCTTCCCACCACACCGTAGCCAGAGAGTGCATGTCGATGTGCTTGCATGCGCAGCCCTGCGGGCCGTGCGGGCCGTGCGGCCCGGCCCCCGCCGGCCTCGGCCACGGCCGCGCCCGCCCCGGCCCCCGCGCCGCCACCAGCGACAAGCCCGGCCAGCGCACGGCGCGCCGGCCGCTGTCCATCGTGTGGCCGCGGCTGCACCAGGAGATCAGCTCGGTCGCCGCGCACGAGTAAGTGTCGTCCCCTCCCCTGCGCCTTCATCGACGCCTCCACGAACACCGCCCTCCCCTCTCCTCCCCTCCCCGCCCTGGACGCATGGAGACCCTGGAGCTCCCCGCGCAGGTGGTCCAGGGCCACGCCCACGCGCCGCGCCTATAGCTACCTGTCGGGAGCCCGGCCGGGCCTACCGCTCCTCTGACGGTGACCTGCTCCGCAGGGCCTCGGAGGCGGAGACCGTCCTCAGCGTGACGGGGGCGGCCATCCAGCGCCGGGCGCACCGGGCGCTGCCCCGCCACCTGGGGCACCGCCGGTAGTGGCCCCCGCCCCCGGGCTCGGTGGAGAGCCGCCGCCGCTGCAGCCCCCGCCGGCCCCGGCGGCCGCCCCGGCCCCGGCCCCGCGCTCACTGCTCACCTCGCCGGCGGCGGTGCAGGGCCGCGAAGGCTCGCCCGCGCCCAAGTCAACCACGGTGAGGGTGACCATCCCCTCGCCCGCCGCCTCGCCCGGGGCGTCCCCACGGGTGCTGCGGCTCTCCGTGCCCGCCCCCGCCAGCCCCACGGCCAGCGCCGCCACGACGCCCGTCTCCCCGGACCGGTTCGTCGTCAGGATCCTGGCCGCCACCCCGCTGCCGCCGCCCTCGCCCTAGGACGCCTCCTGCCCGGCCGCACGCGCAGACCCTCTCTGCGCAACGGGGACGTAAAGAACATTCAGTATCTCATCTTACCAATGTTCTCTTTTAGCTAGCTGCCATTAGTCATTATACATGTTAATGTGATCTCGAGTAAGCCTTTCCGTCACGATACGTGCACAGTTCATGCCCACGCAGACTCTTTCACAGTAGACTGTGAGGGCGCCTCGTGTTGTGCCTGCGGGCTTCCCTATGCAATAAGTATTACGTCGCCATCATGGATATGGATGATATTAAATAAGGGCATAGCATGAGGGTGCTTGATGCCTTCATGCACTGGTCGGCTGCCCGCCCCGCGCCGCGCCTGCGACACGTTTTGTTCTGACTTGTCCCGTCCTGCATGACCCTTCTTCCACGCGATAGCTTCCTACCAGCATGAGAGAAGCGCGTCCTTCTCTCATGCTACCAGTGAATCTCATCTTTAAACGCTTGTCGTAGAAGGTGAGCTCTGCTGTTATTATACTTCCACCGTCTTATAGACGGGTATGACTTTATTATTATTGAATAAATTAATTGTTGACTCTGTTTTGCAAAGGTGGCGTTCTTATTTATCAACACAGTACCCTCTTCTGATTACCAGCTCCTTTCCACCTACTTCTTCCAAGCCTCCCCTGTAAAAGCTCGCTCGGGGCCTTGTGATTGGGGCCGTGTCAGTAACGAGTATTAACGTTTTGGCATTCCCTCCTAGCGTACACACGTGATGGCGTGGCGTCCCCAACCCACACCGCTACGACTAGACCCACACGGCTTCAACTTCTCGTTGCACTGACACGGCCCCAATCACTAGCATTGGTCACTGCGCTTACCGTGTGTAGTGTAGTGATAGTGTAGTATAGCAGTGCACTTTGTACGAGCAGCCTACTACCCATGAGTACCGAGTATTAACGTTTTGGCATTCCCTCCTAGTCCACGTGGCGTCCCCAAGCCACGCCAGACGCAGCTCCCCCCGCCCCCACCGGCAACGGCTCCACCCGACCTCTGGCGCCACGCGCCAAACACGTCCAAACTTGTCGCTGCCGACTGACTCCGAAGAGCGTTTCGGGATCTCTGCCCTTGTCGCACTCCAGGGTTATCGCTATTAGGAGCGAGAGAGAGAGGGCACCACCACCGAACCCTCTGCGGAATCAGCCGACCGTCTCGCCGCCGCGCGCCCCCACCCTCGCACCATCACCCCCCACCCCAACTCCCTCCAGCCTCCCTCACCCACGCGCCGCTGCCCCCTCCCTCACAGCGTCACCCCCACCCCACACTCCAGGACGCGCACTGACCAATGGCAGTGCCTGTTGCGTGTGCGTGGTGCGGGTATCAGACAGACCACAACACCTAGCCTAGCCAGGAGGATCCTCAGTCTACGTCGAGCCGTCGCCCAGCGAGCACACCACTCCGCCTCCGCCTCCTCGCCGCCCAGCCCGCAGCCTTGATACCTCCCCTGCCCCGCCCCGCCCCTCCCCGCGACCGCCGCACCTGCTCCAACGGCTGAAGGCAGCAGCCCGGCACGCGCCTCGCACCCCGCCGCGCCGCGCACGTGATATATCACCTTACCCCGCACCCCGCCCCCTCCCCAGCGACTAGCCGCTCCTGCCGCAGCCCTGCCGGACCGGCACGCGCCCCGCGCCACGCGCCACGCACGCCGAGCAGACGGGCCAGGCCTGCGCGTCCGTTGGACTTCCCCCGGACCGGACGCTCCGCTGCACAGCTCGCCCTCGCCCTCGTCAACCGTCAGTATGATGGCACCAGGGGGAGCGGATGCCTTTGGCCTGGGTGCCGGGGTACTTGAAGCTGATCAGCAGCAGCGGCCCACCCCGCCGCGCCACCAGCCCCCGGTGGAGATCGCCAAGACACCGATCGGCCGGTACGAGAGGCTCCAGTTCGACCCCGCCGACGGCCTGCTGGTGGACCTGCCCCGTGACAGCGCCGAGTACGCGGCAGTCGAGGACTTGTGCTGCGACTACCGGGCCGGCCCGTACTCGAACCGCATCGTGAGCATTGAGAGGGTGTGCAACCCGGGCGCGTACGACAACTTCTGGGCCATGGTGGAGCAATACCGCCTGCACAAGCCCAACGCGCACGTGTACAAGCTGCTGCACGGCAGCACCGCGGACAGCAAGGACAGCATAGTGGAGAACAACCTGCTCACGCAGCGCATCGCGATCAGCAACTATCAGCGTAAGTACAGTCTGCTGCAGTGAGATGTTAAAGTTCAACTCCAAGTGTACGAATGTTGCTCACTGTCAGGTGGGTGAGTAATTCGCAAAGTTGTAGGTGTGCGAATGCACATCCGTAGACTGGCGAGCCATGGACATTTCCTTGTACGCGTGTTCGAATGGGCATTCGCTTACCTACAAGTGTGCGGAAAAATTAACGCGCAACTGCAAATAAGCGACATGTGTACATTTGGATTTCAAGTGCAGTGACATTACGTGGAGAGTCTAAATCTCTGTTAGAAGCCAAAATAAGTTATGCCGGAAACTTTATTGAAGATACTTTGACCTTCTTATTTGAAAATGTAGAAACTTTGACGATAAAAGTGAGCAAAGTTCGCTGCCCTGGAAGAATGACCCACGGGCACGGCCCCTTTTACTGCACCGCTCGTTACGGGCGCGCCTGCCGACCAGCGGGTAGGCAGCCGTCATGCACACACGCCTGCGGTACAGTATCACGGTACAAAACCGCACGGCAACCGGGGGCCGCCTCGGAAAATGTGAAAGTTTGGTGACGGAGGCGAAGGTAGCTACACGTGTTTCAAAACAAATACTTTAATCGAAACAAATACTTTAAGCAGGATGCGTGTTTAAATGAGAACACGCATCCTGCGATTTGTTTACATACGTACGGACGCTCAGCCGCTCGGAGAAAAACGGCGGAGCCATAGAGGCAGATTCGAGTTTCCCGGCGCGTAACAAGAACCGTGGGAAAACAACCGCGGACGGAAATAAGTTTTCTGTAGAAAAAGCCGATACATCAGCCAACCTTTGTTGCAGGGTCTCGGCCATACTACTGCGGTGATGGATTTTACTTCACGCAGAGCTTCCCCTACGCCGCCTCCCACACCATAAAGCACGGGGTGCCATCGCCTCTCCGGTGAGTCTTTTCGCTACGATTCTCAATTTAACGGGATTTCTGAAAGAAGGCGTAAGTACATAATTTTTCATTTTGACTCATAGGCACGTGTTTGTCTTCGACGTCCTGGTCGGAGACGTGGATAGACCTCCACATTACACGAACAAGGACAAGATCCCGGGTCTGCTGTGGGATTGGAAAATTCGTTTTGAGAATATGGGACTTGACCTCAATGCGTTCATGCCATTCAGGGATAGACCGCTCTACATGAGGTAAGCAGTGACGTCGCCGAGGAAGTCTGTACACTTTTTTTTAAATAGCTTGAAAATGACAGTATTGCGTCAATGCTGCTTGACATTTAAATAATGATCCGTGTTCTGCAGATATGACACGGCGCAGCCCCGGGAAGAGGGGATCGAATCATTTGCCAAATTCCATGAGTCGGAGTTCTACCCGACTCATCTAATTACTTTCCGTGCTGGGCCGAACCTGACCCTAGACTAAGCAGATACTTGTTGCCTGCCTCGGCGTTTATCCACGGCTCAACGTACTGACTGAATTCTTATTAAATATTTAAAAAGTCCATAAAAATGTAAATAATTATAATCATGTAATAGCTACTTTTATATTTGGTAGATAAAAAGCAAAATTATCGTACAGTGCTGCTTGATTAGAATGGTAAATTTATTTAAACAAACTAAAATAAATGATGCGCTTCATTCAACTTCGCAAGCCTGTATCCATTTCTTGCAACCCTGAATCCCCCGAAACCCAGGACATGAGTGAAATGACAACACCGAGCGATACGATGTAGCGCTTTTATTCAATAGGCCGGCGTGGAACCTGCGCTGGCCCCGGAGCTGGCTCCGGCCCCGGTCCCCGAGGCGGCGGGTATCACCTCCCAGAGGCCCTGCAGGCTGAAGCCCTCCTTGAGCCGCTCCACGGCGAGCCCCAGCTCTGCGCTGTACACGGGCTCCCGGTCCGACCCGACCCGCCCGTCCGCGAAGTACGCCACGAACGCGTTGGACATGTCGTTGTTGAGCTCGCCGATCTCCTCCGGGTCCTCGGTGACGGGTGCGGGGTCGACGGACGAGGACGCCTGCAAGGTAGAACCGCGGCCCGCCGCACTGTAGTCGCGCGCCCGGAGGGTAGGCAACACACGTCGCCCGCCCCGCGGCCCCAGTGTGCACGTGCACCCACCTGCTCGCCCCACGAGTACTCGACGCCGAAGATAGGGCAGGAGCCGTACACCTGGTGCAGGGCGACCAGCTCCTTGTGCACGGCCTGCAGCTGCTCCTGGGGGTCGATCCTGAAGCCCAGCACGTAGCCGCCGCCGCCCCCGCCGCCGACGCTCTCCACCACCAGCGCGCGCCCGAACCGGCTCTCGCGGATGCGCACCTATAAGAACGCCGAGCCGAGCCAAACGATTCAAATTTTTTGTATCCCAGCAATTTTCGGCGATATCACGTTTCCGAATAGATTATTTTAATAACCCGGGTGAAGATGATACTAAAGAGGGTCCGATTCCGACAAGTTGTTTGACACGCGACTGTCCTAATGGACGCATCGGAACTGTCATCAAACCTGCTGATATACCGCTTTAGTACCGCACCGCACCCACAGAGCACGGCACTCACGCTCCCCATCTGCAGGTACGGCAGCGAGATGTTGAAGCTCTCGTTCATCTCGGCGAACCACACGAGGCGGACGTTGGTGATGATGAAGGTGCCCAGGTTGCCCTGCTCGCTGGAGAGGTTCCACACGCCGTGCACCGTGCGGTACACCTGCTCCAGCGGCAGCACGCGCAGCCCGCCCTCCTGCAGCAGCGCGCCGCGCAGCCGCAGCTCTCGGTACAGCCGCGACGAGCCGTACGCCCTGCGATTTAAGAC
Source organism: Frankliniella intonsa (assembly GCA_033675135.1). Lineage (NCBI taxonomy): Eukaryota > Metazoa > Arthropoda > Insecta > Thysanoptera > Thripidae > Frankliniella > Frankliniella intonsa. The sequence goes on from CM066253.1 coordinate 10,621,152, forward strand.
GCGAGCGTGACCACCCAGTGGCCACACAGCGGCCATGACGCAGTCACTGTGTGGACACCACGCCCCGCCGCCTGTCGCCACTTACTTGTGAACGCCCATGACCGAGGTGCAGTGCCGCCGGTTCCCCGGTACCAGGTTCGTGAAGATGAACTCAAACCTCGACGAGTTCCATTTGGTGAGCAGGTACAGAGCCTCCGTCATGCCGCGCTGCTTCTGTGTGCAGGACGAGACGAGACGAGACGAGACGCGTGCGAATGGCGCTTACTCGCAGGCTAGTAAGTTTTTCCACACTCGCGCAGCTTACCGTGTTTACATTCCTTGTGGTCACGTTGAGCACGCAGTTGAAGCCGATGGCTGCGGACAGAACGGACAGCAGAGTTAGGGCGTAGGTTGGGGCGTTCCTATGCTGTCGTGCGGGGCGGGGCGGGGCGGGGTGGGGCGGGCGGCACTTACAGAGGTTGATCCGCGGGGAGGTGAGCGAGTGCCACATGACGCGCAGGTTGGTCACCACCAGCCGGCCGCGCACGCCGTCGTTGCCCTTGGTGTCCTCCACGGCGTCCAGTCGGTCGATCAGCTTCTCCCCGGCGCGGAGCTTCAGCTGACTGATCAGAGAGCAAAGAGCAAAGAATCACTTCGACCGCAATGCTAGAACATGGAACCTTGACGTGGTGACAGCATATTAACGGCATCGTTTCGCACCGAGGCGAGGGTATGCGCCGTTTCGGTTCAACCCCTGATGCCTCCTCCCCGTGAGGATGGCCCCTGTGCATCCACCAACCTTGTATACTTGATTGGAGACACTCCAAGTAGTCAAACGTTGCATTCACCGATCGATGTCAGCACAAAGGTCTCTCTTAGATAAACTAAAGTGCAATCAAAAACAGCCATACGAATCGTGAGGTTTGCTTCCCTTCCGGCCCAACAAACCACCTGATGGCTAGGCAATCTATGCTGCAATCCGCCTGATTTGGGGCAAAGGCAGTACATGCCCCTCCCCCCTCCCTCACGGATCAGGTGGATCCCCGCCTGTTTGACAGTTCGGTATAGTGGAACTGCCGAGAGTTTAGTACACCAAATGAGTGAAATGAATATGCTAGCCCATGAGTGCGAGAGAGAGAAAGAGAGATAGTCAATTCTTTCGGTAGGACGACCATGAAATCAAACGGATTAAAGCGCGCCGATTTGAGTACTACTCGTTCAGCGGGCTCGAACAAGTGCGATATCGCGAGTTGCCATAGAAACGGCCTCCAAAACAAACCGTTCGACCCACCTGAGCGGGACGTCGAACCTCACTTCCTTGTCTTCCCAGACGTTGTCTCCCATCCTGGGCGCGAACTTGTCGTCCTGGTGCGAGCGAGAGTGCGCGGGCACGGGCGCGGAGCCGCTGCTGCTCGTCGTGCGCAGGGTGGAAGACGCAACGCCCGCAGCGGAGATGATGGCCATGTAACCTGATGTAGTACCCCGTCCCGTCCGCTACCCCGTGTACTACTGCTCCGCTCCTCTTCGGCTCGCGGGGAGCCACCTGAGCACTGCAACTGACTCGCGTCCTACGTCCCCTTATAGAAACTGAGAAGGGCGTTACAGAGCTTGGCAATGGGAATACTCGGAGGTCCTTCGTGTCCGTGGGGTTCGAGGGCGCCTGGCGCCTTACCGCGCTTCCTGAACCTGAGAGGCGAAGTGGGCATTGTAATTTCTCATAGCTCTCGTCATCTTGCCAACCTAAAAAATAAAATTCAATAAGTTGGTACCGGATATATTTTACAAAGTGGCAGTTGTAAGCCGCGTTTGCATTGCAAATAGTAAGTAGTTTTAGTGATATATGGTACCATGAATATATTCTGCCATCATTTTCTAAATTTTGGACTCTCGACAATTTTCAACAGTTTGAGGGAAATTTTATTTGTGACTCAGATTTTCCTGAAGTCCCTAAGTTTGGCTTGTTGTCAATTTGCGTCTTGTTTTCTGCTATAGTTCAAGAGAAATCTTTTAGTACATCGAATGTTTTTGTCAGTTTTATGATAATTCCATTTTTATGTTGTGGTTCCTGATTTGTTACCTGACGTGCATTACTGTGCAAAATGGTTGATCCTATGTTCGATTACCAGTTTCGTCTGATTTTGATAGGGGACAGTACAGTAGGTAAAAGTTCTTTGTTAAAATACTTCACTGACGGGAAGTTCGCTGAGGTGAGTTGATTTCCATGACGAATTCTAGAACTTGGATGCTATATTAGTATAGCAGTGCCTGATTATGTTGGGGTTAAGGGTGATATGTTTACTGTTGTTGTCATCAGCTGACTTGCATCCATTGTGCAAATTAAAAAAATCAACAAAAAAAAAAAAAAAAAAGAAAAAAACGCACAACAAACTTATCAATAGATGTTATTTTTCTAAAAATGATTTATTAAAATAATTGCACATCTTTTTGGATGCTTGGAAATTCTGTTTCTTATATTAAATTACATTTGAAAATACTTCTGAGAACTTGCCTTTTTTGATTGATTGAACTTTTGCTTCTCTTCAATTTCAGCTTTCAGATCCTACTGTTGGAGTTGACTTTTTTGCTAGACTGATAGATGTCAATGATGGCAGAAAAATTAAACTGCAGTTGTGGGACACAGCCGGCCAAGAGAAATTCAGGTTAGTCTGCATTTTATGATGCAATGGTGCAGTAATTCTCTTTTTCATGTTCATTTCTTATGAAATTTGTTTCTTTAGGTCAATTACCAAATCTTACTACCGAAATTCTGTTGGGGCTCTCCTAGTTTATGACATCACAAATCGGAAAAGTTTTGAGCACATCCCGCGTTGGATGAATGAAGCTAAAAGACACATCGAGCCTCACCGGCCTGTTTTTGCTTTGGTTGGCTGCAAGCTTGATTTAGTTCAGAATAACCCAAGAGCTCGAGAGATATCAGAAGAGGAAGCCTCCAATTTTGCTCAATCTCACAGTATTCCGCACATTGAAACCTCTGCCCGTACAGGATATGGAGTTGAAATGGCATTCCGCACAGTTACACAAGAAGTTTATGATCGGATACTCTCAGGAGAGTACTCTGTTGAGGACGGTTGGGATGGAATCAAATCAGGGTTTTCTCGTCCAGGTGGTATTGATTTCAGTTTAGAGGAAGCTGAACCTGCTCGAACTTCATGCTGTTGAGGTTCCCATGTTGTTTTTATACTTTTACAAAGACCCACAGTAATATACCAGTTAAACTAAGAATCAACTTTTATAGAAAGAAGTATTATCCCAAAATCAGTGGATATGAACTATGGTAAAACCCTTTAAAAATAAAACACCTCCATGGGCTGGACCCAATTATGTGGAAGTCTCTTAAAAACGTTGTGTGGTTGAATAATTTTTCAGTGGTAACATTTCTCTTAACCTATCTAATCTCTGTTCTATTGTAACCTCAGGTATACCAAAGAAGTGACAGATGGACATGGTTTAATTGTATATATATCTCTACCAAGATTTTTATAAGGTTTAATGTCTATCTTGTGGTTCTTATCCAACCCCTAAACTCCCCCCTCCCCCTTTCTTTTTGGTAAAAATCTCATTTTACTATGTGCATTTCAAGATGGCTATCATAATTTAGGAATTTATCTATTCTATGTTCAGTGGGAGCAAAATATTAATTGGTCTGAAACTGTCAGCATTTCCAAGTCCTGTAAATCATCTGTGTTGATTTTAAGAAAATAGTGCTGCTTGATTAATTGCTGCTTACATAGAAGGGGAGTTTCTCTTAACAATACGGTGCCAGTTTCAATTTTTTTCTTTTAATGTTTGAATTCAATTGTTTTGTAAAAAAAATATTCACTACATGTTTTTATGTGTGCCAAAGTCTTGCAGATTTGCTGACTTCTTTATGGTTGACTCAAAACATTGTTTTCCTGTGGTGATCTTATTTAGCATTGTATTTGGTTCTTTATTATTTTTGACCTATATTTCTAGTTATTAAATTTGCTCATGATGTGTCTAGGGGTACATTTATCTTAGTTTGGTTAAGCATAATCCACCCCATAATAGTGCAAATTTTCATTATTATTATGATTATTGAAAGTACTAATAGGTGCTCTCAACTATAATCTTCAAACTGGCTGTCAGTACCTTTTATGTTATTTTACTAACTAGTCATTTTTTTCTTTTATAAAATCCACCTAAATTAAATAGGCATTAGTTAGCAGCATTGAGAGCTTACTCAAATATCATCAATCTTGTAACATGTTTCAAATTTTTAGTGGGTTACAGAATTGAAACAGACCTTACGGTTCAAATTGAAGAGCTTGCCTCTTCTAGAAAACTTGGCCATCTATATAACATTGTTTTGAGCTTTCTTACAATTTATGAAGTGGCTTTTAGAAGAGTTCTTTTTAATAATAATATTAAGTGAATTGGTTCCAACCTCATCTCAATGGTTTCTGAGATGATGGGGAGTTAAACGATCAAACATGTGATAATTAAAGTATATCTTTAGTTTGTAGACGTGCTTATTAACTTGTTTGAATTTGGGTTGTTAAGATGAAATCCATATAAATAATTTATACATGTTTTTGAAAGTTACCTGTTTTGATGTTGAGTGAGCAATGCATAATATACTCTTCCCCAGTATCTCACCCATTTTCAGAGAGATCCTGTGATCAATTGAGGATGTTTGTAAAAAGAAAGTGTATATTTTCAAAGTTGACATTAAAGAACATTGCAATCTTGATACACAATTTATTCAGAGCATTAATCTTCAACTTATGCAGGGAAGAAAGTAAAAAGCCAATGCTAAATTTAGATTAGATTTTCACCATGATTTACCTAAGCATGGTGCCTAATTTATTTCCTTTAATACAAAATATTAATGAGGAAAAGAATTATCACAGAAAAACTGGAAGATGAAATCGACCAGCTGACAGCAGCTTTAACATACAAAGCTTTAAGATAAAAGTTTGATCACATGCATGTCGTTGCTCTAAAATAGGACTCAATGGAACACAAATGGGCTGGTGATGAAGTAACAGCAAAGTCAGGAAACACACAGGATTATCCACTTATTGAACCCTTTAAAATTTCATTGTACTAAAAAAATTAGTAATAAAAACAGTCTGATTGGAAACAATCAACAATTTTTTGACACTTAAAGGCCCAGGATAATGAAAAATGTATATGTAACAGAACTTGGACCTTGGATCTTCAGTGATTTGCTAAGAATAATAAAATATATTATGATCTCCGACAGATTATGTATTACTAATAAATTAATATTATAGAGGGAGAGGGTGGGACATCCTCCTACCACTTTTGGTATTGGCCTAAACACACATGCCCAAATCAACTGAGAAGGACACCTAGGGATTTCAAGCAAACAGTGGCAGCCTCTGCCTTTGCCTGCTTTTTGTTAGGACTAGCTGTACTAGGAGTGTATTCAAGACCATTAACTCTTACCTAGAAAAAAAGAAAAAAAAACTGTTAAGGTGATTGTTGTAACATGTGAAAAAAGTTAATCACAAAAAGCAATAAAATTACCTTAAAAAGGAAGTCTTTTTTATGATCAGGGCCACTTTCAAGGCAGAGTTCAAAATGAGGAGCTCCAAAATGACGCTTTGAGCAATACTCAGTAAGCAATGAGACAGGGTGTTTACCTGGCGGTGAAGAAATATTTTTAAAAATCCAGTTACACCTTGCTGTGGGAGTCAAAGTATCACAGATAATAAGAATTGCTCAACACACACCTTCCAGCGTGACAGGGTTTGCTTTAGCTTGTCTTGGTTGGGAAACTGTCGGAGGAGGTCTTCTTGCACGAATTTCTTCTGCTGCCACTAAACCTACAAGTTGGAATTTCATGATAAGTCGAAATTCAAAAAATAGTTAAGTGTGAAGCAATGAAACTGAGCAATAATAAGTGGAACTTGCCTTTACGATCCATTTTCACCTCCAGCTGAAGAGGTTCCTGACACCCTTCTTTGTTCTTGCCCAATCCTTCACCTGGTTTCCATCCCATCTTCTGTAGCAGGGTCATTCCCATACCACTACGGACAGGAGTGGCTGTCTGCAATTGGTCCTGCAAATCACCAAATAGGTTAGCAGCACTGTTCCACTGCTTCAGACCTATACAGTTGAAAGCACAGTGTATCAAGATGTCCTTGCATTCCCTGGCAGACTCATCATTAGAGTCACTTCAGCAGTACACTTGTTCATTAAAGTTTTCTATTCAACAGAATGTGTTATTATAAAAAATTCCCAAATTACAGAGAATATCACTTAAAATGCATATTATTAATTAACAACACTGAAACTTTGATATTTTTAATACATATTCCTGAACTGAAACTTTTCATGCTATCAGATTAATTAACAAACTTCTGTGGAAAAGCACAGCCATATTTACAAACCAAACATCCAACTGAAATGTAAGAAATTTTTTTAAAGGAAGACAGTTTTTACCTATTGTGTGACATCTGAATTCCCAATTCTCCAGAAATATTTCTGACACATTACAGTCCTTCACTAAAGAAAACCAAATTTTCTGTGAAAATTAGACAGCCTTTCCATAGTTCTTGAGGAGCTAATGTGGATGTCAAATCTACTCACCACAGCGCCTGCAGTGCAGCGACCACCTTAGTATTACAGAAGGCATCTGCTGTGGGCTCCAACTGTGTTTCTAAAAGCCTGTAACAAACTCTCAGGTGGTGGACAGCCCAGCACAGCAGCAACTGATACTCTTCATGCCTTTACGAAATACTAAAACAACTTTTACTTTGCGCACTCAAAGCTATGGCTGGCAATTGTCAAGACAAGGCATGGAGTACCAGAGATAGATACAAAATGATAAAGAAGATGCTATTGTGCTGAGCATCCTGAACAGCCACAGAATCCACCTCCAGATTGGAAGTGGTCTGAGGCTGCTCCCAAACCATAGTTTGCACCTGAAAATTTGTGACAGGCTGTTCCTAGAGAGCCTCATAGAAATACTCTGAGGGTCTCTAAGAAATCTTGAACAGGCACTGAACCACAGTCCAAGTTGAATACTTATTTAGCCCAGAAAAGGCATTGAGGGGCCATGTGCATAGCACCAATAAGTACATAGTACAACTGTACATAGTGTATCTGGGAGGATACACATAAGTGGGAAAAGCTATCAAAATATCTATGCACCAGAGATAAGAAAGAAAAAAAAATATTGCAACGCTAATTGAAACAGTAGGTAAAGTTCTCAAAGTTAACATGTAAGATTGAGAGTAGGATGTGCTGGGAACGTTATACCACTCGTTTCAACGGAACCCCCAATGTCAACTCCTACACGTTGTCCAACATACACACAAACATGAACATCCTGCAAACAACTTAGCAGTGCTAATGAATCTTCTCTATGAAACAATGTTACTCTAAGATATCCCCTCAAAATAATCGTTTATTTATTTACTGTATTTGATTAAGTTGCTATACTCAAAATTTGTTCTTAAATAGTAGGTGTCACAAACAGGACTCCTTACTGTAGAGAAACACTAAACCAAACGCTCTTTCCTGCAAAAATAAGAAGACTTACTTTGCGTGCCCAGGCCTGAGCACCAGATGCAAGTTGCTGGGGTGTCAATAGTCGAACTCCTGTGTCCCCTGTGAACTGCCCAGGTAACACGTTGTTCCAGCCATACATATGCTGTGAAAAAGAATAAGCTCGCTTACTTTTTATTCTTTGGAATGGGAAAGGGCCACAACAGTCCTGAATACTTACATCAATATATTGGTTTTGTTCACTGTCATGTTTCTTTCGCAAAGCAGAAAGTCTTTGTGATACAAGAGTTCCAATATCAATAACCTACGCAGAGAACATTGATGGTTATATAATTCTAAAAACATACGAAATAATCCATTTATTTACCATTCATTTTACCTCACTTGAAGCAGACTGTGAGCTTTTTTCAGTTGGTTTTGGTGCTTCAATGGCTTTTAAGCCAGAAGATTTTTTCTCCTCAGTCTTAGTTGGTGGTTTAACAGGGATCCACTCATTTTCTGTAATACAGGAGAGTGAACATAGATCATAAAATCATTAATGACAAAACTTTTTTTGAAAGTTGAAAAAAAAAATTAGAAAAGACTAACCAGTTTTGCGGTGCTGTTGACCACTGGAAACAGGGAACTGGATTCGAAGTTGTGAAGATTCCATGGTTCTTTCTTGCATAGACTTCAGAGGTAATTGCACAGCATTCTGTTAAGGATAACAAAAAACGAATAATTCAGCCAACTACTTTGAATTACTATTTAAATGAAAGAAAATCAATAATTAGCCTTGGGTATTACCTTGATGTTTAAAGATATGAAGGATGGTCGGTCCTTGACTTGGAAAGGGTGATGGAAGGGTTTTTCCGAATCACTTTCCTCCGAGCCACTTAAGCTTGATAGCTCTCCCATATTCTCTCTCTTTGACAACTCTTTACAATACTCTGAAAGTTAATAAATCACATGATATTAGGTATCTCAGACACATACACATAAGTAAGAAGCCCTTTAATCATAGGGTAAGTACCTGTAAGTTCATCAACTGTTTTAGCAGCAGTTTTCTGTGGCTTGTCTGCAGGAGCTGCAGCTGTTGGTGCAGGATCAGGGGTTTTACCCAATATATTGCCAGGCAATATTCCTGCTTGCAACATGTTCATAGCATTTCTCCTAGCAATTTCCAAAAGCTTCTTTTTGTCTATGTGGTCACCACCTGAACTGTAGAGAAAATATTATTGAAGTTAAAACTAAAAAACATACACCAGTCAAAGAGGTTTTTAAGACTTACGTTCGTTTACGATCTCTTGACCTCGAACGGCTGCGGCGTCTATCACGACTGTGCCTTCGACGACTTCTAGAGGAGCTACGATTTCTGCTGCGTGGAGATCGACTCCGACTGCGACTATGACCTCTTCTTCTATCCTTGTGATCCTTGTCTTTTCTATCCTTATCCCTATCGCGGTCGCGGTCCCGATCCCGATCTCGGTCCCTATCCCGGTCTCGATCTCGTGCCCTACTTCTGTCCTTGTCTCTTTCTTTTTCACGATCTCTATCTTTGTGTCTGTCTTTATCCTTGATCTTGTCCCGTTCTTTGTCTCTTTCCCTGTCTTTATGTCTACAATGGCGTTCTTTGTCTTTACTCTTGTGATCATGGTCTCTACTTCGGCTTCGGCTTTTACTTCGACTTCGGCTCCTATGTTTTGATTTCTTGTGATGACTTGAACTTTTCTCAGTGCTAAGGAGTACGGTGCAACATTACATATCAAAGGCAAAATTTTTAAAATGTGAAATAAACGGCACATGTTTTAACATTACCTTTTTGATTTCTTTGAGTTGTCGTCCAGCCTTCCATTAGGCTCTGCTGCCTCACCGCCCTCTGAATTGAGTAATGTTAGCATTTTAAGTCAGATGAAAAGATTCATTAAAAAGGCAAGTAATCAAAAAGGCAAGAAACTATACAAACCTGAACCAAGACTAGGGGCATTGGCGGGGTCTTCAGAGTGTTCACTTGTCTTTTGTGAAGAAGTATCAGAAAGCTCTCCCTCCTCATACTTTTCAGCTTTTGCTTTGGCATGTTCTTCCACTTCTTTCACGGTTGCTTCAAATACAGAGCTAAATTTCAAATTTTTAATGACAATTTTACCCATGGCTGGTTTTGCTTTGTCTGAAACAGAAAAGGAAAATATATTTATTACTGTAGATAGACGCTCCTAAAACTTCGATATCTTTAAACAATCTATGGGGATAGGGAATTCCAGGTTATGAAATTTCAGTAGTCATACAAAAACAAAATGGTAAATAAAAATTAAAGAGTAGGAAAAATAAATAAATAGAAAACTTGTTAGAGACAGTAACAATAAAAAGTACTTCTTAAATTTCAAATGAATTTAATGTTGATGTTACCATGCACAGATTTTTCAAAGCAGGAATGAGGAGACATAGTAACCTTTCCATTCCCTCAATGCTGTGGTTGCTATGGTAACAAAAGCATCACATGTTTCATATATACTTGTTTCATTCTGGGGACGAAAGAGATTATTTTCCCCATCAAAAACAAAAATGTTGCAAAATTATTGTACATCACATCATAAAAATTTTTAAAAATTAATGTCAATGACCTTCGATTTCCTTTTGAAAGGGCAATTTTGAAATTAAAAAACAGATAACAGAAAACTTTACCAATAAAATTACATCAAACACACTATAAAATCTACAAATAAAAGAATAAAAAATTAATGCTGCAAACCATATAACCTACCAGACTTTTCATCAAGACCCTCTGCAGATTTGACATTTTCAAAGACAGATGACTCTTCAACGATTTCCTTTTTTGGTGTTGGAAGAGGGGGTGGGGAATGAGGGGGAGCAGGTGTAGATGATGATACTTCACTGTCTGCATTCTTAATAACTTCATCCTCTTTTGTAACCTCAATTGAACAGTCTTTCGAAACCTCCTTTGATTGTTCATCTGCATGGTCAGAACATGTTTCCTTCCTGGTTAAACTGGGAGATTTGCTGTGCCGGCTACGTTTCTTTAGCTTTTGCTCCTCCTCACTTTCCATATCACTGCTTTTGGTGCGCCGCTTCTTTCTAGGCTTGTGCTTCCTTTCTTTCCGCTTCTCGTGTTCATTTTCTGAATCTGAACTGCAACCAATAGAACTGTTGTCTTGTTCACCACTCAGTCGTCTCTTACTTCTGCTTTTTTTCTTATGCTTTTTCTCTTTTTTATGTTTTTTCTTGTGCTTTTTTACCTTAATTTCATTTTCAGAATCACCGTCAGAAGCAATTATAGACTTAGGAGGTTCTGCATTGAACGCTCCAAATAGTTCTGTTAAAATTTCATTGGACGATTTCTGTGGTACATCGCTGGTACTTCCATCTTTGGTAGTAATAGCAATGTTCCACAGATCCTCAGCTGGGGCACTGCTGGACACTTCATCTTCAACAGCAGCCATTTCAACTAGGTTCCAGTCTAGCAGTCAAAGCAATGCTTGAGTATAAGCCAGTCCACGATTAGGAGCTCTCCTCAGGTGCAGGCGCGAGGCGCGTGCACATTGGCATCATACCCTACAGCAACGTCAACAAACTGCGGTTTCGCATTGCTTACCGGTTTTGATTCACACCACTAGGTTATGTTGCAGTCCACGTACATTTTGGACCGATGAGCTTATTTTAGACTGTAGGTGGAATAAACCAACGAACAGCGTGCCCCGCAGTGTAAAAGAGCAAATCTTCTTCAACAGATGGACATACTTGGATAAAAAATAACTGCATGCAAAGCAAAAATGTTTAAGACAAACTCAACTCGCACTACGAAAGTGATTGTAAACTATCAGGTGTGTCGACGAGTGCTTGGGTGGGGGGCGGGGCGGGGCGGCCGAGCGAAAAGGGGGGAAGGGAAGGAGTCGTGGGAGTCGTGTCAGCGAGAGTTGATTCTCCCTTGAATATAGTCCAGTCCGACTGGAAAATTTTTCCGACAGCGAAGAAATAAGGACTTTATGCTGGCCTGATGAGTGAGTGGTTATCACTCACATAGTGAGAGGGGGAATGGAAGTACAAGGACGGAGGAGTGTAGGTCAACGAAGGCAAAGAAGGGAATGGTTTTCTATTTGTGTTTGTCATTTCCTGTAATAAAAACTATTTGTATTGCTCCCCCTATCGCTGATCCCCAACAGCAACAGCCACCTGCAGGTTGCTTCTCTTCCACCACAAATGCTTTGAAGTATTTCAAGTCTTCGACTTCCCTGTTACGATTGCTCACAAACCTCGACCAGAACAGCAACAGTTCTCTCTTACCCCATGATACCAGAATTAAAGAATTTCGTACCAAATTGATTTTGGAGTTTTGAATGTAGATGGTGTGGGAAAAGGGCTTGTACTTCATGCAAGAGGGAATATCTTCTACCCTGCTACATCACCCAACTGAGCTACACGTCAAGTCGTTTGAAAATGAAACAGTTATATACCCAGTCACAAGTTAAGTGACAGAGTGCAAATGCAAACTGCTTTCCAGTGCAGACAATTCAGTGAACACATCATGCTATTATTCTCAGAGGGGCAAGGAATTGACAAAATCAAAAATAAAGGCAACCATCCTTTAATTACATAGCACTGTACAAAGGAAAGCTGCAAAGCCTGAACCTAATTTATGAGTTGGAGTTTGGTCCTCGCCTTCTGCCGAAACCTTGGACAACATTGACAAAGCGACGGTTGTACTGGATACGCCTCTTGCAACGGCCAGTCTTCTTCTTCTTCTTTTCTTGTTTCTCCACCTTAGGGGTCTGGCCCTTCACCTTACCAGCACGGGCAAGAGAACCGTGAACCTTACCTGTAAAACATAAAATTATTAGTAACTTATTCAAAATAAAATACTTATCAGAACTAATTTAAAAACTCTTGTCAGTGAAATACTGGAAAATTATTCATAGAATTCAATAAAGAAGTTTTCATCATTTGTTAGCCACAACCACACACAGCAAACAAAATAAATCTTACCTCCAAGAAGAGGGATTGTAACATCGATGCTCCCAGATGTCAGGCTTTCAACTGAAAGCTCATCGTTCAGAGGAGAACCCTCACTGTACAGGCAGAGCAATTCCTTGGGAACATCCTCAAGATGAGAGATTTGCTCCTGGAGAGGCAACACAAAAATTAATTAGTTAAGAACTAAAAAGGTGGTGTATGTACAGAGCCATGAGTAAAACATAGTGCTAACCTTGATCTGGGAGATGGTTTCGGAGCCTGCACACTCCAGGACATGGTTTGACTGGGCTCTGATGTGGAGCTGCATTTTGATACCTTAAACAAAAAAACAAAAAAATAATCGGAATGTAATGGAATAGCCTTGAACATAATCACTTGCAGGTGAAGCATGTAATAGTAATGTTATGTCAAATAGCGGCGGTTCATAACCTCATCCACTGAACACTAGAAGGTAAATAACATAAAACCAAGAGGGAACGAGTTCGATAAAGGCCAATGACATTGTCAAGGTTTAATGGATAAAAATTGAATTAGGCACAGGACAGAAGCGGCGAAAATTTTTAAATTTTTGGCAAAATACAGCATGTACAGGTTGAAACACGCCGGACATAATGCATTTGCGCTCTCGATAGTTTGACATGGAGTCGTCAAGTTAAAATGACACTTTTCGCAAAGAAAGCTTCTAAAAGAGTACAATAACTTGCAAGATTTCAAATAAAGTAGTTCTTGGAGTAAAATAATTTCAAGTGTTCGTACCTCACCAACAAACACACCACAGATCCACGCTGCACGGAAAGACGGAAACGGATCTCGCCTTCAATGAGGGGTCCTCGACTGGTTTTTGGCGCAAGGAGCGCGCTCTGAGCACGGCCACGGTTTTATAAGCTAGTGGGTTGGTAAGCAGAACAAGAAAGCGGCAAATTTAAATTAGACTTCCAAAACAACAAATTTTTAGATTTGTTTTTTTACTATGTAAATTAAAAAATTTCCTCTACCCATAACTAATATTTTTGATAATTTCTAGAAAGTGCTAGGTTTTGGAAACCCATGTTATTTGAGAAAGAAATAAAGTTAATGTAGTTTGTGTTGAGTTGGTATGACAAATATCAAACAGCAGAAGAAGTGGATGGATGATGTTGTGGCCGTGTGTTTCCCGTTTTTTCTCACATCTATGCTAATTACTTGCATAGATTAGAAACTATGCTGGGACCGCTTTAATAAAATTAAAGATTCAAGGCAGGTAATTGCTCGGTGTTTATGTTTTATACTCATTGTCAGAATTAACTTTAAACATTGTGTTACATTTCCTAACCTACACTGACTTGTCATAAGTTTGTTTATAAGGTGTTTGTCCTGTTTAAATTGACAACTTTTGCATTTCCAGGAAACTTTTGGTACTGCAGCTCATGAGGGAACCCAGACCTGAAACTTTGATAAACTTCACCACACCAAAATGGTTGTGAAACCAAGAATTGTTCACAATCTGTATAGGAATTTTTTTGTTGTATTTTCCTTAGTTCTTTTCCTCTTATTAGCATGTTTTCTGCTCTCACACTTGATTCCTAGTAGCTTTTATGATAGAAGCACGGTTACACACCATCCAGTTTCTCTTCAAAATTTGAATCATGCTCCTGAATTTGTGGTAACTGATGATGCCACTGTATCTGCACCAAGAAACCCACATTGTAGCTACTGGGATTGTTTTAATGTGTACAGATGTGGTAACAAAGGTATTAAAATTGATGCTTTTATCCATGTATTTTTTATCATTTCATAAGTGTGTAATGACTATTATATGAGTGGGTTTACACTGTTTTAGGTACCAATAAGATCCTTGTGTACATATATCCAATTCAAAAGTTTGTTGACGGACAAGGAATCCCCATTGGAGGCATGATGTCTCAAGAGATGTACAGTATACTGGAAACTATATTAGAGAGTCGCTATTACACCCCGAACCCAAGCCAAGCCTGTATTCTTGTTCCATCCATTGATACATTGAATCAGAATCGATTCAGACCAAAGCAGACATCACAAGCTCTTAGATCATTACCTTTGTGAGTAAATTCATTTTTCTTACAGTGCCCTGTAATATTTGTGATAAAATTCTAAATATCCATATTGATTTCTATATAGCTGGAACAATGGAGAAAATCATCTTATCTGGAATATGGTGCCCGGTGCACCCCCTGAATATAGTACTGTTTTGGAGCTTGAACTTGGAAAAGCCATGGTTGCTGGAGCTGGGCTTTCATCATGGACTTATCGTCAAAGCTTTGATCTCTCTTTGCCAATATTTAGTCCTCTGGCGAGTGTTTTAGATGACTCTCATAGTCACCCCTTCTACTCAAGGTAAATTGCTGGACTTTTAAGAGGTTTTGTCTACTCTTACTAAATTTAATATATTGGATTGGAGAGACACAAAGCTCTTTATCAGTTTTCTTCGTATACATGTTCATTTCTTTGAAAAATGTGTTTTCTTAGGTCATGGCTATTGCTGTCAGCTCAAACCAACATTCATGGAGAATATTTAGCAGAATTGCAAGCACTGACAAGAGAGTCTAGCCAGACTTTATTACTGGAGCAATGTCCAAAGGGTAACTATTCAGTAAGGTGTTCATCAGGAGGCAGTGGAGACATGTATCTTTACCCTCAGGTATGTAATCACTTACATTAGACCATTTCTTAAATGCTTTGAAAACTATAGCATGAGTTTTAGGGGGAAAACAAAGCCACTGTAGATTGTATCTTATATGTATCACTTTTTTTTTTATTTTCAGATTCTTCAGGCTGCTACATTTTGCTTGGTCATAAGAGGAGCCCGTCTTGCTCAACCAATATTGTTAGAATCTTTGGCTGCTGGATGTATTCCAGTTGTTGTTGCAGATTCTTTGATAATGCCCTTCCAAGAGGTGCTTGACTGGAAACGGTTAGGATTGGAAAATGTATCATAGTGGTTCTATCAAGTGGCAATATTTGAATTTCTCATCATTGTTTTTCCTTCATAGGGCTGCAGTTTTCATCTCGGAGGTTGAGCTCAATGATTTATTGGATACTTTACACACAATCTCAGATGAGCGTGTTAGAGAAATGCAGAGAAATGGGATGTTCTTGTATAGGAACTATTTTTCTAGCATGAAGAAAATAACTAACACTGCCTTGGACATTCTTAACCAGAGAGTATTTCCACAACATAGTAAATCTTATGAAGAGTGGAATGTTCCTCCTAATCCTGTAAGGAATACAATTTTTTTCTATTTTCTTATGAAGTGTGGCAATCAAAAGTTATTACCTGATGTGAAATTGGTCTGTTTTTTAGTTGGCAGCCCACTCTCCACTATTTTTGCAATTGACTGCCCCACGATGGCAAGGTTTTACGGCTGTTGTTCTTACTTATGATCGTGTGGAAAGTCTTTTTACACTCATAAAACAATTGGCTAAGGTACCAAGCTTAAGCAAGATCCTTGTGGTCTGGAATAATCAGCGCAAGGCTCCCCCACATGGTATGTAAATTTTTCTCATGCTTCTAGTTTGTAATTTCATGTATTTTGTTTTGCGTGAAAATTTAAAAATTAGTTACCCTTGAACTCTGGGTTAATACTAGACCTCTAACTTTTTCTTGTTCACAGCATCCGTCTGGCCAAAAGTTAACAAGCCATTGAAAGTCATACAAACTAAAGCAAATAAGCTGTCCAATCGGTTCTATCCATATCCTGAAATTGAAACTGAGGCTATTCTAACAATTGATGATGATATAGTAATGCTAACCTCAGATGAATTGGAGTTTGGATATGAGGTGAAAACACAAAGTGCAAATTTAGTTAAACTTCTAGACCTTGGTTGTTTACTCTAAGGGGTTTTGTATTTTAGGTTTGGCGTGAATTCCCAGACAGAATTGTCGGATTTCCATCCCGAACTCACAAGTGGGACAACATTTCAGGAAGCTGGAAGTATGAGTCTGAATGGACAAATAACATTTCAATGGTGCTTACCGGGGCTGCTTTCCACCACAAGGTACCCATACTGCCCTGCAGCCTTGTATATTTCAGTTCTGGTTCTATTACATTACATTACTGTTTATGCTCTATTGTTTGCAGTATTGGAGTTATATGTACACAACTGCAATGCCTGGGGATATCAAGGATTGGGTAGATTCCCACATGAACTGTGAGGACATAGCCATGAACTTTTTAGTTGCAAATATAACCAACAAAGCTCCTATCAAGGTACAACTTCACTCTTATGTATCTGTGCAGATTTCTTTTTTGGAAAATTAATCCTCCAAAACTTGCATCTACATTGCAGGTAACTCCCCGGAAGAAATTTAAATGTCCAGAGTGTACAAACAATGAGATGCTCTCAGCAGATCTCAATCACATGGTAGAAAGAACTCTATGTATTAATAGATTTGCATCCATCTATGGATCAATGCCTCTAAAGACAGTAGAGTTTCGAGCAGATCCTGTACTGTTCAAGGACAACTTCCCTGAAAAGCTGAAGAGGTTCAATGATATAGGGAGTTTGTGATCTCCATTGGTGAACCTACTCATTCCTAGTCATATCACATAGTTTGTAAGTTCTATCACTACATGAAATGCTTTGTAGTGTTCCACTTTAATTTCTAGCCCATCACGTTTGTTTATCGTTAATAAGAGTGCTCCGTAATTTGTACTCAGTGAAAAATGAGGGTTCAAGTTGATCATCAGAAGAAATGCTGTTAGTGTTTGAAATTACTTTCAGACAGAAATCTGAATTTTCCATATCATTAGAAAATATCTGTTTGGGTCTGGAGTGAACAATGCTGTATTTGGCAATTTGATGACTGCATCTACTTTTGAAGTTTTCTTCTCAAACCTCAGTTGGGAAATACCAGGCTCTTCAGTCAGTCAGTTCAGTAGTCGCGTTCCGTGGCCGTTCAACTTCTCTCTCTCTCGCTCTCTCCTCAAGCCAAGATGCGCTCTCAATTGTCGAAGAAGGTTTCTACTTCTCCGAGAATGCCTTCTGAAAAGAGGAGGATTGCTCATTCCAACAGAGAGGACCAATTTATCATTGATTATATAAGAAAACATGGCAAAAAGGAAAAATTAGGAGGAAAACGGAAGAGATAAATATTGTTGCGGGACGATCTTGGCAGTCATTAAAATCCCGGTATAACTACCTTTAAAAAAAAATAAAACTACGATCAAATATCTATTTGAATGGAAATAATATCAGTTTTGGTCTCCATGAACAGAAGAACAAGTAATGAAACAAGGACAAAAACCTGTGACGACTCTGGTATAGGGTTTTCTTGAATCAGGCACTGACTCAAGCACTGCAGGGACGAGGAGTGTCGAAACGCAAACAAGTCCAGAATTCCTAGTAGCGGTAAGGATGGCTCCAGCAAAAAGCATGATTGGCCGTTATGTATATTTGTGTCGTTAGAATGGATAATTTATTTATTCTTACTACCAGCTAGTCACTGTTATATCACCCTTCTACTCTTCTCTGTTTTTATAATTTATTTCCTGTGTGCTCATATGCTGGGTGATTAAAACAAGTTGTGCCGGTTGTTAATAGCCATTACCATTACTCATGCCTATGATATTGTGACAGAAGAAAAAAAGACTTACTATGTTTTCAAAGATCTCTTATCATATTCATATACATTCTTTTAAGATTCTAGACATTATAAAACTAAATTATCAATTTATTTTAAGTTTTAAAAAAGTTTTAGATATTAGTGCCATTGTGATATTTCTTTAAAATGTACTCTATGCATTTTATGTTTGTTGTTGTTGTTGTTTTTATTATTTTACATTTATGCAACTAAAAGGATCCTGGTGGACCTATGAAATAAAAAATATTAGTCTATCTGCTTTTAGGTTGTTGCCATATCGTGCATATCAGTGTAATTATTGTTATCTTGTTTCATCATTAAATCTTGTTAATCTAACGTGTACTGTGTTCTTGTGTATTTTCTTCAATCCCTCTGTGAAGATTATATTCCTTTTTTTTATGATTCTTTGGAGAGCAAACTACGTTTTAGATATCCTGATTTTTTTCTTTTTTCATTTGGTTTGTTCTGTTAACTCAAGCTTCATGCCACTGAGTCAACTATGAGACTCCAAAGAAAGAGATAATTAGAAAGGTGTCTAACTCAAAATGATCCTCAGTTCATATTTGGTAATAATAATCTCCAATATGCCCAACACCAGGACAACCAAGAGAGTATGCTTTCAGGGGCAACCATGCACTCACTAATCCTGAGCAGTGTCAATGCATCAAGCATTTAAATGTGGAGACAAGAAATGGGGAAAAAATAAATAATCATGATGCGCTTAATGCACTTGCATCCTATCACTTGTGCGTAAAATTTCTGTATATTAAAGTAAATTAGTACGCAGTGAGGTCGATTTTTGTGTGGATTTAAAAAAAAATTACAATCAATTTGCTCGGCGAAGTGAGCACCTCAGGTCGTTCCCTTCGCCTACAGGTTTGCCCTCACACTTCCATTCCTACCTGTCTCAGCTCAGCCTCCCCTCGCTTTGGCACATGCCGGGAGCTGCGGCGCTCAGTGAATACTGGATGCTGACCGGCTGACCGTTGACCTGCAGCAACGACAGACTCGGGGGAGCCCGCTATCGGTTCGGATATGCCACGCGCCCGCCCCGCGCCCCGCCCCGCGCCCCGCCCCGCGCCCTGCCCCCGCCCCACCCTGCGCCCCGCCCCCGCCCCGCCATGCGCGTCCCACCCGGGCCTGCAGAGTGAGACCGAACAGCGTTTATGGTGTCTATCAGGGACACCGCTATCAGGAGCGAGAGAGATGGCACCAACGCTCTGCTGGGAAAAGGATCAGCCCACGGCCCGCTGAACGTCGAGATGCTGAACGATCACCGTCTGTTGCCAACGCGCGAAATTGCAACTATTCGATAGTGCAGTTTTCTCAGCGGAAATGTCCGATAGCCGAAAAAGTGCGCAAATGGCTCGAATTCCGTTTACGGCAGCAGGACCAAGTGTTGCGAACTGCAATTTCCCCGAGAACCGTCTGGTATATAAGCCGGGAGCGGCGAAGGTTTCGGCACGTTCACTCAACGTCCCACGGGTCAAGCAACATGTGGAAGGCACTGTTGTTCGCTCTCCTCGGTGAGTACATCCTCGGGATCCTCGGCCTCGGTCGCTGCAGGCACCCCGCCCCTCCAACGGCGTCCTCACGCTCTACCGTTTGTTACAGTCGCTGCGGCTTCGGCCGAGCATGGCTGGAAGTCCGGCTCTGAGTACAAGTACCAGGTGCGCGGTCGCACCCTGACCGCCCTGCACCAGGTGGCCAACCAGTACGCTGGTGTGCTCATGCGCGCCCAGCTGACTGTGCAGCCCAAGTCCGACAACCTCCTCACTGCCAAGGTCTCCAATGCCGAGTACGCCAAGGTCCACCAGCAGCTGCCCGCCGGTTGGGGTACCCCCATCCCCGACAGCAAGCTGAACTACCACAGCCTGCCCGTCAGCAGCAAGCCCTTCCAGATCAAGCTCAAGAACGGCATCGTCGATGAGCTGATCGTCAGCAAGAACGTCCCCACCTGGGAGATCAACATGCTGAAGGGTATCGCCAGCCAGCTGCAGGTCGACACTCAGGCCGAGAACCTCATCAGCTCTCGCATCAACAACAAGCCCAGCCACGGCTCCGTCAACGGCGTCTTCAAGACCATGGAGGACGACGTCAACGGCGAGTGCGAGGTCATGTACGACATCAGCCCCCTGCCCCAGTACCAGCTCCAGAGCCGCCCCGAGCTCGCTCCCATGCCCCAGCTCCGCGGTGACGGTCAGCTGATCGACATCGTCAAGACCAAGAACTTCAGCCACTGCGAGCAGCGTCCCGGCTACAACTTCGGCTTCAACGCCCTCACCGACGTCAAGCCCGCCGCCAACCAGATGGGCGAGTTCATGGCCCGCTCCGCTGTCAGCCGCGTTGTCCTGTCCGGCAACCTCCAGCGCTACACCATCCAGTCCTCCGTGACCACCAACAAGGTCATCCTGAGCCCCGTTCTGTACAACAACCAGAAGGGTATGGTTGTCTCCCGCATGAACCTGACCCTCGCTTCCGTCAGCTCCTCCAACAGCCACATGGAGGCCCCCACCAACCCCCGCAAGATCAAGGACCTCGTCTACGACTACAACGACCCCTTCTCCGCCACCAACAACGCTGACCTGAGCGACGAGTCCAGCTCCTCCTCCTCCAGCAGCTCTTCCTCCTCCTCCTCCTCTTCCTCCTCTTCCTCCAGCAGCTCCTCTTCTTCCGAGAGCGGCAGCCAGGAGAAGTGGCAGAAGAAGCAGAAGCGCAGCAACGGCACCGACTCCAGCTCCTCCAGCTCCAGCTCTTCCAGCTCTGACTCCAGCTCTAGCAGCTCTGACTCCAGCTCTAGCTCCAGCGAGAGCCAGGAGAACCAGCGCATGCACAGTGCTGCCGCCAAGCGTTTCCGTCGCTCCCTGAAGAACCAGGATGCCTCTTCCAGCTCTAGCTCCAGCGAGAGCCAGGAGAACCAGAAGCACGGTCGCCGCAACAACACCGACAGCAGCAGCTCTTCCTCCAGCTCTAGCTCCAGCTCTGACTGCAGCTCTTCCTCCAGCTCCAGCAGCTCTGACTCCAGCTCTTCCTCCAGCTCTTCCTCCTGCTCTGACTCTTCTTCCAGCAGCAGCGAGAGCAACGAGTCTCAGTGGGGCAAGAACCGCAAGGTCCGCAGCAACCGCAACAACACCAGCGACGACAGCTCTAGCTCCAGCTCTTCCTCTAGCTCTTCCTCCAGCTCCTCCTCTAGCAGCGACTCCGACAGCTCTAGCTCCAGCAGCTCCAGCAGCATCGACTCCAGCGAGGAGTGGTTCCAGAGCAAGCCCAAGCTGAACCAGGCCCCCAAGCACCCCATGCTCCCCTACTTCGTCGGCTACCAGGGCAGCAACATCGCCGCCTCCAGCCAGGTCAACCCCGTCCACGCCGTCCAGAAGATCGCTCAGCAGATCGGCCAGGAGCTCCAGCAGCCCAGCCAGATCCCCGAGAAGGCCACCCTTGCCAAGTTCACCATCCTCGCCCGTCTGGTCCGCATCATGGACGCCAAGCAGATCGAGCAGGCCGCCCGTGAGCTGTACGCCCCCGCCTCCAAGAGCGCCAGCCAGAGCCAGAGCGCCAGCACCAAGAACGCTGCCTGGAAGGCTTTCCGTGACGCCGTCGCCCAGGCCGGTACCGGCCCCGCTCTTAGCGCCATGAAGGAGTGGATCGAGAACCACAAGGTCCAGGGTGAGGAGGCCGCCGAGCTCCTCGCTGTTCTCCCCGAGACCGCCCGCACCCCCACCCGCGAGTACATGGACACCCTCTTCTCCCTGATCAAGAAGTCCGAGGTCCAGAAGCAGCAGTTCCTGAACACCTCCGCCATCCTGTCCTTCGCCTCCCTGTGCCGTCGCGCCCAGGTTGACAACGCCACCGCCTACGTCCGCTACCCCACCCACGTCTACGGCCGCCTGAACCCCAAGAAGGCCTCCGCCGTCACCCGTGACTACATCCCCTACTTCGCCCAGCAGCTGAAGAGCGCCGTCCAGAACGGTGACAGCCACAAGGTCCAGGTCTACACCCGCGCCCTCGGCAACATCGCCCACCCCAAGATCCTCGCCGTCTTCGAGCCCTACCTCGAAGGCCAGAAGCCCGTCTCCACCTTCCAGCGCCTGCACATGGTCGTCGCCCTGAACAAGCTGGCCAAGATCTCCCCCAAGGTCGCCCGCCCCGTCCTGTTCCGCATCTACCAGAACGCTGGTGACGCCGCCGAGATCCGCTCTGCCGCTGTCTTCCTGCTCATGAAGACCAACCCTCCCGCCAGCATGCTCCAGCGCATGGCTGAGTTCACCAACCAGGACCCCAGCAAGCAGGTCCGTTCCGTCGTCAAGTCCGCCATCGAGTCTGCCGCCAACAACCTGCAGTCCCAGGACAACCAGGAGCTGGCTGAGAACGCCCGCGCCGCCGTCGACATGCTCAACGCCACCATGTACGGTCCCCAGTACTCTAAGATCAACCTGAAGAGCAACGATGTTGAGGAGATGAACCTCGCCTACCAGGCCGCCCTCGCCACCATCGGCAGCGACGACAGCTACATCCCCTCCGCCGCCTTCGTCAGCGCTCGCGCCAACCTTGGTGGTTTCCAGGCTAACTACCTCCGCGTAAGTACCGCCCCATCCGCGAATTCTCCCCGTTCTGCGTCTGATTAACGGTTTCGCATTTACGTTCTTTGGGCTGAATGTAAGATTAATGTGTAATTTTCTCACGCAGGCCGGTGCCATGGTCTCCAGCGTCAGCGACCTGGTCGACCTCCTGGCCGAGCAGTTCCAGCAGAGCTCCAGCTCCCACAAGTCTGGCAAGCACTCCAGCTCCTCTGCCTCCGGCAGCTGGACCGCCGAGAAGATCGCCAACATGCTCAACATCGAGGCTGACCAGTCCGAGCAGGTTGAGGCCAACTTCCTGATCAACGTCCTGTCCCAGAAGCGCTTCTTCACCCTCGACAACCACACCGTCGAGCAGATCCCCCAGTACCTGAAGCACGCCGCCAACACCCTCCGCTCTGGCGAGAACTTCAACTACACCAAGCTGTACAACCGCTACTCCCTGACCATGGGCTTCCCCACCTCCATGGGTCTGCCCCTCGTCTACACCCTGAAGGCCCCCACTCTGGTCACCGTCGGTGGTGAGGCTCGCGTCCGCACCCAGCCCGACATGGCCAACGGCCCCAAGGATGCCGTCCAGATCCCCAACACCGTCAACGCCACCGCTGACGTCCACTTCACTTACTCTACCCGCACTGAGGCCAAGCTCGGTTTCATCACCCCCTTCGACCACCAGCGCTACATCGCCGGTCTCGACAAGGACGTGCTCGTGAACCTGCCCATCCGCGCCAACATCGACCTCGACCTGGAGAACGCTGAGGTGCGCGTCAAGCTGCAGCCCATCAACGCCAACAAGAACTTCAAGATCGCCCAGATCTCTTGCCAGCCCTACACCGCCCAGCACAACATCCTGGACCTGACCCCCGTCGACCAGAAGCCCATCCAGCTGCGCAAGCCCCAGCAGGCCAACTTCACCGTCGGCCAGGACACCACCGGCATGGCCTTCCGCATCGACGCCGCCAGCGAGGCTCCCTTCGCTGACTTCGCCGCCATGTACAACCAGGCCAAGAACTACGACGCCATCTCCGCCCTGCTGTTCCCCACCGCCGAGCAGACCATCAAGGCTTACGAGTTCGCCGTCTCCTTCGACCACCAGAAGACCTCCGCCAAGTCCGTCACCCTGACCGCCTCCTACGACAACGACTCTGACGACCAGCAGGCCAAGAAGAACAAGCGCTCCGCCGACTCTTCCGAGTCCGCCGAGGACTTCAGCGCCGAGGGCAAGCACGCCAACCCCAGCCAGAACCTCGCCAACCCCGCCAACACCAACGCCAACAGCCAGAGCCGCCAGCAGCAGTTCCTCCGCCGCGCCGCCGCCGGCATCAAGGCCAGCAACGCCTCCGTGATTGACCTGTCCGCCGTCTTCAACGGCGAGCGCAAGGCTCAGTTCATCGCCACCGCTGCCTACGCCAACAGCCAGTCCGACGAGAAGGCCCGCGTCCTGGTCTACCTGCGCAAGTCCCCCGCCCACTCTTCCTCCGAGAACAAGGAGCAGCAGCTCGCCATGACCATCTCCGCCAAGATGCCCAACGTTCCCGCCATGAACTTCCAGAAGGCCCTGAACGCCGACCCCAAGAGCCAGATCCAGGCCCAGATCGCTTTCGGCGAGAAGCTGGACTCCTCTGCCTCCCAGGTCAACATCAACGCCCAGATGAAGCAGACCTCTGCCCGCCGTGAGTTCGTCCGCCGTCAGCCCATCGCCCAGCTGTGCGAGCAGCAGATGGAGCACGGAAACAACTTCCTGCCCGCCTGCCAGAACGTCACCGCCCAGGCTAACATCATGGACCTGTACAACGTCAACATCAACTTCGACAAGATCTCCCAGCGCGTCAAGAACGCCACCTACAAGGCCTACGCCGCCGCCCGTTACTTCGGCTGGCAGTACAACTCCGAGAACTTCGTCAACCCCAAGAACTCCCACAACAACAAGGTCGAGCTTGAGCTCCGCTTCGCCCCCAACATGAAGTCCGCCAACCTGTCCATCGACGCTCCCTCCATGGCCGCCGAGTTCAACAACGTCCGCCTCAACCAGTGGGTTGCCACCGCCGCCGCCGTCCACCCCATGTACAGCCAGACCCAGCTGCTCGCCGCCAAGGCCCTGAAGGGTGGCTACCGTGAGTACAAATCCCGTCACTCAAACGCCATGCGTGATTACATCTCCCTCTAACATTTCCCATTCTCCCTGCAGCCATGTGCGTTGTGGACAAGTCCGCCGCCAACACCTTCGACAACAAGACCTACCCCCTGAACCTCGGCAACAACTGGCACGTCATGATGCAGTCCGTCCCCAAGGTCGACGCTGACTCCAGCTCCAGCTCCTCCAGCCAGGAGGACGCCACCGACAAGGTTGCCGTCCTGGTCCGCGACGCCAGCAACTCCCACGACCAGAAGGAGCTGAAGGTCATCCTCGACGAGAACGTCGTTGACTTCCTCCCCGCCTCCGGCTACGCCAACGTCAAGTACAACGGCCGCTCCGTCTCCTTCTCCTCCAACTCTGGCGCCCAGATCCAGGACCAGTCTGGCGACATCCTCGCCCAGATCTTCCCCCTGCCCGCCAGCACCATCAAGGTCTACTTCCCCCAGCAGAAGCTGGAGATCCTGTACGACGGCAACCGCGTCGTCCTGATCGTCGGCCAGACCTACCGTGGTGAGGTCCGCGGTCTCTGCGGCACCTTCAACGGCGAGGAGGTCAGCGACTTCACCGCCCCCCGCAACTGCGTCCTCAAGAACGCTCAGCAGTTCGCCGCCTCCTGGGCCATCAACCCCTCCGGTTCCGTCAAGGAGCAGCAGCAGAAGGCCAACCAGGCCGCCTGCTTCCCCGAGCGCATCCTGTACGGTGACGTCATCAGCGACAACGAGGCCGGCCGCTACCAGCCCCGCCACAGCAGCCGCAACTCCAGCAAGTCCCACAAGTCCAGCAGCTCCAGCCGCAAGTCTTCTCCCAAGACCGCCGCCGGCTGCACCAGCCACCGCGTCAAGGTCATCGAGCAGGACGGCCAGATCTGCTTCTCTCTGCGCCCCCAGCCCGCCTGCAACGCTCACTGCCAGCCTACCCAGAAGGTCGAGAAGAAGATCGACTTCCACTGCGTGTCTGACAGCTCCGCCTCCCGCCACTGGGCCCAGATGATCAAGAAGGGTGCCAACCCCGACTTCAGCCAGAAGGGCGCCAACAAGTCCCTCAAGGTCAACATCCCTGAGAGCTGCCGTGCCTAAGCTGTGCGAGCACTTTGTAGCGTAGAATGAATAAATGAATGAATCTGATATTTTCCG
Organism: Frankliniella intonsa; assembly: GCA_033675135.1. NCBI lineage: Eukaryota > Metazoa > Arthropoda > Insecta > Thysanoptera > Thripidae > Frankliniella > Frankliniella intonsa. The sequence continues at coordinate 10,647,063 of CM066253.1, forward strand.
TAATTTTTTACGCCCTACCACGGAATAGTGACATGGCAAAGCACAGGTACATATTTTGCCTACAGCTAAATATTTAACTGCTGATTTGTTCGAAACGTCTGAAAGTCGGCAATTACACTTTTACAATTTCAAGATCTCCCGCTCCCCCCTGCGCTAATCAGGTTCAGTGACATAACCATCAAAATCTCAAGAAATGAGAAAATATTTAACTTAAAAATTGCGTCATTTGATCTGATTTTATTTCCGAATGCCATTTAAAACAACAAAACAAGGAAAACCCGTCAAAAACCTTACAACTTTGGAAATGGTATTTTTTTGGCACCCGTGTGAGGAGATTAGTTGGCAACACTGCTCGGTAACGGTTGGAGGCAGCCCTTTGTCTGGGGACGGTTAGTTTGAACTACGACCCTTCCTGTGGGCCGTTGCTATCGCGGTATTTCGGTTTTGGGAGGTTTTATACCGATTCTGGACGCTCTCTACGTCAAAAAGAGTTACTAGATCCGTGAGCGCACAACTCACTTTGTGTATCGGCGCGGCGCGCACCGCGTATCTCCGTCGCGATTGTGAGTAAGTCGGGGACCGCTCCGACCAGGCCTCGTCAGCTGACGTTCTCGTCCAACATGGCCCTGGGGCCCCAGTGGCCTCCAAGAGCCGAAGTCTACCCAATTTGGTGAGTGAAACTACATTTGCAATGGCAGACTTGTAGGCGAGCACTTAGCGATCGTACCGGCGCAACTGGAACATTTTCAGACTGCATGTTAACGTAACCCCCCTATGCATTGTGCTAAGTTGTGCAAGGGTAAAAAGGAAGTCACTTAACTTTCTTTACAGCTTTCCTCTAATGCCCCTTTTCATTCTCTAATTTTGTTTTGGAACGGTAATATTAATATCTTACTTTTTCTAAATGAGTTCTTAGGTAATTTTTCTATGTTTCACTTAACGCTTCAGGGAAGCTGTAAACCATGTTTGGTGACCAAAGAAGGCTATCACTGTGTTGGGAAGGTTACGGTATTCTACGTTTTTCTCCAATTTTTAGTTAATAGGTGGGAAACTACACTTCAGTTTTTAAAGAAAATATTCCGTACAAAGTTCATGCTCCTGTTTTACTGTTTGTGCCCAGTTATCAGAGTAAAATCTTAGTAAAATATGAATGGTGCTTTGTAAGTGTGATTTGAATACTATTCCTCACACTTTCTACGGTTGATAACATTCATTATTTCAAAACATAAATTAGACTTTAAATAAAATTACTCCTAATAAGCACTGTTGCAGGAATTGAATAATGTCATTTGTTTTAAATTAAAACATAAATTTTGAACTTAAACGCATCGTCTCCTTTGTAAGAATAAATTGGTAGCATCTTGTAGCTATTCCTAAAAAGTAAGAAATATGGCAGGGCACTGAAATATTATTTCACTGAAAAGTGAAATACCAAAAGACAGCTTCACTGGAAAAATGAAATCATAATCAAAGTATTCAAATATTCCTAAAAATTAGGTTTCATCACTCAAATTGGTGCATTCTGGCCCTTAACTCCAGCGTGGAGGCGAAAGAAGACGAGCGGATCGCTCTGCCACTACCCTAGCTTGCCACCGTGCCGTAGACCCCAATCCGGTGGTAGCCATGCCTTTTACCTACACCACTCTGAAGTAGGTTTTGGACCGGCTCGGCTCGGCTCGGACGTGTAACATTCCATTTCCTATCTAACGTACTCGAGCGTCGCATCGGGCTGGGGTCGTCGGGGTGCCCGGAAGCCTCCCTGCCGCTCGGCCCGCGGGGCCGGGTAACCACGTGACCTCATCCCCGCCCCACCCCGCGCCACCCCGCCCCACCCCGCCCCACCCCGCCCCACCCCACCCCGCCCCGGGCGGAACGATATGAGATGTTATCCGGACCCGCTCCATAAACTTATGTCAAATTACGCTGCCCAAACGACTCGACCTAATGGACAGCGACAGCAGGGCCGCGCAGTGGCAGTGGCGCTGTGCATAGGGGCACGCGGGCCGGGCCGGGCCGGGCGCCAAGCGAGCGTGGCGCGCACCGCGCGTGAGCGTTGACGCACGGTGTCCTGTCCTGCCTGGGCGACTAAAAGCGCCGGACCCAGCCAACAGATCCAGAGGACCGCTCTCGTACCTCCGTGCTTGTTCCACTCACGGCAGTGCCCTATGCAGGGCATGGCGGCACCGCACGAGTGCGACAAGGACGGAGCTTGGAGAGCGGCCCTCGGGATCAGCCGGCTGAAAGAGGAGCGGCCGGCGCCGGGCCGGGCGTAATCCACAGGAGCTGAGACGTCTGACCCCAGACAGTTTCACACGTTTAAGCTCCCGTTGCCCCTTGAAGGTAGGCAATGCCGGGCCCCTATGAACTACTTTCCCGGCGGGCCCTTGACCCCCTAGTCCGGCCCTGCCCACTACGCGGCGCTACGCGTAGTCCACATCGTCGCTTCGTTGCAAAGCGCACTTTGCGGAATCTGCCTGCAGGTCCACACCCCAGACTTGCGGTGTAGGACCAGACTGTACTCTCTCTCCTCAGTCCTATCCCGGAGAGGCCGGCGCGGCGTTCATATCTCGCGGTCCTCCGCGGCTCCGGGACAAAGTGGTTCTGCCCCGTGTGGGCGCGCCGAGCCCAGCCGAGCAGAGCAGGGCGACGATGCCCTCCACCTCCACGCCGGCGTCCTGATAGCGAGCAGGCGGCGGGGCGGGGCGGGGCGGGCGCCGCGAGAAGGGCCCAGCGCGGGGCGGAGCGGGGCGGGGCGGGCGCCGCGCCCAGCGGCCTCCACAGCAGCAGCCCGCGCCCGCCGCGCCGCTGCGCCGCGCCACCGTCGCGCCGCGCCAGCCCGCCGCCAGCGCTAGTCAGTCAGTGTGTTGTTGCCGCGCTGAGTGAGCGGTGCGCGCCGGTGTGGCCCCCGGCACGTCGCGTCCGCTTCGTATTGTCGTTCGCTCGTTTATTCGTTCGTTGGTTTGGTACGCTCGTCGGGCCCGGCACTGCCCGCGCGGGACGCATGTCGTGTTTGTTTCGCGTCGCCTCTCGCGCGCTCCGGAGCGGACTCACACACATGGTGGCCATGTGTTGATGCGCCCCTCGCACCGCCCCGCCCCCGCCCCGCCCCCGCCCCCGCCCTGCCCCCGCCCTGCCCCCGCCGCGCCGGCAGCATCCGGGGTTGCGTCTTGCCGCCGTCACCGGGCCGCTCTGCTCTCTGGCCTCCCCGCTTTAGTCTGCGCTCGTCACGGCCCCGCGCGAGTCGTGCGCCCCCGGTGTGTCGCCCCGTCACAGCGCCCTATACCATCACGGGCACCCGCGAGTCAACGCGCAGCCGCCCCGCCCCGCCCGCGGAGTGTCACTGCGCTTCTCGTCACACTTCGTCGCGCTGCGCTGCGTCGGCCTGCTGCCGCTGCCCTGCACCAGCCGTCACTGGACATTGTGTGCTCTGGTGTCCGCGAGTCGCACCCCGCCCCGCCCCGCCCCAGCAGCAGCGGTGCGTGGGAGCAGCGCGGCGTTGCGTCACTGCTCGCGGACTGCGGCGGCCGTCCCGCGCCGTCCCGCGCCGCCCCGCGCCGGTCGCTATTGGAGGCCGAACGGCCGGCTCGCAGTCGCGGTCAAGGCTCGCACGGCCCGGCCCGGCCCGGCCCCGCGGAAGGAGGAGGCGCCGGACTCGCTCCGGCAGACGTCACGACACGTCACCGAAGTCCCCGCTGAGGAGCGAGCGTCCAGGCCCCGCCCCGCCCCGAGGAGAGCCGCGCTAAAGCCAATGTTTGACTGCCCGTGAATGAGCGGCGGAGCGGCCTGCCTGAGCGCAAAGTGTTCGAATAAAAAGCGCCGCTGTGTTGCGCAAGGCCCCCCGCCTCGCCGCCCTGCCCCGCGCCGGCCACCATTGAGAGTGCGGCCGCGGCCGCGGGTACAGTAGTACCGTGGCGCAAAAAGTGCAGAGAAGGCGAAAAAGAAATAGTGTCAATCAGTTTTGTGTGGGCGTGTGTGTGTGTGTGCGTGCGCGTGTGTCAGAGCCGGGCTCTCGCCGACCGACCAGTGTGGATTAATCATCGCGCCAACAGCGTTTGGATTACTCCTGGATAAGGATTACCGTTGCCGCTGAGATCAGGTGAGGTTTGCACCGTTTAGCTTAAGTCATCAGGGCGCAGTGTCTGAGCCCTGCGAGTTTATTATAAACCTCTTCAAGTCGGTTAGCTGGCGAGCTTACATCTCGCTTAACGCGCTTACTGAGGGGTGTTTTTATCCCATATGATCTAACACCGGAGCGTGACCACAACATGGTCATGCTGCATGCACTCAATGAGTTACATGATGGTGACGCGCCAGAACTATCGCGTACTTTCGCAATCTACAGTCTGGTTGTAAGGGCTTCTGCGTACTCCGGTTCAGTCGCGGAAAACCTTTACTGCCAGCCCTGTATACAGGAGGGGCCATCGAAACGAAAACCGCACTCAAGCTGAACTTCAAACTCGCGCCGCGCGCCGCTCGTTTGCCCTCCGCTCCGCTCCATGTATTTCCGTTCTCAGCCGCCGCGCCGCGCCGCGATTGCCACTGTACACAATGGGCCTAGGCCTAGGAGTAGGAGACTCCATCTCGCGTCAGGCCTTGCGTTTGCGTCCCCGTGCCGACCCGCGCCTAATCAACTTACGTAACCCGTGCTAAAACAGACGCACCCTTATCGTCTTGGTGTGTGTTTAAGGTTGGCGCTCCCATGCGATGGTTTCTACACCTTTGCATTTTTCTGGATGTGCGGCTGCCTACCTGGCCTGTTCCGGTCGTACCTCGCTTACTCTACCACCACCTTTATAAGTAATGGTTCGGTTTTTGTGAGGCGGGGACGGGAGCTACTTTCTCGCTAAGTGCGAATATCGGTTAGGGAGGCCTCGAAACTGTAATAACACACCACGTGCGGAGCTGCTGAGCACAGCTGTCTTTCCTTAGCCGCCTCCCCGCCCCTCCGCTCCCAGCCCCGCCCCACCCCGCCCCGGCCCGCCCCGCCCTCGCCCGCCACCATGAGAGGGTCGTCTCTTCTCATCAGGCTGCATCTCGCACTGACGAACGGGATCAAGGCAGAGAGGTGCGTGGGTGCGAGAGAGACGACACGAGAGCAGACACGCCTGCCGTCTCTCTCGCACGCACGCACGCGGCCGGGCTCGGCCCGTGGGGCTCATGCGTTTGTCTGGCGTCTGCCGGCAGTGAGGTCGGGGCGGGGCGGGGCGGGGCGGGGCGTGGTGCTGCGGGCCGAACTAACCTTACATCTGTCGGCCCCGCCCCGCCCATCACTCTCGCCACGCCTCGCCACACAAGGGGTGTTACAGTGTTCCATGAGTCCTCTGGAAGTACTGTGTGTGGAAGACCGCGTCTCCATCTCCAGCGACACCCCACGAGAATTGGCTCGTCAAGTTGCGTATTGCGTATTGCATACTCATGGGCGGGGCTTATGACGGTTTTATTACCATATTAAGTCGGCATTAAGTCCCTTGTGGCTGACTTTCTGTTACGGTAAAAGTAGAGGTTTGCTCATGACGGTTCTAAGTAGCTATTTTTGCAAGCCGTGGTGTCGGCAACTCTCTATGCCCTGGACGTTGTGCGGCTCCCTGTGTGGCCCCGCGGGGACTGCAAAGCCTCAGGAGCCCCCGCCCCCGCCGGCCCCGCCGCCCCCGCCTGCGCGACCAGCAAAGGCTGGGCTGGGCTCGTCGCATATTCATTCCATTGACACTGCCTGTCCGTACCGGGCCGGGCCGGGACGCCGAGTGATGCGATGCGTCGGGTGGGGGCCGCTGCCACTGCCGCCCTCCATCCACGTGACCTCAGGGGGCCGGGCCGGGCCTGGCCGGGGACGATACCCGGAATGCACAGTGTCTCTCGGCAGGCAATAAGAAGTTGTGGTTGTGTGGCGGGTCTGCCTACACCAGGGGGGCAGCACTACGGTGCGTTGCACCTTCCAGTAGACTGGAAGAACAATAATATGCTGCAGCATTTACATTCGTGGCGCGTGGGCGCAGGCCACGTAGGGACGTGCGGCGTAGGGACGTGTGTGTGTGTGTCGCTCTCCCCTTGCTTTGGTGGCGGTGGTGGTGGCCGGAGCGGAGCGATACATACTGGGACGCGAAACAGTCCAACGCTCCCTCCCCTCCACCCACACTCACTGAGGATGGGACGAGCCGGCACAGGATGACTCCTCTGGCCTTGAGCTTGAGACACGGGACGAGACTTGGAGGACACATACAACAAAGCTCTCCGCGGCGCGCTGCGGCGGACGTGGACCCCGGTCGCCCGCGTGAGGCGCCCGCCCCGCCCAGCCAGTGACACGCCGTGCTCGCAGCACAAAAGCCGTGCCGAGAAGCACGAGTTCCTTCTCCTCAAGTGCCCCTCCTGTCCGTGTGTACAGTTTGGCTGATAGTGCCGGAGGGGCCCTGGAGGGGGAGAGGTCGGGAGGGGTTCTAAGCCGGTGCCCTCCCCTCCGGAGCCCCTACCCCCCTTCCCTCCCCCGGGGAGAGGTAACTCCGTCCCCGCGTGTCCTGTACTCCTGCTCTCTGCTCCCCCGCCAGCTGCAACCCCGGCAGCAGCCGTTATCACCTGTTATCACCCCCCCTCCCCCCTCCCGGGGCCCCGTGAGAGCCCGCCAGACCTTGCGGGAGTCTAGAGCCGCGCCTAGCCTCTCTGCGGGGCCCCGCCCGGCCCGGGCGGCGCGTGCAGGCTAGGTGAAAGGGCAGGAGGGAGGGGGTGCATGCCGCACATGTCAAGTGACCGGCCGTCCTCAGTCCGACTCACTCTAAAAGTCGGCGGAAACTTTTACTTTCGCACATCGGCGGGTGAAAGGAACGCCGTTGCAGGCAGAGGCTGCTGGCTTACTGGAAACAGATAAAACCGCGCTGCCAGTTTATGGTGTTTTAAGGACGGCTATACAACAGTCAGCGACTCCCAAACTATCCGCACGTGGTCCACGTGGCCGGCCGCCGACTTGCATTTTCGTTGTATTTTTTTAGCGGAGCTGCCGTGGCCCGATGGGGCATGCGGGTCTTAAGCACCGCCTATAACCCGGTCAGCTGGTCCCCGGACCCGCCCCGCCCCGCCCCGCCCCGCCCCGCCCGCCAGACGGCCCTGCTGGACGCAACGCGCGGAAACATAAAAGAAAAGCCCCAAAGAATCAACACTCCACTCCTCCCCTTCCCTCGAGCGCGCGGTTCGTACGAACAACTCGTCGTGAGTCGTGTGATTTTTTTCGGGGGCGGGAGGGGGGGGGGAGAGAGGGAGGAGGTTTTTTGTTTACTCTAGCAGCACACCTTCCTCTTCTTCCATTCCGACACGTGCTGCCGCTGCCTGCGCCGCGCCCGGGCGGGGCGGGGCGGGGCGGGACGGGACGGGACCGTGCATGGCAATCTGTTTGGATAAGTGTTGGACCGGTCCTCGTGCCCCGCCACGCCCGCCACGCCCCGCCACCGCCACCGGCACCAACGGTAGTCCATTACTTTTGGGATTCAGTCATGTGCTTTTTGGACCTGCAGCGCCGCTCTGCTCTGCTCCGCGCGACGTCCTCTTGTAGGCCGGGCCGGGCCGGGCCGGCGGCGGCGGCTGTGTCCCTGCGCCTCCACCTCCTCCGACGACCGTCGATGTCTCTCTTTTTCTCCGGCGTGACGTGGCGGTGCGAATAATGTCTGCAGTAACGCCCCCCCCCCTCCTCTCCCCCTGCGCCATACCGCGCCGTCGAGTGTGTTTACGTACTCGGTCCAGGGAAGGACCCCCCCCCCTCCTCCACCCCTTTCTTCGAGTGGAGCCCCTCCTCCTCCTCCCCCCCCTCCTCTTCCTCCGAAGTCCGAAATAGACAGAATTTTAACGGGCGGCGCATGAATGAGGAGTCCCGGATCTGTACTCGAGCGGCTCGGGGAGCGCGGCGTGGGGCACAGGGTGTGGGGCGTGGGGCACAAGGTGTGGGGCGCGGGGTGTGGCGCGTGGGGCGTTGGGCGCGGTCCAGGACCCGCCGCTGGGGAGGCGTGAGTCGAGTGGAGCCGTCCGCACCACAGCGGGGTGGGGGCGGGGGCGGGGTGGTAGTGCGGTGGTGCTTGGAACTGCTCCCAATAAGTTAAGCCGCGAGTTCCTCCTGACAGACGCGCGCGCCTCCTGTCCTGGCACCTCGGACCACAGCGCCGCGCTGGAACCCCAGCCCAGGCGAGTGAATGTCGCACTCTTGTACGTGTGTGAGCGGGGAGGGGAGGGGGTTGAGCCCCGCCCTGGCCCCAGCCCACCCCGACCCTGCTCCTGCTATGCGTTTGTAGACAGCGACAAATCCTCCTCGGGTGGAATGAGACACGGTATTTCATGGTGTGGAGGAAGGGAGAGAGAGTTACCGGCGTGTTTCAATATACGCCGCCCGGCCCGGCCCGGCCCGGCCCGCAGTAGCGTTTGGGGAAGGGGCGTGTAGGCCGAAGGGCGTGGCGCGGCGCGGAACGCGACGAGTGCAATGGTGTGTGACGTGTGGTAAACCAGTAAACACTCCAGGGGAGCGGGGCGGGGCGGGGCGGCGCGCCGGGGACCAGGCTGCGCGTGAAACAAAGGGGGGCAACTGAAACACCCTGAGGCCGAGGGCCCCGCCCGCCCCGCCCCGCCCCGCCGCACCCCGCCCCGCGCAGAGCAGAAGGGGCACGGCATGGCATGGCACCGCCGCAGCCGACACTGGAATCCCAAGTCTGTGAACGTCGCACGTCGCACACATGTAAGTGTGAAATTTCGTGTCTACACCTAAAAATTTGGAAAAGAATAAATTAAATTATTGAAAAAACTTTCTGAGAAAAATCTTGTCCAACTCTTTGGTTTTCTGTTCCGGTGCTTGGGAGTCCTTCCGTGCTCGTTAGTGACCACTCCGATGTGTGGTTTCTGTGCGCGGCAGCGTGGAGCGGAGCAGTGGTATTATTTGGACGCCCTGTTCTTCTGAAATTCCCTTGTGTTTTCTCTTGTCGTCCCTCCGCCCTCCTGCGTCGCGCCACGCCCGGTGGACGTCCCGCCTCGCCCCGCCCCACCCCGCCCCGCCCCGCCCCGCCCCCCTCCCCTGCAATGTGGGGCTTTGCTTGCTTTCACAACAAGTGCATCTTGTGTCGAGATGACATCTCTCTGCTTCACTTCTTCGCGCCCACAGTGCTATTGTTGTGGGTACGTGAGAGGGATAGAGAGAGAGAGAGGGAGGGGGAGAGAGAGAGAGAGAGAGACAGACAGACAGACAGACAGACAGACAGACGGGGGCGTGCCGTGTGTGTGTCGTCACTGCGACACCCCTTTGTCGCGCCTCTTAGAAAATACGTCCGTCTGCCCTGAAATGGAGCGGTCAGGTCAGACTGCAGACGACGCGGAAGTGTGCGAGGCGAACACCCCCCCCCCCTCACCCCCGCCCCGCCGCCCCGCCCCGCACTGCTGGCTACTCTACGCCGTTCTCCGTCCCTGCCATTGGGCGAGGGCTCATTCAAGAGTACAGTGCTCTAACACATGATCTATGAAAAATAAATTTTATTTGGGTTTTTTACACCGAAAAATGAAAGGTAGTAGCAAGCATCGCATACTTAGCTTATGTGACAATTAACTACTTAAAGTAATGATATTGTTGTACGACACTAGGCCCAGGCACTGGACCCATCAATGGCAGCGATAACTTTCGCAATCGTGAGTCTGCTAACCCAAATTGTTATGATAAATATTTTAAATTTTTAACGCAAAACGCTCAGCCACTACGTGCCTGCCGCACGTACTCCTAGTTTAAAATTTTGACGGAAACAATTACCTTTACCTCGGCTGTACCCAACGGGGAAAGTCGAAGAGTCGCGCGTCGTGGTTAGCATATGCTAAGTACCGGTCCGCTCGCGGCTTTTCCATCTTTACGGAGCTAAGCAGCAAGTCCATCTCCGCCTCTCTCTCTCTCTCTCTCTCTCTCTCTCGCTCTCTCTCGCTCTGCCTGCCCGGCCCGGCGGCCTTCCCCGCCCCGTGCCAATGGACGAATGTGTGTCAGCGTCTATCTCGCTCTGTCCGCCTCGCTTCGCCTCGCCTCGGCGACTCGATCCCCGGCCCTGCTGACCCGGCCGGCCGGCCGGGCCTGGCCGACGCGGTGCCGCGCTAGCGTGCCGCGGACACTGGACACGACGCGACGTGAGCAAGAGTGCTGCCCGATTATAACGTAGAGTGGACTGGACTGGAGGTTCGGACAACTACTATCAGACCGAAGGTATTGCGTGATCCGCAGAGAGTGGGCTTGCATCACGGGAAACTATACACTCTAAATCGGAAGGGAATTTGCTTCAAGAAAAGGATGCGATTTTGAGCGCATGGACAAATTTTGTGACGCTTTCGGACGCATTGCCCAGCCTGGATTTCAATAAATTGTCCTATAATTGATGCGACAACTTGTCTTGGGCAAAGGATGTGCACAAAATCGCGTCCCTTCTTTGGATGTCAGGAAACCGTCTTCACCTCGCGGACCCGTAGAATCTGCACAATCCTCGTAAACTCGACGGGACGTGGACTCTGCGTCCATGAGGTTCCCATGGGGTGTGTATGTATGGACCCAAAGATAGCAGCGGCCCGGGCCGGGCCGGGCCATTGTTTGCCGACTGTTTGACTGTCTTGTCTGCCGGCCCACCCGGGCCCACCCCCTTCCGCTCCCAGTGTCTACCTGTTGACGAGGAAGACTCGCGGCGCGGCTCTGGGCGGCCGTGACCGTCGTGACCGTGCACGCGCTGCGCCACGCTGCTCGCCGCACCACTCCCGTGCTGCCGCTGGAAATAGGCAGCCTGCCAAGAGAAAATATAAAGTCGAGCGTACAAAAGTAAAAGCCTTATCGAAAAGAATTTTCTTCCGTAAAAATATGGAAATGGTCTTAGAAATAAAAAGGTGTAAATTCATTCGGTGTCTGCTGTGCCAACAGTGCCTGAAAATATCCTTAACTTTCTTCTTACCTCTTTCAATAATTGCTGGTAGTGGTATTTTTCTCGGCCCAGTACAATCGATTTCTTGGCCCTCTAGACCATATCATGCTCGCGCATGTACGCGTACTTGTACCCCGTCTAAATCTGCCGTACCATTAGGTTATTGCTCGCCCTACCTCGAGTCGTGCCGGCCTCGCCCCGCCCCGCCAGAACCAACGCGGGTCGTGAGACCTGGCTGGCCTGACCGCCGCCAATTTGAGAAAAGAGAACTGGGGCCGGCCGGGCCGGGCCCGGGACCCGGGCGCGCTGACGGGACGGGACGGGAAGAGCGGCGATTCCTTGGGGGCTTGTTATCGTGGACGAGCGTCGTGCAAGTATCGGAGAATATAAAGGCGCGCCCCTCTGGCCAATGAAAAGCGTAACTGCGCCATTTTCTTATTCCTCCTGATGATGACTGTACAGCCGCGCGGGCGGGTACCCTCCTGGCGGTCATTCGGGGCAATGATAAAAGTCGCTAACCGCGGCGAGTCCAGTGGCTGTATTGCCTGGGTGTTCAGAGGTGTTGCTTGTTCGCCCGCCCCCCGCCCGCCCCGCCCCGCCCAGCCGGGCCTTGCGCAACCCGTTCAACGAGCCGGGAATGTCAAGGCCCGCCGTATTGCGTCATTGGCGGGTATGGATCTGGTGGAGCGGGCCGGGCCGGGCCGGGCCGCGCCACGGGGGAAGCCCCTGGTCAGATCGGCTGCTGGCTGACTGATGGTCTCAAGCAAATTAATCTTCACAAGTCGCAGAATTAAGTCACTTACTGATGTGCCCATTTTCTTAAGTTTGATATATTGTTCATCTCGCATTCAACATTTAAACTGCGCTCTGTCGTGACTCCTCAGGGTTTATAGGGACCTCTACGGTGGATTTAATTCAAGATTGAATAAGTCCTGGACCCAACTAGCTGTTTGTTACAATTAGTATAGGGTTCGTTTTGAAGCAGTTTGTTTAAAAATGTAATTCCTAGGTTTTTGTATTCAGGCCCTTTTTGCAACGTTACATATCTGTCGACCTCTTCCATTCTAGTTACCATGGACAGTTAGCCTGGATTTCTCTGGCAGAAGTATCTTCCAGGCGCGCTGGCTCTGCTCCGCGCTGCACCTTTTACTACCCGTTGCGAATGCCCCTTGACGTGTGCCAATGCGGAGGGGAGGGGCAGGGGCAGGGGGTGGCACGGCGCTGCATGGCTATCTGTCAAACTGGGTTACGGCGCGGACAAATCGACTGCACTTCGTGCTCTTCTGCGGAGTTTGACTGTAGCCGACAGAGTTCTGTCCTCCACATTGCGGTCGCGCCACTGGCAACTCCTTTGGGCAAATTTCGAGTTTCTTTTTGACCCGCAATGAGGATTGTCTTCTAAGACGGTCATCCCGCTGTGAGTGGCGGGGCGGGCGGGGCCGTAAGCCCTACTGGCTGGGCCTGGGCCCCCTCGGGGCAGCGATGCGGTGGAGTCCGTCCACGGGCCGCTCTGCCCCGCCCCACCCCGCCCCGGCCCGCCCCGCCCTGCCCCGCCCCGCCCCGCCTCAGGTGTGAGACGAGTCTTAATGGCCCTTTAATGAGCTGGACCGTGGCAGCAGGGAGTACTCGGAGCGGAGTGGCGCTCGGTCAGTAAAGCAGGCTGGCTGGCGCCCCGACAGGCTGAGGAGGGGCCGGGCCGGAGGGTCAGTGCTGAAACTTCGTCGGCAATACAACTTAAATTGGTAATTAGATTGAGAGTCAGAAGTTGTAATTTAAAGGAACTGAATATTTCCTGATTTAAGTTAGTAACAATAGCGTGAATGCAGCTCCCAGTAGCGGCGTTGGTTCGGGCGTTAATCCTGAGGCAGCGGCCTATTGGTCCAATATGATGATATCAGCTCGAGGTCCTAGATGTGTCCGATTTCTTTTAATTATGGGGTGAAGTGGGGGGAGATGGAGAGAACGGCCACTTGAGGTGCACCAGACTGATTGCATCAACTGCATTCCAACAGACGCCCCGCCCGGCCCCCTCGTTCTGACATTTGTCTGATTGACTTTTCATTCTGCTTTATTGAATCATTTAAATTGTTTCGCGAACTATTCTAGCAATCACATCTTTACTTACGCCGCAACTTGGAAGGCTGCCCGCCGGCAAATCTGACTCAGGGCCGGTGAATGACGGGAAACCTGTGTTTGACTGTGAATGTCTGCCAGAGCACGTCGCCTCGTTCATTCTTATTCAAACAGTCGACTGTCCCCCGCCCCGCCCACGCGTATGAGGCGCCCTGACACGCCTCGCCCCGCCTCGCGGGCTCCCTGACAAGTACCGAGACTCCAAGACTTTTCCTAGAAACCGGCGCAGATGCGTTATAACAATATCTATGGTAGTACCTTAAGTCACGCCACTTTATCGTGTCCTCTCTGTTATTCAAGTGCACGAAAGTCTTTGATTAGCAGGCGAGTGATTTTTTTGGTGCAGAATGGGCGTTTACTCACCTGTAAAGATACGGAAATGGCTGTGACCTGCAAGTGTACGAATGGGTTTCCACTCCACTCACCTACAAGTGAGCGACATTCGAATACACTTGGATATCTAGCGAGCGCACAATGACCCTCACCTGTGAAATTCCCGCTCTCGTATAGTGCCGGGGACTGGTTCCGCTCGTACCTCAAAAGCCAATCGCGTCCTGCGGCGTGAAAGACACCTCAAAGTGAGCCGGGCCGGGCCGGGCCGCGGGCCTGTTTGGGAGAGGCGGGGCGGGGCGGGGCGGGGCGGGGCGGGGCGCGGCGGGGCAGCAGGAGGGGCGCTAGCCGCGTATGGCCATACTTCACGGTCTGATCTCCCAAACCAAACCGACCAACGCGGCGGCTCTGCGGCGGCGGCCAAACTCTGCTGGTGCAACTGGAAAATGTCGAGTTATGGGGAGCTTAGAGTGGATCGGTTCCGTCGCGGTTGCATCGCTCTAGGCTGGGCTCTGGCTGGTGAGGAGTTCGAAAAAAAATCTCAGCCGAAAGAACGGTTTTTAATCTAGTGACAAGCGGTTTCTCTTGTGACGAGCGGCTTTTGTATAACTAATGAGACAAAGTAAGATCCAGGTGAAATAAAATGGTTAAACTTACTGAAATGTACCCGGTTCGTAAAATGTTTTGATGAGGAGTACTGCTGCCAGAGGGGAGATTTGCTTTTGAGATTATATTACAGTTTTCCTGAGAAGTCATTTAATCAAACTTACTCTCAGTAAATAAATAATATTTCCTCCGAAAAATTGTGAGTGGGCATTATATTCGCTATCTGACTGCCAATTCGATGCGCGGCGCGCGGTTTGCTGTTGGTCGCTGTCAGCGCTGGCAAACCGGACCTGGTTATCTCGTATGTGGCGCTTATCAGAGCCAGGGCCGGGGTGGCCCCGGCGCCCAGCAGAGCAGGGCGCGCGCATCGCACACCAGCGAATGAATGAAGTGAGCCTCCCCGACCCCCGGCGGTGTGGTGTGGTGTGGTGTGCTGGACATGTTTACAAGTTGACTCGGCGATAGCAAGACGGAAATACACGCGGCGCGCCGGCCGGGACTAACCTTATACCATACTGGGTTACACCTCGATGTGTGTGTGAGTGTGTGTGAGGGGCTGTGCGCCCTTGTATTTGAAAAGGACATGTGTCTCGTAGCTCCGGGTTCTTAGAATGTCTTATTGTCACTGTTTTATTATGCAGTGCCTACAAAATTTTCCTTTTTCCTCCAAAAAAATTAGACATTGGTTTTACCATGTATCGAGAGGTGTGTCGTCGACGACCTCTTCCGGTTCGGGGGTGTGACCATCACGCGGTGGTAGTTATATACCCACTGGCCAAACCTTCGTCGAGAAGTCTCTCTCTCTCTCTCTCCGGATACCCTAGTGGTACCCTATCCTATAGTGGTACCCGTGTGGGCCCGGGCCGGGCCGGGCAGGGGACCGACGCGACTCGACGCCGCGAGGACGAGTAGAGACGAACGGCAACGTCGCACTGATGTGTGATGTATGATCAGGCGGGCCGGGCCGAGCCGCTAGAGCTGCGGGCCGGGCCGGGCAGGGCGGGCGGGCGGGCGCGTGGCCGTTGACACGATATCTCTCATCCCGATGGACAACGCCGCGCCGCGGCCGCGCCGGCGCGTCGCAGCGGCGATAACTCTAGCCTGCGCCCCGCCCGGCCCCGCCCGGCCCTCACTGCAGTGCGTGCCAATTGCGTGTACCGAGACACAAAGAGCCATCAGCCGGTCGCTCCTTTAGAATGAAAACACCACGAGCCGGAGGGTATGCGATTTTCACATGCAGACGTTGTGATTTTCGTCAACTTTTCCACGGCGGTCCGTCACTCTGGACCACTGTCACAGCTGGTTCTCATCTCTGTCGGGCGTCGCTGTGTGACGCGTTTCTCGTTGTTTGGCCGTCGTCGGGTCCTTACCTTTTTGGGGCTTACAGTTTGAGTGGGCCCGGCCGCCTCGCCTAGGTATGGGATGAGCGGAGCGGGGTGGGCAGGATGCTTGCAAAAGTGGGCGCGCAGCGAGATGAAATATCGTTGCTCACTTTGTTTGCTCTCTCTCTCTCTCTCTCTCTCTCTCTCTCTCTCTCTCTCTCTCTCTCTCTCTCTCTCTCTCTCTCTCCCGCGACGCCTAGACGTGCTATTATGTCTCTATTACGATGATAGTGACGATGCAAGTGACGCCCCCTGTCGCCACCTGTTCGTTTGCAGTTTAATGCCTACCCGTACACTTTCAAGCCCCCGGCCATTTCCATATCGACAAGTGTACGAATGGGCGCACTCGCGCACCTGCAAATGTGTGAACATTTCACTCGCCTGCTAGTGAGCGACCCTCGCGCTCATGGAATTCCTATCAATATTGCGCGGCGCGTAACGATTGCATGGGCGACAAACGGCCGGCGCACGGCACGGCGCACGCGCGCACCTCGCACTTCACTTGGAGCGATGCATTTGCGTGAGCAAGTTATGCGCCGCGCGCTCCTGCGTACTTCGCACGGGGGAAAGCGCTGCCGGGGCGGGGCGGGGCGGGCCACCTGGTCTATATGGATATGTGCGAGGCGGGGCGGGGCGGGGCGGGGCGGGCAGAAGCGTGAGGTGAACCCGGCGGGGTGAGCGTCGGGGCGCGGCACTTGGCCAGTCTGCCCTGGCTCTCTCTCGTCCGCTCTTTCAAGTCGGTCGGTAGCGAAGAAAAAAAAGGGAAGGTCCTGCTAAGGTCAATTCTGCAAATCGAACAGCGGCAATGTATCTATCATCATCACATGGCACACATATGCAATTTCATCAATTTTTTGTATGAAGTTTTCAAACAGTATGGTAGAGTATAGTAAACGTCGCCAGTGTTAAACTGATTTCGTTTATTTGACTGCACTCGCTCCCTGTGTACCAGAAAATATTTGCCTCACTCTTCTGAATCTAGTAGCAAATGCAACGTAAAATTAAAAATTAGGTCTGCGATTACCTCTTGTCCGGTGGCTCCTGTTCCCTGGAGGGCGGGTAGTCTCTCTCTCTCTCTCTCTCTCTCTCTCTCTCTCTCTCTCTCTCTCTCTCTCTCTCTCTCTCTCTCTCTCTCTCTCTCTCTCTCTCTCTCTCTCTCTCTCTCTCTCTCCATTCGTTCCGACTTGATGATGTCCCGAAACGCACCTTTCCACTCCCGTCGATACGCCCTTCCCCTGTTTTTATCTCTCGGAATTCATTCATTTAGCCGACACCCGAATCCACCTCCTCCTCCCGCTCCTCCTCCTCCCGCTCCTCCTCCTCCCCCTCCTCCTTCTCCTCCCTCCCCCTCATCCCGACCCGACCTCCTGTAACCTGATTCCCAGGACCGCTTTTTTTCCAGGATTGCTTGCAGTATACGCCCTCGGGCCAGGCCCGAAACCCGGCATTCGAACTAGCCTACCAATCCTGGGGGGTGAAAACCTAAACCTAGGACATCGCGTTCAATAAATAGAGTAGTGGGTGTAGTGCAGTAGGCAGGGGAAATACCTCGGTGAAAGGGGAACGTCTTCTATTGCCGAGTCCAGCAAATCAGCGGCTCGTAAACGATAATTCCAATTCGTGCTGGGGCGATAGGGTGGGACCAGGACCAGGACCTCAATGATGTGTTGAAATGGCCCCTATGCCTTTTACTGCAGGATGATCAGGTCCGTGAAATCTGCATCGCCTCTTTACGACCTTGCAGCGAGTGGGGCATGAGCGGCGGCTGCTGCAGAGAAAGAGAGAGCAGGAGAGTGTTTTGTCTCTCTCTCTGTCTCTCTCAAACACGCGGCTTGAGCTGCCACCTCTCTCACTCGCTGGACTTGATGCAGTGTCAATAGAGCTCCGGACCGGACTGGACCGGCCCTAGGCCCAGGGCCCGGCGGGGTCAACGCCTCAGGAGCGCGAGGCTACTAATGCATGATACCTTGCAAACGATTTACATATGTGGACATGAAATTCAAGTTGCGGGTACGATAATATTTTCACGGACTTAATTGAAGGTGTGCGACAATCACTCACACACTTAGTGTGCTGTGAAAGCCCATTTCGTATAATTGAACGCCATAGCGCACCCATTACAAGTGAGTGAAAAAAATTAATAACTTATCTGCAAGTGATCGAGATTCGTACACTTATTCGGATTTCCAGCGCACGGTAGCGCTGCCTACATGCGTGATGCGACGCTCCACAACATGCGCTCTCCTCTCCTCTCCTCTCCTCTCCTCTCCTCTCCTCTCCTCTCCTCTCCTCTCCTCTCCCCTCTCCTCCCCTCTCCTCCCCTCTGCTCAGGTTTCACTTGACTCGTGTGCTTGCTGCCGCTAGCTCTTGTGCCCGTGCTCCTTGCTCTGCTGATGATGAAGACGCAGAAGCCGCAGCTGACGTGCTCAGTTGAGGGAGGACTGGTGGGGGGGGGGGGGGGGCAAAGGAGATTGCTGTGATCCTCGTGCTACGAGTTGCAAATGTCTTTCGCCCCCCCCTCCCCCCTCCTTTCCACTAACCGCCCGGCTCCGGGCGTATAGGCACGCGCGGCAGGCCGGGTGCCAATGCTGTTTATTTTCAGTGATGAATCTCGTTCCTGCGCGCAGACCACCCTGTGAACATTTATGACGTCATCCAACAACAGCAGTGGCACATTCGCGGGGAACCGCGTTATTGTGGCTTATCGCGGCCGAGTTCTCATGGTGGAGACGAACGGCAAACCGAGAAACCCCTCTTAACAAAGCTATGGAAGGAGAGCTAAACTAAAACACCAAACTAATTTCATTTTCGTAACCACACATTATCATTTTTTTTATTTTTTTTGCGCATTGTTGCACCCCGAAACCAGCCCTTTGCATTTGCAATGGGCAAGAATTTTTACAGCGCGCAGTATTTTCGCCAGTTTAACGTCATTGTCTTCTTTGTGCTGGGGATAATTCTTTTTCCGAACGAAAACGGCGCGATCATCCCCGCGAAATATCACCACTGGAAACACGACACGCGTGCACGGCGCGAGTGTCGGCGGCCAAACGTATGACGCGCTGTCCATGAGGATGACGCCGCGCTGCGGTGGGCCGCGGCCGCGACACGACACGGGACGGGACGGGACGTACGGGCTGCGGTTAATTTCTAGACTGTCAGAGAGGGCTGTTACTTCTTGGCTGCCAGGCTATACGACAGAGATGGGTTACCAGCAGCGGCCTTCGTGAAAAAAAAGGACACCATCAAAAATAAAAACTGTAGGCCGTGACGGTTTGCATAAGGACCGTACAGTATATTTCACGTATACGGTGTCAGACTGTATGCAACGGTTCGAACTGTACTTAACTTTATTGGATTTTTGATGTGTTGAGCCTCCCCAACATGTTTTCAAAATTACGGCGTATCCCGTAAGTTAAATAAAGTTAAAGAGAAATAATAATTTGTCAACTGCTCTATTGTAAATATTAAAATGAAATGGAAGCATTTTTCTCCTTGTCTTGTCTGTCTGTAATAATGTCGGTCCGTGTCGTGTGGTATTGGTTTATGGTTTAACGACATGACATAAGGCACATGGCGTGCGTGCTGCACGCAGACCGCCGTTAGACTGCGCGCGCGAGCGTGCTTGTGTGTGTGCATCGTGCATCTTGGGTTAATTAATCTTTGTGCAGTCGTAATTAATTATTGGCCTAAGGCACCCTAACGACACCACGTCCATAACCCAACTCCTTTAGGCATCACTAAATTTTTGTTGGTAGTCTTTCGCCGTGGCATACGTAAATAAAGCAGCGGGATTTAAGTTTTTGGGCTCGAAAATTCAAAATACGAATGGTGTGCATTTCTGCAGTTTGCCGTCTTGATTTAGAATGAAGAATTAATGTTAATGCACAGGGAACTCTCGCTCACGTACTTAAAAATTATTTTAGGTTTTACGTGAAAATTTTCCACGAGCTGTTTCGTAAAATTGCAATTTAATATTGTAAAATTACATCGACGAGCAGAAATGAGCTATATCGTAAATTTAACACCTAGTTTGAAAATAGCAAATTCCTTAATATATTGTAAATCTACAAGTACATTTTTCACCGTGTCTGTACAAGCAGAACATCGCTGGTGAGGTAGCTCAGGTGCAGCCTACTTGTTGCTTTCCTTATCTCTGAAGGGACTCCGCTATTGATCCCCTTGCTTGCTCCGCTGGCGCCCCGCGGCCCGGCCCGGCCCCGCACCGTCCTTGTCCGACCTTGGGAGGAGGCGCTGCGGCAGCCACGACTGCATGCGTTTTGTAGCGCAATTTGCTCGATGGAGTCGTTATTGTCGTCCTCCGGACAAGGCGTGCGGCGCGGTGCGGCGCGCTGCAGCGGAGCGCAACACATACATCCCATCCTGGCGGAACACACTGCCAACACGAGTCGATGGTGAATGTCACCCTGAGGGAATTTTTATTCTCACTCACTTGTAGGCACAAAGGTTTTAGACCGCGAACTACATGATGACCATGATGACCTGCAAGTGTACAAATCGGTATTTGCTAACCTACAAGTGTGAATATATTTTTTTTTAATTTCACTCGTCACATTATATGTGAAGAACGTTTTGACGTAAAAATCGAGAAGAACGTGTAGTATTGACGCAATGTCAGCTGGCTGTGTACGGAGGAATATCGGAGTTGACAGCAGACCGGCGGCTGCTGAGGGTGCGGCGGGACTCGTCGCGTCGGCTGTCGGGCCGCGTGAGCGCGTGGGAGTGCCCGCGTGAGTGCCTGCAGCGTGCGTGCGTGCGTGCGTGCGTGCATGGTGCGTGCCGCGGCATTTCCCACAGGCCAGGCAGACGTGCGCTGCGCTTTTTGTGCCGCACGGATACGAAACTCGAGCCCGAGATTACACGTGTGATGCATCACGGCTGCAGCCGCTAGCTCTCTGCCGCGGGCTGCGCCGGGCTGCGCCGGGCTCACTGTGCACTCGCAACACGATGCCGTGCTGCTGCATTTTGTCCTGGGCGCTGTTGCCTGCTCTGCGAGTGACACACTGTTCTGTGAGTGACAGCCTTACACACTCTTTATCATGTGTAAAAGTGCCGGCACGCTCAGCCACGTCACATGACAAATGTGATACGAGTCACAATGTTTTAAATATGAAGTCAGTTGGAGGAGAATGCAGCAATAACCGATTCAGGAGCAGGCTAATCTACCTACCTTTTTTATCATTCGTAATCGCTTAATCGTTTGGTTCTCAACTCCAAGGGCAGACGGTATTAAGTTTGGATTTGACGGGGTGGCAGCGACAGCGACCGGCCACCTCGAGAGGGGAGGGCCATATCTGTGTGAACCGAACTGGGATATTCTCATTTCAGCGGTGCTATGCGGCCACCGGCTGGAACAGAATTACAACGATTATTCGGGGTAGCGATGGATTCGACGCATGATTTACTGCTTTTTTCTGGAATGCGTTTCATGTCCGGGAAGGAAAGAGGAGGAGGGGGAAAGGGGGGGGGGGGGCGAGGAAACGAGCAGAGGAAGGAGTAAACATGAGGTGCTTCCTGCGGGAGAGGGCGACCCCCTCCCCGCCCCGCCCCGCCCCATCCCGGCACGTGCCCCCACGCACAGCGCCAGCGCCGGCCTAGACTGTTCAGCGGCACTCTGAGTACCCAACTGTCTGAAAGTCACACACTTGTAGGCGTGCGAATTCCCGATTGTGTGTCTTTTTGTTTTATGATTTTGTACACCTCCCGCTTGTCGTCGTCCGGTGAGGACGGATAATTGAGACGCGGCGCGCACATGCTGTCTGCACCGCTTGCACAACAGCTGCCCTACGCCACCTCGCCATTCCGAATCCCAATAGCGATGTATTTAATTTTGCGCATTGATTCAGCCGGCTCTGTGTGTCGCTGACGCGATGGTTTCACCTGCACCTGCCCCCCCCCCTCCCCCCGTTACCCACAACGTTGATGGATCGACGGTGCGGTGCGGCGCTGCGCTAGCCGCGCTCGGCTGAGCCCGACAGTGTTCCCTTCTTCAGGGAGGGTAATTGTCCAGAGAACCGTTTTATAGGATTTACATAGAATTTACATAATCATTTTAAGCGAATGGTTATTGCCTTCAATTGTGTGAGTGTATCAATGTGTGTGTGAGAGTGTGTGTCACTGTTGGAGTTTGGTGCATCGGCATAGCGCTGCAATGCTTCTTCACTGAAAAAGGGGGAATGATGCATGTTATCACGAGAGGATAACGCGTGGTTTCGTGCAGTTTTTGTAAAATATCATTGAAGCAAACTTCCAAACCCCATGACATGTATGCTCGTTCGCACGGAAATTTTACGAGGAATCCAATGGTGTCATCGAAAATAAATTTCAGAAGTTTTCTTCAATGATATTATACAAAAACTGCGCGATACCGCGCGTAATCCTCTCGTGATAACGTGCATCATTCCCCCGTTTTCAGTGTTATAAACTGATTGTGATATATTTTACCTTATTAGCAGGGCTGCTCATAGGAACGCCGTGGCATGGCGCGGCCCTATTTCCCTATACAACGTCTTGTTTGGTTTTACTTTTAAAACGGTTTGAACTCGTTTTGATAATAGTTTCCGAGACTCGTTAAAAAGGCATTAGCTGTTCGGTGGACCCCGGCACTAGGCTGACGACTGCGAGAGAGGCGCCATAGTGGTGACTAAAGTCTCCCTCCCTCTCTCCCTCTCTCCCTTCCTCCCTCCCTCTCCCTTCTCTCCCCCTTTCCGCTCTAGTGACTCCACTTGCTCTACCTCCTGGAGTGCCAATGAGATACAGCTCCTCTCCAGCAGATCTATCCAGTCATTTCCGCCCGTCTGTCGCGCTGTGGAGTAGGAGAGAACTTTGTTGGAAACCTGAGAACATCTGTGGTATGAATACTTCCCTTTACCTTATTGCATCCTGCAATACGAGTCACTCATGATCGTTGTTCTGAACAATCTAGTTGTGCGAATGTCGCTCACTTGCAGGTGAGTGAATTTTTTCACACGATTGTATGGGGTTGAAAAATAATTCGCACGTACGAATATAAAAATGGGATTACCTCCGTGGAAGCTATTTCCATATCTGCGGACTTGGATGACAAGCGTCCTCACTAGCTTTTCATTGTCCACGCGCCTCAGCCTATGGTTACTCTTGAGCATCAGCATGTGCGGCGCGTAACGCCTGCACTTGTGCATCACGAGTGAAAGGCCCACTCCGCTGAACAGAACAGTCAGGTAACGGACGTGTGTCCGGCGCATTCTTATGGAAGAAAGCGCGTTGTGGAATTCCCCTCCCCGTGAGCGCATGAGCGCGTAGGTAATTGCCGCCGCAGCAGCGCGCATGCGCGGCCGGGGGCGTCGCCCGCGTCCCGCCCCGTCCGATACGTGAGCGGAAAGAGATCCCCGGCTCGGCGACAATTATTTATATTGTTAAGCGTGACGTTGAGTTCCGCGTGGAGCTTTCATATCCCTTTCGCAACTTCGAGAAATTGAAAAATGAAATGAAAATTAGGATGCGGATAAGTTATACCCCCCAAACAGCACCCAGAAGAGCGTGTTATCGGAATTAGTACGCCTTGCACTGCACTTGATTGAATCAATTTCATTGGACTCGATTCGTGAAAATTGTTCGTGTTACAAGTAAAATGTACTAGGACACTGAAAATGAACGAATCCTGATTCTCGCTCCTATACGGGCGAGAATTTGAGGGCAATTTTCTTACTCTCTGGAGAGTGAGAATTTTTTTCCTTACTCTATCTGAGAAAGAATTTTGTGATCTCGCCCGAATAAAGTGAGAATTCTTGCTTAAATAAAGTGAGGCTAAGAAATCCTTACTCATATAGAGCGAGGCTAAAAAGTATCTCGCTCAAATAGAGTGAGGTTTTAAATTCTCACCCTAAATAAGCAAGGAAAAGTGTCCTTTCCCCGAGGGGGAATTCACTTCCGTAATACACTGTACACCTGATCCATGTATTACGCCGTAATACATGTAATGTAATACCGGAAAACACAAGAATGTGCTTAAAAGTGATAAGATCTTGTGTGTAATACAGGTGTAATACAGGTGTAATACCGTGTAATACCTAGTAGTCTGTACAAGATTTTCCGATGTGAATTCCCCCTCGCCTTTCCCTTTTCGGGCGAGAATCTGGATTCGAGTATTTGCAGTGGAATAGTCTCAATTTACTCGACTCAATCAAGTACATGAAAAACCGAGAACACGCTTTTCTGGGTGTGAGTTACGTCGTATGCGGCATGATGAAGTACATTTAAGTCCGCTTCTGACCATAAAATGGTTAAGAGTTTGTCTCATTGGAGAACACATGATCTAAATTTGAGTAATCTCGAAAGAGAGTTGTTTCGTTTTACAACGTGTGACTACCAAGTTGAGAGGAGGTCCTCGAAAAGTTTTTTGCATTTTACTTATACCTACCAAGGTTTTGGTTTACATCGTGTGAAAAAGTCAGGTGCCGTTTTTTCCCGTTGTGGACGGTAGCGCGCCGCGCACTGGTGGGGGCCGCTGCTTGACGGGCGGCCCCTCGCCCCTCCCCCCCCCTCCTCTCCCCGCGGTCCCCGCGGCCCCCCGGCCACGCCCACCCACAGCGAATAATAGGAAGGGGAAACGGTGGCCGGCCGGCCGGCGGGATATTTAATTGCAAATGTGGTGTCGCCACGGCGCGGCCCATGCCAGCCATCTCCATAGAGATACAATGGCAATCTCGCCGTGTCTTCTCTTCCCGTTGCTTCAGCCGTGCATGGCGCAGCGCGCAACCATTCAACCGTGCCGGCCCTGCAATGGCCTGCACCACCCTGCACAGCCCTGCACAGCCCTGCACCGGCCAGCGGGCACTAATCTCTCACACGAGGGGTCGACAACTAGGAAACCTTTTGGTTACACCTTATTGCCGGTGCGAGGTGATAGATCCACCCCGTGGCAAATGCACCGGAATAAAAGCACCCCCCTCATGGCCCATGGGGGTGGATCTACATCACGGGATAAAAACACCCCTCTCCTCAATCGGGGTGAGGGGGTGGTTTTATCCCGTGATGAAACCACCCCCGGTGCATTTGTCACGGGGGTGGATCTACTTGAACTTCTGCTGGTATCTGTATTGGTATCGTCATCGCTATCTTTTTACACTGTAAGTCAAAATGTGCTCGACACAATATGCAATTCTTGTTTTAATGAAAACAGTATGAAAAGATAATATGCTTGTTCATATTTCGGCCGTCGCTTTGGCGGCACGGGACGGGGCGGGGTCATGCTGATTGGCGAGGGCGGCACGATGAAAGGCGAGGAGGAACCCTCCCGATGCGATAAGCATGCTGCTGCGGCAACAGTATCGCTCTCTGTCCTCCCCGTCAATGGCGACGTATTAGTGACAACAGGAGCAACAGTCCTGTTTGCGACAGTGTCCCGCTAGACAGACCGCCTGCGAAGAAGTGGGTTCCATGCACTAAGAACCCCAGTGTGTGTATGCCACTCACTTGTTGGTGTGTGAAATTCCATTCGCACTCTTCCTTATTGTCCCATTCAAGTGTGTGAAATTCCGAGGAAAATTCATTGAAACTCGCACACTGAAAGCCAGTTTGGTTCGGTGTTTGTTTTGCCGACTCTACTTGGGCGGGGCGGGGCGGGCGCGGCTGTCGAACGCTACAGTCCAATTGAAGAGCGCGGCGTGGCGCAGCGCGAGGCTACCAGTCATCAGAGCTGCTGCTGGGCTCCGACTCGCCGGTCCTGAATGAGACTTCCAGAGTCACCATGGTCACTCTGTCAACAATCGTCACTTTCAGTCGATTCAGAGGTGAGACAAATACCACCGGCAACAGTCATTTGGACACAGTCAACCAGTGGTTATTTCGACACCATCGCTACTTTTGAAACAGTAGCAATCTCGCGTGTAACACTCTCTGAATACAGGTGCTCTGCACGCCTGTCGGATTTGCGGAGATCCATCTCACGAGTGTCTCAAGCGCTTTTGCCCGTTTATGCCACATGTGAAGGGGAGTGGGGTGTTAGACTCCTCGTGGGGTTCACGGGTCGCATCAGCAGCTCGCCCCGGCCCGGAGCTGCTCATGACAATGGCCTTTGACACTTACAATGGCGCTGGCGCCGGCGCTGACACGACAGGAAGCGGCCTAACTGTGCTGTGCGCCGCTCTCCCTGGAAACACACGGGTGGGGCCGTGTGTCTTTCTCCGAACTGAATAAGTGTGGAATAAGTAGCAGCCGATGTGGTCCTGGTGGAAGTGCAGGGCTCTGCACCGCCAGAGAGGCGGTCGCCCCGCCCCATCCCGCCCCGCCCCGCCGCTCCACTGTCATTGCTACGAACATTTCAGAATAGTCTATGAATTAATTTGGCTGGCGCGGATAGACAGGCCCGTTTATGGCGGCGTTTAGTCGCTGTCCTGCCCTGTCGCGTCGGTAATGGAGGACTGAGTGACGCGCCGCGCCGCGCCTGCCGCGCCACTGCGGCCCGGGGCGACATGCAGACGACATGACCTGACATCCGCATGATTGAAAAAGGGGTGACGTTACGTGACGGCCGCCGCCCTAACGTGACACCCTTCATCACACGCTGCTGTAAAGTGAATTACGTTTTGATGAACCGCGTCTGTTACACCCTGAAAAAAAAAAAGAAATACCAAAGTTGTAGCCGTGAGAGTTAGCGCCACGCGCACCCCTCCTGGAGGCGCACAAGCACGGGGTATAAACGGATATCTCGGCAGCAGTGTTTGAGCGCGAGGGAGGCGTTATTAGCGATGTCTGTTCTGTTGTTCCGCGCGGCGCGGCCCTTGCGAGTCACTCACCGTGTTTGTTCAGCTTTGCGGGCGAGTCCAGCCGCGCCACGCCGCGCCACTCCTGGGCCGTACTTTACCCTCCAGCCCGTCCCTGGTGAGTGCACTTTCTCGCCGCTATGAATTTTGGTGCACTCTTCACGTGAATTTTCCTTGAATTTTTCCGGGTTGCGTGATGCACTAAATTTTTTTGACTTGTCAACCCCTCGCCGTGCACATACGGTTTGGGGCGACGCTCGGGGTGGTGCTGACGATAGGCACTCTTCCTCGTTGGTGGTATCGGAAACTGAGCCTGAACGGAATGTTTACCTCGCTGACCGGCGCGCTCAGAGCGCCCAGCGCCACCAACGCCCCGCCACGCCTCCACGGGCACCAGTAGGTCGTAAAAGTGCAGCGGGGCGCTTCCTTCTCAGTGCTGCCCTGATTTCGGGATGAGTAAAGTACACTGGTAAAACATTAAAGACCAAACGGAGCTGGCTAGCCAAGGTATCTCTAGACCGTCACTCAGCAAGGGGCGTTTTAATCAACACGGAGTAGCGTGCCCACATAGTGGCCACATGCTGCATTCACTGTGTTGCAACGCACGATGGCCCTTTCAACGTTTATTCTCGTCTTGTGTTTTGAAGAATGGCAGAAATTAAGGGCAGCGGTTGGCGGGGCGGGGCGCCTTCAAGTGGCGCTAATTTTCTGGGTGAGCTTGGGCCTCGGCTTATGTTCGTGAGCCCCGTGCCCCGCTGACCCGCCCCACTCCGCCCCGCGGGAGCCTCTTTCCTCGGCCGCGCCTCCATCTTGATATCACACACATTTTCCTGGATGTCAATATTTCTTCGAAAATAATATTGGCTCTGCGTCGGTGCATGTGTGAGTCATGTCATGAGACATGTGACGCGCGTCACGCTGCTCGAGGAGCTCGCGGCGACTCATTAGCGCCGGTGTGACTCACGCCGAGCCGAGCGGTCAACTATTTACCTTTCAACTTCTGGAGGAGAAATAATACTGCACGGGCGGAGCGAGGCACGACGTGAGAGCCAAGGTGGGCAGAGTTGACGGTGGTGGAGCAGAATCGTGAATATGGTCAACAGCACTCTGTAGACCCAATGTCAATTCGAACACTTTTCCCTTGACTTGTCATTCAGGTCTGTGAAGTTCCCAAGAAAATTCACACCTCTGCACAAAAGTGTACGAATGGAAATTCAGACACCTGTAAATGTGTGACACTCTCACGTGGGGCCCCCGTGCAGTTCGATGTGTTATGAAGCCTTTTGAAGTCAGAGTAGACGTGTTGAAGTAGCCCGCCTAACCCTACTGCGGCCGCGTTGGAAGAGGCCGCGACTGGCTCGGCACACTATCTAGCATCAGATTGTGCGAGCCAGAGGTCCATTGTGGCCGAGAGCAAAAGCGACACAAACTCTTAAATTTCCTCTCTCTCGCTTGCCTCTCTCTCCCTTCTCTCTCGCTCTCTCCGCATCAACGGCAGACATCTGTTGCACTCGCACAATCTCAGACACGGCGTGAGTTCAGAGTTCAGGCCCTACACGCCCCGCCCACACTATCAGCCGTCCAGCCTGGTGGCGACAGGCGCTTTATTCACGCCCCCCCCCCCTTCCACTCACCACACCCCGTCCTGCCTCTTAAAGTAGTCAGTTTTGAGCGAGGCGTGTTTCATTAGTTTCAACCGAAAGGGTAATAACTAAATAAATTATTATTACGAGCATGTGAGTGATGTTTTTAATATCAATAAATTACTTCGGGCTCATCCCATTTACGCCGGCGACTCCCCCCCCCCCCCCCTCTTTATCTTTCTATTCTTTCTTTCTTTCTTTCTTTCTTTCTTTCTTTCTTTCTTTCTTTCTTTCTTTCTTTCTTTCTTTCTTTCTTTCTTTCTTTCTCTCTCTCTCTCTCTCTCTCTTTCTCTTGACTGACTGTCCACATGTCGGGAGCGGGTACAGGGTGACGCCTCGCCATGTACATTCTAGAAGTGAGCAATATTGCCCTCTGTTAGGGTCGTAGTGCAGCCAGAAGGCTACCGCACCGTGCCGCGCCCTGGACAAAGTAACAACGCCCATATCGCCCGCCCCACCTCGCCCCGCCCCACCTCGCCCCGCCCCCCACCCCGCCCCGCCCCACCTCGCCCTCCGCTCCCGTTGCGTGTCGGCCAACACGTGCCGTGACGCTGCTATTTATTTTTCTCGCTCGTAAAGCAGGAGCTTCCCCGGGCTGCAGCGCATGCCTCCAGCAGGGCGTGGCGGGGCGGGGCGGGGCGGGGGCCGAGGCGAGGTGGTAACAGTAATTGCCGGCCGCCCGGCTGGGGCCTAGGGCGCTGGCCGCTGGGCTTGACTGCCCCCCGCAGCTTCCTGCGGTCATTTTCCCCCCATAAGCGCCAAAAAAGATCGCGCAATTACCGTCGGATCCCCCCCCCCCCTCCCCCGCCGCTACTGCAGGCCATAGAAACTCAGGGACTGCGCTTTTTCGTCGCGCCAAATCAAATTCACTGAAGCAACTGTGCAAGTGTCGCACACTTCTATGGGTGTGCAAATCTCCGTTCGTAAAGCAAAAGTTTGAATTGTCCTATGAATTTTAGGTTGCCCGATTAATACAGCTGATGTGCGAGTGTTCCTTGCTGTCGGGTCGCGCGTCGATGTTGAGTTTGTGTGTCTGAGATATTTATTTGCTCGGCAGTTTTTTTAAAATCATCCGTTTGGTTTGTTCCAAAAGGAGCGGCTGCCCGGCGCGGCTCGGCGCACTCTGTTTTTATAGGTGCATCGCGCCTCTGCCTCGCCTCGTCTCGCCCGGGGCAGCTCGGGGGGCGAGTGGGGACGAGTGGGGGCGCTGAAAGGCAAACACACTGGCGGCTGGACCCGCGGGGCGACTGGGGCCCGAGGGCACGCTCAGCGGGAGGAGTCTGACGAATCAAAACTAAAAGCTACACTATGAGTTTGCCGGCGGGGGCCGGACCTGGGCTGGCACTGTTTACCTCACATTCCACCAGGACTGGGTCGGTGACGGGGCGGGGCGGGTGTCGCCTACTAGAGAGTCGTCCCTGATTAGCAAGGCGATGAGACTGGCCGCCAGGCCTGCCTGCGGTGGGGCGGGGCGGGGTGCGGTGAGGCGGGGCGGGGCGGCGCGGGGTGCGGCAGGGCGGGGCGGGGTGAGGTGCGGGCCCATCAATGGCTGATCGTAATCGTGAGACGAGACGAGACCGCCCGCCGCGGACCGGCGCAGCGCGGCGCGGCGCGGCGTGTGCAGGACAGCGCGGGGGGCCTATAAACCACGCGCTTCTCCTCAGAATGGTCGTGCGACGCTGTTTTCATGTCGTGACGGGCAGTGCAGCTGGACGTGACGAACGGTTTTGGTCCTTGTCACTTTTGGGAATTTATATTCGTACCACACCTAAACAAGAAAAAGTGTGAATTTTCAGAAAGAAAGAAAAAATAGCACATTTCACAAGTCTACTACTGGAAATTCACACCCTTTCAAGTATGCGACACCTACAAACTTAAGTTTCCAGAGTGCGTGCTCGAGTTGTACGTGTCTTACCTACTGTCGAGGTATGGCGGACCAGACAGCGCGAGTGTCAACACGCGCGCATTCATTAAGCGACCCGCAAACTGAGCTGCGTAACCCTGAGCCTGAGCCTGCCGATGCCCGCCCCGCGCCCATGCAAACGTGTTTTTTTCCCCGCTCCTTGTCCGTGTCTACAGCTTCCCGTCGCGTCCCGTCGCCCTCGCCTCGCTGCAGATGATGAAGCAGTGGGCTGCCGTCACCTCGATTCTCTTTTTCTCCGTTTTCTTCTCTCTCTCTCTCTCTCTCTCTCTCTCTCTCTCTCTCTCTCTCTCTCTCTCTCTCTCTCTCTCTCTCTCGCTCGCTCGCTCGCCTTCCTCCCCTGCCACACCTGTGCGCAGCGCCACACCGCCACGCCCGCAGCCTGACCTGTCAACTTGACAATGGCGCTGCTGATGGCGGACGAGAGAGAGAGAGAGAGAGAGAGAGAGAGAGAGAGAGAGAGAGAGAGAGAGAGAGAGGTGCAAAGGCTTGTCACTTTACTCCAGGATTTTTAATGACCTGTCCTGGAGCCCCGCCCCGCCCCGCCTCCTGCTTTGTATCGGTGCGGTGCACGCGGCGCGATGCAGCCGTGCCGGATGGGTTGCCTACCCGCCGGGCGCTGGCCGGCTGGGCCGCGCGCGCGCGCCGCCCGCTGCTCGTGGAACAGGAGGGACCAGGGCGCCCAGGGCTCAGAGTCTTGCGTGAACCGCTCAGAAAGAGAGAGAGGGAGGGGGGAATTAAGAAGTCCCATATCGACAAGGCGTTGATAGCTACCAAAACCTTGAGTCCTCAGCGTTTTCTCTGACAGTGTCTTAACTCTGTGACTGTTGTCTGCTTGCAGGACACCATGGCCGCCGTGAGCACGTGGCCGTTGGCCCCGGCCGCGCCCTGGCCGGCCCCCGCGGCCCCCACGGTGCCCCGGGCGCCGCTGCGCCTGTCGCCGTGACTGCCATGCGCCATGGCGGACGTCGGAGCGGCGGCGGCGGGGGGGCCCCTGGGCGGGGCGCCTCCAGGGCCTGCCGGGCGAGCACCGCCAGCAGCATCGGGGGACCCCCGGGCGGCCGGCGTCACCAGCGCCGACGACCCGTACCGGGACCTGGAGCTGTACCTGGAGAAGGTAGCGGTGAGTACCACAATGGGGCAAGTCATTCTGTACTAGTGTTGCCAGAGGAGTAGGCTATGAGTTGCTCAGAAACTGTGCGGTAGAGCAAGTGCCTTCGCAATAGGCAGCACAGCACAGGTGCGTGTAGTACTCGTCTGTGTTTTGGCTATATGTGTCCCCCTGTGGTCCCTGGTCGCCTGCGGCCGGGCCCGGCGGTGCAGCGAGCTGCAACCGTGCGCGTGCGTGTGCACCGTGTGCAGGTAGCGCCCTCAGGGCACCGACCTCAGGTGGAGGGGCGGCCCGGGCCGGAAGTCCTGATAGGGCCCACGTGGAGCGCTGATAGAGAGCGTGCCCCTCTCTCTGTCTCTCTCTCTCTCTCCCCCCTCTTCTCGCCTCGCCTCCCCTCCCCTCCCCCCCCCCCACCCGCACCCCACCCACAAAAATTCCACAAAACTGTGATCGTCAGTATAGTGTTCTCAGGTCCTATTCAAAAACTGGACTTAAAGGAAAATGTATTTTTAGTCTCGTGTCCTGTGGCATGTTTACCTTTTTGTTCTTTAAAAGGGCTGAAGGTGCCTGGACGCCAATTTTTGAATTTTTCCCGCCGAGCCGGCACGTCACGCCCACGTCAGGAGGTTAGGCCCCTGGCGCTGCTGGCTGCTGGCGCTGCCTGGCGGGCGCCGCGCGTACTGTCAGGCGCCACGGCGGTTCGCACGGCCCCCGACAGGGCGCGCTGCCGGTATCGGGGCGCTGGAGCCCGGAGCTGCTGCAGGGCGCGGCGCGGCGCGGCGTGGCGCCAGGTGATGGCTAGCTGACTGTTTCATTCTATCTGAAACGATTGTCTCATAGAGCTCAAACAGGACTTACCTGCGGTGAAACAGTGCTGTGAGCCGGGAAAATACACGTACCCGCGCCGCACGTTTTTACTGATGACACCAACATCTTTGGATCGGAGCATTGTAAAATTGGTGCCAGGAGTAGAATGTAGAGCGTTCAACAAATGCAGTGTGCCTGTCAGGCTCCTGAGCGCACGCGCGCGCCCACTCACTCACACACACACACACGCGCACACACGGATACATCAGCAGGCAGAGGGATTAATGTCGGTCGGACGCTCATTAGCTGATTTGCATTGCGTTGTGTAATTGTATCACCGCATGGTAATAGCCTGTAAACGCGACAAGGGAAAGCGAAGCGCAGCGCAGCGCGACATCCTCGTGTGGGCGCCACGGGCTCGCCCCGCCCCGCCCCGCCCCGCCCAGTGAGACCGGCCACACCCGGGTTCGAATCCGTAGCAATGGAAGGTGCCCTATCTTTAGTGCGGTCCTAAATGTTTTAATCCCACAAAACTCTCATTCTTGGCGTAGGTCAACCTACCCTTTTATCTGCTTCGCCATTCAAATTGACTCGTCAGTTTGGTTTGGATCGGGCGATCTGCGCTGCGCGGCGGCCCCGCAGGCCCCGCAGGCCCCGCAGGCTGAGCCCCGCTGGCCAAGGCCCTGTAGCGGCCCGGCCCGTCCCGGCCCGGCCCCCCTGCCCTGTTGCACAATCCCGTCGTAGCTCAGCGCAGCAGCGGTCC
This sequence comes from Frankliniella intonsa, assembly GCA_033675135.1. Taxonomy (NCBI): domain Eukaryota; kingdom Metazoa; phylum Arthropoda; class Insecta; order Thysanoptera; family Thripidae; genus Frankliniella; species Frankliniella intonsa. Next base: position 10,679,417 of record CM066253.1, read on the forward strand.
GCGTGGCCCCACCACGCCCCGCCCCGCCCCGCCCCGCCCGGCCCAACACCCAAAGTCGCGCCCAGGGTCAGGTCAGAGCGTGTTACACAGTGGAAAAAAAATATTTTTGAGTCCATGACCTCGGGGATGGGGAGGGTCGTCTTAAAGTCACTAGCGTGTTCGAGATAAAACGTCAATTTAAAGTTAAAGGGACGCGATTTCTGCTCAGTCGGTTTGGAAAAACAAACGATTTTACGTGTCAAAAATTAGATGGTAGCTAATATTTCTACACAAACAGCTCGTCATTTTTGTGTAACGAATATAGTCGGGTGCGTCACCTTTTGTCCATGACTCGAGGCGGAAAAACAGATTGGAAATAAGTGTCCTAGGACATCGTAAAGTCGTTTTTACCGCGTGCATTGTCCTTTTTATCTGAGCGCGGCGCTCGCCGTACCTGCTGGGCTGGGCCAGCCCGCCCGGTCCCGGTGCCGAACACTCTGTCGCCGCGCCGCTCCACGCCGCGCCTCGCACCCTGGTGCATAAGTAATGAGCCCCTCGCGGATACACGGCGGGCGCGGGCGCGGGGCGGGCGGTGCCACGGCAGCTTTCTATATCGTTGGCGGAAGGACCGGACTGCGCGCGTATCGGACGACAATGGGGTCGAAAATGACTCTGCGCCGCCCGATGATACAACACAATGGCGCCGCCTGTGGGCGCCGCGGCGCCGGGGCCGTTGGCAATCATCAGGAAAGTTTAGCCCGCGCGTAGGGGGAGGGGGGGGGGGGCGTGAGTGGCGAGCATGAATGAACACCCCGCTGTCGTAATGGTGTAACGCGATACTTGCGAGCGCCTGTGGAGCGCGGGGTAGGCAACCCGCCGCGCCTGCGTGTCGCGCGGGACTGTCGCCCCGCGCCCCTGCCAGCCTGCCTGCAGCGGCTGCAGCCGGTGTCGTGTCGGGGCCCGGCCTGGCGGGGCGGGGCGGGGCGGGGCGGGGCTGGGCGGGGCGGGGTGGGGTGGGGCAGCGAGTGGCAAGGTGGATGTCATCATCGGCCGCAGGCATAAGGGCGTCCCGGGAGCGGCGGGCCGCGCCGCGAGTGGCCAAAGGCAAGGTGGACAGCTTCCACCGCCGCCGCCGTCCGGCCGTGAATACTTAGTCACGTGTAAAGTAAGGATCGGTATTCAAATAACGCGAAAAATTTTGATCGTGAACATGCGTTGTTCCTGTCAGCTGTGCGTGTAATGATATTTTCTGTAGCAAATTTAGTGCGGGAAGGTAAATGGGAAGTAATATGTGTTCACAGAATAAGTGTGCTAGATCCCCCCCCTCTCTCTCTCTCTCTCTCTCTCTCTCTCTCTCTCTCTCTCTCTCTCTCTCTCTCTCTTTCTCTCTCGTGCTCTCTCCCTCTCTCCATCTCTTTTGTTCGTGATTTATGCCGTACAGTAAATGGATGTCGGTTTGGCTCGGTCGGGACATCTCATCCCCTCCTCCCCCCCCCCCTCTCCCCTCGCCGCCGACTTTTCCAATCTCCTGCCGTGCCGCTAGCCCCGCGGGCCTGTGGGCTTGCCTAGACCGGGCCCCGCCCAGCCCCGCCCCGGCCCACTCTGGTTTTCGGAAGTATATTGGAGATGAGCCGGCCGGCTGTGCTGAGCCGCAGTGCCGCGCCCACAATGAGCTGGTGTCCTCCCCGCCCCGCCCCGCCCCGCCCCGTGCTGTGGTCGGCGTGGCGACTGAGGTGCCCGGCCCGGCCGCCGGGGAATGTTTGAGAGCTGCATTAAATTTTTACATGTAAAAGTCAAGTACAATTGTACTGTTATCCTAGGAATCTGCCGTCGATTTCGTTCGAATGTGAAAAGTTTATTGGAATATTGGGTCACATTCGTTTGAACCTGAATCGAGGCTCAGTGGCGCCATAGGCTTACATGCCCTGTTCTAGGTTCTAGGCTCGCCTCCCCGCCCCGCGCGCGCAGTGATGTCGGGTTTGACCCGAGTCAGGACAGAACGTAAAAGTGCGCGCCCGCGGTGGTGGACATGCGACCTATAAACCTGGTTGTTTGCCATCTACGCTAATGCCGCTGCGCAACCTAACAACAGCAGCAGCAGCAACAACACCAGCGCGCTGCGCTGCGCTGCGCTGTTCTCGGCACGACGGCGATAATCTAGCTCGGGCCGCGCTCCGTCCCGCCCCGTACCGCACTGCACACCGGTGGCCGCGACAAACGCTTAGCTCTCCCCGGCGCTGGAAACAGCGCGCCCGGCCCGGCCCGGCACAGGCCAGGGGGACGTTTCCTTTTCACGATTCGAAAACGTGCAGCAGCCACAGCAGCAGTGCCTGCAGAGCTAGCCTGCATGCTGAACACTCTGTGTGTCGCCCCGCCACGCCCGACACACAGAGTGTCTCTCCCTCTCTCTCGCTCCCTCTTCGAGTCCGTTGCCCTGCCATACAAGGCTTATCTGGAGCCTGGCCTGCCTATCCCCGTGGCCGCGCAGCGCCGCGCTTCCTGCCCCGCGGGCCGCTCGCGGCTGCGGCCCCGCCCCGCCCCGCCCCGCCCCGCCCCGCCCCGCCCTGGCGCCTCATTACGCCCAGGGCTGTCCTTGCGCCCAGCAAAACTGTGTGCATGTTGCACTCTAATAGGGTAGCGGGCGGGGCGGGGCGGGGCGGGGTGGTCGAGGGCCTCGGCTCGCCTCCGTATACACCTATGGCGTACTATAATAGGCGGCGCACGCCGCACAAAATATCCCCGTTATATGGCGTTTACGTGAAAGAATAGGTGTGCTCGAGATAGGGAGAGAGTTCAAAAGTAAGAGTATGGAAAACGGTTACTTCCTTCGGTTTTATATTTGGCTATAATTTTTCCTGGAATCTGGTATATTTTGCTATTTCTGCAAGATTAATTTCTTAATTGTTTTATTTATTTCAATACCATTTTTAGCAGATGATACATCCACCTATATCCGCTGTTAAAAGGCAAAAAATAAAATAAATAAACTAAAGAGATGTTTCATCGGCTTTACTCGCTCGCAAAAATATATTCACCTCTTGCTTCACAGTGCGGTGGCGTGTGCAGGCCTGGGAGGAACGGCGTTGATGAGCTCACCCATATTTTTCCGTTTTTTTCGGAAAAAACGGTTTTTTTCCATGGTAATTTTACCCGTTCTCAAAAATATTTTCACGTGTGTATAGAACCTCTAGATAGGAGAGCCTATAAGAGCGAGACCTTACTTCCTTCTTTTCTTACACTCGCTATAATTTTTCTTTCCTGGAATCTGGTTTGGAATTTACTGAAAGTTTCGCAAGATTAATTTTTAATTGTTTTATTTATTTCCAATACCAGGAAAATTTTTACAATGATTTGAGTACTGTCAGTTTGATCGAGTTTCATTGTCGTGCCAGAGAAAATAAAATATTTACTCTGACGTTTTTTATCGGCGTTAAAATCCCGCACGGCCCATTGATCAAGACGTTATTTTGCATCATGAACCGTGTGTGACGCGGGGCCTGATCCAGCGTGCTAGCGCCAGGCCAGGCCAGGCCAGCAGAGGCCACCAGAGGTACTTTTACCTTTGCGCTGTTTTCGTCCAGGCTGTAGCGGTACTCGTCTCCACAGACTTTCTATAATATGTAAGGAGGCCTGTGTGCCAGGCCAGCGTTGGAGGCAGGGCCGGGCCGGGCCGGACCAAGGGGCATGATCGATCATCATCAGATGGGGCTTGGGCCTGACCGCGCCGCACCGCGCCGTCCCGTCCCGTCCCGTCAGGTGGTGAGGCGACGCTTAGCGGTGCATGAGGTGAGGAACGCAGGAATAATGACGGGCATGCATTGCGTTTATTTGTATTTCATGACATGGCAGATGCGGCCCTTTCGGATATTTCTGTATTTTATTTTTTTGGTACATATCGAGGATGGCTCCCGCCGTCCCCGCCCCCGCCCCCGCGTATATTCTCCTTCCGTGTCTCAGCCCCGGGCCGGGCCGGCGGGCGGTGCTGCCCATAGGGAGCCAGCCTGACCTCCTTTACCGTGCAATAATATTGTTTCTTTGCGCGGAGCGCGTGGGGGGCGGGGCGCCCCGGGGCCCCCGGGCGGGGCGGGGCGGGGCGGGGGGCGCACGCCGCGCACCGTGTGGCTGTGACGAATGACCGCCGCGCCCGCCGCAGCGCCGGCCCGGCCCGGCCCGGGCCTGGGGCTCGGCCAAAGCGACTCATCGCGCAGCCCGCTAACCAAGTCGTGCGTCTTGTCCCCCCCCCCCCCCCCACCACCACCATCTCGTTCCCACCCTCACCCCTCTCCCCACTGTCTCACTGCTTATGTTTTTCACCATCTTCCTCGCTGCCGGCGCCCCGCTGACTGGCCCGTCCTCAACCGGCTGGCCCCCCCCCCCCCTCCCCCCCAGCCCCTCACCACTCGCCCACGCCGCCGTCGGGTCAGACGCGGTCATTTGACTAACCTCCAAGTGTTATTGAGTGCGACGACTGGACGTGGCTGCTGCCAACGATATTGGAGAGAATTAAGGCACGCCAAAATCTTGTCTTGTTGCTGACGGACAGACAGAGGGATACATTTTTATTAACTTGCTGCATTTTTGTGGCTTCATCTTATAAACGAACGTGCTTTGAAAATAAGGACCAGCCCGCACAAAAATCTCGTACTCACTGTGTTTTCTTTCTCCCCGGGCGCTTTTAATGAAAAAAAAAATAATATTACGGATCCTTTCGTACGGAAGCTGCCGTAATTTACAATCACGGTGTCCTCCGTATTCTGGAGGCACGGACAACTCCCTAATAGAACACATCCGTGCGTTCCGCAGCAATCATGACCATAATATTCTACGGGACGTTTTAACAGTGTAGGACGAAATAAAAATTCCTTGCGAATGTCATGAGGCAGGGCGATGTGGCGGTGGTGTGGCGGGCCACGGGGCACCACAGCAGCGCCTCGGCTCGTGCTCGCCCCGGCCCGCCGCGCCCCGCCCCGCCCCGCCCCGCCCCGCCCCGCCCCGCCCCGCCCCGCCCCGCCCGACCCGGCCAGCTGGCCGCGCCTCCTCCAGTCCCAGTCCGGCCGCGGCGGGACAGGGCCAGGCGGTGCTGCGCGGTGGAGGCCAGGTGCGTGCTGGACGGGTCGGGACGCTGTGCTCCGCTGTGTGTCGCGGCGCGGGGCGGCAGTGCGTGTGGCCGCGAGGAGAGGACGACTGGGACTTATATTGTGGCGCTGTGCGCGGTGGAGGAGTACCGTATCTCGGGTCGAAACTGACCGAGTACTGGCTGAGGGTGTCGGTGTCCCCCTGTGGGAGGGAGCTCGCAATGCCCCGCGCTAGAGCTGAACCTCTCGAGTGAGTGTGGGCCGCGGGAGCGGCGCCAGTGTTTCGCAAAAGGATTAACGCCAACGGAGGAGACTTCAACAGGTGTGTACCACGGTAGCGAGCTGCACCGCCCGTTTTCAGCTGATTTATCTGCCGTTTTCTGGATAAATGTGACGTTTGTTGGCATGAAAACCACTCCTCGTTCTGCCTTACTCCTTATTTTTGTAATAAAAGCACGAGCATGCAATCACCAAATAGTTTTCTGGTACAAGTTTTATGACACAATCTTTGGGCAAGATTAAAGTAAAGGCGTCTCATCAGCCCGTTCTAAAGGATGGTGCTTTGGTTTTAGAGTAAATTAGATCTTCGCTTCGAGTGGGGCAAAAGTGCGCCTTTAAAATTTTGAATTTGTAAATAATTTTTCTATTTGTAAACGCACATCCTCTTAGAACGAGCTAGTTTCTTCACAGCACGTAGATCATGAACCCTTTTCGCACGGCTGCAAATAATTGATTTTGCGAGCATCTTACAGTGTGTCTCAGACTGTGGGTGTCTGGTCTGACTTTTGTCAGCCGAATGTCCCTCCGCCGTGGGCCCACGCGACCTCCCGTGCGTCGTCGCTCATTTCGGCTTGATTCTTTTCTCCGGCCGCACGTGGGTCGCGCTGCGCTGCGCCGGCCTGCAGCCCGCCGGCCCGGCCCGGCCCGCCGCCAATCGGATTAAATCGGAACAGAGTATAGGGGAATGTCATTCGGCTGCTATTCAGATTTCCCGGGCGCGGTTTTGTCCCCGTGTGTCAGGCCGCGGTCAGTCGTCAGCCAGCCCGGTCCGACCCGCCGACCCGCCTGGCTTCAGCTTTTATACTTTATGAATCGGTGACGTTGTGCTTACTAAATCATACCCACAAAACTGTGTTCTTAATTTTTACATGTCACTGGACTTGTAGAAAAAATGCTCTTAAAAGGTCTAGGTCTCGTGCTTGAAATAAAAGACCATTTTTCTGGGTGTTGCACATATCTAAGCACCATATAGCTCCCATACACTTGCAGTAGTGCTTAGCAGGCTCCCACTTCTGCTCGCATTTTGTTTTTGTCCGTGTCTCTGATGCTGCGCCGTCAGGCCATAAGAAAGACGAAGTGTTTTAAGGAGGTGAGCAGTAATAACGCTCGCGGAGGATCGCGCGGGCTGCAGTCAGTCGCGTGTGCAGGCCGGGCCGGGCCGGGCCGGGCCGCCCCCGCAGCGCCCCGCCCCGCCCCGCCCCGCGCTCATCGTTAAGCGGCCCGGCCCGGCCGGCTCGTTCCGAGTCGCATCACGCTACTCCTCGAAGCCGCCCGCGCCCCCCGCCCCGCCCCGCCCCGCCCCGCCCCGCCCATCACCTTCCGCTCTGGTTTTGCGGATGCAGAGCGCGAGCTGCATGAGCTGGCGGGGCGGGGCGGGGCGGGGCGACGGGACGGGCCGGCGCGGCGGCGCTCTGCATGGAGATGACTCGACTCGCGCTGCTCACGTGACCCGCGGGGAGTGGTGGAGGTGGAGCTGCCAGGCGTCGGCAACGTGTCATGTATGCGACACGACGACAATCTCTTAATATAGAGTAGGTGCTAGAAACGAAATTTTGATCTTTCTATACCAGGTCTTTCAGCGAGAACACGTTCCGGGTCTGAGCCACGGCGCCTTACGGCTAGGCTGGAGCGGGTAGGCAAACTCGCATACAGGTCCATGTCTTCTGAAACATTTGGTACTAAGCTACTTCACTGCATCTCCACGGAGAGAAGATTGTCTACCGAAAAGTTGTTTCCGTTTAGCGCCACATATGTAACACGTTACGGCGGCGAGCACCGCGCCTCCAACCCTCACCTTGATGAAACCGAGAGCTAATGTGGCCGATCCCCCCCCTCCCGCCCCACTGCTCGGGCGGGCGGCGCATTGCGCGCGTCGCTGAGCTGCGCCATGCCCTTTCCTGTTCAAGGGCAACGTAATGTAGATCTAGGAGCTCGGGCCGCGCGGTGGCGCGCAGCGCAATCCCAGCTGACCGTCTCGCTGGACAGCTGTAGCGGGCGGGAGGCCGGCTACTTGCAGGAAAAGTAATTCCAAATAAAAATATGAAATTCGCGAGTATCTCTCGCACTTTGGTTTCGCACTCGGCACTTTTGTTGGCGTGTAAATGATGGCAAATAATTAAACTCTCATGTACGTGAGCCAGTTGGCACACTTGTAGATTGGAAGTGTTTTTAGTACCCAGATTACAAATCTTTGGAACACAAATTGTTACAAAATTTCGTTATTTTCACTAGTTATATATTCTATAATTACAAAATTTTGTAACATGCAGGCGTTCCGTGTTGGGTGATCGTTTCCGATAGCCAGAAAGTATAATAGTAGGCAACATTCGTCCACTGGTACTTCCAGTGTAACGATGATTTTAAAAACAAGGCCTTTGGACGGCAGCGGGGGAAATCATTTGTCTGCTGTAGGGCCGCTGTGGGGCCGTGGGTGTCGGCCGTTGGCGCCGGCCGGGGTGGGGTAGGGTGGGGTGGGGTGGGGCGGGCCGGGGCTGGAGCGGAAGCTCTTTACCTTCTCCCCCCCCCTCCCATCCCTTCTCATTCCCTTGCTACCCCGAAAAAAAAGAATCAGGAAAGACTTTGGCGCGTCTATTTAAATATGAAATCATCGGACGGTCATGAAGCGCATAGGCTTTGATGTGGCGTCTGTGAGCGTGAACTGTTCAGCCGCACAGACATGAAGCGCTCGAACAGCTCGCCCAGGTGCAGCGCGCGCGCTGACTTGAAGCGTTGAGCAACCTCGGGCTGAAAAAGAAAACAGTGTGTCTTGTCATAATGTTAATGACACGGCCTGAGGATGGCAGCCCGGCCCAGCCCGTGTCCCCTCTCCTCTCCTCCCTCCTCTCCTCTCCTCTCCTCTCCTCTCCCAGGCTGTGCCGTGATGGGGGTCTTCTTGGTGACGCCCATGACAGGAGAGAAGGGCCGCAGGGCCGCCCACCCGCAGGTGTCAAAGTCATACGACCCGGCCAGCCGGCCCGGCCCGGCCCGGCCCATTGAAAAGGAGAAATTGGGAGTGTGACTGGGAGGACGTGAGGTGTGAAGCGTAAGGCGTGTACACTACACAGCCAGGGGATGGAATGGGGCGCAGGCTGTGTAATATGATATATAATATCACCGACTATCGAATGTGGTTGTGAGATGCTACTTCCCTCGCGAGCAGTCAAGTTCTTTCTAGTTCTTGAAACAAAGTGCGCCATACCATATCTGAGAGTTTGGTTATTGAGGAAAACTTCAGAAAGAGGTTATTTCTTTCATCTGGCGCTTCAGAGCGAGACCTTAATCCAGCCCGTATTCATTCGGCACTGCCACAGTTAGTGGTTTTGCCTATAGAATAATAAGTGTCTGTCATTCACAGAAAGTTCAATGGGAAAGGTTTATAGAAAATTCGAGGCCGAGGTTCTGCGCACGCTGCACGTGTATAGATGGAGGGCCTGGAGCTCTCGAGACCCGCCCTGCCCTGCGCTGCGGTCTGGAGCACGTTGGGCGGACGGACAACTCCAACTCCTCCTGCTCACCTCAACTTGGTGTTGCCGCTCGTGTAGATACGTGGATGCCAGGCCGCCTCTTCGGCCGGTTCACAGTCCGCGTTATGAATGGGTCTGCCTGCCACAGACACACACACACACACACACACACACACACACACACACCGCTACGCCACGCCACCTCCTGACGGACAAGGCGTTGCAGTAGCCATGGGCGGAGGGGTCTCAAGCAGCCAAAGACGGAGTGCGGCCCGATGCGAATAGCGGAGCGTGACGAGAGATTTCTTGGGTGGCGGCGGGGCGACCTGACCCGCTCCAGCGGCTCCACTGCAAATCCAAACTTACGAATGTCGCTCGCTTGCGATTTTTACACACACACTTGTAGGTATGCGACCATAATCATTCACGCTCATTTTGCAGGTAAGTGGATGCCTATGCGTACCTATCATTCTGGCAAAAGTGAGTAAATTATTTGTCGCACGCGTTAAAGTACGTGGATTATTTGTCGGACACGTGTGGGGCACTCATCTGAACGACACCGGCGTGGCACACTTGGATGTCCGGTGCAGCTCCAGTGCGTGTCGGCGAGCAGTGTTCCGGCGCGGCGCGGCGCGGCCCGCATCGGGACAGAACTGCACCCTTTCCAAACACATTTCCTGTGTCTAGAGCGGGCCCGGCCCGGCCCCGGCCCGCCAGGATAATAAACATCTATCAGATGCGCCGCAGACTCGCGCCGCGTGCGTGCGTGAGCGCGCGCGCGCGAGTGTGTGTGTGAGAGGGAGAGAGAGAGAGAGAGAGAGAGAGAGAGAGAGAGAGAGAGAGAGAGAGAGAGAGAGAGAGAGAGAGAGAGAGAGAGAGAGAGAGCGTTTTGTGGCGTCCTCTTCGTCTAAAGTGAGAGAGATTTTTTTACTACCATCATAACATGGATTTCTATTGGGGCAATAAATCATACAATTCAGTAGAAGAGGCAATAATTGAATATTATTTTTTCTTAATTTTGGCAGTTTTGTCCAAAAGAAAGATGGTAAGTGGTAAGGTATGCCGCCCAGTAGATAGGCAAGCCGGGATACGCAGTACATCCCACCGGGGCGGGTGGCCTATCCCGGGGTCGGCAGGTTGTTTTTTTTTTTGTAAGTGTAACGATCGACTTAGTCGGATGAGTTGAGCTGGCGAATATTGTTCGATTTTATATATTAGTTACTGATATACTTTCTCCCCCGTTTTCTGCGTCGGCAAAGCCACAGCTTCTACCCGTGAGGCGTGATAAACTATATATGTATACATGCATGCGGCCTATACGCCTACTGGAGTAATAACTTTACTGCCGCGAGAGGCTAAATTTGTCGTGGACTGTCAACTCGTCAAACCACTTTTAAGTCTTGTGAACTTCTACTTTGCCCTAGGCAGGTGGGGCGTACAGCTCAGCTCGTCTCTCTCTCTCCCTCCCCCCCTCTCTCCCTCTCTCTCCCTCTCTCTCCCTCTCTCTCCCTCTCTCCCTCCCTCTCTTTCTCTTTACCTCCCTCTCTCCCTCTCTGACTACCTCTCCCTCCTTCGCCGTGGCTCCGGGGTTCATTAGCGCTATGGCTAATCCACGTGGAGTGGAGAGGGCGCCCTGAGCGGCCCGGAGCGGCCTGGCCCCGAGCCCCGGAGCTGGAGGTGTAACCGAGTTATCCGCAGTGTGCGCGCGGCGTGGCGCGGCGTGCTGAGGAGGGGAGCGCAGGTCGGGAGAGGAGTATGAAGACACCGTTGTTGAAGCTGGTACGGTCTGGGGGAGCCCCTCACCTCCCCGACCAGGACGAGGACGAGCGCGAGTCGGAGAGTATTGAAACGTCGGCTGGAGTCAGGGGGCAGCAGGGGGGCCTATCGTCCCATACACTGCTAAGTTGAGGCGCTCAGTCATTGTACGCCGGGGAGTACACAGTAGCCGTACGCCTCCTGTCTATAAGTTTAGGCTGGCGATACTTGAATGCATTTCTGCAAACAAAGTTCACATAGTGGTCCCTTGATGCGGTAGTAGACACCGGCAGCCTTCATTCACGGAGAGATGTCCGTTCGACGCGTATCATTTGTGGCCGTTGTGCGGCTCGCGCCCCGCCCGCCTCGCATTCCCCGAAGGCCTCTGGGCGAGGGCGGCCTGGCCTGGTCTGGCGTGGCGTGGCGTGGCGGCGCGCAGCCCCATACTCAGCGTGCGAGCGAGCAACAAGTTTCCATGAGCGGCGAGGTTCCTCGGCGCCCCCCCGCCCCGCCCCGCCCCGCCCCGCCGGCCGGCCGGCCAGTACGCCGCGAGTCCTACATACAGTACGCGGATAGGATGGTTTGGGTCTGGCGCCGCCGCGCCCCGTATCGCATCGCACCATCTCCATGTGGCGGAGCAGTGACACTGATGCACCAATACTGCGAGGAGCGACGTGAGTCTTTGGGCTCACACACACACACACACACACACACACACACACACACGTGCACGCGCACGCGCACGGAAGCTGCGTGACATTGACCGACTTTGCTTTAGCCGGCTTAAGCCAGCACATTTAATCCGACATGACCACTTTGCGGTGCGGTTACGCTCCCATTATACAAGTATCATCAAAGGGCCGAGCGTACGGATGTGGGATGTCACACCCCTGCAAGTGTGACACACTCACTCACTTGAGCTAGGGGACTGGCTGCGGGCGGGTCGAGCTCCATCACTCACTGGTGCGCTAGGCCGCACTGCGCCGCTGACATTTCGTTTGTCACACAATCTCGGAGAGTAGGCAATGCGTGTGTCAACGCGCCTCTGCAGGACACCCGGCCCGCCCGGCTCAGCTGGTGGGCGTGGCGGGGCGGGGCGAGGCGGGGCGGGGCGGGGTGTGGTGGGGCGGGGCCCTTGCGCAACGCTTCCGCCGCGGTGCGACGGGACGCCTCGCCGGTAATGCAATGCCAGGCCGGCTGGAGGTATTGGCTGCTGACGGCGCTGCCAGAAAAGTAGGCAAAAAGGGCCCGTGCACAAAATACGTCATACGCATGTCGCGTGGCGCGTAGAAGTAGGCAACACTTTAGCACTGGTGCGTGCATGTTGCCCAGTAGGCAGGCGTCGATACAGCCCGCTTTATTCGGCTGTGTTTGGGCTACTTCTGCCCTACTTTTCTGGCAGCATTGCCGACGCGCCGCACCCCACCGCACCCCGCCGCACCACCGCGACAACCCTGGCGGTGGGGCGGGCTGGATTACGTCTCGTCTGCAGTCTCATTCCTTTATTCTACCCATCAACCCCATCCTCGGCCCGTACCGCCGCGCCCCGCCCCGCCCTGCCCGGTAACTGCTCGGGACAATTTGATTAGAGTTGTGTCGTCGATAATGTTGGCGCTCGATGAAGCCTTTCTATTGACGACGCCGTTGTTGGGCTGGGCGGGGCGAGGCGGGTCTGACACCCCGGGCCCCGGGTGCCCTGGGCTGCGGGGCGCGCTCAGGCCCCTCACAATCGCACTGACCAAGCTAGCATTTAGCCCGCACCCTGTGGAGGGTAGGGTTAGGGACTTACACGTTGACATTGAAAAGGCCATGATTGCTTGTCTTCAAAATTGCCTAGGTGCGCTTTACCATGTCGTCTAAATTTCTTTTTCAGTAGACTTATATGTCTGTCTCACACGCGATTCCTTGTGGGGTAGAAAGGAGTCTAGACTGGCCTCAGCTACTAGACTGAGACTGCGTGACTGTCACCGCCGCGCCGCGTGGAGCTCACTGGGTGGCAATGTCAAGTGCACTGTAGGGCTGCCCGGGCTGGGTAGGATAGGCTTCAATCAAATTGAATGGAAAGTGCAGCAGTGGTGGTGCTGGGTTGACCTTTAGTGCCTCCTCCCCCTCCCCCGCGCTGCCCGTGTCACCGTGTCGCGGCACGTCCCGCCCCGCTTGCTGCTGCTGCTGCTGCTGCTGATCCATCCCGGCGCAGCCCGGCCGTAATGAAGCACTCTGTATAATGGAAACTAAATTCCGCGTGCTGCTTCGGTGCAGCGCGGCCAGCCCAGGCCCAGCATGCTCAGCTGGCGCAGCCAGCGCAGCCAGCTGAGCCTGTTGCGGCGCTGTCTCCTCGGCCAACGCCCACCTCTGCTCAGCCGCCCAGCCCCGCCCCGCCACGCTCCGCCCCGCCACGCCCCGCCCGTCCGCGTCCAATTTACTGGAGATGAAACCCTAATGGAGCGGGTCTGGTGCCGCGCGCGCACCCCGCCCTGCCCGCCCCGCCCTGCCCCGCCCCGCCACCTGTCGTGCCCAACCGGCTGGGCCGCGCGGCCCGTGTCACTCAGCTCCGCGTTGTCCGCTGGTGCCTCGACGAGGGCCTCGAGGTGGGAGGGAAGGAGGTGGTGCATTGTCGACGTGCTATTGCACCGCCCTGCTAAGAGTCACGTTGCTGTTTTCGTTTGTCGCAGGCGGAGCTCGAGATTGGCGAGGTGTTTGAGGAATGGCAGACATCTGCTGGAGGCCCCAGCGGCGCTGCCTGCAGCGCGGAGCAGTCCTCTCCGCCGCCGCCCCCGGCCCCGACCGCGGCCGCGGCATGTGGCCCCCAACAGCAGGAGAGGGCGAGCGGCCAGCCGCCGGCCCCGCCCCCGCCGCCCCCGAGGAGCTCGTCGCGGAGCAAGCTCGTCCTGAGGACACCTGAGCAGCAGCAGCAGCAGCAGCCCACCAGCACCCAGGACCGCGACGATGCGAGCGCCGTGCCTGACGTGGTGGTGGTGCGGAGGCCGGCGCTGAACGGCGACGCCACACCGCCCAGGGCGAGCCGGCTGAGCAGCCACAGGCGGCGCAGCCGGCGCGGACGGGCGTCGCGGCGCTACAACACCGACACCGTCGTGCAGGACTGGGCCGACGACCCGCTCGCCGCCTTCCACGAGCTGGTGCTGCAGGAGCTCGCTGCCCTCGGCCAGGACGACGGTGACGGCGACGTCTCGGACCACGACGCCGCCGAGCACGACACCGACGGTGACACGATGCGGTTCCACGTGGGCGGCAGCAGGGCGTCGCGGTGCTCGCTGTCGGCTCCCGCGTCCCCCGCGCGCGCGTCGCCGACGCCGCCCGACGAGCAGCCCTGGCGCTCGCGCTGGCTGCGGCGCAAGGTGGTGGACGACGACGCGGTCCTCGTGAGCATCACGCCGCTCGCCGAGGACGCCGGCGGCCACCAAGAGGATGAGGACGGGCGTGGCGGCGCGCTGCCCGACCTCCTGCCCGCCGCGAGGCGTGCGGCCACCCTGCCCGGGCTGCAGCGCTCGGCGCGCCGCCGGCCCGGCTCCGGCGGGGACATCATGGAGCACCAGGACGCCGTCAAGCGCAAGGCCAGTCTGCGCCGGGCGGCCGTCAAGTCGGCCGGGCCGGACCTCATCGCCGAGGATGACCTCCCGCCCGCGCACAGCCAGGGAGGGGTGCGTACACTTAAATTTTGTCTGAGTCCCCCCCCCTCCCCCCCCCCCCCCCGGATACCTTTAGTATCCTAGGAATCTTACTATCACTATTATTGCTTCAGAACGGAGTCTACATCGGTTGTCCGACTGTCAACCGCAGGACCGGAGTTCGACTCCCACCGACTTCATTTTTATTTCATTCTCAAGCTTTCTTGCTCGGTTGAAATTTTTCTGAGTGTCAGCTCGGAAAGAAATTGTTCACGCAAGATATACTTTTTGGGGCGTTTTCAAACCTGGGCAACAAGATATCGAAAGCATTCAAACATTTTCGAGCTTAAACTTGAAAAATTACGTACTGTACGTGCTCTGCAAGTGAAAAGGTGGCGTGAAAACATGGAAAATTTTTGCGGCAGTAAACCTCCCGAAGGAGGTTGCGGTTCCCGCCAGGCACAGGGCTTTAACCCCCCGTGGCAGCCAACAACTTCGGTGTTCTTATGGGAACCGGTGCTTTTCTGACTGCGATCCTATCGCGCAATTCGACAGATTTGATCCCCGTACTGCCAGATTTAGTCGTACGGTGGTTAACCGAACTGCCCTGTCCCCAGAGCATGGAATAGCTATTTTTGGAGCCAGATTCTAGGACTTATGACCCCACGACCGACCACCAGTCGTGGGCATGGGACGGAACTTCCTGGCAACCCGCTGTCGCTACCAGTGAAGAACCTACCTGGGTTTGAACCAGGCCCCATGTGCCGAGTCTCACAGACACCCCACGGCTTTCGCGGCACCACTAGACCACTAGACCGTCGGCTATTCCACGAGGGAGCTCGGTTGAAATGGGGGGCTTGAATTCCACTCTCCAAATTGTTGTCCTCAGAAAAATTAATTTTTTTGGTAAGATTCGAACCTCCGTCCTGCGACTCTCCGCGCGGACACTATGCCGGCACGGCTACGACGCCACGGTACCAGATGCCGGACCACTACAGTCGGGCAACCAATGTAGACTCCGTTCTGCCTGTGCTCGTGGCGGTGTACTCGGGTCGGACAAAGCGGAGGTCGGACAAAATTTTTGACCCTATCACGGGCGGCAGAAATTGATTCGGCCAGGTCAGACAAAAAGAGGTCGGACAAACGATGCGCACCAGTATAAAGGCCGATCTTACAAATATATTGTTCCTAAGGCGGGATTGAGCTCAGCATTCAAGCTGAGGGCTTGCCTGGCTAGTATACTGACCTGACCTTTGATCTTCCAGCTCCCGCTGGCGCTGCACAACCTGCTGGCTAAGCTGCGGCCCTCGGCGCGGGCGAGCCCGGCGGTCCTCAAGGACGCCCCGGCGCCGGACACCCCCGCCAACACGCCCACCAGCCCGCGCAGCCCGCTGGACGCTCCACGGGACGCGCCGCACTTCCCGGTCGCCACCCCTTCACCCGCCCCCGCGGGCCTGCTGCCGCTCTTCCCCAGGGCCGCCTCCCCGGACCTGACGGCCGACGCCGGCACGCAGACGTCGCCCGCACTGTCCCGGAGCTCGTCCTTCACCTGGGTGTCGGACTGCTCGTCGCTGCCGCTGCCGGACACCCCGGACACCCCGGGTACGCCCGGCTCCGAGGACGATCGCTGCTCGTCCTCCACGTCGTCGTCCGGCCTGGTGCTGGACGGGGACAGGGCCAGGGCGCGCGCCGCCTCCACGGACGACTGCCTCAGCTCGGTGGACTCGGCCGGCGGGGTCTCGCCCTCGCCGACGCCGCCCGACTCGCCGCGGCTGGTGCGCGCGCGGGCCGCCAGGGCCGCCAGGGCGTCCTGGGGCGCCGCCGAGGAGGAGGGCAACGAGTCGGGCATCGGCACCGCCTCCCCGCCGCCCTCGCACCCCAGCAAAAGTGAGTAGGCCCGGCGTTGCGACCCAGCTTGGAGAGTGGGGGACGCAGACGTGATAGTTGTACCCCGGAGGCATGCGAGCCATAGGCTATACCCGCCCCGCCCCGCCCCGCCACCCACGAGTTCAAATCCCCCGCTGTACCGGAGGCCCTGGACCGTACTCGCACCTCTCGTGTTCGCGGACCTTAACCGTGCTCATTTCGCAACTCAGCAGAGGGGGACCGGGTGGGGGGGAGGACAATCAATCTGCTGTAGACCGTCGACCCCCCCCCCCCCTTCTCGTTCTCCTATCTTCCTCCATGTTCCCTCCCCTCCGCTCCCCGACCTACACCTTCCCGTCTCTTTGTCCGCCCCCCCCCCCCCACCTCAGCATTTCGCTACACCTTCTCGTTGCCTCCATCTTCGCCTCTTTCGCTTCGCACTATAGGTGTTTCGAATTCGCAAATTTGGACCTGCAGGTGGCCTACAGCTCGTCGGCTCTGGTGCTGGGGCACGTGGTACGCTCATCTTTCGTTCTAGTCGCTTTTGTGCAATTTCAAAATTAGTCAGCAACTTCCAAACGCCACCCTCACCCGGGACCTGGGGCCCGCTCTCAGCCATCACCAAAACTTCACTGTTTTTTCTTTTCCCTTCCTGTGTATTGCAGAACTTTTAGCCAGGGGATTTTCCCCCTCCTCCTCTTTCTCTCCTTCTGTCGGTCAGAGGGGGTGGAGCGCTCCGTAAGAGTTTCTCGCCCCTGCTGTCGGTCATTCATCTGTCTTTTCTTTCTCTCTCAATTATTCTAATGATTCCTCCCATACGGGAGGGTACCATCGTCCTATTAGATGGAAACTTGTCAGGAGGGGGTATGATAATCTCAGGATGGTGGTACGCCCGGTATTATTATCCGGGGGGTAGGTTCTTCACCTCACACCGGGCCGGGGTGGGCCCCGTGCGATTAGCAGGCGTGTGCAGCGCTGGTCACTGACTTTGCTCTTCCAGTCGGCGCCGGGCCGTGAGTCGTGAGGCGTGCGCACATCAGTCACTGTCGCTCGCCTCGCACAGAGTGCCTACAGCGAAGGAGCGAGGGAACTGCCCTCTCTCTTACTCCCTCTCCACCCCATCTTTCTCCCGCACTCACTACAATTAGTCTCTCTCTCGATCTTGCGCTGCCTGACGGCACCGGGCGATGAACATAATTTAAATGTTTCGATTTGTTTTTCTTCCGTGGAGCTCAGTCTTTGTATCCGCTGCACATGCTGTCACGTGTGGGTGCGCCCCTTGTAAAACTAGGGGCAACTGTGTGCTCATGTTAACTTACAACGACCTAATGTGCCCCATTCTATGCTTTCGTATGTTGGCCCCAAGTGCCGAGTAGTTAAAAAGAAATGGTCCCCAGTGTGCCGCCCCTCAGACCTCCAAGGAAGCGTCTAGTATATAAAGAGTATGATGCATGTCCAGCAGACAACGGGCGGTACAGGGGACGGCTCACCTCTCAGAGCGTTGAGATGTCCGGTTCCTCAGAGATATTTCGATCCCTCTGGCGCTCGAGGGTCGGGCGGGGGGGGGGGGGGGGCAGACACGGCAGCCTGCGCAGCAGAGCCGCGGGGCCCACCCTGACCTTGTGAAGGGGAGGGGAGGGGGAAATGAAAGGTGCAAAATGGAGCTCGGAAACGCACGCGGCGCGCCTTTAACCTGGGCACGCCTCGCCTCGCCCCGCCTTGCCCCGCCCCGCCTGGCCCGGCCCGGCCGCCCCCCGCCCCGCCCCGCCCCGCCCCGCCACGCCTCGCCTCGCCTGAGAGGGGCGGGCTTTCATCTCCAGCAGGTCTTTGCTTTCGCCGACAAGCTGTCGCTATATAGCTACGCGCCCCGCGACGCACCGAGCGCCACACCGGGCCACGCCCCGCCGCCGCCCTGTTCTGTGTGAGCGTGGGCGGGCTGGGGTGTGGCGGGGCGGGGCGGGGCGGGGAAGGGCGGGCGGCCCTTGTACCTCGGTACGGTCCCCACTCTCGTCACCTCAAACTCGATGGGGAGTGCCAGCTGGGGCGAGCGGCTGTCCATTAAGGCCCGTCCACAAACTAGATTTTTTCTGGTTTTATCAGAGTCTTCTTTTTTATGGAAATTCAAGTTGCCCTCTAACATGTCCGAATTGAAGGGTGTGGGTATACTGTGGGCTAGAAATCGTGCAGTAGAATTTACAACAATTCTTCAAAACTTTGCTTGATAACGAACCACCTATTTGAGACATACTTCAGATTATCGTGAGAAATAAACTGGATGCTAACCAACTATTCAAATGATGATGATCACCGCAAATAAATCTCCCCCTGAAATCCTATATTTTCCGTTAACCCTGCCTGCGTAGTGATTGCTACAACCCCGACAAGCCCTCAGCCAGCCCGCACTTTACCGCCCCCCCCCCTCCCCCTTAACTCGAGAGCCTCAGGGGGAGGGGGTGGGCGTTCAGGAGGGGGCAGCCAACGTCAAACATCCACATTATTTCGTTTTTCCCTTCTGGGAGCCACCGCGCTGTTTTCTCGTAATTAATTGTTACTGTCATTTCCACCCCTCCACGCCCGGCCTCCTCAGGCTACAGCCCCCTCAGTGCCGCACAGCGTCCTCCCCCTGCCCGACGCGAAAATATTTGTTCGCTTTTGGTGCGCTATCGACTCGCGATGGATTCTAGGCAGGACGGTGTATGGTTCCTCCCTCGGGCGGGCTGAATGTAGCCTCACGTCTTTATCTTTATCTTCCCCAGGCCCGCGCTCCAGTGACCGGCGCGCCAGGGACTCGTGGCTGCCGCGGTGGGGCGCGGCCCCGGGCACGCCGCCGAGCACCGCGCACCAGCCGGGCCACCAGCAGGGCCACCAGCAGGGCCACCAGCAGGGCCACCAGCAGGGCCGGCGCTGCGATGCCTGGGTGCGGCGTGAGTCCGTGGAGACGCAGACCACCCCGTCGCCCCCGAACTGCACGGCCGGCGCCGCCGCCCCCGCCGCCACGGCGTCCGTGGCGTCGTCCAGCTCAGCGCTCGACGCCGGGGACGCGGATGCCGCGGCCGACTCGGACAACCAGACGGCCGACTCGACGACGTCGAGCGGGGTCGACGAGGACACGGGGTCGGCGCTGTCCGTGTCGTCGCTGCCGCAGGGGGCCCGGCCCCGGCCCCGGGACCTGCCGCTGGCGGCGCTGGCGGCCGCGGCCCGCGGCAGCGCCCACGGCCTCGCCCACGGCCTGCAGAGCCCGTCGGCCACCTCGCTGCGCCTGTCCGCGCCCGCGCTGCAGCCCGATCTCGCCCACAAGTCGTCCTCCGCGCCGCTGCTCGTCAGGGCCCCTGAGCCCGGGGCCGACCCGGCCGACACCGCCGCGGGGCTGCGCACCCGACCCGGGGACGACCGCAGGGTGAGTGACGCATCCTGTGCGGCATGGCCACCATGTGGTCTCATCCCCGTTCTGAATAATTGAGGGGATGAAAAACGTCTGGCACTGAATGTGTTACGCTACAAAAACGTAAACGTGTCGTGTGTAGTAGACGCTGTTCAGAGTTTTAATTTTACTCCGTCTCTTTGGATTCTAGATCCGGAAGCCACGGTCCCATTCGGAGCGACACCTGGCAGGTACGTGATCAACCGGTGGTGGCGGACTGGGCTGCGGTTCTGTGTTGTGTCCCCCCGCCCCGCTCCCCCCATCCTCTCCCGCCCGACCGTCATACCCGACCGGGCCCCTGCCATCTCGAACATAGGCCATCCGCTCAACACAGGTGTCGAGCGGTCTGCCTACGTGGTGTTTGCAGGAGCCCTTGCCCTGGTCCGGGTGCGGTGCGGTGCGGTGCGGTGCGGTGGCGCAGGGGGTGACCTTTCCTGGGCGGGGTGGGGTGGCTGGCGGTACTTACCGCCGAGGCGCTGTACACCAAGTGGCACACCGCCGCCCGCACCTCTACTCGACCTCTGCTCGCGACATCTCGGCTGAGAGCGGCCGGGCCGGGCCGCTTAGAGGCCACCGGCTGGAGTGGTGCGGGCAGGACTTTGCACGCTGCTCCGCGACCAGGAAAGAAAGTAAAGCCGCGAGAGGAACAGAACAGGGAAGCAATACTTGCGGCGGTGTACAACTATGATTTAGTAAATGCGAGAGAGAGAGAGAGAGAGAGAGAGAGAGAGAGAGAGAGAGAGAGAGAGAGAGAGAGAGCTGTGTGATTAGGCCCGGGGCCGGGTGGGACTGGCGGCCACCCCGGGAGTCGCGAGCGGGGCGGGGCGGAGTTCCACACACAGCTCACTGCGGAACACAAACAGTTTTGTGCGACAATCAGGAAACAGGTCGGGTACATGTATGACGCACATGTGTTTGCAAAGTGAACGCGGAGGCACGGGGGGGGGGGGGAGTAATCGTGTACTCGACCACGGGCAAGCGGGCTGGGCGGGGCGGGGCGCCCCTCCGGGAGGGGCTGGCTTGGCCCAGACTAAAACGTTTTCAATTAAAAGGTCGCTTCGGTAAGTGGATCTCAGCGGGGCGCTGCGCGTGGAGCGGGGTGGATAGGGCGGGGTGTGGTGGAGGGAGGGGGGGGGGGCGTTACCTGTTATCCTCCGTGGCAGTTTATATAGGACAGCAGAGCGGAAACACTCTTTCAGATTAAACAACATTAATATAGAGATAAAGTAGACGTACTTCCGTAAGAATCAAAAAGGGCTAAAAAAAACAACTGAATTGTACCTGCGGACTAGTGGTCGGTTAATCGAACCCCACTGATACATTTGCCCCTGCGGGGTTCGCCTCCTCCGGCTCTGCAAGATTTTATACCCCGCCGCCTCCGATAGATTTTGCCGGGACTTTCCAGCAGTGGCCCCGCTCCGCCCGAGGCCCGCCGCGTCCGCGTCAAAGCTATTCGCGGGCGAGAGCCTCGTGGCCCCGCCCCGCCCCACCCCGCCCGTCAGCCCTTGGCTCTGGCCGGGTCTAGGCCGCGCAGAGCAAACAAACTCAGCCGCACGCACTCCCCGCGGTCGCGGATGCACCCGCTCTGCAGAGCTAACAGCCGCCTCGCCCCGCCCCGCCCTGCCACAGTGCAGAGTGCGACAGTGCACGGTAGAACGGGACAGGCCGCCTGCCTGGTGGAGAAGTATACACGTATGTACTATTTTCTGCATAAATATGCTCGAAATTGAGCATAGGCCTTGCGGGATTATGGACAGTTATGCTTATTAGAACTGTGCCCGAAGAAACACTCTTTCTCCTGCACATTGAAATAATCCGTAGTGTGTAGGAGGGTAGAGATACCTCTCTCCCTCTTTCTCTGTCCGCCCCCCCCCTCCCCTCCTAATCCCTCCCTCTCTCTCCCTCCGGCGGTTCTATTCATTTCTCGCCCTTCTCCCACCGCCCCACCCCCTTCCCATCACCAAATGTTCCATGGAGCTGGCCCAATTGCGCCCGACAGTAGTTGGTTCTCGCTCTCGCTCGCTTTCGTTGTGTTTCGAAGTTTCGCTCGTCCAAGTCCGAGCCGGCCGGGCCGGGCCGGACTGGAGTGGACTGCCGGACCTGGAAGAAGGGACGAAGCTGGGGAACTGAGAAAAGGCAGCCGTCGCGCCGGGGGCCGGGCACATCTCGGTGCGAGACAGAGGGGGGGGGGGCACAAGTAATTTCATCAGCTTCAGTCGGGGCGACAGTCAGACAGGCGGAGACAGGGCTCGGGTCAGGTGGCTCCTGGGGGAGGAGAAGTAGGTCGTTCTCATTCATGGGTGCGCTTTACGTACACCCGCTCGAGTCCCGCGGGCCACCGAGGCGGGGCGGGGCGGGGCGGGGCGGGGCACCGCTGCGCGCGGGGAATCAATATGCGAAACAAAAAGCTCGCGGGAGACACCTCACCCCACCTCACCTCACCGCATCCCACCCCACCATACCACACCCCACCCCACCCCGGCCGACGTGACGAACCGAAACCACAACGGCGCTAATAAATGTTGCGCACGGACGGGGCGGGGCGGGGCGGGGCGGGGCGGTCGGCCTGCGGGCAGCGTTGTTCGCAGTCATGTGATGTTGGCTAAAAGCTGGACCCACCTCACCTCACCCCACCCAACTCCGCCCCATTCTACCCCACCCTACCCCCTGCGCTGCGCGGGCTAGCTCGCCTCCATTACCGTTTCATTGGCAGTTAGTGGTCCTTTTAGCGTTTTCTGTGCTTTCCTGCTTTGTCCGTCTCTGTGTAGCCTCGTGTTGCGAAACCAGCAGGAAATAATCCTCCGGATAAGTCCGCGGCTGTGAGCCGGGCCGGGCCGGGGCAGGGCGAGGTGTCTGTGTGCCTGGCCCGGCCTTGTAGTCTGTGCGAGCGAGCGCTGTGGCGGCTTGATGAAGGGCTGATGGACACTTTGAGCGGGATCAAAGCCGTACCGTTTCCAGGCAGGGCGATCCGGGCCGTCTCCGTCCATACTCGCCTCCGCCCCGCTCCGCCCCGCGCTAGGGGCTCCCTGACCTCGCCCGGCCCGGCCCCCGCCCCCCCCCCCCTTTCATATCCCCTTCACCTCAAAGGGAATTTATATCAGGCCAACCCGAGCAAACTCTCTGCCCTGGAAGGCGTGTGGTGGTGTGGCCGGTACAGGGCGGCACGTCGCTGTCGCTTCCACCTGTTAGCGGCTCGCAGTGGCGGGGGCGGGGCGGGGCGGGGCGGGGCGGGGCGATGCTATCTGTGCCACATCCCTCCCGCCGCCGCTGGCCGGCCTGCGCGCGCCTGTCGGAGAGAGTGTTTATGGAAAAAATAAATAAAGAAGGTGTCTACCAGTTCCGGCCAGTGGAAAGTATATACATAAAGGGATGAACAGAACGTGCGCGGGGCGGGCGGCGCGCAAAGTAAAGAGGAGTCGTGTGCTGTTTCGCCCCACGCAGACAGACGGGCCAGAAACTCGATGGGGAAAAGAGTGCGGCTCGTATCGCCCTTCGGTGCTGCCCTGCGCCCTCTCCCGTGGGGCACGCCCCCGCCCGCCCCACCCCGCCGCGCTCCGACCGCGCGGACCCTTCGCCAACCCTTTTGGTTCGGACCGGCTCCAGGCCCTGCCATCCGCTGGACCCCCCGCTGCTGGAGCGGCGGGGCGTGGTGGGGTGGGGCGGGGTGGGGCGTGGTAGGGTGGGGCGGGGTGCCCACCCCCACCGGCGCGGGGAGGGTGGCTGTGACCGGCGGGGAGCACCGTGGTGTGGAGTGGGGCAGTCGGGCTAGGCGCGTCTCTGCCGACGGGCGTACGCGTGCTACCGCTCGCCGCACGGGCCCGTGGGGTGACGTCCCGTCACACGCCGTCACACGCCGCCTTCGCGCTCTCAGTGAGTCGTCGTAACGCTCCCGTGACGACCAGGGCCGTCCCGCGAGCGCCGTCGCGTCGTCGCGTGCCGTTGTTGCGACCCCAGGGCTGCCCGGCCCGGCCCGCCGCGCCCGTCACGTGACAGGGTTGTGACACACTGCATGACAAGGTGAAGCGCGGGTGGATGCTCCCCGTCACCATCGGGTCGAGCGTGGCGGGCACGTCGTCACCCCGGGTGACTGCGCGACGAGCCGCTTCGTGGTCATATCTTTCGAATTCCGATCGTGTTAGGCAGTGCGGCACATTGTAGGCATACTTGTTTTATGCAAGTGTTTTTACTTTTGTCTGACCTCACTTGTTTTTTTATTAATTTTTAACATCTTGGACAAGGTGTTTCGCGTTCATTTAATGGCTGCCTATGCAATAATTAATAATTTTTCTCAAACTCTTGGCAAGTTGGAATCGGCAATTTCACTCATCACTTTGATTATTTCTTCCTATATCTTTGGATCTGTCCTGGGTATCTGTCTGGGATCTTACCTACCCTACTCCTTCCCTCCCAGCTATCTACATACCTACCTCCCGGCCCCGCTCCTGCAGCAGCGCTGCCTGCCGCCTCTGCCCGTCCCTCCCCGTCCCGTCCAAGAAGTTTGCCCGGTCTGATGATCTGCCCCTCATCAGCTGTCACCCCGGCCTGCCTGCCTGCGGGGCGGGGCGGGGAGCGAAGACTTGCCGATACGTGCGGGACAATATGCCCCCGGCCCGGCCTGGCCCGCGGCAGTGACAGCTTGCGAGATACACACTGCCACCGCGCCCCACCCCGCCCCGCCGACCTCAAACAGAATCGCGAAAACGAATTCAACGCGACCCTTTCTAGTTAAACAGCTGCACGCTGCCTGCGCAAGAGCGTGATAACAACTTTACAACAGTTCCTCTTTTTTTCTTCTAAACTCCGCGCCAATTGTAATTTTGTTTTTTTCCATTTGATATACCGACGGCCTTGAAAATTGTATTTTATTGCGATATGTGAAAGGGCGCAGGTGGTTCGGCGGGCGCGTGTCCCGGGCCGAGCCGCTGAGTCGACCTCGCGGTAATTTTAACGACGAGTCTGCCGTGCATAATTGGTGGAGGGCTGCTGGGCTGGCTGCTCGTCTGTGATGTGATGTTCACAGGTCCACCTCACCCCCACCCGCCCTTCTAATTAGATTACCTGACTGGGCGCCACACCCCCGCCCCGCTGCTCCCAGGTGACTTTAATCATTGCCAGCAAGGATGTTGTGTGCAGCCATGTGGATATGTTTCGGAGGGTGCCAATAATGATGTGTGAGATGGACGGCCCCTTTGCGACGTCTGCTTGTCGTGTGTGGAGTGTATAGGAAGACATACGCCTGACACCTTTTGTATTTTTGTTTTCAAGTCCAATTTATTGAACGGTTGTCCCTTCGTTGAGTTGCAGTCGAAGGTGTTTCATATGCTTTAATTCTTTTGAGAATTTTGATCCCGTCACCCCCTTGATTCCAGTATATTCCACCTGTTTCTTGTCGATATTAGCACTATTTGTGTCTCCAGACTGACCAAGCGGGCTGAACTATCAATTGCAAACACGTCGATCTAGAAGAGCGACCAGCCCATGAACCATACAAGACTCCGTAGCTTAGTATAGTGCATCCTCAGCGGACGAAATTCAGTAGCATTTTAAGGACAGCATATGTGCAAAGACTGAGAACTGTGCGGCGGATTGAGAAGAGGTCGTCGCGTGCGTGTAACAGGACTCTGTGTTCGTACTGTCGTACTCCGGGAGGCCGAAGCCACGTGTTGAAGCGAGGTCGGTGAGCGATGCGCTGGTGCAGGCGGTGCAGGCAGGCGCGCGCGAGCGCGTCCTCTGGCTGAGCAGATGTCCCACTTCAAGGACTACAAGTTCTTTCGGAGCCTCAGCACCCGGGCGGAGCGCTGGCCAATGCGGAAGGCGGAGCAGTTCTGGCGGCGGCTGCGGGAGCGCAAGATAGCAGGTGAGGAGAGGACGCCACGCTTGTGACGAAGCGCGTTCGACGTGACGGGACGTGACGAACATTCTGTGACAGTTAAGCCATCGATAGTGGATGCCATGTCATCGGTATTACGCTCGGACGAAGCTCTCGGTAAAGGAGTCCGGCAGAGGAGGGCCGTGCCGTGACCAAACAGACGCCCGGGCGCGAAGGGTTGCCTAAGCGGCAGGCGGACGTGTTCCGTCCACACTAGGACCAGCTCGGCCCTGGGCCTAGGCCGGGGACCTATGTGTACGAATGTAGCTCGCTTGCAGTTGAGTGGTTTTTTTTCCGCACACTTGGTGTGCGACAAATTAGTCACTCACACGCTTGTAGGTGAACAGCTGCCCATTCGCTCATTCGCAGACCACGGCCGTTTCTGGATTTCCATAACAACAAGTAGTGTGCGAATGAGCAAGCGATCGACTACAAGTTTCAAACCAAGCACCGTTTCGCAATTACTTTGGGTTTCGATCTTGGTAGTACATATTGCGACATGTGCACGGTACTTTCCGCTTTCGGAAACGCCTTTCTTCTTGATGGCGCCACTCATCGCTTTTGCGAGGTTCTTTTTCCCCAACACATTCGCCTCTACCCGTCTTTTTTTTAGTTGTATCGAAAAATCGGAGTGGAGTTGTCTGCCGCAATCGCACGAGTCCACAACCTGGAGGCGACAGAAATAAACGCCCTGTGAAGTCGATGAGGAACTCGTCACCCGTCTCTCCACCCCCTATTCTCTTTCTCTCTCCCAATCCCTTCCCCTCTCCCCCCCCCCCTCTGCTCTCCCGTAAACTCTCCCCCCTCCCCTACCCCGGCCTACCCTCAGCCACGCATGCGCCCGTGCGACATAATGCCGGTGCGGATGGTAAGCGGAGCCGTGGTGTGGTTTCAGGGGAGCGCGACTCGGCGCGGTGGGCGGGGAGGGATTTGGGCGATGAGTGCCGGGGAAGTGCAGGTGGGGAGAGGGGGTGGGAGAGGGGTCGAGGGGGCGCTCCGCTCTCTGGTTGAGTTGAGTCGTCTTTCCGCCCGGCGCGTCTTTCAGCGCTGATGTGCGCTGCGACAGACTAGAGGGTGAGCGAGTTGAGCATATATGCGGTATAGCAGGTGGTGGGGCGGGGCAAGGCGGGGCGGGGTGAGGCGGGTAAATGATGAGGTCTTATGTATGGGCTGGGTTCTGCTGCTGGGGCTCAAGCTGCGGTCGCGTCGTCGAGCTGAGCCACGGACAGGGATTTTGTGTGCGTTTGCGTGTGTGCGCGCGCAGCCGCTAAAGTGACAGGAAAGTCGCAATTTGACGGGCAATTTAAGTTAGAGCTAAACAAAGGAAAACATTTTTGTTTGTGGAACATATGTGCGACATTACAGGGTGGCCCATTTACGCCTTTTTTTCTGTAAGTAAGGAAACCCATTCTACCTTTAAATTTCGTTTGTGTAAACTTCGGGTCCAGAGCATTGCGCATTTCGGTACATGTTTGCGATTTTAAACAATCATTTCTGGACCCAAATTCAAAGTGAAACTTCGATTCAAACTTTTGCTCTAATACGTCCAAATATACATTTAGTATAAAATAGCCTCTTGTCTGGGTGCTGTAGCAGACGACGTTTCCGTGCGCCCTGCCGAAGGCGACCCGCTGGATAACTTCGTAAGTAGGGATCAGCTGAGGACTTCTTGCGCGGCATGCTGCTGGCGCGGTGCGGGCGGGTGCGGCAGTACACTGCGAGTCGCGCGGGTGGGGCGAGGTGGGCCGGGGCGGGACCAAACTTAAATTAAGTTATGTGTGCCTGGCCTGGTGGCCTGGCCCAGGCTTGTACCCGGCGTGGTGTGAAAACGGTTGAGAATGAGTCCTCTGTGCTGAGGTGGCGTCTGCCACCGGCCCGCGCTCGGTCCGGGGCGAGCACTCCAGATAAGTTCTCTTGTTCAAAATCGGATAGTTAATTTTTCAAGCAAACCGCGCCGTTTTCATATGAATAACTACTTTGGAACGAGAATCTGCATACCTTTTCAAAATGGGTGACGCGCTGCTGGCGCCACGAGCGCCGTGAAGGTAGACAGCCGAGCTATCATCCCTGCCAACCGGGTTGCCTATAGGTGGGAGCGCGGGCGTTCGCAGCCGTACGCTGATGGGTGTGAGCAGTTCTGTCAATTGAAAACGTGTAATGGTGACACTTGCAAGTGCGTAATTTGCGTTCCACATTACGAGATGTCACGCGATACCGTTAAATATGTTTCATTTCTTTTGCTTTCGTTACTTATGAAACGCACTTATTATGTATTTGGATTTGCGCGTGCGTGGGACTGACGCGTTTTTCCGAAGCAACTCTCCCTCGATCTTCTATTCCGGTCGGAGCCACCCTTCGACTGGCATTCTGCCCCCCCCCCCCCCCTTCCCTTGACCAAGCTGTAGGGCTCTAAGCGGTCCGTATCGTGAGCGGTGCGGCCGTCTGCTCGTGGCAGAATGTCGTGAGTGCTGGAAAGCACGGTAGGGCAGGGGAGGAGAAAAGCGCTCGCTTGGCATGAGCGGGCGGGGCGGGGCGGGGCGGGGCGGGGCGGGGCGGGGCGGGCACGAGGCGCGCGTGGTGTTGTCCCATATCCGCCGCTGTGTGCAAATCATTGTCTCCCCGCGCAGCGTGGGTCGTGTGTGCCCGCTTCCTGCTGCACTGGGTCATCCGTCCTCTGCGCCCACCACACCCCACCGCACCCCACCCCACCGCACCGCACCCCACCCCACCGCACCCCACCCCACCGCACTCCGCCGTAACCTGCCGCCCGGCGCGGCCCGCGGCCCGGGGCTCCCCCGGGATGCTGTGACTGCGCGCGGCGCGCGAGTTTCCTCGGGCCAATCTCAGCCTAGATCGGGGCCTGGCGGGGCCTGGGCTAGCAGTGCAGCCCGGAGTGCAGCGCCCAGCCCAGCCCAGCCCAGCCCAGGCTCCCACGGCGCGGCGCGGGGGGCGCGAGACATCTGTGACGCGAGGCTCTAGGAGATACGGCGGTATACACAGGTTGTCACAGCACCAGCCCGGTGCACGGGCGTTGTGCACGGGCGTATAAATATCAGTGAAACTGAACTGCTTGTGCGAAGTCAAGCGTGGCACCGGCCCGCCCGTTGCGCCGCGCCCCGCCCCGCCCCACCCTTCCGAGCCAGCGGGCGGATAAATCACAGGAAAATGTTGCTTGCGG
This sequence comes from Frankliniella intonsa, assembly GCA_033675135.1. Classification (NCBI taxonomy): domain Eukaryota; kingdom Metazoa; phylum Arthropoda; class Insecta; order Thysanoptera; family Thripidae; genus Frankliniella; species Frankliniella intonsa. The sequence continues at coordinate 10,707,929 of CM066253.1, forward strand.
CGAGATGTACCGCTCTGGACACTCAGAGAGGTGGGACGGGGCACTCGACGCATCCACTCCTCGGCCGAGGTCAGCGTCACTCTACATCTGCCGTTACGCCGTTTACCCGCGGCTTTATCGAGGTAACGGCGGCGCTCGCTATATACCGCGCCGGCCGTCGCGTCTGACACCGTCACAGCAAGCGTTACATCAGTGTGGCCGTCACACTCTAAGTGGTGACCTTTGCTTTATATTTTTGTTCGATGTCATCCCCTCTCTTGTACGCCACCTCAACACGTGTTAAGATTACGGGGCCGACTGAATGGCTCAGGTCTACGATCGTGTTAAGTCGTGCGCCTTATCTCAGCTGAAATGCGCACTGCAGCGGGGGCTGCCGGGTTTGGCAATAGCACACGGTGGGGTGGGCGCGCGCGCGCATACACACACACACACACACACACAGAGGCGAGCGCTCATGCTACCTACGAGAGCGCCCGTGCTGCTTTCTCTGATAGCGCTCTCACGGCGCGGAGGAAACAAGGAGTGCGTGAGAGAGAGAGAGAGAGAGAGAGAGAGAGCGAGAGAGAGAGAGAGAGAGAGAGAGAGAGAGAGAGAGGGGGAGGCGATAGCAGCGCCTAGCTGAGGCAGTGCGACAACACGAGGGCGTGTAATTGCCGCGTGGAGGGGCAGGGCCGGGCAGGCAGGGCAGGGCAGGGCCTCGTGCAGGGCACATGTGTTCCAGTTGAGCAGCGCGCTCGAGACCACTAATTCCCTTTTCGCGAGGTGCAGCCCTGCAATGACTTGTACCTAAATGTGATTTTTGAAAGGCTTGAGATACGGTTTCCTCCGGGTCCGGGTTGTACACTGAAAAAAAAAAAGATAGTGAATTTCACGAAATATGCTTATAGTGTTGATCACAAACGCATTCGCTTAGACGAAAATATTATTCCAGTCATCTAGAGTGCAGATCTCTCCCTTCCTGAATCCCAGATATATTGCTCGTATACTGCAATAACAGGAACTTAATGATTTCGCCGGGATTTTCTTCCTCGTTCTTTCCTTTTCCCTTCTACCAACATGCTACATCTAGCTCTCGAACAAGTGTCCGTAGCTGGTCTTTTTAATAATATTTTCTGCTCATGGGTCCTGGCTAATATCAACAGTGAAACGGCCCGCGAGCAAATAAACCCAGTCTGCTGCGCTACTCGGGTCGTCGGTAGATCGCTTAGAAAAAAATATCACGGGCACTAACAATTTCTCGTGCTCTTTCAAAAAGAAAAAAGAAAAAAAACAGGGTCCGTGAGAATTTATTTCTTGTGGTGCGGTCTAGTATCGAGTCATTTCTTCTCCTCTCCACTCGCTTCGCCTCGCTCTGGACCGGTGCCCGACGCACGTTTCTTGTTGCGTACCAACACTTCCTGCCGCGCATTTCGCTCCCCCTTTCTTTTCAAGGTCAAGGCTTATCGTCTAGTAAGACCTTCATGAGAAAGTAAGGAATTTCGCGAGGAAGTCGAGTCCAACATGCGTGTGGCTCGGCTGCGGTGTGTTTGCGTCGGATAAATATCTCCCGACCCATGGTAAAACGCACGCCGGCCCCGCCCCGCCCGCATACTTGCCTTGTTCTTCTAGGAAGGATTGCCTGCAGCTCTTTCACACCTTTGGCTTCTCTGAGGCGAGCCGGATGAGAATGAGGTGCGCGTAAGGGGGAGGATGGAGGAAGGCCCCCACTGCGGTGTCAAGGCAGGTTGAAGGACGTTTCCCAGTCAGAAATGTAAGGAATTTTTTCAGACGAACCGTATTTTGTGCGAGGTTTAGTGAGAGTGCGTTGGCAGTGATTCCTCCTCCTGTGTTCGAGGATGGCGCAGTTTCATGCGCACGGCGGTCCCTCTTTGCTGCCTCCGGAAACCTGCACAGTAGCACGCGATTTTGCTCATCGCCCCACCCTTTAAGACTTTCCCATTGCTATCGCTTCTAGAACAAAGTTTCCCAAAAGTGGCAACTTCCCTCAAGTTAAAAATCTCACTAGCTGAGTATACATCTGCAAGCTGTCATGGACGGTACCGAGACCGGACGGCTAACCGGCGAGCGCTCGAGAGAGGCGGCATAAATAAGGAAAACGAAATGAACTAATCAACGAGTCCAGTTTGGTCCGCAGCTCCACCCGCCTCACGCCAGAGATTTACTTACTCATTCATGATAACGCATTGAGGGCTGCCCAGCCGAAAGAGGCAGATGCCGCGCTCAATAAGGCATCGAGTGATGCGCGCCTAAGAGAGAAAGTAATTTACATTTTTGATAGTTTATTTCTTATTGAAATGAACAACAGGTAGTGTTTTTCCTTAGGGCCACCCCGTCCCCATTCCCATTTTCATCTTCTTGTCATGTAACTTTTTATGAACTGTTAGATAATGTATTTATTTTGCTTTTTTCTCTGTTCCAGGTATGTTTTGGAAATTCGTAACTGCTCAGAAACTGTCAACGTAAGGTAAGGCAGGAGAGAAATATATACTTAATGAGTGGAAGCGATATTTATCTTTAAAAGAAGTAATTTTATTTTAATGTCTTAATTTGCCCGCGAGTGGCCGCCAGTAGGTCGCAATTCAAATGCCGAATTTTTAAACTAAACTTAAAATATTGGGATTTTGGGTCCAACCCCAAACGCAAGCGGTTTCAAAACGTTAACATTTGAACGGCTTACCCTTCAGACCTCAAAGTTTTATCTCTTTTTCAGCATACTGAACATAAAATGCAAATGACTCAAAAGTTCTCACTTTTTATTTATGGTGGATGACATTTCAAAGTAGCCGCCCCTTCAAGTTCTCTGCAATTTCAGGGAGAGCACGACAACATATTGATAACGCTTCGCAGACGACCGCCGTATTAAAGTGTATGTCACCCACCAGTCGCTGGCAGGAAGCACACCCCTGCCCTGTCCAGCACCTCTCTCAAGCCTTGTGCAGCGGTGTTGGGTTTCCCTTTAGGAGTGGTCAGTGTAGTGGCCGTTTTGGGCAGAAACCCGATCCCTCTCTCCGCGCCCTACGCACCGCCCACCGCTCTCCGTTTGCGCTTCGAGAAGCGTTTCGATAGAAACCAAAATTCGTCATTCTGGCTGATTTCCGTGCCGCTCCTTTCTCACCGTGATATTACGAGCAGCGCTATGGCGGGCGCGTAACGTGCAGATGGGTTGCGTTGTAACACGCGCGTGCTCAAAGGAATGAGACAAGTATTGAACTCGTGCTCCGTGCCGCACAGTACCCCGCGACAGAACGCGAGGTGTTTTGGGGAGAATCAATATTCATTCTTTTTTTGGATGGGGTGTCTGGGAGGGAAAGAGGAAGCAGGGAGTGAGTGAGTGAGAGTAGAGGGGAAGGGAGAGGGTGTGAGAGGGAGATTATGGAGGGGGTGAGGCCGGCCGTGGGGCTCAGTGTTCCAGACGAGCGGCCATACTGAAGTGCTCACTCCCCCTTCGGACTCCACAAAGCGATGCCGCCCCTCCCCGCCCCGCCCCGCGCGCTCACGGGGACCAAAATACAACGCGCCCTGTTGGGCCTGCTGGGGCGGGGCGCACAGTAAACCAAAAACTCGGATTCCGAGGTAGCGATCTCGCTTCCCGAGGTTGCTCCAATTCCGAGACGCGTGAACTGCCGCGCTAGAAACCGGGGAGACGCGTGTCGGAAACCGTGTCACCGTCTCCCCGTTTTGAGACGGATGGTCTCCATTTTGAGACGGTGAAATTCCTTGGAAAATTCACACTTTTACTTAGTGTGCAAATGGAAATTCACTCATTTTTAAGTGTGGTACATGAACACACTTGGGTTTCCAGGGAAGATCGGCCCTCAAACGGTAAACGTTGCGTTCGCAAAGTAGTAAAAAAAGTCGTGTCTGATTTTATCTTCTCCATGAAAATCTGAGTAAATACGCGATCGTCCAATAAATACGTACGTAATCCTTTTTAATTTTTATCCGTTTTTATCATACTTTCGGAAAGCGGTCGAGTTTTACCCCTTCTACGATTGCGTTTTTACTGCTTACGTGCTGAAACTGACTCATAACTCCTGGAGCTCTGAACCAGCAACGCTGCTAGCTCGTGAATGGGCAGCAGAAACACAGCGAGGTGTGAACACGCAGCTGCGGCCATGTGTGCACAACGCCACACATATTTTGTAAGCTCGACAAAACGGTTGCAGTCACTCTTTCCTTTTCGTCGCCGTTTCTCCGCCCCGGCCCCTTGTTCCCCGTGGGCGTTACCGTGTCACCTGCAAGCAACGGCCCCTGCGCTTTACTATGTTTGCTGAAGTAGGAAACTTAAAACTTTCCAATACATAACAGTCCGACTCACATACCTTTAGTTTGGAGCTATTTGTTTTACTAATAATGGATGCTTAATCGATGGGGGAACACTCCAGTGACAGATGTATAGCTGCTCTGTCGCATTTTACGTAAAGCAGATTGCTAAAACAAACGGAACGGTTTGTGAGTGTGCGACGAAGACGAAGGCAGGAAAACTTCGCTGGAGGGAGACGGGGAGGGCGAGCGGCAAGGATGGAGGAGAGGAGAGATTCGTTACTGTCAGCAAACGGGACGTGGCGTGAGGCCTGTACTTTTGCGCCGACGACGACAACGATACATTTCTTGGAGACACGCCGGCATTTTCTAACAGGCGCCGCTTTGCGATTCTACGGGGTGCCACCTGACCCCAGCAATACAATCTTTACTCTCTTCTTTCTCGGTTCCCAGCTGAGGGTAACGCGAGATACATTGTAGTACTGATTTTACTTTCCGTATTTAATCAGCAGTAATGCGAGTGGAGTTGTGTTGGTGAATTTATAATTAGCTCGCGTTTTTTTTTGCCTGAGTTTTTTTTTCTGCTGGCAAAGCCCTACGCGCGAAAGGTTTTCTTTCATGAGTCGTGCAGTTCACACGAGCGCTACCCTTTTCATTGCCCCCTCCTCCTCTTTCACCTACTCTGTGCCTCCCCCGGCCCGGGAGCGCGAATACCAGCTTCCCTAAAGAGACAACGCCTCCCCTGAACCCCGCGTCCTGTTCAACGAGCAATGGCAGGGGGAGGGGGTGGGTCGTTATATGTGGCTTATCTCCTGACAGTTCGGCTGGGCAGGCAAGCCGGGGAAAGAGAATTTTCGCGCTTCTGGTGCCATTGCTGGAGATGCGGGGCAAACCCCCAAAAAACACAATTTTTGAAAGGAATTTATCTGGATTTATGAATTTGATATGCAGCTACGGCAGGGTACTGATAAATCCTGTACCTCAGGTCAATAAAATAAAATCCTGAACTCTTCAGAAATTTAGAGATTATCCTTAGAACGTTTTAAAAGTTATCAATGCTTGTAAAATCTGATGTGCGCCTTGGCTTGCCTTTTGCCGTGCGTCGCGGGACATTTAGGTTTGGGGTTTCCCTGCTGCTGACTGATTGCGAATGTCATTGGAATCTCCTGATGGGGTGGCTTCTGCGGACACAGAAGGGTTTGGATGTCCCCCCGCCAGGGAACAGGGGCGGCCGAGGGGTGCTCCGGCATCTGAGTGGGGTCAGGCTGAGGCCCTGGCGCGCTGGATCGCCCTGCCTGCCACGCTGTCTTCCTTTGGACCCCGCGGATGATCGAATTGACGAATTCCTACCGGACACCGCAGGAGCTGCAACCCGCACCCAGTATGCTCGGTACACCGAAGTGTGGCGGGGACCGCGCTATGTCTTATATTCTACTCAATTCTAATCGCAACGCAACGCGTCTGCGTAGTGCTCGGCCCGAGGGGGAAACAACTCTAAATTTTGGTGTACAAATGTCGCGAGTTTTCTTTTAATTTCCCTGAATTTTAATTTAATTACGAAGTGTACAAATATTTCAGAGTTGTTTTCCCCTCGGCTCGGCCTCTGTATAAGCGTCGCGTAAGCGAGTCTCATGTCGGCCATAATCTCCGCTCTGTTTTTCTTTCTACCCGCAATAGTAATCCTTATTTTGCTGTCGCTCGTCTGCATTTTTGTTCGTCTTTCCCTTCTTATTCCCAATCTATCTAGGATTCTCTCTCTCTCTCTCTCTCTCTCTCTCTCTCTCTCTCTCTCTCTCTCTCTCTCTCTCTCTCTCTCTCTCTCCCTCTCTCTCTCTCTCCCTCTCTCTCTCTCTCTCTCTCTCTCTCTCTCTCTCTCTCTCTCTCTCTCTCTCTCTCTCTCACTCTCTCTCTGCTCTCTCTCTCTCTCTCCCTCTCTCTCTCTCCCTCTCTCTCTCTCTCTCTCTCTTTATCTACCGTCGTCTCTAGGGCAGTCTATTAGCATAACGTGATTGGGACGGCAGTTTCTCAGTCTCCTTCGCGTCTGCCGTTGGCATGTCTGTTTCACTCCAACTTCCTCGGATGCATAGACGTCGTGGAAGGAAATCGGTTTTCCCCGCTGAGAGGTTGGCAGCGGTAAGCACTTAGTAGTTGTAGAATGGAGTGGCTCGTCGTTGTGAAGTCCTCATCATCTCTCGTCGAAATGTAAAATATGTTATAGATACAAACCTTTGATGACGTAAAATATCAAACAAACAGAACAACAGAAAAACAGAAAAATTCAGAGGATGAAACCTCATCTAAATTAGGAGTACACATTTCGTTAATTGGAGTTCAACTCGCTTTAATTAGACTGAAATTTTCTGAAGTGGACTGCATTTTCAAATATCTTAAGTTAATTCAATTGAATTATTTGAATATTTTTTTACTGACTTTGGCTTAATTTTAGTGGTTTACACATAAGGGGACTGTTATTTCCCCCTTGAAAAATACACAGCAGTATTGAAAGCTGCAGAAATTTACGACGCACTTTAAACGGCACAATTTATAATGTCCATTGTTAGGCTACATGGTACTGTTATGCGCCTTGAGGCTCGCAAACTGTGTTTTTTCAATTTGAATAATTCGTTTTTCATAGTCCAGTTCAATATTAGGATCTTGGCTTTTTACTTAAGTCTTTAACAGGGCAGCCTCCTTTTATACGCTCTTTACCACATATCATATGCGCTTATGTGAGTTTCGGAATCACTATTACCGTCCGAGCGGGGCCGCAGAGTACTTGTACAAGTGGTGAGAGCTTGCTGCCGGCTCATATCCAAAGCAGTAAAATAAAAAGCCCCTCCCGCTCCCGTCCAAACACATCAATAACCGTAGGTCCGGCCCGGCCGCTGCGGTGAGCCATGTGGGGCGTAAGCCCGGCGTAGGGTGGGTAGCGTCATGCGCTAATTATTATTGGGTTTTGTCACCATCTCTTTCTATTTCCAAAACTATTCAGCGATATTACATCCCTCGTATTTGTCTGGCTCCTTCAAATCTACTGTCATAATTGTATAGTTGTATTTTATTTCGACTATTCAATATATTTATTGTTTCGGATACACATTGCGTGATGTGTTAACCTTGGAGGTGAAACGTTTGTGTTTCTGTGGTTAACAGGGCAAAAAAAATATAGATATTACTGAATGAATAACCGTGTCACCCTGTGGTCGTAACGGCGTTTGCTGATAAGATATCGCCCTCTTTTCGCTCACATAAGTTTACTTTTACTGTTGTAAGGTTAAACGGTTGAAACTACTTCCCACGCCCGTATACTACACAAAAAATGCCTAGCTCGGTGATAGCCTTGTCGGCTTGGCCTGGATGGGGAGGCGGTCTCTGTTTGCAAATATTCTTTTCACTATACACGACGTCTGATCCCCTCAGTCACTGTGGAAACCATCTCTAGGTTATGGGAAAATTTACCACGACAAATGTAAAAATACGATTATTTAAAAAGCTAATGTAAAATTTCAAACTTGCCAGGACAGTTTATATCATCGCCTACCTAAAATGATATCTCGTAAAGCTCCAATATCGTTCGTAAATCGGAAGTACACAAAATATCGTAATTTTACGACCATATTTTTACAGGGCTGTGTGGTCACAGTGATGTAATTGTGTGACGCGCAGGAAGTGTTCGTGTGGATGCTCTGATCTACCAGCCGGGCCGGGAGCGGCTGCGCGGCTCCGCGCGGTGTACCGGTCCTGACCGAACCAGCCCGGCTGCAGCCGCGCCAGCCCAGCCCGGCCCTTGATTTGATTAGCATGAAAAGTAGTTGTTTGTCCAGGCAGATCGGGTGACGGTTATGGTAACGGTTGGGATACTCACCAGGCACATATACCTTATTCTGGAGAGCGAGTGACTGTGTGCCTGTTATTCTTGTCTTCCGCTGAGTGTGCGGTCCTGTCGCGTGTGGCGTTTGTCGTCGTGTTGTAAAGTCTCCACACACTATTAGTCTGAGTAGCAGATATCTATATCTCCACTAACTCACTAGATCAGTGGTTGGCCTATGTGGATCTGCGTAGGTCGGGAACATTTACTGTCGACTCTATAGACACGGTGTGATGTGAAGTCCGTCCGTGCGAGGCGGTGTTCTTTCTCCACACCTACTTCAGTTCTTATTCCTCTTCTCTTCCGGATTTGATGTGCCCCTGTTTGGGTCTATCGAAAGTAAAAGTCAACTCCAAGGAGGTGTGACGAGGTCCTCCAAAGTGCAAGGGAAAGTGTTCCACATTCCGAAGTGCCATCATTCCCTCCTCAGCGCCTCCACCGCTCCACCGCCCCTCCCTCCCCTCCACACAACACACACATTGATCGATACAGATGAACGTGCGCGTTACCAGGTAATTGGCCTTAATGAATGGTTTAGTTTAGGAACCCTCGCTGCACCACCCCGCTGTGCTATCGCTGTACGCGCAGGTGTGATAAAGGCTTTCATTATCTACTGTACGTTCTGATGGCTCTATTACATGTTGCTTTTGACCCCACAAGCATCATCTACGTCTACTGTATCGCACTAGAAAACCAAGTCTTTTATTTCCTGCATACATTCAAGTACTCAGGAGATATACGAACATGTATACAGTAAATAGTGTTTAGTATATGTCCAAGTACCCGATTTGCTTAATACCTCGGAATGCGCGCGTACCTAGCTTTCTTGCCATTTTCCGTATGTACAGGTCAAGGTTTTCTGCAAATACTTGCTTGGATGAGCAAACGGTAAATGCATACGGTATTATTTTACCGTGCAAGATTAGTTAAAAAATTATAATCACATACTGCTTAAAGGGGCGCGATGGAATAAATCAATGGAGGCAGGCTGGGAGGTGCGTATGGTCTGCGATAGGCTCAACTGGTTAGAAAAAGGCCCTCCGGTGACGCAACCGTACCGGCGCACCTCTTACCGAACGACCGAACTGTGACATGGGTATCGGACGCAGGACGGCCGGCACCTGCGGTGGCGCCTTAAAAATCACTTACGCACCACAGCAACGTTCAGCTTTCTGAAATTTATTTTGTTTTATTGATTGATGAATTTGATGAAAGCCTTTTTGAAGTTTTGAAGACCAGGTTAGAGTAAATCAAGAATATAATTAATAAAAACATTACAAGTAGCTCATGAAAGTTGCAAAATTCAGAGTTTCTCAGTGCGTTTCGCCAGGCCACGCTCTCCCTTTCCCCTAAGCGCTTACATGCAGCTCGCTTCAAAATGCACTTCTAGACGGCCACTGGAGGCAAGCGTACTACGTATTGAAACGTACGACAGCGAAATAATGCCCCATTAGTATAGAATGGGCCGCACATAGAGACACAGCACTGCTAGCAATCCGACGACAGAGCCCCTTCGGCCACCAGGTAGTGCTGTTCATTGTATTTGCAGTTACTCTCGGTTTTCTGTGTTAGTGATTTGACTTCAATTCTAAAAACTCTTTTTGTGTGAAGGTTTTTTCGTTCTCTCTCTGTCTACATTCTGTGAAAAGTTTATTATTGCGAAAATGATTGCTATTTTTCACTGAGGGCCTACCCTTCTCCCTCTCTCGATTTCCGTCTCTGTTTTCCGAAAGGGGTGTAGCAGAGGTGAGAACTACCGGCAGCCGAAGCTACGCCCCGCCCTTCCCAGCGCCTCTCTTCCGCTTTGTCGCCTCGCCCTTCCTGGCACGTGCCGGGGGCGGGCCGGGAGCAGGCCGGAGCCGACCGGGCGAGGGGGCGGGGCATCCCCTTCCTGCGAGCCGCGGGCCACGGGCCACCTGCTAGTGAGGACTGGAAAACGTCTGTAATTATTGAGACAGCGCGCGATGCAATGTTTTTGCAGGCCGGTGTGTTTTTTTAGGCTAAGAGAAGTTAAAAATATCAATGTTTAGAGCAAATCATAGTTTTAAAAGGTACTTTATAATAAAGTATATATTTATGAACACGCTCGTACCTTGCCTTGCTCGTATGTTAGCTGTGCGAAAAAATGCTTATTTCTTCAAGTTTTGTATTGTGTTGTACAAACTAGGTAAACATATTTGTTTAAGCGGTAGTCAATGTGACGCAACTCGCCGCTTCTACTTTCATCGCAGGAGACTTACTATTCCCGCCTGCGAGAACCTGACCATCGGGTAGTGAGTGTGACTCACCGACGGGTCTTCTGGAGGTCTGGAGCTGGCGCCTTGGTTGTGCGTCACCAGATATATTTTACTATCTACTCTTGCTTTGTTAGGCCCTTTTCTTTCTCGTGGGCCTTTCTTATGACGTAGCTTAACGTGACTTTGGCGTTGACTTCGAATTTTCAAAATGGAAAACTACATTTCTAAGTGTATTATATCACACCCTGCGACACTTTTCAGGCTAAAAAATGAATTAGGCGTGATGCGCCGCTCATCCTGCAGCCGGACTTTGTTTCTCGCAAACAATAACTACCAGTGAACCCTTTGAGAAGACCTTTCATTTTACGCAAGCTAATTGCGATGCTGCAGCCGCTGGGTGACCTCGGGCGCGCGCCGCGTGCGCCCAGCCCTACAGGGCCCTATATACAGGGCTCCACTGGCCACGCGCCGCGCCGCCGCGCTGTGCTCTTTTGTTGGGGCCAGGTATGCTCTCTCCTGTTGTTTTCGCCCGTGGTGACCTGTCCTCTGCATTTATCGTCATGGCGAGGTTTTCCTTTTTATTTCATTTCTGCTGGCTATTGAAACTCGGAGGGCTAAAACTGAATTGTGTTTTGGCGTGTACTTATTGACCTTGTCGCAAGAAAAAAGGTGAAAAAACAGTATAATAAAAAGGGTCAGCAGAAGTATGTCAGGTTTGGGGGGAGGGTGGTGCCAGACTTTTATTGCAAGGCGCACACTAAAGCCCGGCCCTTTGTTATTTTACTGCGTGTCGCATAACATTTCACCTTCGCGAAAGGCTGTTTTGTAATTTTGGTTTATTTTTTCCTTGTCGAAGGGAGGTCTCCCAGTCCCACTCTTGCATACGACACACTGTCAAAAATGACTGTCCCGTAATGACTTCACAGTGACTATTTAGTTTCTGAATAAAAGTCACTTTTAATCCAAATTTACTGTAAAAAGTTGTCAATAAAGATATATTTGGGTTTTAATATATTTTACTTACATTTATTGTTAAGCTGCTCTGAGACAACAAAAGTTTTAACTTAGAGAGAGAGAGAGAGAGAGAGAGAGAGAGAGAGAGAGAGAGAGAGAGAGAGAGAGAGAGAGAGAGAGAGAGAGAATAATCCTCGGGTATCTGTGTCCCCGACTGGCGCCACGTTAGCGGCGGCAGCAAGCGCCCATCGCCCGTGGTCCCCTACGGGGGCTGGCGCTGTGCGGCGCGGCGCTTTTGTCTGACGTGCCGACAGTCTGAGGGTGGCCGGGCCGGGACCTCAAGCACAAAATGGATTGTAGTGTAGGGAAGTTTCGCTACTTGTCATGGTCATTGTCATCCATGCAACAAGTTCAAAAAGTGTGTGTGTGTGTGTGTGGTTTTTCATTTATTTACCAGCACTTTACTCGGTTCTCAGGTGACAAATACAGATTGCAGATTTGCGAGGTCCATAAATGCAATAACTACCATTTCATAACAGGTCTCTGCTTAGTTAATTCTTATTTTTTTATTATTTCGTTTTTGAAGCCCAGCAATTTTCCAACTTAAATAAACTTTGCTGTACATATATGTATATTTTCTGCAGAATTTTCAACTGTGTAGCGTCGTTGTCTCTGTTTTTCGGTGGACTGTGGCGTGGCGCCAGTCCGCCCCGAATGCTCACGGGGTGTAAACAACCTGTCTGCTGGATTGCTACAATGCTAATCCCTCTACACTTGCATGGACTCAAGGCATGTCTCATCTCGCACCTTTCTCCTATTTCTGACAGTTTGGTTTTTTTTTTAGTTTGAGGAAGAACTGTCTCCTTTTAAAGGGCCACACACACTTAGCTGATAATATGTTTTATTATGTCTCCCAGTAAAAAACCTTAACTCGGATGTTTTTACTACGACACCGAAGTGACTATATTTACTTAAAACCCTCCGCAGGGTGTGCGCGACCATGGATTCAAATAAAACGCATTAACAAAAGTTCAATCCGTTTCGCTTACGCACAGTTTGTTCCTTTCTGTTACAGAGATTGAAGCTGCAGAGGCTTGCAAATGGCTGAGGGCCGCGGGATTTCCACAATATGCGCAGATGTACGAAGGTGAGTGAATTGTTAAGACATGGTTTCCCGCGCCAGATACTCGGCGTTGATTTTATATCCTGTAAGCTATTTTTGACCCATAAAATTACGGCAAAAATGGACCATGCGTAGGCGGGTATCTGGGTGCTCTCTGTCGCTCCGAGCAGATTTTCCTATCTTGTGTCTGTGGCGCATTGAGATTTGTCCTACTTCCTGGACGCGCCTACTTAAGAAGTTAGGTCTCGTGCTTGTAAGATCTCGGGGATTCGTTGCGAAACCCCCTGAGACGTCCTGCCTTGTGTTGTGCGCACGCATCTCTTGCGGTGTATTCTCTTGTCCGACCCAATGAATCGATTGCTCTAAGCCCCCGGGCGCAGCCGCTGTCCGGCTGGGGCCCGGAGCCTGGAGCCCCGAGCCCGACAGGCCGCAGGACGGGACGTGCCGGACATGCCAGGCCGCTGCCGCACTATTCATTTGTAGAGGGAATGTTACGAAAAAAGAGGAGCTAGATGGTCGCGCTTTAAAATTTATGGGTATCAAACAGAGTTCGGCTCACCTCTCGGCCCCGTCTTAACCAAGCTTTGTAGCGAGACGCAAATCTTTGGTGCTTTGTAAGCTGTCATCAATTACCTGTTTTATTTACTTTTTTGTTTACACTTTTCAATACTTTGGTGAAACCCCAATAGTATACTATACTGTTAGTAAATACATTTACCGTCTCACATTTTGTGATGCGCCGTGTAGGCTCGGCCGATGGACCCATGACATGTCCACATCCTTCCGGCGGAACCCACTGGCAGTGATCCCCAATTTTTTCTCTCTGTCCCAGCCCCTTTCCCTCACTGCAATGCGTCTTTTGGTTCCCGCTGAGCCTATTATTGTCCGCGCAGCGTCAGCAACGTTTATAGGGATGTCCATCACGTAGACCACAGAAAACTAGCCAAGTGCTCTTGTGGAAGGGGAGAAAGTGGTCAGAGAAACAGTATATATATATATATATATATATATATATATATATATATATATATATATATATATATATATATATATATATATATATATATATATATATATATATATATATATATATATATATATATATATAGCGGAGGCGGGCTTTTAGCTTTCAGTGCTTTTGAAAGAACAAATTTAATTTATTCGCAGTCACAAGGAAATGCGCAATCTGTAGAGGCCTGCGTTGGGGATGGAGCGTGTCTCAGACTCTATCCCAAGGGCCGGCCGAGTCGGGCAGGCTGGGCCGGGCCAGACTTACACCTTCAGGCAAGGCCGATCAAGCGGCAGGTCCCGATCAGCATACTAAGACCATCACCGAACCCTTCGGGAACGGCCGATAATGTTGGGGTGACGTCACGGCCAGATGCCTATAAAACACTCGCCAGGCCGATTATTCGGTCTTACTCCGCTTTTGGCTAGTATAGACCCCGCAAGCTGCACAGTCAAGTAGGTCCCTCAGTTTGTGTATATCATGCGAGACGGATACTTACTTTTTACCGAATATGAATCATAGCCAAAACTTCGGGTGTTTGGACATTTGTCGCGCCGGCCTCTTTCGGCACGACCAGTGCCCCATAGGAGCCCTCTCAGTGGTGACTCCCGCCAGAATGGGCACATGTCGGACTCATATCGGGTACTAGCTGTAGCCAAAACTTCGCGTAACAGTGCAGGACTGTCGTAACGCTACAAACACAAGCCCTAGACCCAACGTCAGCTCGGCGAACGGCACTCCCTGCACGGCTAATGCGAACGTAAGGCGCAGCCCGATTACATCTGTCGTGTCGTGGTGATCCTGGATACGGCAGTTCGAGAGGGCTGGGTCGAGACTTTCTATCCAACTCAACCCTGTGTTTCGGCGAGATGCTGCTAGTGTTCTGGCGAGCAGCAAGGATGGCGGCTCTGCGGTGGTTTCTCCGACCAGTGTTGCCAGAAAAGTAGGCAATAAGTCGCCCAAACACAGTCGAGTAAACCGGGCTGCATCTGCGCCTGCCTAATAGGCAGCACTCTAGCACATGTGCGTACACGTGGCCTATTAGGAAGGTGCAGATGCAGCCCGCTTTTCTCCACTGTGTTGGCGGGCGACTTCTTGCCCACTTTTCTGGAAACACTGTCTCCGACGATAAACGAAGTGCCATCTCGCGTATTGCCATATTTTTGTACATCTTTAAGATGAACCGCGTTCCCGGTGCCGAAAAGCGTATGGATTAAAATGTCACAGTTGCCCCAGAAAAGCAGAAAGTTTTGAGTTTTGGAGCCCTGGTGTACCTGGCTCGCAGCCGCCAGCGTCGTGTTGCGGATGATCCATCAGCGCCCCGACACTGTTCCAAGTTCGCAACAAGTTGCTGCCATGGCTTGTCTCACAAGCCCGGCCAGCCCGCTCGGGCATTCCACAACATTAACTTCATCAACAATGTCTGTCGGATATAACCATCAATTTAAGGAAATTAGGGTCGTGGAAGCTCTTCGAGGCAAAGTTAAGCTGGTACTATGCCGTTTTTTTTTTTAATTAGTAAAATCCTTTAGTCATCTTGTGTACCGTTACTCCAAATGACTCAAAAAGGTGTCGCTTGCAAAGTATTTCATACTCCTTAACGAAACTCAAAATACTTTATATAATTACAATCGCGAATATGACGCTTTCCTTCCTGTTGTGGCTCTCGCAGTCGCTTTGAACGCCGCGTGATGGCGCGCTGAGGCAGCAGACCACACACCGCTGGGCTCTCATCGTACGGCTCTATATTTATACCTGGGCTGCTAACGCCCCGCCACGCCCCCACCCCGACCCACCGCAGTCAACCCTTGTCGGTCCGCCCCATGGGGTGCGAAATATGGATTTCGAAGCTGGCTATTAATTTGTATTTTAAAAAAAGACAAAACATGGCAATCTTTTCGAAAACAGAGTGGATTTAATTTATTGGACCACTGCAGATTTTAAAGATATGCGTTTAGCCAGAAGCTGTCTCTTGTGGCCATCTCTACCCGCAGGTTCAAGTTAAAGCTGAGGTATTTTGTAGTGGCCAGTGGGGAGCAGTTTGTGGCCGCAAGCCGCTCTACTCTGTACGACGCGCTGCCGCCCCCGCTGTACCCCCGACGCCCCGCGGGGGGGAGGGGGGGAGCATTATCGGGCTCCTATATGAACGTCTTCATTGTGGGTAACGGCGACGCCCTGCTTTGACTAATGGAGGAGCCGTCCGGACGGGCTGTGTGAGTGCGATAGAGACTTCCCTGCCTCTCATTGGAAAAGGATCGGAGGGGGGGGGGGGGCGGGCGGGCGTTGGGCCCGTGGAGAACCGCAGGCCGTGCGAGAGTGGCCCAGCAGGGTCTCTCTTAGGGCCGGGGCTGGGCACGGCAGTCAGAGCGGCAGTCAGGCGCAGGTCTGGCCGTAGAGGCTACGAGGTTTTCGGGAAATATTCTATAGAAAATAGCGGGTCACTGCTTTGAATGTTATCCCGTTCCAGAGTCCTGCTCTTCTCTAATGGCTTTGCGTCGCGCCTTGTTTCGCCGCCGGATGTTGAATAATGTTGGTAATACGGGTGTGACGGGAACGCGTGGCTTGGTGCACGGCGTGGTCACTCGTCGGCCCGAGGGCACACCCTAACACCACGTGACGCCAGTTCACACACGTACACACACACACACACACACGCCAATACGCATAACCTGTTTCTGCCGCGCGGGAGTTTAACAAGTCCCTCTTATGCGAGATAAATCAACACAGGCGGTATAGCCGGGGCCGGGGGCACTTGGTCCCCTACGAGACTGGTCGCGACACCGCTACGTCGGCGAGTTCATAAAGTTCGGTGACACCCACGGCGCCCCCTGCAGCTGAACCTGTCCCTTCCTTCCGGTGGGTGCAGCAGACAGGTCTCTCCTTCCCATGGCTTTAGTCAGTATTCGCGATTTGTGACAGGATCTCGGCAGTGCAATTTTTTCAGTAGCCACCGGCAGTTGTTGATAATTTTTACTATAGAAATAGCCGTGTTCAAAATTCCATTCTCATTTCGGCAAATGTCGAGACAAACGAGATGTTATTTATATTTCTCCTGCGAAGCCAGACAAACCTCCCCGACCTACCTCACGACGCGCCGCGCCACAAATGCCGTTACGACACGCAGTACACACAGCCTATCATTTTCCTCTCAAACGAAAATGAATCGGTCAGCGCCTCCGTGCTCTTTTCCTGGGGCGGGGCGCCACCCGGAGGCACAGTGTTGGCAAACACGGTATAGCCTGTCCTGTGTGTTATTCATCTCGCGTTTAACCTGACCTTTTTCCTCCAACTGCAGTCGCTAAATAGTCCAGTGGGCGGTCGCTTTCTTTTTACAGTGTACGCTGCCAATACATTTTCCCTGCTCTCGAGGAGAAGGATTTCCTCAGAATATGCTTAACTCTGGTTATATCTCTACAAGTAACTTTGTGTATGACTGCTCCTCTCTAGCCCTACTTTTTATTCGTGCTCTACCGACGATAAAATATGGCAAATGGCGACTCGGAGAAGCTGTCCCCGTGCCCCCAGCCGCGCGCTATCCTCAGTCCCGAAGGGAAATCACTTGTAAAAGTGAGCTGAATAGCTTACCTGGCCCACCCCCTTCCCACCCTCTCACGATTTCAGTCCCGGCCTACGGTGTCCAGAGGGGCTACACCAGTCAAATGACCGGAGAGAGAGAGAGAGAGAGAGAGAGAGAGAGAGAGAGAGAGAGAGAGAGAGAGAGAGAGAGAGAGAGAATGGCAATTTTCTTGTGAGAAACAACGATTAGTGATTCTTCTTGTTCGTTTATTCTAGTCCAAACAATTCATTACAATGGTCTCCTTTCCTTTAGAGCAGTCCACTAATAAAAGCTTACTGCGAATATTGCCTTAACCAAAAGTGAATCTTGCAACACTTGAACATACAGTGCAAATAATTCATGGAAAACATTTTAGGGTACAGGGTGTTAATATTCTTTTCTGTACGTTGATCGCTGCAAGTTTTGCAATTAGGCGGGTACACCTGCTCTTTCTGCTCACAGCCCACTCAAAGCCTGTAGCCGATATGATCCTCTGCCGTGTAGTGCAATATTATTGGAGATGATCTGATATTTTCTTGATCGGAATCTATTTAAATCTTCATCCTTGTCGTGTACGGCTGGAATGATGATCGGCTTTTATGAGCGACATGACTCCAACGCGGGCCGTGAGTCATGACACACCCACGTGGGAGGCCCCACGGAGACGAAGTGCGTGGAATATATCTTAAGAAAATACTATTTTTTACAATGGCTCTTTATAGAATAGTTTTTTGATGGGGTCCAGAATGTTTGATGTCACATCTGTCCCCGACTTGCCATCGCCACACAACTTTCAATTTCGTTTGTTTTTCATACTTTCGCTCGTTTTATAAGTTTTACTTTCTGCAGGGAGAGTGCTGATGGTGGACCCAGTAAATGGGTCAAGGATGCCCTCCTCCCCTCCCCCCTCCGCCCGGCCGCCAGCCTGCAGATCCGCAGGTCCGCCTGTCTGTGTCCGCGCGTGACGAGACGAGTGACCGTCCCTTTTCCCTTTTCGTCCGACTGTTTTATTGTCACATTGTACGCGAGGCCGTTTCACCTTTCACCACGACTAATGCCAATCAGAGGCAGCGAAAATGTGCGGTGTCCGGTTTGCCGAAATGAAATTGGGTCGAGATTAAATATTTAAATATATTTATGTCACAGTTTGGTCAACTCATCTGATTAGTGCAAGTTAAGGCAGGCAGGCGCCTTCGTGTCAGCTATCGGAAACCTTTTATTTTATGCTATCTAATCTACGCTTGCTTCACGATAATTATACCGATCGTGAAGGCTGCACTGCCTTGGTTTTTAACTGAGTGAGAACGTGACTTTTTCCACAGGCTCCCAGTGCGCTGCAGGTTGACATAGGTCGGACCACGAGCATTGAATTATGGAAGACCCTCTGGCCTGTGGCCTCCGGCAGGGCGGGGAGGGGTGGGGACAGTGAAGAGGGCGGATGAGAGAGGAACGCAATGCCGGCCCGCCCTGGCAAGTCCTCTATATTTTACGTTGGCGTCATCGTGACAAGCAACAGGTTCTCCCAAGGAGTTTGGAGCGAACTTTCGTGTGAACAATTCGTCTCACGCAAATGTGGTGCACAAAAATCGCATTCCAGAAGTTTCTGAACTTGGAGGCCCCTCGAGAAATCTATGAAACCTGTGGAAACCCGCGAGAACCAGGCGCTGGGAGGGGGGCAGGAGGGGGTGGCCGGAGGCGGTGGTAGTAGGGTTTGACCAGTGCGCTTGCTGCTGTGCGTAAGTCTGAGCGCAAGCGCGACTAGATCGCTTGACACAGCGACAACGCCCAGGGCACCCCCCCTCCCCGCATGGGCGTGGTGACCGACTGGCCGACGTTCCCACACTGCCGTTCTTGCGTTGACTTCACTACTGTGGCGCGGAAGCAGCAGCATAGAACAACCCAAACCAATATGTCTGTTCGTAGACTCTCAGGAAGAGAGAGGGAGGGGGGGGGGGGAGAAAATTGAAATTTATTTTTGTCTATGTAAAGGACTAAATATTCCCACTTGAACGTAGCCCCGCGCTTTATTAGATCAAGTGTAGAGGCAGGCAGCAAGTGTAGCAATGAGAGAGGGAGAGTGAGGCGCACGACCTGTCATTAGCTGCACTGTTCTCAAGGGTAAACACAACACGGCCGCTACAGTAATTTCAACGGCAGGCGGCGTTATTCCCGCTGCCCTGTGTAAAGTTTTAAAGTAACATATATTTTTCTGAAATGCTTTGTTTACAAGAACAACAAGATTATTACACGCACACACTAGCCGCACGCCTCAACAGAAGTCGTTTACATTATGGCGTGGTTTCATTAACTCGATTGATCTCCTTCCCTTATAATGTGCCCTTATACCAGGTTCAAACTCAAAGCCATAGTTTACTCATTGATATCAGACTTGAGGCGCTCCACGACTGTGATTCGTCTCTTCCTCCTCTTTATGACTCCCATTACCTATCGGTGCGCGGAGCGCGGGCGGTGTGCGCGCCGGTGTGCGCGCCGTGGTCCATCGCGTGCTCCGCTGCGCGCCGCTGCGCCGCCGCGGACACGGAAGCAGTGTGCACTGCACGGCGGGGGCAGTTCAGCGAGGCATGGCGGCGGTGCATCGGGCCGGTAATGAGGGGGGGGATGGGGGTATAAAGAGGGCGCTGCGCTGCGCACGGCGTCTCCCGCGTGTGACTCACGCGACATACACTGGCGCGGCGCACTCTCTAGTGCTGCCAAAGGCGGTGCGTAGCCCTAGTGCGTGCGCGCGCGCCAGCAGGGCGGAAGTAGGATTATTTGTCCGTTTCGCAGTGGAAGGCGTGGGCGGTGCCGGGCGGGTGTCCGCACCACTCCCCTCCACTCCCCTGCTTTCTCCTTCTGTCATATTCGTCGTGCGGCGGGGCCACCCAGCCCAGTCCTATAGTCCTTTATTGGGCAGAATCCCCCGGCAGTCTCATTATGCACCCATTAGCTGCCGACCCCACCGCACGGACCGCCATATCAACGCGGGACTTTCTCCAAGGACAGAAAAAGATTGAAGCGCTGTCTTTGTTTTTAAAGATATAACTGACTTTTCGTGTATGATGGCCACGGCTAATCCGCACCGGCTGGCTCAATGTCTTTACCCTATCATAAAGACAGTTTCATTTTTAAAGCAGATTGTTAAAATTAATAATGCGGTTTACTCAAAGAGAGTGACTTTAGTTAGACATGCCTTATCATTTTAACTCATGTGGCGCATGACCATAAATCTTATAGGGTGTAAAACCACACCGCTTTCCGCACTGAATGCGTAAACAATTTTGCCACAAATGCCCACCAATCGACTACGACTCTATCCGCCGAAATGTTCCTTTACGCGAGGTAGTTTGCAGCCTGAGTCAGAGACGCAGGCCAGGCCGCGGCCGCGCCCTGCTGCCTCTCACTCCCGCAGAACGTGCGGCAATGCGTGAGCTTTCCAAGCAAAAGGAGACGTCACGGGCGGCCCGGGGGGGGGGGGGGCGCTCCTTGAATCGTCTCGCACGTATATCGCGTACAGACTGTGTGTGCGGTGGAGCGGCGCGGCGCGGACGGACACCTCTCTTAGGCACACCTCTCTCACACTCCTCTCTGTCACCTGCCGGGCTGACGAGCCGGCCCTCTGGGGCGGGGGACTTATAAGGGCAGAGGATAGCGGGCCGGGCCGGGAGCGCGTCGCGCACGCACACCAACGTGTAGGGGTTGTGTGCGTGCGTGCGTGCGTGCGCGTGTCGTTTTTCACCGTCTCTAATACCCATTCTAAAGCAAAACGATTCATAAATATAAACCCGTGGTTCCTGTGTATTAGCGAGAGTGAGGGCTGACACACGCGAGATCGTGGCCAAATTAGCGCGTGAAACAGGAAACAAGTCAGTCCCGCTAAAATAATAAAGAAGGCGGAACTCTGCACGTGATCAAACAATCGACGAAACCAGTTTCTCCGCTCCCCTTCCCCTCTGGTCCCCTCCCTTCGATTTTCTCTGCCATCTGTGTCCCACTGGCAATTAACGTTGTACTCACAATATCATGACTTATATCAAATCGGAGAAATCACGGAAAGGAGCACGGCTTTAGTGAGTCTTTTCTTCTGAGCAACCAAAATAAGTGTATATTTCTCGCACGTGTTTTCCGCAAACCGGTGTAAATTCCTACGAATTTCGCATATATGAAAGCACAAGTGTACGAATTAAACTTCACGCGCCTACAAGGGCGTGCGTCATTTACACACTGGCGTTCCTGGTGCGGAAGCGATGCTCCAAGTTTGACTCTCATCTCTTTCGCCGCTTTGGGGGGCCGTGATTTACGGTAGTCGGATCACATGCAGCGCTGTGCTCTACTCGGTGACTGCGGTGCTCAGCGCCCACCTCAGTCCGGCCCGGCCCGGCGCGGCCCGGCTCGGCCTCAGACTGTATGTGGGTTAGTTTACTCTCGACCCAACTGTTTACCGACGCGGCGGGGAGGCCCTCCCTCTGCTGCACCTACCCCTACCCCGCCTCTTCCTGGGCGCGCAGGAGGACTTTAACCTCGATTCCTAAACGTGGGGTGCGCGGGCGCAACAAGTTTTCCATGCATTTCCGTGACTAATCTTGATCTTGATGGGAAACGCTACCGCTCGCTTGGATGGGGCGCGTGTAGAGCGCTGAAATAAACGGATGTTGATGGGGAGAATTTCAGAAATGGGTGCTTACCGCCATGCAGTGCGGGCACAAGTTTTCCGGGGACGCGTATTTTCGTTGAACAACATAACTCCGCTAACGATTTTCTGTTTTTTCTTTCTCCCTGTGGAGCAGCAGAGGGCCTGCAGGCCCGCAGGTCCACCACCCGCGGCTGACAGGAGAGAAAAAACGCATTCAATGCCGATGGGAAACTTTTATCGCGCTTTTTGCCTTGGCTCTGTCGCGCATGCCTATATCCAGGCCCGCCCCCGCCACCCAGCTCCCACCTCGCTATTGAAGTGGTCAAAAGAATCATACCCCCAAAGAATTAAAACTCTTTACAAAATGTGACGCCGGCGTTAATGATTGGCGGCCCGCCGGCCCCCGGGGTTATAGATGAATCGCGCCAAACTTCATCGCTAAGTTTTAATGGACCTCGCGGACGCGCGTAATAAAGCTGTGCTGCGGGCCGCTCGCTGCTGGTGTTTGTTTTATCAACCAAAAGAAAGGGACGGAAGTAACAATGAAAATTTTTCTCCGGGGAGAAAAAGTTGCGGAATTGGATTAATTGTAGGGAAAATTACCTGCCACTCGGCAACAACGCATCTCAAAGTTGTCCCTACCGACTGATTTATCTGCCAGGAAACGTGTCATGCAACTCCTTAGGCACGTATTTTGTCCCGGTGCAACTATATAAGCTGCAGGTGTTGAGTGGCAAGCGAGCGCCGCTTCCAACTTCTTAATACTCGAATGACGAGACGAGCTGCAGCCAGGCCGGGCACTGGCACAGGCACAGGCAGCCCCGAGACGCGCGAGGCTGCTCTGGTCACCCGGCTGGTTCGCACGCCCCTGCCCGCGGCCCGCACCATACACAGCTTCCGGTTTTTCATACGCGGAGAGAAATCTCTTCTCGCTGCGGCTGCCGCCGCTGCTCGCCCTTTTGTTGTTGTTTTTGTTGTTTGTTGGGAGGGCTTTTATAATGAGGCAACGGAATCCCGCGCAAAACAGCAGACCATCCGTTTTGTTTTGTTGTACAGCATTACGGCAGAAACTAGTTCGATTTCTCTCCCTCCATTGCGCGCCGCTGCATCCGCCGATTTCTTTTTCCTTCCTTCCTGCCCTGCGAAAGGCGAGCAAGAGGAAGCAAGGTGGGCGCTTTGTTGTTGCGCGACGAAGAAGAAACACTATCTCCGTCATCCTTTGTTGGTAATAAGTCAATCAGATTATTGGTACAACGACCGCAAAAATCGTATCCGTACTTGACTTTATTAATATCGATGAAGACTTCCCGATGAAGTGCAAACCCTGCTCACTGTGAGCTGGAGTAGTGTCTTGGCCCAGGCCCGCAGGCTTCGCAGGCAGCAGGGCAAACTATCTGGCCAACGGCGAGAAAAAAGGAGTTGGTCGAGGCGAGGCACGACGCTTTGCTGCGCCGTGTCCACCCTCGCGTTGCAACCTCACGGTGCGGTACTCTCCCTCTCCCTCCCTCTCTCTCCCTCTCTCTCCTTCCCTCTCTCGCTCTCTGCGCGTCGCTGGATGTACGCGGAAGTAAAACTTTTAACAATGCAATGGCAGACTTTTCTCTCTTCTCTCCGTTTCTTTTGTCGCCCCAGAGCGCAGCGTCGCGCACCGACTGACTGCGATGGGAGCCGTCAGCCCGTCAGCGGGCGGGGGCGTGACTGCACCACCATGATTTTGCAGTAATTTAGTGAAGCGGTGCAGTGAACCTTGAGCTTGCAGGTAGTAGAATGTTTGCTATCCTGCCACCACAGTGGTCACGCTGCCAAGGAGCACCCCGGGATGACACCAGAATTGTCTTATTTAGAATATGATAAAATTTTGGATATCGACGAAGTTGGTGACCCCTGATCGCACCTTCCTGACAGTTATTATTGCCATCCGCCTGAATGATGTGTGTTTCGCGTCGTGTTTACGTCGTCCACGCGGAAGGACCACCAGCCGATCCGACCCACATAGTCGTGGCGTGGCGGCCGGCGGGCGGCCGGCAGCTGGACGATGACCTACTAAATAGGCTTCTATTATCAATCAAAATTGAATAAGGCGGCAGCTGCCCGCAAGTAGCAATATAGCGCCTTGATGGACGACAGGCCGCCACTGCAAAATGGAAAAAAAAATATTGCAAGTTGCCGTACCTCTGCCGTGTCGCACGTCATGTCACCCTTGAAGTTCTGCTAACCCTACACAGCCCTTTTTTTCTTCCTCATGCAATTTTCAGCTTCTGACCCTCGCGGCTCTCGGTCTTTTTTCTGTTTTTCTTTCCTGTTGCCCTTTGATGTTAAGCAAATTAAACACAATATATTAGCTTTAGAGAGAGAGCGCGTGTGAGGCCAGCGCGATGTGATAGTCCTGCCCCTCACTCGGGGCCCCAAGCATCAAACTCTTGAGTACGGAACGGCTATTTGCCTACCTTTTTCATTCGTGCACACACACACACACACACACACACACACACACACACACACACACTCCCCCTGCTCTCCTCCCTCCTCCCCACTCCCAACCGTTTGTCAAGTAAATGTTTCGCGCCCTGCAATCAGCCCGGATGTGTACCGTGAGGGTTATCAGCTCGCGAGGGGCACTCAGAGAGACTAATCAGGAGGAGGACATTCAGCTATGGAACAGCGCAACTCGATATCCAAATCTACGAATGACATTCGCTTTTAAGTTGAAGTTGATCACGTGACCTGTCAGGGGTCGGCACCGGCACCCGCCGGCGCACGGGGCGGGGCGGGGTGACTCACGTTCGGAATGCCCGCAGGGCCGGCGGGCCGGGGCGGGCCGCCCGCCTGTTGATGTTGTTCCATGCACCTCAACAACACTTCGGCCGAATTATTTTTCACGCCCTCGACCTCCGCATGCCTCGCACTCGCCGCCGCTCCTCGCGCGACTTAACTTTTTTTTACCAGGGGTCCCGAAAATACCCCATTTACCCTCGGTACTCGCATCGGGGTCACGGCTACGCGTCGCCCACACGCGCCGGCCCGGCCCGCCGCCCGCGCGCAGAGGTGAGGTAAGGGAGGTTTATTATGGTATTTTTATTTCCGGACCCGCCGGGCCAGCATCCCTGGAGGCCGCGCGGAGCCTCGCGGAGGGAAAAAGCTAGGAAAGGAAACGGCAACCATCAGGCTTGAAAACTGAAGGGTTTTTCGCGAGTCCAAAGTCGAGCGAGGCTCACGAAGTTTTAGGACGAGATTTAACCAAGCGTGGTCGAGGCCACTTCTCGTACCAGTACGACTGGTATGTATACCCATATTGCGGGGTGTTTGCAGTCATGTTCGCGTGCGCGCAATGAGACCGCCTCGCTGAGTTTGTTTTTCCTAATATTGGGGGCAGCGGAGCGGGCTGAGCATTGCCAAGTGACGGCCCGGCTGGTGTACTCGGGGGCTGAGCTGGGCTGGGCAGGGCATCCTCGTATGATTCTCTTCCGACGGTATTCAGGCTGGATGTCTTGTAAATAAGCCGGTCCCGCCCCGCGCGCCCATAGCGTCGTCGTCGTCGAACTTTATAGTGTTTGCTTGGTTTTTCTCGGTCTCAAAACCAGGTCAGCGCGGGATACGAGTGCGAGTAGGGGTTTTATTTTTTCGGTGAACGGCGGCGTTCTCGACATCCAGGCCCTGTACATCTCTCTCCGTAAGTGAAAACGGAAGAGAGAGAGAGAGAGAGAGAGAGAGAGAGAGAGAGAGAGAGAGAGAGAGGCGTGCGTGCGTGTGCGCGCGCGCTTAATTGTCGGTACTGGCCGGCCGGCACGGCACGGCCTCTGGTTGTCTGTGGTCGGGACTCATCATTGGCGTCACACACGTCCTCCGCTGTCGTTGCAAAGTGTGTCAGGGCGTGGCGCGGCGGGGCGGGGCCACATGTGTGTGTGTGTGTGACATACGCCCCTCACAGCGCAGCCTCAACTGGAGCAGGGGGGCCCAGCGCCACCCCGCGCCACGCCGCGGAAGTCGCGCGGCGTTGCACTGACTGACTGTTTATCACGTGTTGGCGTGGACAGCTTTACGCCCGGGCGAACACAGCAGGGCTCCGCGGGGTGGGGGGGGGGGGGGGGGTTGCAACGGGTTTAGTAGTTCACATGATGTTGGCCATGTGGGGCTCTCCGGAGCTCTTTGTTGTGTAAGCGGGACGGGGGCAGGCGATGGACGGCGCAGAGAGAGAGGGGACGGGGGGAGGGGGTCTACAGCAGCGTCGTAGACGTATAGCTTTTAGAGATCGGTCAACAAACCGGGGTGGCCGCGCCAGATAGCCTGGGCAGGGCCGGGCCGGGCAGGGTACTGGTCTCCGGGTACTGGTCTCCAGGTACGCGGTCGCAGCGCGCGTCATCCCAGAGCATCCCTCCCTGCCCAAGAAGGCTGTCATGAACCTGTCTCACCCGAAGCAGGACACGCCGTGGTCATGGCGAGCGTGTACCACCTCGGTCTGTGGTGAGCTCTTCTCTAAATACCCCGACACACGCACGCATACACACACACACAGCCCCGCTCTCCGACCATTGGCTTGCATTGAGTCGTTCGTGCTGCGGCGATAAGCATCTTGTTGTTGTTGTTTGTCGTGTGCCTGATTGGGCGCCAATTGTGTTGGCCATCCCCAATACAGGCGGTGGCGCGGCGCGGCGTGGTGGCCGCGGCGTGCCCGTGGAGATGCTGAGGGGCTTATATTATTTTCAGAGAGGACCCCCCCCCCTCCCCCTCCCAAAGCAGTGCTCTGTGCTGGTCGTGAGTGGGACGGGACGGCGGAGGAGGAGTCTGACGAGACGGGCGCCCTCCGTAATCTTCTCTCTCTCTCTCGCTCTCTGTCCCGCTCTCGCTCTCTTTCTCTCTCCCTCTCTCTCTCCTTTACTCGGATGCGTGCGATGCGACTGCAGTTGCTTGGGTCTCGAGCGCCCTGTCGAATGGAGCCGACCAGCCGTATTAGACTCGTATGGTCCACGCGGACCATTCTAACTCAATTCAGTCCGATAGGCGGGGCGGGGCGACCCGGCCCCGGGGTAGGTAGGCAGCCCGCTGCTCGCGGCTGGCGGTCGGGCCAGCGCACCCCGGCTGGCTCCCACCTGCCTGCTGCTCCCATGTGGACGGCCCCCGGCCCAGGCAGCTCCACAGCGCAAGTTACGAGTTTTTCTCTTTCACCCGCCCGAAACTTCCGCTGTGGGGCGTTCCCTGTGTCGCATCTTTTTGATCACGGTAGAGGGAGGGCAGGGCGGGGCGGGGCGGGGCGGGGGGGGGGGGGGGCTCATGCAAATAGACGCTGCGCTGAGGTGGGGCGGGGCGCGGCGGGGCGCGGCGGGCTCCGCCCGGATGATTATATTGTCGCAATATAACTTTGATTTCCCCGGCACCGCGACGCTTGCTCAACGCGCCGTCGGTCGGAAGTGGGTGAAAAAGAAAGGTTCGCGCGGGGCGGGCGGGGCGTCTGCTTTTTGTCCCGCTGTCAAGTCAAATGACTTGCCAACTCGTGTTGCCGAGCTCTAGCGGTCCGCGTTATTAGGTCAGGTATTTCTGGCTCAAACAAAAGTCGCGTGGTCCTATTGGTGCTTCGCCCCAGGCGTTCGTCATACACCGGGTATTTTAAGTACTTATTTTGGAGGTTCTTTGAGATGGCTTCTAGCGTAAGTTTTGAGTGGGCGTTAGGGTAACAATTACATTTCTAGAAAAAAAATCGCCTAATGTGGTGCCATGAGCTTAGTGCAGGCTGGCGCGAAACTACGTCTCCAACTGTGACGAGGAGAGACATATAGCGCCACAAAACGACCCGGCGAGAAAGAAAATGGAAAAATGTGGCTGACAGAAGAGTGAAAGCGCACGACATGGGAGGAGCGCGACTGGCCCGGCCCCGGCTGGCGGGAGCATTTTGGCAGCCAATCAGATTCGAAAAGAGACGTTCGTACGAAGAATGACATATGACTGAGGTGTCGAGGTCTGGGAGATGAACTCTGAAGAATATTTGATTTGTAACTGGTCTAAAAACGATTTCAACTCTTTCGTTGCGTAGCGTTGAAGATTGTGGAGTCCATCTTTTATTTGACCTGTATGACATTCATGTTTCAACACGACTAAAAAGCAACCCTAATTGAGACGTTATTGTCGTGAGAATGGCTCCGTTTTCCCGTCATTTTATCTTTTTAATTGCCTCGCGCTGCGGTGGGCCTGCTGCGTATGGGCACGCGCGCGCGCGCGCGTGTGTGTGTGTGAAGTGTAATCAAGAGCAAAGCAACGCCATATGGTGTGGCTGCTAGGGCCAATGGAGTGGCAATCACAAAAGCCTAAAACCTACACTGCAAGGGAGAATAATTCTGCCCCTTCCTCAATGGGATAAAAGCTAGAACTGCAAAGTAGTGGCCCAGTACCACGGTAACTCAAATGTTAACTTACAATCGTGGAAATATGGCAAAACCACTCTAAATTTTATTTCGACACCTTATAATTTTGAATTATTGATAGTTGTACTGTTAAAGCTAAATCGGGACCTCATGGACCGCCCCTGAGTAGAATTTCTACCGAGCGGGAAATAGCCCATAGGGTAGTCAGTCGTTTTTTCCGCTAAACTTAAGGAAGGAGAAAGCCCAAAGAAATGCCGAAAGGCACAAAGGAAGGCGTTAAAACACACAACGAACGCCGCCGGGGTCGAGCTGGTGGGGGAGGGCGGCACGGCGCCGCCGCGTTCCGATCAGCTTGAGTTCCCCGCCTCTGCTTTTACCCCGCTGCGCCGCGGGGAAGTGCCTTGTAGTGCCCCCTCCCCCCTCCTATGTGGTGCTGCAGCGCCACGTCAACCTGGTTGAGGATAAATTCTCCTTAATCCGGCTGCAGTGTTCTCGCATGCTGCTGAGGCGCGATCGCTAGTCTTCACCCCGCGGCCTTTAGGTCCATTGCCAATAAATTTATCTGTTAGTTTTCCCTTCCGTCTTGCCCGTGTTCAGTGTGAGAGTGCTGTCGCGTAGAGCAGGGGGCGGCGACAGGCAGAGACAACCCCCCGCCGCATTAATAAAAGCTGGAGGTGAATCTCACTGGGAAGCTACGGCGAATGTCACTGCGATGCACCCTGATTCACCGTAGCTTACAGTGACATTCGCCGTATTCTTATTCGAAGTGCGCTGCTGCGACACCGGCCTGCTCCAACCCTTTTGGGGCGGGGTGTTGCGTGGGGCGCCCCGTCCGCCCCGCCCCGCCCCGCCCCGCCTCTGCTGGCCTCCTGCTGCTCCTGCTGACCGCCGCCCTCGGAGAGGCGCGGCGCGGCGCGGCCCAGCAGGAATTGCAAAATGAGGGAGCCGGCCCGGCCGCGTTGTAGTGTGAGCGTGCCGCTGTGGGTGCAGCGGTGGGTGCGCCTGGGCCGGGCCGGGCCGGGCCGGGCACGGCTCTCGATACGATCGGTACGAGTAACGACCTCGTTGTGTTTCAGCGCCAATAAACAACCCAATAAACAAACAATAAGGGGGTCGTAGATCGCCTAGCGCTGCAAGGCGCTGAGCGGAGCGGCCACCGCCAGCTTTATCCCCCTATTCAGCCCAAAGCGGCCCGCGCGGAGCGGGGCGGGGCGGGGCGGGGAGTGTCGCCCCGGCCCCACGCCCCACGCCATGCCACGGCTACCAGATTTCAGTTGGATTTCTACAACTCGTTGCGGCAGCGTCTTGTATGGCCTGAAAGAAATGGTGTGTGTATTGGTGCGCACGTACGGGTTTGCCTACCAGCTGATGCTCCGAGGTACAGTCGGACTACACAGGGGCGTCGGAAGTGGGGATCAGGGGGTGCGCTGAGCACCCCTAAAATAGGTGCGGAGCACCCCCTCCGGGCGGTGCTGGGCTGGCCGCGTAGCGTCATTGGTATCGACAATGCTCATAGCACTAGGTGGGCAGTGGTTCAAAAACCGCGTATTTTTTTATTTTTATTATTTTCTTTTTCTGTGGGCCAATTTTTCTTTTCAGCTATACCGTCCTTGTAACTCGGGCAACTGCAAAAAATAAAACCTACAGCGACTGACTAAAAAAAAAACATAAAGAAAATGTGACCGGCTTTCGAACCACTGTCCACCGGTGCTTTTACCAGTGCCCAAGTCAAGTCAAGTTACCGATGACGCAATGTTATGGACATTGTGGTGGCACGTAGTAGGTAGCCAAGTTTCCGAAATTTCCTGCTTTTGCCCCCCCCCCTCCCCCCTTTTTGGGAAAGTAGACTAGTCAGCACACCCTACCAAAAGACACTTCCGACGCCCCTGGGAGTACACCCGGGTACAAGCTGAGTTCATTGGGACAGCAGCCAGATTACATCCAGATAGTACTTCTTGAATTTATTCGAAATACTCCGGAGCTTGTCTAGCTGGGTACTACGCTGCAGGATACACACCCGGCCCTGGCCTTACATCAGCGCGATCAGTTATGACGCGTCGCCCTCAACGCCCTCACTGACACTTCAGTAGCGACACGAACCGCGACCCGCTGCGCTGACTCGGCTCGGCTCCGGGCAGCCCAGTCAGTCAGTCTCTCTCTCCCTCTCTCTCCCTCTCCTGGATCGTGTTCTTGTTGACAGTCAATCGCATGTATGTGAAGAAGTAAACGTCACGTGACCATTATTCACAAGGCGCGCAAGCCGGAGAAAGAGGGAGAGGAAGAGGGAGAGAGAGAGAGTGAGTAGGAAGAAATGCGCGCAGAAGACGCGATGAAGAACAATGAGGCGGAAGCGAAGTCGCTAGGTTTGGTTCCTAGAAAGGTGCCTAAACTAACCTAACCTAACGTAACCTAACACTACGTTTTGGGGAGGCGAGGAGGCGTCGCGTTCGCTCTGTATTTAACGTTGCGTGCGTCACCGTTCCTGGAAACGCATCGAGCAGCCGAGCCGCCCACGGCTCCGCTCCGGCTGGCGTGCGTTTGACAGTTTCACACCAGCGGTGAAACCGCCCTTACGGAGATGGTGGACTAAATCCAGGGTGGGCGTACACCCCGTGCGCACGCGGCCTGAGACAGCCAAGGCGGTGGAGGGGGCAAACTGCGGTTTCCCCCGCGTCCCCAAAGTCCGCCCCTGTAGAGGCCCAGCCTGGCCCAGCTCAGCGCCCAGCAGCCTGCACGGCCCCGGTGTCGCTCCAGGTTGCCTGCCTGTCAGGGGCTGCTGTCACGCCGCGCCGCGCCGCGGGCCTGTTGGGCCGGGCCCCACACGCACTCACACACGACCAGTTTGGTTTGGCGGGGCGGGGCGGGGCGGGGCTAAGCGTTGCGTCACAGGGCAGGGCTGGGCAGGGCCTCGTATGGCCGGAGCGGGAGTCATCTGAATGGGCCTAAGGGCGGGGCGCTCCAGTATATCCTCCAGCGCTAGTCGCGCCGGGCCGCGCCAGGCCAGGCAGAGCCGAGGATGGAGGGGCATGTCTCCACGCCAGTGTGTGTGTGTGTGTGTGTGTGTGTGTCTATTCGTTTGGGCGCAGAGTTTAGCGTAGGCAGCTCTCCTCTCTGCGCCCAATATGATGTCGTGCCCGACACGCACACACACGCACGCACGCACGTGGACCGACCTGATGTGGCGTGTTGTTGTGATGCGATCCACCCTGGTTGCATCACGACTCTCGGCCCCCCACGCCACGCCGCGCCACGCCACTCGTTTTATATATGCGGTTGCCCTGATGTGCGGACCCAACCATGTTGCAGTCAATATCCCTTTGTCCGTCCGGCCCGACCCGGACGGCGGGCGGCGGGCGGCGCTGCCCCCGCCCGGTGCCTGCGCCCCGCCCCGCCCCGCCCCGCCCCGCCCCGCCACGCCGCCGAAGGCCTTCGCCCTGCAGGCACCCTAGTTTCGATGAGGCTCTTGTTCGTCTCCCGTTGTGGCATGTTATTATTATTTTTATTCTCACCGATCACAATATGTGTACATTGGGATTCAATTGCAAATGTTCCCGCTCTCCGTGTTTTCGTTGAAACTAGCGAGTATT
Organism: Frankliniella intonsa; assembly: GCA_033675135.1. Taxonomy (NCBI): domain Eukaryota; kingdom Metazoa; phylum Arthropoda; class Insecta; order Thysanoptera; family Thripidae; genus Frankliniella; species Frankliniella intonsa. The sequence goes on from CM066253.1 coordinate 10,739,509, forward strand.
TTTACTGTGTAGGGGGCGGGCCGGGGGCTGGGCTGCTGGCGCTGGCCGGTGCTCCTAGTCCCTCCCCGTCGCGTCGCATCGCGCCGGGCTCCCCGCAGCGCAGCCGGCCCCCTGTTCTGTCCCCGCGGGCCGGGCCGGGCCGGGCCGGGCCGGGCCATCCCCTTCCGGGCGGGTGCAAGATGCACGGGGGAGATGTATCTGCAGCGCTGGGGGGCGGACTTGGGGTAGTCTTGCGGCGTCGCCGACGCTTTTCAAGGAGGAAAGGAATGGAATGCGAGCAGCAGGAGTCAATCGAACAAACAACCGTGCGGTCGAATTTTTTGGCTCGTTTTGTCTCCCACATGCGGCGCGGGGGGCGGGGCGGGGCTGTCCCTAAGCGACTCGTGGCTCTTGACCTCGCTCTTGACTCATGGCTCTTGACTCGTCTTTGTTCCAGGTGAGTGCTACGTGGTGGACGCCGTGTGCCTCGCGGTCCGGCGCGGCAGCGAGAGTGAGTCCGGCCGTATGTACTATACGGCTTTGAGAGGCGCGAGGAAAAGTTATGATACTTTCATTTGGGGCCTTGGTGTTATTACTGTAATAATACACGCGGGGGGAAGGCTGTGCGGGGGACGAGAGTGATGCATGGGCGGGCGGTGCGACCGTTGGCTCAGTGTGGTAGGCTAGGGTAGGAGCATCTGCCCACTGCAGCTGCTGATTCCTACAATGTGTGTGTGTGTGTGTTATTAAACCTGCCACCTGGGATACTGGCATCGCCTACTTACAGAGAGCCTTTCGCGCCTCTCGTTGCTTATCTCTGATCGAGGCACCAGCGGTGGGGGATGGGGTAAGGGTTAATGGTGCTTAATCGGGTCAGCCATCCAACAGCCCTGCTGACTGACGCCAGGCCACCGGCCCGGGGCTGGTCCTGGTCGCGTGCACCGCACGCGCTGCGCTCATAGACGCACCAGGTGGCTGAAAAACCCCGCGCACTTTCGTTGTTGTACTGTACCGCATGCATGTGTGCGGGCGGGCGTGCCTATATCTTCGCTCACCGAGGCGCCCCGTGTGAGTATGCAACCCTCCCGCACACATGCATGCGGTACAGTATAACTAGGAAAGAGCGCGAGGTTTTTCAGCCACCGGGTACAGTATCACCACCACCTTAGTGTGAGACAGTCCTCCACTTTTTGGTGTAGGACCAAATGATCCTTCACTGTTTAAAAACCTTGGTATTTTTGTCCCTTGGGATTTCCTAACGCCTTATCGTAGTTGTGCCACACCAGTGTGGAATGGGACCACAATCACGAGTGTCAATGTCGATCGGAACTGCTTTCAGATGATTCAAATCGGCAAGATTATTGTGGAGACACTCAGACGTGGCACAACGCGCAACTTCAGCGGCCGCTTTGCACCATCAGACTAGAAAACGAAGTCCTTCGCGTGAGACCATTTGGTCCTACACCAATGAGTGTAGGACTGTCTCGCACTCGGGTTTCCAAAGCACGCACACTGACACTGCCCCCGCAGGCCCGCAGGCCTGCAGGCAGGGCCCTGGCCTGTCCGCCTGTTGCGCTGCTGCGGCGAGCAGAGCGCAGCACCGCCTGCTGCCCCCCCCCCCCTCCTCCCCTGTCCGGCCGCCGGGCCGTGCCGTGGCGGGGCGGGGTGGGGCGCGCTGGGCCCGCCGAGGAGGCCGTCCCTCCGACCCCGTACCGGCCCGGCCCAGCCCAGGCCGTCGAGCAGCTCCCTCCTCCTCCTCCTCCTCCGCCTCAGTCCGGCCGGTGCCGTCCGCGCAGCCCGACGTGCCGCCCAGGGCCTCCACGACGTGCGCCCGGCCCGCACCTCCGCGTCCGCGCCCCCCGCGACTCCAGCACGACTCGACACAATGCGCGGCCTGGATACTTTGCTTTGTGACTGTGATGTGAGTGGTGACCGAGTGGTGACCGAGTGGTGACCGAGTGGTGACGGAGACGCTGTGTGTGTGTGTGTGTGCGGGCGAGTGCGGGATGAGCACCGCCACTTGTTGAATGTGCTGCTTGTGCGACGGAGGCTGCCCGTGCGCGAGTGAGATGGGACTCCAGCCCGTCTGGGTGCCCGGGCCGGGGAGGCTCCACTGGAAAGGTGAGTGTGGGTCCCGGAGAACTGTGTCCCGGAGAACAAGTGTCCGGGAGAACGTGAGCGTCACAGAGAACGTCCTGTGCTCTGGAGGACATGTCGTGTGTCTCGGAGGACTGACGCGGACGCACATCCCGGAGAATGTGAATCCAGAGTCACGGCATATAACCTGTGAATGAACGTGGCCAGCCCGACAGTGTGTTGAGCCGTAACTATGCGTGTCGCACAAGGCAGTATTCTGCCCCCAGAAAAAAATCTATAGCAAGTTTTTAAATCAAACGTAATTCCCTGAGGGGAAGTAATGCTCTAAAGTGCATAGTTTTTCTCGATGAAATTGTCAACCTCTTTGACCATTCGAAAGTTTTACAGGTGACTGACCCAGAGAGGGGATGACATTCTTTCCCTGAATTATTGCTCCAATTGCAGTCAGATTTGATTAGGGCAGCCAATAAGTCAGACCCCTTTTTACAGCGGTCCCTGCCAGGCCAGGCGGGGCCGGGTGGAATCACATCTGCGTACGGCGCGCGGGCGGGGCGGGGCGGGGGGCTCGTTAGGCTCGTCAATTCACTGCATTGATTGATTACTTGGGAGGATTTTGATTTATCGCGTCGAATATGAATGGGTCGCCATGCGTACTGCGAGGGTTGTGGACGGAGCGGGGCGGGGCAAAGATGATGATAAAGAATGCACCCGTAGTCGCGATCCCTGATCCCCGGCGGGGCGGGGCGGGGCGGGGCTGGACCCGTGCCGTACCGCTGCGTGGCGTGGCGGGGCGGGGCGGGCTGCAAGGTCGGCAGCACGGCCCTTACAGCTATAGCAGTACGCCCCGCCACGCCCCGCCACGCCACGCCCGCTGGCTTCGACCGGGTTCGATGCCCGCGCGCTGCGCTGGCAGCGGCAGCAGCTGGGCGGGGCGGCGCGGGTCGGGCTGAGCGCCGCCGCGGGGGCCTGAGGGAGGGGCCCTACGACACTAGCAGCCTCGCGCCCCGCCCCGCCCCGCCCCGCCCCGCCCGCTAGCTCCAACACCTGGGCTGGGGCTGCACAACGAGCTGGGGCCGCTCTGAACGTGAACGTCGTGCTGGAGTACGGCTACGAGCTGTCCCGCAAACCAAACTTAACACTGTTTGAAGCGGCCTTTGCACAGGCCTGTAAGTGTGTTAAAATTGATGCCTTTGGCAATGAGTCTGAATCCCTTTAACACCGTACAGGTTCACAGTGTGGCCGTGTAGTTATTCACGACTTGACTTTCACAGGGGCCAATATTCCCTTCCTTTACTAAAAAGATCGATACTCTCGCTGGCTCTGGGTGCTTGCCAGGCTCCGACCGATCACGAGTGATGTCCTTTCAAGCAGCCCCCCCCCCCCTCCCCCCCTCTCTCCTCCCCCTGAGCTCGGCGCCTTCGTCTCTAAATGCATGCTGCTATCGTCTCACTTTCTCGCAAAATTGAGACGACTCTTTGGAGAAAACGAAAACGAAGGACGATCGCGATCAAGAACAAAGGACTCGTTGGGCAGGCGGGCCGGGCCGGGAGCAGAACAGCTGATGGTAGGGGGAGGCATGCAGCCCGCATCGCGTGCCCCCCCCCCCCCCCCCCCCCTGCATGTTAGCCTCCGGGTGTACATCAAAGGATCTCCCTGCTGGGGTGGGGTGGGGGTCATCTGTGCGAAATAACCTCTGGTTCGCGGAATCGCTGTCTGTCTCTCCCCATCGCAGTGCTTTGCGCGCCGGAGTACAACCTTACGCCACTTTTGCACTTGGGCGCACGAATGACGGAACAAGCCTGTACAAACTGTCCCACTCATATGGATTTTCAGAGGACATGGTATGTTCCTTACGGCATATAACATTTTCCCCAGACTTTTCTCTGCATCCGTTCCATACGTTTTTGTCTGGTCTTCCCCGCAACCCGTCCCGGCCGGCACCGCGGTGCACCGCCCCTCTGTACCGTTACCGCCCCGCCTGACCCGCCGGCCCAGACCGCCTGTTTGGAGATCAAAAAGTTTAATCCCGAATGTGGTTCGGTTCCGCGCCCCGCTCCGCCACGCCTCGTTGCCCATAAAATAGGGAAACAAATAGGCGGTCCAGCTTTACCGTTGAGACGGTGGCAGCGCCGGCCGGCTCCTCTGCGCCCCGGCCCGGCACCGCTTTGCGCGGCAGGGGGCCGGCGCCGCCGCGGAAGGCACCGGGTACGCCCTGAGCACGCCCCAGGTACGCCCTGAGAGTGCGCTATAGGTACGCCCTAGGTTTCACTGTCTCCGGTTCAAACCCCTTCTCGGAGTGTTCATAAACGCGTGCAGTCTTGGAGCGACTTCAAGACGACATTGTCCCTGTCGCTGAGCACAACCTCACACGTTTCGCTCGTCCCGTCCCGGCACCGGCCGCTCGAGAGTGCTTGCTCTCTCGCTCTCTCTCTCTCTCTCTCTCCCTCCCCCCATCTCTTCCTATCCAATTCCTGTCTTTCTCTCTTTCTCTCTCTCTCTGCTGCTGGAGGAAAGTTGACCTTCGGCCGGTCTGAGCGCGACCTTTGTTGAACGAGAGTCCTGCGAGGGGCGGGGCGGGGCGTGGTGGGATGGGGTGTGGTCCGCAGGGTCCAGGCGGGCCTCTGAGAACACCCTCCTTCCCACTCGTCCAGGCTACAAATACAAATTGGAATGTAACGGCACTGGGAATACAATGGTAACGAATCATTGCAAAAATTACACGAAAACTACACTCTCAGAAAAAATGACAGTAAATGCATACAGGATGGCCAATAAATTTTTGCACAGTCTTGGCCGTATTTATTTTTACGGTCAAACCGTAATTAATTTTACAGACCAGACCGTATATTTATTTACAGTAAGCACAGTATTTCAAAATACGGTCGAACTGTATGTCAATTTACGGTCTGGTCTGTCACAGTCTGGACCGTATTTGAGCGTACAGTTCGGACTGTATTGGAATGTACTCAATTTCAACTTCATCCTTCTCCGGTACAGTCTTATTGCCAGCTCCATGGTCCAGGCAGTAACTGGCTAGACTGTAAAACTCAGTACAGTCCAACCGTATTTTTTAATACAGTCCGAACTGAAACGGGACAGACCGTAAAAGTAAATACGGTCTGGACTGTATTTTGCAATACAGTCCTGACTGTAAAAGTAAATACAGTCCGAACCGTAAAAAAAAAGTGCAGTACGACCGTAAAATATATTACGGTAAGGATTGTGAGGCCACTGTTTCTGACTACAGGATTTCTAACAGTGTACGTGTGTACATGCCAATTGGCATTAATGCATTCCACAAACTTCCGCCGTACTTGTGCATGTACATACTGTTTACTGAACACATTTTCATGTACCCACTGTCTCCTGAATACTTAAATGTATGCAGTAAATAATGAATACTTGTACGCTCTTATGGTTTTCTGGAAAGTCAATGCATTTGTCTAGGGTAATTGTTAACATCCTTGTATAGGCATTGAGTCACACGTTTGTTTGTGTGTGGCTAGTGGGGTGGAGCCGCCTAAAGAGCCGAGCGCTGCATTGATCGAGCAAGGTCGAATGTAAGCACGAGGAAAAGTATAAGCCTCGCCTAGGAGAGGGTCGAGAACACCTGTGGGCAACTGTCTACCAGAGGAATGCGCGGTAGCTCTAGGGGGGAGACAGGGGGGGGGGGGGGGGTGCAGACAAGATACGGTCTCCCTGCCCGACGGAGCCCAGCCAGCGGGTGGCGCTACTGTGAGCGCCAGCAGGACACGGTGGGACCCCGCCGAGATGAGATACACTGTCACCAAAGATAAGTGCCGATATTCACCGCAGGCTCCTTTCCTTTGTCACCCCTATAATCCTTGATGTGAAACATGCTGCTGGGAGGGGGGAGTGCTGTTTCTTGTTGAGCGGGAATTTTTGTCCTGGCCCCGTATTTCGACATACAAATAATAAAAATGCACGGACCAATGTAGTGCTCCTGCTAACGCCTGAGTTCAGTTTTACTTCAGTTTTACGTTTTCCGGCGTGCAAGTCCGATTAATTTGGATATTTTTTTCCAATGTTTGCAATAATTGCAAAGCAAATGCTTCGCAATCTGCTAAGCTTTCAAATGCTTTGTAGGAAATTAACTGTGCGAGTCAGAGAAACTCTTAACTTTACCGTGCTTTGTTATAGACGAAAAGGATGCAATTCGCACCCTCTCTGGCAGTATTAAAACTGGAGGCGCTAAAACACGCCGCGTAAATTGCAGTGCTAATGCGGCAGGAGTGCCAAACCCAAATCCCCTCTGCGCCCTGCCCTGCCCGCCCTCATATTTCCTTCCGGCCCGGCCGGCTCCGGCCGCGATGCTCGTGCTCGGACATGATGACGCGGATGCTGGTGACCAGCGTGTGTAGTATGTATATGCGGGCGGGGCCTACCGCACATTGCAGCACTATAAAAATGTTGCGCCCCCCGATCATCGAGCGTCCTCGTCCTGCGTGGCGCTGCGTGGCGCGGCGTGGCCTGGCGTGGCGTGGCGCTCGCACCGAGCGTTTTACCTGCGCACTAAACCCGTCCCGTTACGATTGTAAAACGCCTGCAGTAAACCCAGTTCCGCGCGGCTCCTCCCGCCGCTGCAGCCGCCACAGCAGCTCGCCAAAACCAAAACAACAACAGAGTTGCATCCGCTTTGCACTGCCATCCCCGCTGGCGCGGCGTGCGGTGCGGGCGCAGCGTCCACCAACATCCCGCGCCCCGCCCCGCCCCGCCCGGACGTAGGTCACAAGCGCTACAGCTCGCTAACGCTACGGGTCGCAAGCGCTACGAGTCACAAGCGCTACAGCTCGGTAGCGCTACGGGTCACAAGCGCTACAGCGAGAATCCGCGCGTTAGGCGGAGCCGAGCCGAGCCGAGCTAAACCTTGAAAAATTACGCACGTGGCGTGAAAACATGGAAAATTTTTGCGACAGTAAACCTCCCGAGGGAGGTTGCGGTTCCCGCCAGGCACAGGGCTTTTACCCCCCGTGGCAGCCAACTACTTCGGTGTTCTTATGGGAACCGGTGCTTTTCTGACTGCGATCCTATCGCGCAATTCGACAGATTTGATCCCCGTACTGCCAGATTTAGTCGTACGGTGGTTAACCGAACTGCCCTGTCCCCAGAGCATGGAATAGCTATTTTTGGAGCCAGATTCTAGGACTTATGACCCCACGACCGACCACCAGTCGTGGGCATGGGACGGAACTTCCTGGCAACCCGCTGTCGCTACCAGTGAAGAACCTACCTGGGTTTGAACCAGGCCCCATGTGCCGAGTCTCACAGACACCCCACGGCTTTCGCGGCACCACTAGACCACTAGACCGTCGGCTATTCCACGAGGGAGGTCGGTTGAAATGGGGGGCTTGAATTCCACTCTCCAAATTGTTGTCCTCAGAAAAATTTAATATTTTGGTAAGATTCGAACCTCTGTCCTGCGACTCTCCGCGCGGACACCATGCCGGCACGGCTACGACGCCACGGTACCTGATGCCGGACCACTAGGAGTCATGCTGCCACAGTCATGAAGTTCTCTTTTGTTCTCTTTCCAGGTATACCGTCCTTGTGACTTGGGCAACTGCAAAAAAGGCACTAAAAGGGCACTTGGTCCGAACAAAAAAAAAAATAATAAAAAGAAAAAAACTTACGCGGTTTTTGAACCACTTCCCGCCCAGTGCCATGAGCAGCGACGATACCAATGACGCTACGCGGCCGGCCGAGCATTGATCGGAGAGCAGGCGCACTCATGACACCGGGTTCGTTTCTTCGGTGACTTTGGCTTCTCGCGCAGCATGACTCCTAGTGGTCCGGCATCTGGTACCGTGGCGTCGTAGCCGTGCCGGCATAGTGTCCGCGCGGAGAGTCGCAGGACAGAGGTTCGAATCTTACCAAAATATTAAATTTTTCTGAGGACAACAATTTGGAGAGTGGAATTCAAGCCCCCCATTTCAACCGACCTCCCTCGTGGAATAGCCGACGGTCTAGTGGTCTAGTGGTGCCGCGAAAGCCGTGGGGTGTCTGTGAGACTCGGCACATGGGGCCTGGTTCAAACCCAGGTAGGTTCTTCACTGGTAGCGACAGCGGGTTGCCAGGAAGTTCCGTCCCATGCCCACGACTGGTGGTCGGTCGTGGGGTCATAAGTCCTAGAATCTGGCTCCAAAATAGCTATTCCATGCTCTGGGGACAGGGCAGTTCGGTTAACCACCGTACGACTAAATCTGGCAGTACGGGGATCAAATCTGTCGAATTGCGCGACAGGATCGCAGTCAGAAAAGCACCGGTTCCCATAAGAACACCGAAGTAGTTGGCTGCCACGGGGGGTAAAAGCCCTGTGCCTGGCGGGAACCGCAACCTCCCTCGGGAGGTTTACTGTCGCAAAAATTTTCCATGTTTTCACGCCACGTGCGTAATTTTTCAAGGTTTAGCTCGGCTCGGCTCGGCTCCGCCTAACGCGCGGATTCTCGCTGTAGCGCTTGTGACCCGTAGCGCTACCGAGCTGTAGCGCTTGTGACTCGTAGCGCTTGCGACCCGTAGCGTTAGCGAGCTGTAGCGCTTGTGACCTGTAGCGGTTGCGATCTGTAGCGGCCCCGCCCCGCCCCGCCCCGCGCTGCCCCGCGCGTATACACTACAGCAGGGCCTGGGCCAGAAGGGGAAAAAGGTTTGCCGCTTTCTTCCTACTTACTAGCGGAAAGCATCACATTTTGCCGATCCACCAGGCGTCCTATTAACAGCTTCGGGAAGAGAGAGGAAAAAGGGAGGGGGTGAATGGTTTCCAAATCTGCGCCTGCTTGCAGTGCCAAATGATTCGCGCCATGTGATTGGGGCAGGGCGGGGCGGGGCAGCAGTGCAGAGCAGAGCCGCGGCGTGTTGTCTCATTATATTGGGTGATTGCTAAGGACCCTGAGGCTGGCTCTGTGCTTGCCCCGCCCCGCCCCGCCCCGCCCCGCCCCGCCCCACCCTGCCCTGTGCTCCACTGGAGCCCACTAGTGCCCCGGGGCTGGAGGAGGGAGCGGCGCGTCCGCCACAACTGTGCCTGTCTGCCTAGAGTAGGCAGATCCGCAACGCTGCTCTGGAAATCCGGTACAGTTTAAGATGGTACCTTCGGACACACTCATTCCTATCCCTCATAAAATTTATTCAGTCGAAATTTTTAACAATCGTATTCACGTATAGGTATTCAAGGTAATAAAAACCGGTAAAAGTACGTCCACGTTTCCAAGCAGACAGGAAAATGAAATGGAGAAACTACATGGTAGCGTCTATGACTTTTCTAAACTGCTCGGAGACCTTGAAGTTGTTTTTGCCGTGATTTTAACAGTGTCTCTTTTTGCTATAGAAATCGTAAAATTGGGAAAGTTGAGTTCGCAAATGTACTCGTGGTACCCGTGATAGTTTTAAAAGCTCTGTAAGTGTCCATTTTCTTGGGGTTTCTCCCCCTCCTCCATCTCCAGGTCTTGATCGTGCGCTCGTTTTCACGCAAATTGGAACTAGAAAACGTGCTCCCGATAGTCTGATGCTGCAGGCGGCTGGCCTCTACATGGAGAGAGGCTGGGTTACTCTTGGTGGCCGCGGGCTGATCCTGGCCTTGTTCCATGCGAGAGCGGGGGTGAGCGCGCGGGGAGAGCGAGGGAGAGGGAGGGAGAGAGAGAGAGAGAGGGGAGGGGGAGGGAGAGAGACGCGGAGAGTGAGAGGAGGAGAGAGAGGCTGCAATTACGCATGTCGAGAGTGATTAACTTGTCTGCATTTTCAGTCGGAGCAAATCTCTCTCCCCTCTCTCTCTACCTCTCTCTCCGCTCCCCCCCCCCCTCTCTCACGCTCAAATGTGTGTTGCACAGTGCAGCGCGCGTAGGCAAAAGTGCTGCCCTGCTCCCCCGTAATAAGTCGTGTCGGAGTTACCCAGCCAACCCCACCCCACCCCGCCCTCCTGAAGGTGAGGTGGTCGTGTCACGCCACGCCGCACGACATGTTTAAGATACTGCAGTGTAAAGCATAATTGCGTAATTCGAACAAAACTTACGGCTCCTTTAACACACTTGAATTCCCAGTTCAAGTACACCGCTAAACATGACGAGTAAAAGTGCGCGAGTGGTCGGGGGTGGGTGGGGCTGGCTGGAGGTGTGAGCGTGCCGTGCCGGAGTTATGTTATCGTCCGGGCCGGACCGGATGGGCTCGAGAAATATTTACCCGTTTTCCTCCCTTTCTGCTGGTCAAACAGTGGGCCGTCCCGTCCCGTCCCGTCTCGATCGGCCAGCTCTTCGCCCTGCGATGGTAACTTTAACTTTGAATTGGGTTACAATCGCGGCAGTTCGTATCGCACTCGGGACACCTTCAACTTAAACCCGCGGCTGTTTTCCATTGCACGTTTGTGGGTCTTCATAGTCACATCGACCACAATGACGGAAGGGGAAAGGGGGCCTAACCGAGGGGGGTCCCCCGGCGGCCGCCCCGCCCCCTCTCCAAGCGGGTGTGTAACGAGTTCCGCGAGTATACGTGAATATCCGCGAGTATTACCAAATATCTTGCGCGTATACCACGAGGTTTTTTTTAGTAGGGGACCCCCACGGGCCTGACACTTAAACAAAATTTCAATATCCATAAAAGCAGGAATATTGATTACGGCCTCAGACTACGGATCCCGTCTTTTTATTTTGCCAGGACCCACGGGAAATATTTTTTAGCAGTGTCCTGCCCTGCACTTATCGAGCGGAGCGGCCTGGCCGGCCTGCATGCGCTCTGCCCGCCCCAATTGTTTGATATTTATTCAGTGATGAGTAGGCGCGCTGGGCTGGGCTGGGCTGGCTGCGCATGTACCCCCGCCCCGCCCGGGCGCGCCCCCTCGCCCGGCCCCTCACCAGCGCTTCCTGTTTCCTCGCGGCCCCGCCCCGCCCCGCCCCGCCCCGCCCCGCCACCACGCCGCCTGCTTGTTCATGTTCGCGGCAGACGCGCATCTCGACATTGCGACGCTTTGGTGTCCCGAAATGTACCGCGGCGCGGCGGGGCGGGGCGGGTCCGCAGGGCGCCGCCCATACGCGCTCAGCGAGCGGCTGCTCTGCATGGATCTCGCCGGCGTTCGAAGAAGAGAGATGATTGTGCCACAAACTCTCCCTGGAAACCCGAGTAACGTCGCTCCGCTTGTCGGTCTGAAAACTTCCATCACTCGTCCGCTTCCCTACGAGAACTCTCGCCCCTTTACTTGTTCGAGTGCGCGACTTGTGCACGTGTGCACTGTGAAGGGGCTCCCAGCGCCGGTGCCGCCGCTGTGCACTGCCCGACCCTGGGGGGTAGGCTGTACGGCATGCAGGTCTGCGGGCGGGTTGCCTACTCGCCCGGCCGTGAGGCGCCGTGCCGTGGCGGTGCCGTGGGCTAGCGATCTGCCAAGGATTATTGCTGCTTGAAATGGATGGAAGTTGTCGCGATTATGAGGGGACGCGACGCGCGTGCAGTGCCCCGGCCCCTGGCGCCCCGTGGCGGCCGGGCCGGGCCGGGCCGCGCGCAGCCCAGCTCATTATGTACCGCGCCATTATGATAGCCCTGGCCTGACGGAAAGGTCCCGAGTACCTCCTTCTTACATAATTGTACGAGAATAACGCTGGCCTGCGGTTTCGCCACGCGCTGCGCGCCCGCGCCCGCGCCTCGGCCCTGCACCCCTCGCTCGCGAATAATAGGAGCCGGTAGTGGAGCGGAGCTGTACCGCCGAAAACCACACGCCACCGCTCCGTACCGCGTAGCGTAGCGTGGGGCCCGGCGCGGCCCGGCCCGGCCCGGCCGGAGGAGCCCACCCGGACCCGGAGCTGCAGAGAGAATATCTTTGGCAGTTTCGTAACAATGGCACTGGCGGGGCGGGGCGGGGCGGGGCGGGGCGGGACTGCCTGTGCCACGCCCATCAGGCTGCTGTTTCCCGAACCCTTCTCCCTCCCGATTGGAGCCCACCGCGGCGCCATATATGTATAGTACAGACTGACTGCGTACACACGATGCGTACGAAAAGTTTTATATCCAGTCAATGTGTTGTGATTTTACGTAGTTTGCCAGCGGTGGTTGTTCGCCGATGTACTTGTCATGCACATTCGGCTTCGTGGGTGTTCTTCGATGTCTGCCTGCCTAAAGAGAGAAAATGAAACCTGTCACGCACTGCAAAGTACATGCGTGGAAAATAACAAACAAGTCTTTTTGTTCTTACTTTATCATCATTATTATTATTTTAAAGTCCGAGCCTGAGTGTGTAGCGGCGTGTAGGCCGTGAATAATATGTTCACCCAAGGCCCTCCCCTCGGCTCGTCTCCAGCCTCCTCCTCCTCGTCCTCCTCCTTGGGTCACCGCCGCGCCTTGAGCCGGTGCGTCCCAAACGACCAAGGCGTGGCGCGGCGGGGCCGCAAGAGCCACACCCTCATGTAAAGAGACGTAAGACGAACGTTAAGAGGATGAGGGGGGGGGGGGGAGCGGTGAGGCGCGGCGCAGGCCCGCCGCCGGGGCCACACCCTCCGCGCCTCGCCCCGCCCCGCCCCGCCCCGCCCCGCCCCGCCCCGCCCCGCCGGAGGTGGAGAGATGACGGGACAGAGGGGCCCAATGCACTCTCAAGGCCGCGCCGCCGGAGAGAGAGAGAGAGAGAGAGAGAGAGAGAGAGAGAGAGAGAGAGAGAGAGAGAGAGAGAGAGAGAGAGAGAGAGAGAGAGAGAGAGAGAGAGCATAGTAAAAGAAAGAGACCGAGGGATAATAATGCTATGCATGCATGCAGCAGACTGCACCGCACTCGAAATAAAAAGAATTCAAGTCGCGTCGGGTCGGGATAAGATGAGAGGGTGGAGGGGGGGGGGGGCGGCAAAGGCATCACATGCGGCGGATGTCACACGAGATGCTTGGGAACTACAAGTAGTACTCGTCGGTCGACACACACTGCGTATTTCGAGGCGACCGCAGATCTGGAAGGATTTTTGCTCGGTGGGCACGGTACGTACTCGTTAGTGAGCAGCCTGGATATGAGGGCGTAAGTTTGTCGTTTGGTCGCCACAAAATTACGGCAAACTTAAGTCGAACAAACGACAAACATACGTCAAAAACGACAAAGCAACGGCAAACAGGTTTCGCATAGTTTTAACGTACTTATGACGTTTTAAGGCGGTAAAAGTGACCCTTTTCAAGTGAAAGGGTGGCGTGAAAACATGGAAAATTTTTGCGGCAGTAAACGTCCCGAAGGAGGTTGCGGGTCCCGCCAGGCACAGGGCTTTTATCCCCCGTGGCAGCCAACAACTTCGGTGTTGTTCTGGGAACCGGTGCTTTTCTGACTGCAATCCTATCGCGCAATTCGACAGATTTGATCCCCGTACTGCCAGGGCGGGGGGGGGGGGGGGGGGGGATCTATCAACCCTTGCACCAGAATATGATGGACAATCATAATACACCATACGAAACATTGCTCGAAGAAAGTAAAGGAGCCGTCAAGGGTGACGTGAATATCTTTACTGACCGGCTGCCCAACGACCTGGTAAAGGAGGGCATAAAGCTGCACGCCAGGCCGGACCGGGGCGGCGGCTCTGTAACTTCCCGGGGCTCGCTGCCGAGTTACAGCGTTTTTGAGCCGGTAATAACGAAAGATAAGATTCATTTCGAGCGGCCCTGCTGGCGGGGTGTTTAAACTGGGTGGTCTTCTGGGCCTTGGAGAGCCAACACCCGAGAGATCTGGGCCGATAGTAGCGCCGTAGAGCGCGGCGTGGCGTGGCGTGGTGTAGCGGCAGCGCCAGGGTCACAGCCGTGCCCGGCCCGCGGCCCGGCCCGACGAATTTATCACCAATTATTTTCTTCCCTCTGGTGAGTAGAAGTAAAAGGTTCACGATCAAGGGCGCCCCGCCCGGCGCTGCGTTGGTGGCGGGCAGGCGGGGAAGGGGGGGGGGGGGAGGCATGCGCGTATTATTTTTGCCACACCTGTATGACCCCCAAGTGTCATTGGCCCCCCGCCCGTGGCCATGCACTCGCTAGAGAGGTTCAACTCCATGACTGTTTCGAACTGTTTCAACAGTGGTACCAGAATCTTAAAACAGTGGTGCGTTCTGTCCATCTCCACTCACAACGCGCCTAACGTCTTAAAATGTTATGAGCGTCTACGACTCACCGGCAGCGTTAGGGCCAATGCTCCTTATTGCTTCGCTGATGACGTCTCTTTTACTTCTTCGGCCCGTGCGTAAAACGATGCAGCGTACACAGGGCTTTGGTTGTTTTTGTGGAAGGGGTCATCCTTGACGCAACGGCCCGGCGCCGTGGGGCCCGGCCCGGGAGGCGACGAACGTCTTGCGTGAAGAACAAACCAAAACTGCAGCACGGCTGGCGGGGCGTGGTGGGAGGGTGGGAGGTATGCCGGGCACAACTTTTTCTCCTTCACCCGAATGCGTTCCGTCCGATCGATGTGCGCTTTCCGCCCGCGGTTCTGGCCTGTAGCTTTGGCTTTCGGAACGGTCTAACTACTTGAAAGGAAAGGAATCTTTGCTGTGGTGCAGCCGTCGGAGGGAAGTCCTAATGGTGGCGGGGCGGGGCGGGGCGGGGCGTGGCGGGGCGGGGCGGGCGCTTACCGCCTTTCCCGTGCGGAGCGGCGCGGAATTCATTTCCGTGTTTGAGTATAGGAAAAAACGGGTGGCCTGGCCTGGCCTGCCGGCGCCCGCGAACCAAGCCCGTCCCGCCCCGTCCCGCCCCGCCCCGCCCCGCCCGGCGCGAGGGAGTTCTTCTTGAAGGCGTTCCGCTCCGTGCCGGGTGGGGCGTTGCGTGCGGTGCGGCGGCTGGCGGGGCGGGACGGGGCGGGGTGGCGTTCCCACACGACCTGGGCTGCTGTTGCTGCTCCTGCTTCTTGTTTCTTGGTGGTTTTTCTTGTGCATTTCGCAGGGATCGGCTGCTCTGGAAACCTTAGTGTGAGACTCACTAACTCTTCTTGTGTAGGACCGTCCGACACAAGTGCTGTGAAAACAAAGGTGTCTTAGCGCCTTTTGAAGATGCTATTTATTTAATGCCTCTTAAAAAAAACTTCCGAAGGCATTATTTGTTAACGCCATTTAATGCAAGTGCACGCGCTTATACTCACACCTAACGGTGGAAGACACGCTGCCTCACACCAAAAGGTACAGAGCACGTTGTTCATCTACCAAAAAGTGTTAGCCTGTCTCTCAGTAAGCCTCAGTGACTAGACTAGACTAAGGTTTCCAGAGCGGGACGCCAAGACAAGACAGTCCAAAGTCAGTCGGCTCTCGCAGAGTCCGTCCAATCTAGAAGGCGACGAGATAGCTAAAGCGGCGAGGGCGAGTCGGCCGGCGTCAAACATCAAGGCGGATTCTTCATCCCCGACAAGAGAGCGGCGGGGTGGCGCGGGGCGGGGTGGAGCGGGGCGGGGCGGGGAGGGGCGGGGCGGGGCGGGGCGGGGCGGTTGAAGGGTAGGTTCAAGCGGGCCACACCGCCGCGCCCCGCCCCAGCCGAGGGCAGGGAACACTGAGAAAAAAATTTTCCCCCTAGCATAAACTGTTGTTTAATGCTACTAAACTATTTGTCCGCAGCCATTAAAGCCTTATTGGTGCGTGGCAATAAACTTTAACGAAACTGCTTCTAAACCTTTCAGTCTGGGGACTAAAAACCTTGGCGCTCAGGGCTAAAATAAATTTTTCTCAGCGTAGCTTGAGCCCGACCGGATGGCCATCGCATTGTAAACAGTCACTCCCTCCCTCCCGCCCACTCTGTCCAAACTCTGTGATTAAGACTGGCCTCTATTTGCTGAACCGAGACCGCCCGGCCCGGAGGGGACTAGCAGCGCGGACGCGCCGCGCCGGGCCCCGCAGATTTGGTCGCCACTCGCCAAACGGGACAATCGTTCACCCCCACCCCACCACCCGACTTCATACCGCAGCTCATCGCTCACACTGTCCTGTTTTATTTTTGTTTGTTTTTTATTATGTTATTGTTTTATTTTTTGAATTAAGGAAATGTTTCTGAAATAAAATAAAAGAAATGTTTTCCTTGATTTATAGAAAAATTACTATAATATCGAAAAAGTTTACTTAAAAGAATGGAATTTCTTTGGACCAAGGCAAAACTTCTCTTCGTTTGTCAAGGAAACGCTTTTCTAAAGCATGAGTCACCGGCGTTTAACGTTTTATCACGAGCCTTAAGACTTTGAAATCGGTCGATTCATTTACAATGCAAAAATGCTGTCTATTATCTGTATACAGCTATCTCGTAGCTCAGCAGCTAAATCCTACTTTAGCTGTACAGTTAATTTTTTTTTTCCTGCAGCCAAGTTTTTGGTACTGTCCGAGTGGTCAGTTAGGTCGATAAGCACGGATCTGATTTTTTGGCGTGTATCATATTCGATTTTGCCATTCCTTTTTGGTCCTCCGCGAGCCCGCCTACCTGAGCCTGACAGCCCGAAGGCCCAGCCCGCTCCGCCCCACCCCGCCCCACCCCGCCCAGCTCCTCTAGCTTTAGCACAATGCGGGAGCTCTGTGCACACAATGGGACGGAATGCGTTTACTGTCATAATTACCGAACACCACATCGGGGTCCGCCCTCTCAGCCCCGCCGCGGCGGAGCCGTTTGAATAAGATCCATACCCCAGAGTCCGATTACCTCTCCCGCCCCGCCCGGCCCCACCCCGCCCCGCCCCGCCCCGCCCCGTCCCGCCCCGCCCGGCCCCGCCCACCCTGTCTGACGCCCCCAGGGCACATGTCACCCTGCTGCACGCCCGGCCCGACTGTCTGTTCTGTTGTTCTCTCAAGGCTTCGGCTCGGCTCCTCCCCCTGACCCAGAGTGTTTGCGTGCGTGCGTTATGGTTATGGGTATACGTTCTGACCCGACCACGCCCTGCCCCGTAGGCACGCCGATAAGACCCAATATATACTAACGTTACTTAGATCAAAGCGGTTCGAATCGAAAATCGCAGCTAGCGGCAGGACGGGCCGAAGAGGGGGGGAGGGGGGGGGGACATGCTCCAAAGAGGACCTACCGAGGATGGCCCGGGCCCGGGTGGCTGAGGAGCACTGCTCTGGCCGGCACAGTGTCCGCCTTTCTAACAACTTGCGCCCCCTGTTCTGTTCCAGACCTGCAGTTTCCGGTGGATGTCGCCGCCGTGGCCAAGGACCACCCGTTCCTGGAGCAGGACTCGCTGCAGTCGCTCTTCAGGCGGCTGCACGCGCTCAACAGGACCGCCAACATGAAGGTGGACATGCAGGGCCAGGTGAGTCCTCTCCCCTGTACCCCCCGGTGAATCCTCCCTCGTGTTGGAGGAACGGGAAGACGCCAAACTGTATCCAGTACAGGCCCGGCCGCGGGCACCGCCATGGCACTCTGCTGTAGGCAGGCCCGCTACATTGTTTCCTATTTCTTCGCGGACACTTTACTTAGCGCGATCTTGGCGACGGGGTTGACCGGGGTTGACGGAGTAGTTGTCAGAAAAGTCGGCCAACACTACAGATACCCCCCACCACACACACACACACACACACACACACTGAATCGGTGGCCGCACCTGGCCTAAACTTGACCGCAAGTAGAATCAGACCACGAGGGCGAGCAGTATGAGCGGACTTGGGCCTGGCCCGCCGCGCCGCGCCGTCTCACGACGCCCCGCCCCGCCCCGCCCCGCCCCGCCCCGCCCCGCGCGGCTCGAGCGGTGCCGTATCTAGGCCACTGCACGCTCCCGTCCCGACTCCCATTCGCATAGTATTGCCCTCGAGCACGTCGAGCGAGCTAAGGACTCGCTTCTTTTTTCTCGTACTGGAGCGCCCCACTCACTTCGGTTTTAATTTCTGCAGCACTGTAGGACTTAGATCGACTCTCTTTATCTCTCTTTCTCTCTCTTGCTCTCCCTCCCTCCCTCCCATTTCCCTCCCCTGTGATGAAAGAGACAATCATTCATGTGAAGGATGAGTTCCCCTACCCCTACCCCAACATCAGACTGGACTATAGGTGTTCCTTTTTTCCGAGGGGGTATGCACTCGCGTAATGGTCGGGTCACTCTGCCCGTAATAGCAAGCGTAATAGTATGCGTAATAGTATGCGTAATAGTGGCGTAATAGCCGAAATTCTCCGAAATTTGCCTATTTTCGGTTGTTTTGGACTGTTTTTAGCTGAATCCGGATATTTATGAGGCGTAATAGACCGTAATAGACGTAATAGTCGGGTCACAGGTTTTGAGAGTGCATACCCCCTCGCTGTTTTCACTGAAAGCTAATCGGACGAGCGTAAAGATATCCCCCTTTTTGTGAGGGTAGGGGTAGGACGAAGAGAGAGAGAGAGAGAGAGAGAGAGAGAGAGAGAGAGAGAGAGAGAGAGAAGGAGAGAGAGAGAGAGAGAGAGGGGGGGGGGCAGAGAGACCCACGCGGAATATCCAATCGTATGCGAGGCGGGGAATGAACTCATCGGCCATTTGAATAGAATGACGTCTTTCCAGGTCAACCGAATTCACCGGCGTGCGACACGCGCGCGCGGCGGAGGGGGGGGAGGTACTGAGGGTGCGACAGGGACGGAGCATGCATGCACTACCGTTTAACATGGAGTTTCGTGCGACTGCGAAAGAGAAAGGACGAGGCGAGGGCGGGCTGAGCTCTAATGATGCTCTCTCCCGCCCCCCATCCCCTCTGCCCCTGTTGCGCCAGTAAGTCGACCAATGGGGTCGTCAGTACAGCGCACCCCGACGCGCACCGCGCCGCCCTCGCCTGCACTTTAGGGTCTCACGATCGCTGCCCCACCCTGGCCCGCGGACCGTGGGGCTGTCTGCAAGATGTCGCCGAGTCGTCGGCCGCAGGCGAGGCGGGGAAGGGCGGGGCGGCGGCCCGGGCTCGCCCGCGAAGCGTATAGGTTTCCGGTGACGAGGCGCGGGCCGGGCGGCGTCACCCCGGCGCGGCGCGGTGCGGCGCCTCACCCTCGCCTGCCGGAGCAGCAGGCGGAGGCGCTGGTGCTGGCGCTGGCGCTGACCTGGTGCTGAATCACCACCCGGGCCCGGACTGCGCGACACGTAACGCCGGCCACGCCCCGCCACGCCCGCGCCGCCACTCACTGAACGCGCTGAATCAAAAACTGGCGGCCTGGCCGGAGGTGCGGGGCGGGGCGGGTTGGCACTACCACCGTGCCCGGTGGAGTGGGGCCTGCGGCGCGGCCGGCGCTTGTCACGTGGTACACACACGCGGCCCGGCCGGACGCGAGGCGAGCTCTAGGTCCTTCTGCTCATGAGGAGAGGAGGGCGTCCTTGTGGGGCAGATGTAACTGGCGGTCAGGTGAGGTCGGGCCGGGCGCGCGCAACCGAGGCGCTGCAGGGCAGCGGGAGGAAGGTGTCGGTAGAGTACGCGCCGGTCTGCTAAGGCGTTGCCTGTTGCCTGAAAGGTAGGCGCAGATGCAGCTCGCTCCATTGCCCTGTGTTGAGGCTACTTTTCGCCTACCATTCTGGGTACACCGGTGGCTGCAATGTCAGAACAACCATGTATTCTTTTGCACACCTTGGTGTGTTTTATTCCCCAAAGAGGCGGCTGGACCGCGTGATTCAGCGATGACTGGCCAGACTGAGCGGGGCGGGGCGGGGCGGGGCGGGACAGACCTACACCGTTATTACGTAACCTCGACCGCCTCCGAACGCCCCCCTCCCCCTGATCCGCCGCCTCGCCACGCAATGCACCGGGCGCACGCCGCGCACGCAGCTCCGCGGGCGGGGCGGGGCGGGGCGGGGCGGGGCGGGGCGGGCGGGGCGTGCTGCTGATGACGGCCCGTGATGTCTCTATTCTCTGCCGACCCTTTGGCGCCCGCCCCGCCCCGCCCCGCCCCGTTCCGCTGCACTCGCACCGGTCCGGGCTATCAAGGCGCGGAGGCGATGTAACGCGTGAGCGCGGCGCCCTGCCTCCTGCCTGCCTGTCTGTCTGCGGCTACACTGTTGGAGGTTTTATCTCTGAAAGGCTGCCGCAGCAGGTCTTCTCTGAAAGGCACAAACGAGGGACTCTGACTTTTAGGCGCACAACTGAAATAATCGAGGTGGTGCATCGGGCCGGGCTCCTCCACAGCCGAAACCTCGCGAGCGCTCCGTGGGTCCTATGCTGCGCGCCGGGCAGGCCGGCCGCACCGCCACGCAGGAGAGGGCGTTGAATGTGACCCAGCTGACGTGAGCCCCGGCCCCGGCCCCGGCCCCGGCCCGTCCTCACACGGTTTCCATCACCTAATGTCTCCCTGCCTCGGTCTGGGTTACAGGGCGACGAGTCGGACGAGGACGACCACTGCGCGCTCAGCGAGAACTGGACGTTCCAGCCCGAGTCACGGCGCTGGTCCCGGGTGTGCGACGTGAGCGCCGAGCACGCGGAGCGGCTGCAGGCGCTCTCCGCCCAGGCGCACCAGCAGGGCGGCCGGGACGCGGACAGCGGCGGCGGCGGCGGCCCGGAGACGCCACCTCAGGTAAGGGTCCCATCTTGATTTGTTCCAGACAGTTCTTTGCGGCTGTCTTTACCCGAAGGTAAAAGTGTCCTGTTATGAAAGGTAAAAGTATCCCGTTTTGATGCCACATTTTCGCTGTCTAAAGAATAATGTGGAACTTTCAAGACATTGCTTATTCCCTGCTTTACTCCAGCTCTCCGGTTGACTTGATTGCAGGTGCAGAAGCCGTCACAGCTGCTGCAGGTGCCGGGTGCGGGCGCGGGTGGGCGGCCAGACCCGCGGCCGGCCCCGGCCGTCACCCCGGACCCGCCCTCGTCGCCGGGCGGCTCGTCGCGCGTCGGCACCCTGGAGCCGCTGGCCGTGGAGCCTGTGGAGGGCGGTGACGGCGACGTGGTCATCTCGGCCGTGCGCTTCGGCAGCCTGCCGCTGGCGGGCATCGGCGGCCACGGCCTGCCCACCGAGTCGGACCTGCTCGCCGTGCGCTTCCGCCGCTCCGGCTCCGAGCGCCTGCGGGACGGCGCCAAGGCGCTGCTGCGCCGCATGGAGTCGCTCAAGACGCGGCGCCGCAAGCGCCAGCACCGCGAGGGCGTGGTGATCGGCAGCCCGCAGGTCCTGGACGTGGCCACCATGCAGCAGCGCATGCGCGACCTCAACTGCGTAGACGTGTCCCCGACAGAGCAGACGCCGCCGTCGCCGTTCGCGCCGCAGCCGCCGCCGTCGCCGGGGGGCAGGGCGTCGCCGTCGGCGTCGCCGGACCACGGCAGCGCCACCAGCGGCAGCGGCGCCTCACAGGTGGGAGCACAAGGCGGTTAAGATACTAGCCATTTTCGAGCTTAGACTTGAAAAATTACGTGGGCCACAGGTGAAAAGGTGAAAACTTTGCGGCGCTTCGGAAATTGTCCGCTATGGGGTTCCACTACATGTGTAGCCTTTGCGCGCCCGGTCCCCTACATGGCAAAGTATTTGTAGCACAGCTCGATCTTGTCACCGGTAGCTTTGCTTCGTGGCCACACTATAATCAATGAGTGTGTACCGAGATATGATTATTGCTAGTTGAACACGTTTACCAATACCCCGCCTTGAGAACTTGAAACATAGTTCGCCATGGCAACTTTTGGGAGTCCCTCACGGGACCAATAACTTGACTCATTCCCACATTGCTCACAGGGGTCGCTGTCGAGGTCTTCGCGCTTCACTCGCGCCACCCGCCGCCTCCTGAGCCGCGACAACACGGACCCGGGCGCGGGGGCGGGCCAGGCGTCGCTGTCCGACTCGGAATGCCAGCCGACGTCGCACGGCGCGCACGCGCACAGCTGGCGCCCGTGCTACCTCAAGGATGCCAATAGCAACAACACCAAGGTGCTGGACGTGCTGGTGGCCGGGGCAGCGGGGACCGCCAGCACCACGGCGACGCTGGCCGACCCTGGGGAGGAGACCACGACGCGGAAGAGGACGGCGAGCGAGCGCGGGGGAGGCGGCGGCCAGGGCCTGCTCGGGCCGCGGCCGCAAGGGGGGCACACCAGGACGGCCAGCCTGAGGGACAGGGAGGGTCAGCGCTACAAGGTTCAGCCGGGCTTCCGAAGAGGTGCGAAAAATCAAACGTATCTTAATTTGAATGAGTATTACGTTGATTGTTGCATGCTTCGGCTAATATCTTAATAGTCTGCAAGGTCACGTGTAATCAATCAAGTTGTGCACTACGTTGTCTCCTGCAGGCATTTCGGTGGAGAGCGGGCACACCGTTCACCCCACGCCCCCGTCGTCACTCGTCCCGCCCTCCCCGGTTAGGACGAGCATCATCCCCAGTACTCCACTGGGCACCCCTGTCGGCTCCGCGCCTCTCCTGGACGATGTGATGAGGGTCAGCACCTACGACAATGTCCCCCCTGCGCCGTCCTCCTCGCCGGGATGCTCGCCCTCGCCGACTTCCCCCAGGGCCCTGCATGCCCTGCAGGCGCTGCAGGCCCTGCAGGCTCTGCAGCAGGCACAGCAGCAGGCACAGCAGCACGGTAGGCTGGCTCACAGCCTCACAGCGTGCCCCACCCCGGACCGCTCCCCTCAAGGTAGTACTGTCTCTGTTTATTGCGTCTTAGTGGTGCTCGGTTACACTGTCAACTCAAGGGTGAGACTGCTATGTGTTACCTAATGTAGAGCACACTATGCCCTCCAATAGGCAACTTAATGTATCCCTCTGCTTGATATAGGTAGGTGCATTATACAGAGCACCGTGTGCTCTACATTAGCAGTCTCTACAGCAGTCTTTCACTTGATTTAATGTTGTAAGTTCCGGTCATGCTACAATATCTTACCACTTTTTGCAGATATCTGGATGGCCTCCTCAGAGCTGTCTGCTAGTCATGATTCCAATAGCACGTTGGCATCCCAACCGGACAGTGAAAGGGAGGACAGTGAGGGAAATACCACCAAACACAGGTACCTAAAGTCAATGGTTGGCCAAATCTGACCAGAAATAGGTACCTCTGCTCCCATGTCATTTCTCTATTTTTCTCTTTAGGGGGGCAGTTGTTCGCTGGCACAGCTTTCAACGAGGGTCGTCTGGAAGGCCAGACTCACTAGGTCCGATTGGTCCTTCCCCTGGACGTGTTTCAGTCAGTGCTCTATCTTGTGGCCAGCTCCTGGTGCTCAGAAAGCTAGCTCTTCTGAGACTTACAGCTTGCATGGAAAGATACTGCCCTACCCACCGTACTGGCTGGAATTGGGAACTGCCAAAGTTCATCCGTAAAATTAAAGCACCTGATTACAAAGGTATTTATATTATAACTATTTTTATTTTTTGTATATATTTTTATTTATCAGATTATTCTTGACTTTACCATATATTTATGTTTCTCCTCTGTCCAGATAAAACGGTTTTTGGGGTACCACTTTTATTATCACTGCAAAGATGTGGACAAGCTTTACCACCAACAATACAGAAAGCCCTTCGCTGGCTTAGGACAAATGCTCTTGATCAAGTTGGACTTTTCCGCAAGTCTGGGGTACGATCACGAATTCAACGCTTAAAGACTGCTGTAGAAACTCAAGGAGAGGCTGTTTCCTTTGATGGGCAACAAGCATATGATGTTGCTGACATGGTGAAACAATTTTTCCGTGAACTTCCTGAAGCTCTTCTTACCAACAAATTGTCTGAAACCTTTATCTCTATTTTCCAACGTAAGTTTAATTTGTTATTTAATTTAACTAATCTTTCCCAGTAGCTTTGTAATTTATGTATTAAAATTTTTATTGCAGATGTACCACAAGGTCAGAGGGCAGAGGCAGTCAGCTGTGTACTCTTACTGTTACCTGATGAGCACAGAGAGGCTTTACACGCACTCCTGGAGTTCCTAGCAACAGTTACGACTAGGGCAGATGTGAATCAGATGTCAGCCAGCAACTTAGCAG
Organism: Frankliniella intonsa; assembly: GCA_033675135.1. Taxonomy (NCBI): domain Eukaryota; kingdom Metazoa; phylum Arthropoda; class Insecta; order Thysanoptera; family Thripidae; genus Frankliniella; species Frankliniella intonsa. The sequence continues at coordinate 10,763,370 of CM066253.1, forward strand.
TTTGTTTGGCACCCTCCTTACTTAGACTACATCACCACTCACCTACTTCCTCATCACCATCATCACCTGCTGGACGGTCAACCTCAGCAAGCCCTAGAAGAAGAAATAAAAGCATTGGAGCACCTGATCCAAGGGAATTGAGCGAAAATCGTGCTGCACATGACTGTGTTCTTCACCTTATTCGGTGCCATAGAGATCTTTTTTCTGTATGTTGTTCTTTTCATACACTGCCATCCGCTTATTTTAGTTGATGAACTTGTTCTCATGGTGACACCTCCTTTTAATTTTGTTTTCAAGGTAACTGAGGAAACTTTGGCTCAATGTCATTTTACTTACATGGAAGAGAGTGTGCCTGTGGCTCTAGAGGAGCTTGGTTCAGAGCTCAATCAAGATTGGCGAGGATATTTATATGCATGTGTCAATGCTCTGCTTAGAGAAGCTCGAGATCGGTAAAGTTCCTTTGTGTCCCTTCCAAAATTTTTATCTTAAATATTCTTAATATTTTTAATTTTTGATTTATTGGTAACACTTTTTTTTCCAGAAGTCGTGGCTGGGTGACCGTTAATGGTGGACCAGAACCATCTGTTGATGTTGCATACCGTAAAGTGGGTGATGGACATCCTTTAAGATTGTGGCGTGTGTCAACTGAGGTTGAAGCTCCTCCTGGTGAACTACTCCAAAGAGTTTTACGAGAGCGTCATTCCTGGGATCAGTCTCTCTTAAAATGGCGAGTTGTTGCTCGACTGTCAGAACAGACTGAGGTATTTCAGTATGTATGTGCTGATATGCCACCTCTTCCAAACAGAGACTTCTGTGTTGTGAGGTAACCATTGCCTCAAATTCTGGATTATTTGCTTTTTAGTTCATACACCTGTTTACATCAAAAAAATCATCTCTTCTAGATCATGGAGATCTGATTTGCCTAAAGGAGCCTGTGTAGTTGTAGAGACTTCAGTAGAACATTCAAATGCCCCGCTTCTTCCTGGTGGAGTGCGTGGGATTGTGCTAGCCAGCAGATATCTAATTGAACCTTGTGGATCAGGGAAGTCAAGAATAATGCATTTATCAAGAGTTGATACCAAGTAAGCTAGTATAATATTATCATTAAAAATCATGGATTGCTTGTTCAATTTTATTTTTAGTTTCCAACATTATAATTTATTTTTTAATTAGGGGGCGCACACCAGAGTGGTACAACAAGAGTTATGGATATTTATGTGCCCAGCATCTTGCAAGAATTCGGGCATCTTTTCGACATAATGCAGAAGGACCAGAGAGCAAGGTCTGACTGTTAGCCCCGGCCTTGCAGGCTCCTTCCCAATCATGGGATCGCCTACAAGGCCACTCTCCCACTCAGTCACCTGCTCGAACTCTGACCTGCCTCCAGAGCCATTCCTCCAGCCGGGCTGATCTACTGCAGGTTGATGAAGAAAGTAGTGATGTTTCTGATTAAAATTCATAAAATGACCATCACTGTATATCACATTATCAACTTTTATCATAATAAGGAGTCAAACATTGTTGATGTTATTGTGTTTTGTACATAGTGCTTGTCAGTAAACAACTTCTATAATTCTGTGATGCATTACTACAAAAGATCTATGTACAAATTTTTGTTTTTTTAAAATATTGTTTTGTAAAGTTTTGTTATTTTGCAGTTTGATTTATGGCTCTGCTGTAATGTGGCTTGGGCTGCATTAAATGTACAAATTGTCGGTACATCATTAAGAATACTATGTAATACTAATGAGATATACAATCCTAACACCTAACGTAGCCATGTATATGAGCAAACTGATGTTATTAGTCACAGTTGAACCCATGTATAGTTCATTACATAAGTCCTTTTACCCTATAATATTTTCTACAGTTATATATTTCTGCTTTTCCCCATGTGATTTTAGCTTAATTTGTATTTTAATGATTGTTGTGTATTTCTAAAGTTTATGAAATGTATTCTGTAAGAATAAGTATGTGAAAATTCTTTAAATACGTAACATGACCCAGATAGAAATGTTTACTTACCATGTGAACTTTTAGTTTTAATTTTAACTGATAATGATGCCTGTTCTTTCTGTTCTCAAGATGCAAAACATTTGGGGATATTTGTATATTGCCTGTACCAAAACCAATACGTTTTCAAAAATCGGTGTATAAAATACCTCATTTTGTATGTATGTGAATAAATTTCCTGTGGGAGAGGTATCTATCAGTGAGCTAGTCAGAAAGTGCAGTATGAAAAGAATGTGCAAACGATGGGATATTGTTTTCTTTTAAGTAACTCAGGGATGTGAAGATCAGAACTTTGATTATGGAAAGTGTAGGGAGTGTGTTGAGGGGACCATATAAGGTTTTGCCATAAACAAATTAATAACTTCCCGTTAGATGTGTGAATTAAATTTTAAGTTTGGTAAAACAAAAAGCCATGTTTACTTACTTACAGTACTTCTGTTCTGAGACCACACACATTATTCCTTGCATTTGTAGTGGCGAAAAAAAGAGAATGTTACAATAGATTCATAATCAATTTATTTACAAATGTTTAATTATCTGATTTATGTTTCAAAGTCTGGAAACCAATGACCCTATGTGTAGACCTTTCTGCTTTGGGCGTTGATCTTATATATTTTTCGTAAGTGCATTAAAGAATGATATTTTGTATCCATGATAGCTCGATTTTATCTTATTCCAGTCCTCTTCCATCTCTCCATGCGGGAGCGTTACCGCGGCCGGCCAAGAGATGGCGTTTCAGGGTGGCGGAGCGGAGGTCGCGTTTGCCGGTCCCGTCCATGCGGTAGGTAGGGATTCCAGTTCGCACCGCCACAAGGTGTGCGTCACGACAGCCTAGTGGTATCGCCCTTTCCCCCCGTCCCAATACCAACTAGGCTGTCGAGACGTTTTGCGGATTCGATCCCGACCGGTTCTTCTTTTTTTTTTTTCGTTGTAAACGCTGGCTCTCGGACAAAGTAACCCTCGGAGATCGGTCTAGGGATACATTAGAGTGCCCCTGCCCACCTCAGTCATATTGGAGGAGTTTAAAAAAAAAAATACGGGCGTGACTTGAACCTGCAAAACGTCTCGCCAGCCGAGATGATTTGGGAAGGGGGGAAGGTGCGTTAACCATCTCGGCTGGCGGGACGCACTCCTCAAGGCGGTGCGAACTGGAATCCCTATCTGCCACATGGACGGGCCCGGCAGAGGCGACTTCCGCTCCAACTCCGTTCATGCCTCTTGGCGCCGAAAATGGCCGGTAGATAGGGATTCCAGTTCGCATCGCCGAACGGTGTGCGTCCCGCCAGCCGAGATGGTTAACGCACCTTCCCCCCGTCCCAAATCATCTCGGCTGGCGAGACGTTTTGCAGGTTCAAGTCTCGCCCGTATTTTTTTTTTTTTTTTTTTTTTTTTTTTTTTTTAACTCCTCCAATATGACTGAGGTGGGCAGGGGCACTCTAATGTATCCCTAGACCGATCTCCGAGGGTTACTTTGTCCGAGAGCCAGCGTTTACATCGAAAAAAAAAAGAAGAACCCTTCGGGATCGAATCCGCAAAACGTCTCGACAGCCTAGTTGGTATTGGGACGGGGGGCAAGGGCGATACCACTAGGCTGTCGTGACGCACACCTTGCGGCGGTGCGAACTGGAATCCCTATCTACCGCATGGACGGGGCCGGCAAACGCGACCTCCGCTCCGCCACCCGGAAACGCCATCTGTTGGCGGACCGCGGTAACGCTCCCGCATCATCTTCGAAAAACGCGAGAAAAACGCGAAAAAATACGCGATTCTACCCGGAGGTCAGCAGGAGCGAGGAGGTAGCCTCCAGTGCAAGTGTGCATTCTCCGGTTCCAGGTCGGCCGACAGATGGCGCCACCATGCGTTGTTGTTGCGCGCTAGGCCTCGACAAGGCAGAGCCTATAGGGCCTAGTCCAAGTACTCTACGCCCGGTTGAGCAATTTCGTCCTCGACCAATTCTCGGCGCGTTACTTATGCGCACGAATTTTTGTTTCGATCATCTTTATGATGAGGGAACCATATTATATTGCTAACAAGACGTTGGCTCTCGATTCTGACATTGAAACGTCAAATAACCATGTCCAAGTTTTTCGAAGTTTGGTGGAAGGGTGGGTGTTAGATTCACAACCAACTCCAGTCCAGGGTGTTTGCAGATTAAACATAGGAAATGCTTGAGATTGTCAACAAGGAAAATTCGTGCCCATAAGTTGCGCATCTCGAGTTGGTTGGGCAAAAAATTTCCCTCCGCGCGAAGGAAATTTGGACTAGGCCCTATAGGCTCTGCGTTGTCACGGGCTAGCGCGAAACAACAACGCATAGTGGCGCCATCTGGTGGCTGACCTGGAACCGGAGAATGCACACTTGTACAAGAGGCTACCTCCTCGCTCCTGCTGACCTCCGGATAAAATCGCGTTTTTTTCGCGATTTTTGAAGGCGCTGTGGGAGCCGTTTCCGCGTCGGCCAACAGATGGCGCCACCCTGAAACGCCATCTGTTGGCGGACCGCGGTAACGCTCCCGCATCGTCTTCGAAGAACGCGAGAAAATCGCGAAAAAATACGCGATTCTACCCGGAGGTCAGCAGGAGCGAGGAGGTAGCCTCCAGTGCAAGTGTGCATTCTCCGGTTCCAGGTCGGCCGACAGATGGCGCCACCATGCGTTGTTGTTGCGCGCTAGGCCTCGACAAGGCAGAGCCTATAGGGCCTAGTCCAAGTACTCTACGCCCGGTTGGGCATTTTCGTCCTCGACCAATTCTCGGCGCGTTACTTATGCGCACGAATTTTTGTTTCGATCATCTTTATGATGAGGGAACCATATTATATTGCTAACAAGACGTTGGCTCTCGATTCTGACATTGAAACGTCAAATAACCAAGTCCAAGATTTTCGAAGTTTGGTGGATGGGTGGGTCTTAGTTTCCCAACCAACTCAAGTCCAGTGTATTTGCCGATGAAACGTAGCATATGCTTACCAATTTCAACAAGAAAAATTCGTGCGCGTGAGTTACGCATGTAGAGTTGGTTGGGGGAAAAAGTTCCCTCCGCGCGAAGGAAATTTGGACTAGGCCCTATAGGCTCTGCCGTGTCAACGCGTAGTGCGAAACAAAAACGCATCGTGGCGCCATCTGTCGGTCGACCCGGATCCAGAGAACGCACACTTGCACAAGAGGCTACCTCCTCGCTCCTGCTGACCTCCGGGTCAAATCGCGTTTTTTTCGCGTTTCTCGCGAAGACGATGCAGGAGCGTTTATCGGGTCGGCCGATAGATGGCGTTTCCAAGTGGCGGAGCGGAGGTAGCGTTTGCCGGCCCCGTCCATGCGGTAGATAGGGATTCCAGTTCGCACCGCCGCAAGGTGTGCGTCACGACAGCCTAGTGGTATCGCCCTTGCCCCCCGTCCCAATACCAACTAGGCTGTCGAGACGTTTTGCGGATTCGATCCCGACCGGTTCTTCTTTTTTTTTTCGATGTAAACGCTGGCTCTCGGACAAAGTAACCCTCGGAGATCGGTCTAGGGATACATTAGAGTGCCCCTGCCCACCTCAGTCATATTGGAGGAGTTAAAAAAAAAAAAAAAATACGGGCGAGACTTGAACCTGCAAAACGTCTCGCCAGCCGAGATGATTTGGGACGGGGGGAAGGTGCGTTAACCATCTCGGCTGGCGGGACGCACACCTCACGGCGGTGCGAACTGGAATCCCTATCTACCGGCCATTTTCGGCGCCAAGAGGCATGAACGGAGTTGGAGCGGAAGTCGCCTCTGCCGGGCCCGTCCATTTGGTAGATAGGGATTCCAGTTCGCATCGCCGAACGGTGTGCGTCCCGCCAGCCGAGATGGTTAACGCACCTTCCCCCCGTCCCAAATCATCTCGGCTGGCGAGACGTTTTGCAGGTTCAAGTCTCGCCCGTATTTTTTTTTTTTTTAACTCCTCCAATATGACTGAGGTGGGCAGGGGCACTCTAATGTATCCCTAGACCGATCTCCGAGGGTTACTTTGTCCGAGAGCCAGCGTTTACATCGAAAAAAAAAAAAAAGAAGAACCGGTCGGGATCGAATCCGCAAAACGTCTCGACAGCCTAGTTGGTATTGGGACGGGGGGCAAGGGCGATACCACTAGGCTGTCGTGACGCACACCTTGCGGCGGTGCGAACTGGAATCCCTATCTACCGCATGGACGGGGCTGGCAAACGCGACCTCCACTTCGTCTCCGTTCCTGCCCCTTGGCGCGGAAAATGGTCGGTAAGAGATTTCAGTTTGCAAAAACACAAACCAATAAACATAATTGCTAAGGTCATTTGAAATCAAAAAACAACATTGTTTTAACTGAAAACTTTATTTTTTATTCCTTTTTAAAAATTCTGTGTTTTAGAATTTTAATTATATCATGGACAATTAAATATACCTATTGCAATGCTGATGTTGTATACTCATAGAGCTAAAGATACGTCTTTTTCGGAAATGAAAGTTTAAAAGCGAAATTGTTTCATTAATTGAGGGAGGGGTGTCAATTATGTGCATCAATTATAGTTCATGGACAATATTTCATAAATCTCTGACATTTAGTCTCTCGACTGAAATTTCAGTCGCACTTCATTGGCCCCATTATTAATATAAAAATACGATTGCTTTCTGCTATGTACACATATGTTTACGGGTATTGATATAAAATAATATCATGCACAGCCATGAGGATATACCACGCACTAGCGCATAGTTACTCTAAGACAAGAATTATATGCCAGTCAATAACAATTATTGCTATCCACTTTTTGAGCATGCCTTATGTCCTAAACCAATAAGAGTAGACATTGAGGCTGACTTCAAATGCAGTTCAAATTTGGACAATAGCACGATACATCTTTGAAGGTATAATGTCGTAAATGATATATCACATTTCATTTCATGGTAGAGGATTGGCAGCTAAGATCTATTTTCTCCCACACACACATTCACACACACACTTACACATCTGGTTCACACTCAGACACGTACTGATACTGCTAACTGTCAGCACAAATTATCTCTCGTAAAGAATTTCCAACATCAAGTTTCTACTTACAAAAATAATTTTACACAAAAGTATTATATAAATACAGCCTCCTGTCTGGAACCGTTTCCACACCTGCGTCAGGAGATCAACGAATACCTTGCAGAACAGCACTTGCAGGCGCAGCGCACACACAGAAACGCAGACAAAACGGCATACTTAATACAGATCTCATAAGCTAATAATTCCCTGCCCAGAGACCTGGAGGGCGGAGGCGCAGGCGCAGGCGGTGTACGAGTACGAGTGGCACGAAAGGTACAAATGACAATGACACAGTGTTGGCGCGGCGACTGGACGTAGCAGCCGGGCGCCGGGGCGCTGGAGGAAGCCGGAGCCCGCGCCGCGCCGCGGCTCGTCCTGTGGTGGAGGGGCCGGGAGGCTCCTGCAGCGTGGCGCTCGGCTCGGCTCGGCTTAGCTCGGCTCGGCTTAGCTCGGCTCGGCTCGGCTCGGCTCGGCTCGGCTCGGCTCGGTGCGGGTCTCGCGCGCACGCACACGCGCACGCTCTCTCACACCACCTTGGCGACGACCTGAGCGTCCCCGTCGGCCTGGGCGTTGCGCCTCTTCTCCCAGGCGTTGATCATGTTGAGCGGGTAGCACATGACCGCCGAGAGCGTGATGAGGATCCCGGCCAGGTAGAAGGTGTAGTCGTAGCCGCCGGTCGCGTCCTTGAAGGCGCCTGAAACACAGAGAGCGTCACGCGCGTGTCACGACTCGGCGAGGCCATGTCCCTCGTGACGGCCGCGGCCCTGGAAGGCGGACGGCGGGCAGGCGGCATGGGACGGGACGCGGCGCCGCGCCGCGCCGAGGTCGCGGAGGTGCTAAACCTCTCCAGCGCCCGGCGCGGCCTGAACGGCGCGGCGAGGGAAGCGCACATCACTACATGTGTGCACTGTTAATTTAGGGTGCGGGGCGGGGTGGGGGGCGGTCTTACCAGCGATGGGCGTTCCCATGCAGGCAGCCACGCCCTGGAACAGCAGCAGCAGCCCGAAGGCGTTGGTCAGCTTGTCCAGGCCCAGCAGCTCGACGATCAGGATGGACCGGAGGGACGCGAAGCAGGCTGCAAGAAGTGAACAGAAAGTTGTCAGTGAAAAGGAGACACAAAAATAGAAGCAGACGGTGAGAGCTGACAGTGTGCGTAGTTCATACCGATGGCGAGCCCGAACACGGTGGTGTAGGAGAACTGGTAGGCGGTGGCGAGCGACAGGCCCGAGAGCACGGTGCCCACGCCGCCCAGGGTGAGCGACACGTTGTTGATGAGCAGCGCGTTAACGCCCGGCATGGAGGTGAGCACGCCGCAGGCCACACGGGCCAGCGTATTGCTGATGCCGATGGAGGGCACCAGCCACACGGCGGAGGACTCCTCCCACTTACCCTCGACCGCGCGGGCTGAAACACACATGACACGGACCCACGTGTAGCTTATATATCATGGCGGCGGCACCAAAGTGTACGAATGGCGCGTACGCGTCGGTACTAACTTACCCTTGAGATAGCCGAAGGGGACGTAGAAACCCATCATGGTGAAGAAGCCGGACATGGCGAGCACGAGGAAGGTTGGCGAGCGGAGCAGGGACAGGTCCAGCATGGTGTATAGCGTCCTGCGCACGGCCTCGGGGCACAGGCTGCACGTGTGCGACGACTCCTCGGCCAGGTCGGCCTTGGTGGGCAGGCGCGTCACCGACATCGTGTAGTCCAGGGCCGACACCTGCAGCACGCCGCCGAGCCAAGAGGTCAAAGACAAATCACGGTGGGATAGGATGCGCGCGCGCGCGTGTGTGTGTGAGAGAGAGAGACCAGACCAGACCGTCCCGTTTCGTACGACAGAGTTCACGCCACAACATCGAAGGGAGTTGTCCTGCCTGACACATTCTAATTCATAAACGACCAACACGAGTCGCTGATATTGAGACAGGCTGACCTTCACTTTCATCGTTGCAGAGTCATTGATCGTTGTTTACTATGACACACACTCAACGAACTCACACACAGCGTGCGTCACACCCAAGTGAACACTCATTTTCCTCTTACCTTGGAGCCGTACTCGGGCAGGCGCTGCAGGGAGGCGCCGAAGAAGATGTCGTCCCTGTACATGGGCCTGGCGCCGTTGGCTCTGGGCGCGCCGTTGGCGCCGTTAGCCTGGTGCTGGTGTCCCGGCTGCACCCTGCGGCCGCTGTGTGACTCGGACTGGGCGCGCTGCCGCCGGGGGACCACCACCGCCGCCGCCGCGGAGCCGCGCCGCTGCTCGGGGGTCAGCGCCTTGGCGACGCGCGGTGAGGACGGGGGAGTAACGCCATCCTGCAGACAAACGTCAGGTCAGCTGTGGTGTGGGCACCTCAGTGCCCATCCCAAACAGAGTCAAGGAGGGGCGCAAAGGCACACGTCCGCTGCGCTGGCCGGACCGGGACCGGGCGCGAACCGCCCGCAAATCAATTTGTTTCTCGAGGACTTGCGTTGACATGGGTGGCCTGGCCATATTCCACGCCACTCAGCCCCGGTCTGCCCCGGCCCGGGATAGGTTCAAACAAGACTCGCAGCGTAGTCGCGCTGGTAAACACATCGTTTCAGCCTTTTGACGCTCGTTACTCTTGCCCGGGCGAAGCATGGCGTGCTGGATGTAGTGAGGCCCGCGGCCCGCAACACTGCGCGGCGGAAGAAACCGTAGGTGGCCCACCACAATACCGGAAGGATGCCGATTGACCTGATCTTTTCTAAAATGTCTTGACCGGCGGAGCGAGCGCAGGGCGGGCGGTGCCGGGCGGTACGGGGCGACACACGTGTCGGGTAGGGACGGGTAGGGACGGAGCACCGTGAAGGGCAACAGGTCAGGGGCGGGGCTGATCAGGACAGCCCTGCCGCTCTCCTGTTCGGCAAACAGCCGCTCGCCTTACAAGTAACAAGATTATTTTTGAGGCTGGGCGTTTCCCTACTTATCAGGTATAGGGGGCCGGCTCAGTAACAGAGCGCCTGTACAGCATTAGGGTAGGCCAGCCCGCACGGCACGTGTGCGTGCGATTGCCTACCCGCTAGGCGCTCTGGACCCCACCCCAGTCAGAAGCCAGCACTGCACTCACCCTGAGGGGCGCGCTGAGGCGCTTCTCGCTCTTGCTGAGGTCGCCGTTGAGGTGGTTGCCGTGGTGCTGGTGGGCGTGGCCGGCGCCGGCCTTGTTGGGGCTGACGGACACGTCCAGGGAGAGGCACGAGGCCTTGAGCACGCGCGTGGACGAGCCGAGCACCTGCGCGGCCGTGGGGTAGTTGTTGTTGGCGGAGTGGTCGTGCAGGGAGGCGGTGCTGTGGGCGCGCAGCTCTTCGCGGGCGCGCTTGATGCGCTGCAGCAGCGGCAGGCGCTGCTCGCCCGCGCCCTCGCCGCCCTCCTTGGCAGCCGCCGCCTCGGCAGCCTCCAGCTCCGCGGCCTTGACGGGGTCGTACGGCACCTCCACCTTGCTGGGCAGCAGCGGCCGGAAGAGCGCGCCCATCAGCGCCAGCGAGAGCACCATGCCTGGCGGGGAGGGACCAAGGTGAGGAGTCGCAACAACTTCAAACTTTTCGTTAAACCAATGAAAAAATCACGGAATTCATCACTAAATTTACCCTCGTGCAAACATAGCTTCCTAGTGTACCAGGTTCGCCAGTGTGTACTTTTACTCACCGGCCTGCACCATGAGCAGCCCCCTCCAGCCCACGCGCTCCAGGATGATCTCGCACACGGGGCCCATGAGGAAGGTGCCGATGCCGCTCCCGCACACGGCGATGCCTGTGGCCAGGGCGCGCCACCGCTCGAAGTAGAAGCCCGTCGTGATGACAGATGGCACATAGATCATGCCGAAGCCGATGCCGCCGAGCAGCCCGTAGGAGAAGAAGAGGAACTGCACGCTGGTCGCCTGGGAGGAGAGGGCGAAGCCGGCGCCGCCCAGCACCGCGCCCAGGATGGTGACCAGGCGGAAGCCGTAGCGGTTGGCGAGCGCCGACACGAAGGGGCCTGCGCACAGATTGTCAGGTCATGGGTCACGGAGGCGTCCAGCGCGAGGGGAGGGGGAGGGGCCACCGCCGCACCCCACGCCGCGCAGCTCACCTGCCATGAGGTAGAAGCCCGTCTGCAGCGAGCCGACCAGCGCCACCTCGGACTCGGCCACGTCGAACTGCTTGACGAGCAGCGGCTGCAGCATGCCGAACGTGAAGATGATGCCGTCCACCACCAGGTTGCACATGAAGGAGGCCGCCACGATGACCCAGCCCCAGCCTCCGTCCGGCGGCACCACCATGTACGTCGTCATGGTCAGCGGCTCGTCATCGAGGGCCGTCTTCTCCTCCAGGACGTCGTCGGGGACCTCGTTGCCGTCAGCGTCCGTCACGGACACCTGGCAAATTGACATCACAATCATCAACCGTTCGCTGTGTCTTTCGTCTGTCTCGCATATACTAAATCCATACAATTACAACAAGCTTTTCTCCGTTTTCTTACCAAGGTCTCCCTGGGATGGGCGGATACTGGTGTGGGGGTGGCAGGGGCCGTGGGCTGGGTGGACCCGCTGCCCGAGGGGCTGGCGCGGTCGGATTCTTCGCTTTTCTACAGGACAGAAAATTGGTTTAAATAAGCGCTGCCGAGCGGCTTTGGAGAGAAAAGTGTCAATACATGACACGTGACTACTCCTACTCATGTCAACACAGGGCTCTGTGCGACGCTCTAGCTCACCCAGTCATCCTTGTTCATGGAGCCGGAGCTGTTGAGCTGCAGAGCGTCTCCGTAGTCCTCGCCGGGGCTCGACGGGTGCAGCCCCTGCGGGTCCAGGTTCGAATACTGTGACGGCATCGTGGGACCTGCAGATAAACAGGAAGGGCAAAATTAACTCAGGAGAAAGGAAATGTTGCGGGGTTCATGAACTCGCGAAGGGATGAGAGAGGCGCGAGGACCGGGAGGATTGGGGGGGGGGGGGCGGCTGTGGAGCAATGGTCCAGGCCGCCTCATCTCTCGCTGGGGCTTCCCTTGGCGCCGGGCCCGGCCGGGCTGGGGGGGGGGGGCGCCCCTGGAGGTTAGGCCGCCCGCCAGCAGCCGCGCGCGCCGGGAGTGCCTACGTGCGCTGCGGAGGGCGCTCCGCTCCAGCCCGCTGGTGGGGCGGGGCAGGGCGGGGCGGGGCGGGGCGGGGCGGGGCGGGGCCCGAATAGGCCCGCAGCAGCAGGCTCTGCACTCAGTTTTCTCGTCTGGTCCCACACACGCGGCGGGTAAACAACAAATACAGTCGCGGTCCCTCCGCTGCGCCTAGTTCATGACCGCCGCGCCGCGCCGCGCCGCAGCGACCCCGCCCCTCTCCTCTCCTCTCCGCGACAGACATGACTCTCTTTCTCTCCCCGTCCCCATCGATATCCCGTGTTGACATGATGATGTTTTGCATTGGGCCACGAAGACGCGGTGTCGCACTAGCACACAACCAGAGCAAAGCTCCAGCTGGTTGCTCGGGAAGTTTTGCAGCAAACGAAGTGAACTATCCCGCAATAAGGGAATCCTTTTAGTGAGTCGACAGGACGTCACTAAGGCATGCCGGGGCCGTCTTTTTGGCAGCGTTACGCTGCCGGGGCGTTACGCGTTAGGCAGAGTAAAGGGGCCCCCCGGAAGATAAGGTCGCTCCTGCTCCAGACACACGCTGACACACAGAGGCGCACGCCGCAGACACGTGCGCGGCGCGAGCGTCATCCTCGCGGTTATCCTCCTCTTTTTGTTTCATCGTCATTTTGTTTTCCACCTGCCCCAGCCGACCTGGTGATCGGTGGGTGTGTCCGCCCGCCCGAGCCAGCCCGGCCGGTGTACCGGACCGGCCACCCCGCCCCGCCTGGCCACGCGCCGCGAGCCCGCCTCGCCGCGCCTCGCCGCGCCCCACCGCGCCCCGCCGCGCCCCGCCGCGCCCCGCCCCGCCGCGCCCCGTGCAAAACACGAGTTTGGCGCTGCCGGCCGGACGCGGGCTCGGGGCGGGGCGTGTGCCCGCCGGTGCTCTGCATTGTGTCCTTGCGAGCGCCATCCTTGGACCAAAAACACTCGTATTTCAGGAAGCCCCGCTGCCTCCGCCTGTGCGGCACCGCGCCGGGTAACGCCGCGTCATGCCGCGCCGTCAGGCAGACATGAAAGAGCCGCACAAGACAAGGGCGGGGCGGGGCGGGGCTGGGGCGACGATCGCTCCACATTATTATCGAGCACTAGCCAGTGGCCGGGTGCCGGCCGGGTCGGGGCAGCGACACAGCAGTCTGCTCTCATTAAATGTTATCGACACAAACAAAACTGCGAGTCTTACCCGGCCCTGCCCGGCCCGGCCCGGCCCGGGCGCAGTACGGGGTGGGGCGGCTGCCTCCGCCTCCCTCCCCAGGCCGGGCGGGGTAGTCGCCATCGCGCACTGCGCTGGGCTGGGCTGCAGTTATTGGCGTTATCGACTCTTTATGATGTACCAGTGTCGGGGTGACGAGGCGCGGTTATTCCACTTTGGACCGGGGAAGTAATGAGAGGGAGCCGTCGTCGTGCGAATAAGATCAGGGCAGAGATAATGCGTTGTTATTGGCAGATACTATACTGCTCTGGATCGCCGCTATATGCCATGCCGTTGGCAGATAACGCCCCCCGTGCAGTACCACCGCCCGGCGCGTGCTCCGTGACAGCTGATGACTCCACCCGAACGGCGGGCCCCGCGCGACCCGGCTCCCGCCTACCTGCGAGGCGGGGGCCGGGCTCTAAATGACGTGGGTTCAAATACTTTTATTTTCTTTCTGCCCCTGCAATGGACTGGGTAGGCAGCCCAACGCGCTCGCGCCGCAATGCGGGCGAGGACAGCGGGGCCTCCGCAGCAACTATGTACTGCAAGGGATCGAAAAAGGACGAAAAATGGGAAATGACAGCAGGCGGCGTAAAGGATTGAAGACACAAAATAACTTGACAACACACCGCGGTCGGCCATCATGTAGGCTCTTTTAAGTAATACGAGGGGGAAGACCAGAAAAGACGAGACAGGTACTTAAAATAATTCGCGACAAAACCGAGCCGTGCTGTTGGAGGAGCAGATCAGCTGACTCGAGGCCCGGCCGGCCGGGAGCCAGCACTGCCAGCAGCGCATGCAGAAAAAGGTGACATTTACATTCCGCGGCCGAGACCGAGGCACCGGTCGGACCAGACGTGTTTTCTTCTCCTCAGACTCCACCCAGGCGATACATACAAACAAATCAAAAATATCCCAGCGACAAAAATACTTAACAAAAGAAGGCGCGCGCTAGATACTAGATAAATCAGTAGAAGAAAAAAACGACAGAAACAGCGCCATATGCAGCTAAAAACTCAGTCCAACACTGTTACGCAGTAATTTGTAGAACACACGTTACAGTTTTTTGTATCAGAAATGATACAGATTTTTCCCAAAGAAACACGGCGAGCGGGTTGGCAAACCTCCCCTACGACACTAAGAAGAGCAGAGAAACAAAAGAGTACCTCGGCTAATCTGACAAGTGAACCGTGTTCGGACTTGGGGACCACACCCCCTGCTGGCCCGGTCCAGTCCCGGTCCGGTCCGGTCCAGTCCGGGCACAGCTGGGAGTACACAGTACCCGGCGGGCCGGGCTGGAGACCAAACAGTACCCGATATTATGGCACAGGTGAAATGTCAAGGACGTCCCGTCGTCCGGGCGGCGGCGGGGCGGGGCGGGGCGGGGCGCGGGGGCAGACCTGGACCAGGACCAATGACGATGCGGGGCGGCGCGGGGCGTACGGCTCGCGGTAGGCCTACAGAAGGCAGACACCGCTGAGCATTTAGTATTGCCCTCGGTTTCACTCCTTCAAGTGGTATAAGCACATCACGCAATAACTGAAGAAAATTCAGAAAAATGCAAAAACTAAAAGAAAACAGGATAAAATTTAAGAAGAGCCACTGCATATGTAGATTAAAGTTTCGAGTTGACTCCGCCTCAAGTGCGGGGCAGGGGGAAGGCCACCCTGCGAGCGGGCGCGTGGAGTGTGCACGGCCGGGGCGGGGATGGCCGGCCCGCCGGCCCTCGTGCGGACAGACATTTTTATCAACCGCAATCGTGCCGTGCTGCTGTCAGCTATCTCCTCCTCCCCCCGCCCCCCTCCTCTGTTGCTAGAGCACTTGAAGCGCGCCGCGCCGCGTGTGTCGCCTTCGAATGCCATTAAGAATTAGGTGAAATAAGAGGAAAAGGGAAGGTGCAGGAGGAGAAGAGAGTTGTAGTTGTCTGAATCACTATTTGCACACTTAAACAAGTACAGAAAAGAAATTTGCTGGAGATTTCGCACACATGTAGGGACAAATGTTACCAAAGGAAAATCACACACCTAAGTTCACGTGCGACATTCACACACTTGGCGCCGCATGGCTACCGCCGTGCCGGCTGCACCTCAAGTCCGAATTTAATCCCCGCAATCAATCACTCCCCTCTTTTCCTCCCTAATCCCCGCCAGCTCCCAATGTCACGCCATAATCCGCTCCTTCGGCCAAACGGCGCGCCGGCGCCCTGGCCCTGGGTACCTCGCTCGCCCCCCTCCCCCTTCTCTCTCCCTCTTCTCCTGTGGCACTGGCCCACTCAGTTGTTGCGGAGGGCGGACACGGCACGGCGACTAGTGAGAAAAAAGCAGTTTCTTATCACGTCGATCATGAAGAGAATGCAGGTGATATCGAGAGACGCGTGCCGACGAGGACTCGCGGCCTCGCGGCCCACTGGCCCAGCCCAGCCGAACCACGAGCAAGCTAAACGGCTACGATGCCAGTAAGAGGCCGGTGTGTTCCAGGAAGAGCTGCCCGCCCCGCCCATAAGCTTGGAGCTTTGCGTAGGGCGGCGAGGTCTGGGCAAACACACCCTCTCTCCACCCCCGTGGCGGGGCGGGCGGGGCGGGCGGGGCGGGGCGGGGCGGGGCGGGGCGGGGCTGCAGGGCGTGGCGAGGGCCCCCGCCCGGCGCGGGTGCTTGACCAAGACTACCTGTTAGGCGCGTACAAACAAGGCGGCCACGCACCCCGCCGCGAGGCTAGGAGCCCGCGTGGTCGCTTGTCGCCTGCCGCCGAGGGGCGCGGAACTAGACCCTATGCCGAAGTAATGCGACGCACTCGGACCCATTTTTGAAAGAAAGATCTACAACTGAACAGTTTTACGGTTACGTGTTTACCGGTTGCTGTTCGTTGCGGTTAGGAGCCCTACTACGGGGGCGAACTAGACGCGCAGAGCAGAGTTTGCGCTGGTGGGCATGACGCCCAGGCCCCAGGGCCCGCGGTGAAAGACATCATCGCCAAGTTTACGGAGCTCCTTCGCCGCGTCGGGCCGGCGGGGCGGACGGGAGACCGGGGCCTTGAGCTCGTGGATGTGGACGGCTGGGGCGGGGCGGGGCGGGGCGGGGCGGGGCGGGCAGAGCAAACTCCACGGCGACAGGGCAGGGTGCCTCGGGTCAGGGGCGTTCACCCCCAGCGGTCCGACTAGAGGACTCCATGCCACATTGAGCTTGGCCGGGGCCCGGCCGGTTCTCGAGTCTCTAGTCTCGGGAAAGAAAGGCCGCAGAGGGCTCGGCGGAAGGCAAGAGTCACAGTAGGGGATGTTTTGTGACATGCAGCCCCCCGGCCGCGGGGTCCATCTCGAACCTCATGAGGGACATGACAGACGCGGGTGGGATGTCCTCAGCTCGAGCGGGGCGAGGTGCCAAGCGGCACAGCGGGGCCTCCCCGCCCCGTAGCAGTGCCCTGCCCCGCCCCGCGCCGCCCCAGCCCGCCCAGCTCCCTACCTAAAAACGGGCGGGCGGTAACGATAATGAGGTTAGCCAATCCCCTCTTATCTTCTTATTCTTCTGCATATCTAGGTGTATCAGTGAGGCAACTTTGTTGCCCCGATAATTGAACTGCTGACGCGATGAATGCCCCATTTTCTGGGTACTGTCTTACAAAGTATGTGTACGATTCTTCTTTACGGCAAGGCTTAACGCTTGTAAAGACAGGATGTCGATCCCACCATTGTGGACACTACTTAGGCTTTAGACACAGAAACACGCACGACACGATATAAGTAAAAGCAGCACAGGGATATCCAAGTGTACGAATGTCACCCACTTGCAGGGGGGTTGGATTTTTTCATACATACTTGAGGATGAGCAACAAACTATTCGTACACTTAAAAGAGATGCCCATTCATACACTTGGAAGTCATACAGCCATTTCCATCAAATGCACGTGTACGAATGAGGATAGGGATTCCCTCTAGTTAAAGCGTGTGAACAAAATTCACTCATCTCCAAGCGAGCGATATTTGTACACTTTCAACGAAAAAGAATGTGGGTGACCCACGACGCGCGGCGTCGCGGTGCTCAACGCGCCGAGGCACGCCATTGCGACACACGCCGCGACGCCACGCCACGCCACGCCACGCCACGCCACGCCACGCAGCCCTGAGTGAGGAAGGTTCTCATTACTATCGGAAAACTGGGGCGGCGTGGCGCGACAGGACGAGGAGCATGCCGGACGGAGGAGGCGGGGCGCGACATGCAGGCGCGCGCAGGCCCATAGGGAAGTCCTACAGGGCCGCCTGTCGTGAGCGTCAGCCACGTGTCAGCCACCCTCAAGCCACCCCGCCAGACACCACCACAGCTTCCAGCTTCCGCGCGTGTACGAGGAACATAGCGGTATGCGGGTTTGCCTACCAGCGACAGACTGTCACAAAGTTTCCCGATGCCAGTATAGCACCGTTTACGCCGCAAAAACAGAATCCGACCGCTATGCCCGACCGTGTGAGGACGGTTGCTTCGTCTTTTCATTCAGATTCAGATAGCGGGCACGGATGAGCACGGGGAGGGGCTGGGGCGGAGCAAGAGAAAGAGCGACAGAATTTGGCAAGCAAGCAGGCGGCGCATGGGGTCCGATTGATCTCTTATTGTAGATTTCATAGTCTCCGCCGTGGGCTGCGCACCGCCTTATAAGCGTTATTTTTATCGCCCTGCCCCTCTACTTATCTTAATCGTGTTCCCAAAATGAAAGTGCATCGGTTGGCGCTGCTTCGGAGTTTTCCTCGCCACCCGCACCACCCCCCGCCCCGCCCTCTGTGTCACGATGTCAAGCCTCCTCCCCTCCATCACCCCATCGCGTTATTCGACCCACGCATCTTCCTTCACACAGAGACGCTTCGTGCCTGACCCAATCGCGGCCAGCACAGAGCAGGCCAGGCCAGTACGCGTGCGCGGCGCGAGGCGTTCCTTTCCTCACCCGCCCCACCCCACCCCGCCCCACCCCCTGCCCTGCCCATTAAGCTGCAGTGAAGAGAGCGAATCTGAGCGCTGAGCTGAGCCTGAGAGTTTATCTGCCCTACAGTATCGGCGGCGGTGCGCAGCCCGTGAGAGCCGGCCGTGCTGCTGCTACCAGCTCCACACCGACCCAACGCGACACGTGCAGTAGAAAGCGAAGTGGGTGCATGAGATGTCGCATGTGTGTGAATTTTCATATGTGCGGTTTAAAAATATGAGAATAGTGATTTTTTTCCAAGAATTTCACCCACACTTACAGGGACGATAAATGTGGGAATAGAGGAGCATGCCCACACCTGCGCCACTCACACATTTGGGGTTTACAGTAGCGTAAGGCAGTAACGCATGGGCGCTCAGTATTGAGCAGAGCAGGGCGACACATACAGCGCCTTGTTTATAAATATAATCGCCCCGGGCCGGGCCGGGAGCAAAGGTCAACGGCGGGGCAGCTCGGCCATCAGCAGAGAGCGGCACACATATGCCCCTGGCGGGGCGGGGCGGGGCCGGGCGGGGCGGGAGAGGGAGAATCCGAGATTTGCGGGGTGTCTCTCTCGCACCCACCCTGCCCCGGCCGCCCTGCCCCGCCCCGCCCCGCCAGCAGCGCCTGGCCTGGCCTGGTCTGGGACAGCGCAACGATGGCTGTTATCGCGTAGGCCTGTTGCCATGAGCCAGGCCGGGGCAGGGGCGGGCCGGGGCCCCTGGGCCGGCCTCAACGTTTGTTTACAAATCAGTATATTGTTCCTCCTAGTTTATTTTCGGCCGTTTTCGTGTAATGTTTTTTCTTGCGACAGTGCGCAGCCCAGCTGTGCTAATGAGAGCACGCATGAGAGCAGCCGCAGAGAGCAGGGTCTCTGGCGAGGAGAGAAGAGGGGTACGTGCCTCAGCTCACCTCCTCCGACCAGCGTGCGCAGCTTGCTTCAGTCATTTTCTAATCTCATGTATGTCTCTTATAAACAAAGAAAATATGCATAACCTAGGCACCGTACAATCTTTAAAAACTGAGGTCAATTTCGTCGAAATTGTCACGCTTTCATTGGGTTAAAGGCAAATTGCAAATCCATTATTACAAGATGCGGCCTACGCGTCTGTAGGGTAGGGCAGAGCTAACCCTTCGGGTGGCTGTTGCCGGAGCCGGGGATGCGGGGTTGAGGCCATGGACGCGGGGGAGGGGGGGGGGGTGCTCCTGGACGCGGCGGGCACACCTCACGCTCACGCCAGTGTCAAGGCCGCGCGTCGGGCTGTGTGACCGCGGGGAAGGCGAACACCGGAGCGGAGCGGCCAGGAGAGAAATATTATCGACCCCGCCCCGCCCCGCCCCGCCCGCCGACAACATTGTTGAGTCGAGAGGAGAGAGAGGTCCGGCGGGGCGGGGCGGGGCGGGGCGGGGCCGAGCGGGCCTTGTTAACGCCGTCACCGGGCCTTAATCAGGATTGCGTCATACGTCACGGTGAGCATCGCTTATATCAAGCAGCGCGGCGCGGGCGCGGGCGCGGCCCCCTAGCCCCGGCGGCACCGGTACCCTTGTCCTGCCTCGGGCCGGGGGCGTCACCTCACCACCACTATCGTCCGGTCCGGGGTGCGAGTGTCAGACACTTGCAGGCCTGAGAATTCCCATCCGTTCACTTGTCCCTCATTCAAGTTTAGTGAGCGACATTCTAAGGAAAATTCACACCTCAACTAGTTCAAGTCGTGCGAATGGAAATTCACACATATTATGCTAGTGTGCGACATTCAGACACTTGGGCTTACAGTTGACACCGACGTTCACGTAGTTCCAGTCTACTGGAAGCTGAGCGCGGCGCGGCGCGGTTGGTACGCTCTGAGTCACAGGGGTCGTGTCCACGCTCGCACGTGCGTGCCGGGCGCGACTGGCAGCTGCCTGACTCGCGAACAGAACAGCTGGACACCTGCCTGACCCACGCACGGACAGCTGGGGACGGGACAGCGCTGCGAGTGCCACGTATCTCGCATCGCCCTGAATGGAGGCACCGCACTGATCGGCTTCAAGTTGGAGACGTTTTCCTGACATTGCTCTAGCACGACACGCGCGGTATTCTGACGTCAAGCACGCGCGGGGCGGAGGTGAGTGTTTCTTTCTGACCGACCTGTAGACGGCGGCTTCTCCTGGTGGGCCGGCAGTGAACCACCCCCTGGAGACTCCATGGCGGGGCGGGGCGGGGCGGGGCGGGGCGGGGCGGGGCGGGGTGAGGCGGCGCGGCCGCCGCAGTCAGACGCGCACTGATGAGTACCGACAGGGCAGTACAGGTGAGCGGGGCCGGGCCGGCCGGGCCGCGTGGCGCTGACACTCGGCAGGTGCGGGGCGAGCACCACGTGGCGAGGCGTGGCGAGGCGTGGCGAGGCGTGGCGTGGCGCGGACACGCTTTATGTCAACCTTAAAGTGCCGCACGTTTCGGCCCGGCACACCGTTGTACTGTATTGCCAATCGGGAAACTAGCCGACACATAAAAACGCAATACACACACTGTATGAGTGTCGCACACTTGTATGTGTGAGTGAACTATCATTCTCACACTTGAACAAGGAGAGGATGTGAATTTTCCTAGGAATTTCACACCCAGCTAGGGACAAGTGTACGGATAATGCGGGGAATTCTGAATTCACACACCGACAAGTGTGCGACATTCGCACGCAGTTAGGTTTCCAGTGCACGGGAAAAGCAGCCGCGGTGTTGTTTTGTTCTGCGGTGTTGAGTTTGTCACCCTCGATTTGGCAACCACATCTACATCGAGTATCGACACTCTGACATGTCTTTAGTTATTTTCGCACTGTGAGGCGTGGGGAGGAGGTCAGTGGTATCGTACTCCATCATTTCCGCTGCTTGGAATAAACTGTCGCCGCCACGCAATATGCTCTGATTAGGCGATCAGCCCCCGCGGAGCGCGGCGGGGCGGGGCGGAGGAGGAGCGAACGCTGCAATAATTGTTGACCCAGCAGGCAAGCAGGGGCGGCGCGGGGCGGCGCCGGGGCGGGGCGGGGCGGGGCGGCTTGTGTATGCAGCGCGAAGGCCGCCCAAGGCAGGCAACACCACCGATAGATCCGCTCCGCAGCAGTTTATGAATAGATTATCGCGGCTGGAGGACGCCTTGCCCGCGGAACATCCGTCTCATGAATTGAAAAGCGCCTGCCTGGAGCCGTATAGCGTAGCCGTAGCGTCGCGACGGCATGGCAGCGCCCTGGCCTGACCAGACCCGACGGGTTCGAGCAGAGCCGTCCGCCGGGGCGGGGCGGGGCGGGGCCGCTACACCGTCAGTGTGGTACAATGTCAGGGACAGCACGACACTGTCAGCACTTGGCAGACGAGGGACTCGGCGCCGGCGCAGCTCGGGCGTTTCACAGACAGAACAGGTGTAACAGTATTGAGGAGCCACGGCGCCTTACGGCTGGTGCGGGCAGGCAGGCCTGCATACTCTTCAGCGTTCTCTGAAACCCCCGGTACCCCTGTGTCTCAATTTCGCTCTCTTCAATGTAGAGCATTGAGAAAATGAGTCTGTACGCGGTACGTAAGTTACGGTAAGTTTCCTCTGAAAGTTGCATGAAATTTCACACGAATCCTTAGACACACTCAGTGCGCGGCGTTTTTATTCCCTATGACTTAACAAGGGAGCGTGAGCACATGGTGGCCATGGTCTACTCAAAGTGGTAAAACCACAAATTAACTTCGTCACAGCGGATTTTACCGAAACTTATAGTTCTGCATGCAGTACTATAACCTTGGTAGCAAACAAGGTAACTTCCGGTGCAATGTACCGTCGAGCTTTCTTTATTAGCCGGGCCGGAGGTACGTGACGGGTCGTGTTGTCTTTATATTTATAACCGCATAGCCTCCCTCCCCTCTATCGCATCGCCTCTCTCATCACTCCCACTCCATATTGTCGTATTATCCCGCAACGGTCATCACATTATAACAGATTATTGGCTGGCGGAATTTTTCCGAGGTCCCTCCTATGCGATAGCACGCTATTACATCAGGGAGGCGCTTATCACGTGACGGTCCCCGCCCCCTCCCCCTCCCCTCTCCCCGACGGCCCCTGCAAAGTTCCGCTGCAAGATGTGAATGGACGCACGAGCGGGTAAAACTATCTGTTAGAATGGAGCACTGCAACACCGGCGGGTCACAACTGACTGGAGCCAGTGGCAGTCTGATCTGTCAGCA
This sequence comes from Frankliniella intonsa, assembly GCA_033675135.1. NCBI lineage: Eukaryota > Metazoa > Arthropoda > Insecta > Thysanoptera > Thripidae > Frankliniella > Frankliniella intonsa. Next base: position 10,785,847 of record CM066253.1, read on the forward strand.
CAAGTTCACATCGGCAGCGGCAGGCCTTACCTCTGTCTGGAATTGCGGCGCTGGGGCGAAATTGGCGTGCACGACAGCGTCCCAGCAGAGATTTAGTCCGTCACAATTCACTCTCCCTCTCAGTCTCTCGCTTTCTTGAAAACAGGTTGCCTCACTTCCTGACTTTTTTTTTCGGTGCCAGCAAATTCTATCAGACCGCCAGCAGTTTTGTCGGTAGGGACATCTTTGGAATGGCACGGGAAAAAAATAACAAACGTAGAAAGGAGACACGTAGTGGAGGTCTTCCTGGTGGGCACGCTGAGGCACTAGACCGGGGGAGCGGGAACGGGACGACCGGCGGCCGGCACGGTGAGCGCGTCTGACGCGGGGCGGGCGGGACACAAGCAGACGACGCAAGCAGACGACGCGAGGCGCAACAAGTGTGACCTATCACTCGCGCGCCTCTGATCGGAATAAAATTGAATCCAGTATCCCGAGCCCGCGCCGCGCGCCGGCCCAGCCCGACACTGGCGAGCGGGGCGGGGGCGGGGCGGCTCGGAGTGGGGCGGGGGCGGGGCGGCTCGGGGTGGGGCGGGGCGGGGCGGGGCGGCGAGAGGACCGCGACCGCCGGCCGAGCCGGGCCGCGGCGCGCGGCTCTCTGGGCTGGGCCTGGCCTGGCCTGGCCGCTCTTTGACCGCTGAGCCGCGCTGCACTGCGCCGGACCCGAACTGCTCGGCTCAGACGGAAGCCCTGCGCCAGCCACGAGTCACCGCGCGACGGCTTTGTTATTTCTGCATTTCAACGATAATGCTTCGTGCGAAGTCACTAAGTTAAGACTTTTTGTAGCACGGAATGTCTTAAAAGCCTGTGCAAAATTCATGAGAGGTACGTTTCGGGGCCAGCCCGACCGGGCGGGGTGGGGGAGGGGTGGGGGTATCTCATTTAGATGTGACACTGACATTGAGTTTACTTTTACCGCGGGACGCCTAGAATTGTCAAGTAGTACGGATAGGCAGCTGGGGGAGCCATAGCAGTAACAAGTGGTGGCAGTAGCAGTAGCCCAAATGCAGTGGAGAGGAGCGCGCCTGCCTACTAGGCAAAACGAAAGCACGTGTGCCGAGGTGTTGCCTAGCAGTAGGCAGAACAGAAAGAGCAGGAGGGAAGAGGAGGCAAAGTGAAAACACCACGTACTCGCCGCGATCCGAAGGTAACTCACTTCCTAAATACCAGCTGAGGTTGGTTTTGGCGCGAACCCGTGACGTCACGAGCACCCGGAGGCCACGCTCACGCTCCCGGGCCACGCCTGCGTCACGCCCGTCACACCTCACGTCCGGGTGCCAGCCAGGGGCAGCCCCTGCGCTGGAAACCCACTGTAGCACACTTATAGGTGTGCGTATTTCCATGGGAGTTCACACACCTAAAAGTGCGAGACATTCAGACACTTGCGAAAATCACAAGAACACCTCTACACCTATTTACACTTCCCTGACCCACCCACAAGAGGCACTGCCACAGTCCCGGTTTCGGTCAAGGCCACGGCGGCCGCGGCCAGGACACCAAACGATCATTTTAGCAGAGACCGCTAATCAGAGCACCGGGCTTTCCCTGCTCTTCAACCCCCGCCCCTCTTCCCCTTTTCCCGCTGAGCTGAGGGAAGGTGCTCCGCCACAATCCGCAAAACCGCGCCACGCTGCTACGTCGCAGTACGCAACTAATTGGGTAAAAGTCTGCATAAATCGAATCAATCGAACTAACTGGTTCAAGGAGCTGAACCGCGGCGAGCCGAGCGTGTCGAATGGGTTGCCTACCCCCCGGGCGCGGAGCACGCCCACCCCGACCGCTAGCCTCGACCCCGACCTGCGCAACCGAGCGGCGCGCGCGTAGAACACCCCGCCACTGATGTCTTTCAGACAACAAAGCATATTTCTTTTACATGCGATGCCTGATTTAATACAGATGCAGACCGTTTTTTTTTTTGCCAAATGTCGGACGCGTAAGCACGTACAGTAAGGACTCGTAATTATCAAGGAAACAGAAATAAAGCGACGCTAAAAGTGCTGACGATTTTCCTCGCTCCGTGTTTCTCGGTGAGGGTCTTCGCTTGGTGTGCAGTGCTTTGTCGATTGGGAAGTTGCTGGCAAATACCCAAACATAAGTTGGCTTGAAGGGCTTCCCCCGCCACAGCGCGTCGCGCGTCCTTGGGAGTCTATCAAGGCGTCACTGTGGGTGTGGGAGTCCCTGCCCTGGCCTGGGCTGCTGGCCGTGGAGGCGCACATGCCACGCACACACGCACAACCAGCGTAAGGCACTGGTAAAACAAAGGTAGGACTGAGAAGATATTAATGCCTTTGCAACGACATTATAAACTAGCGTCCTTAGAAAGGCATTAAGCCCTACCTTTGTTTTTCTAGTTTTCTTTCCTTTCTCCTCACAAATTTATTCCTCGACTTTTCCGTTGAAATTTCGTTTTTGAAGAAAGCATCGGTTTAAGCATCATTTAGTTAAACTAGTTCATTAAAGAAAATGAGGCGAGGCGTGGGCCAACATAAGCAGTCACACGAACGCGCGGGTAGGGCGACCTTGTCGTAGTCAAGCTATCACCTCCCCCCGCAACTCCACACTTTTTGACCTCGTCTGGTCCAACGGTTCCTACCAGCTGCACGGTGGAAACGTCACATATCATTTCTGGAGGACATTGTTGGCGCGTGATTATCAACAAGATCGTCCTACAAAGGACAATTAATATCAGGTATTTACAATTCCTGAGTTGGGTTCTACATAACCCGCTCGAATTATCAAGCTCTCATAATATCTTCACTCTCGGTGTTTTGACAGTGTACACCACCGACATGCATTATTTCTTATACAGTCCGTTTCCGGTTCAGCCCCTTCTCCTTCGCCCCATAGACCCGCCCCATCCCACAACATCCCTTCCCCCACCCGCACGCCCCTACCTCCGCCCCGCCCCGCCCCTCCGTCCCTTTTGACTTCCTCTCATTCTGAAAAACTATACCCGCCACTTCTACTTCGGAGAAAAGTCGAGAGCAGCCGAGGCTAGGGCAGGATGGGGCGGCCGGGCCGGGCGGGACGGGGCTGCGAGCTGCGACAGCCTGAGAGGCCGCCGATCTCTTCTGCTAAAACGCATTCAGGATATCGGCCAGGGCCATATTTTTTTTTGCAGTGCAGCAGGTAATAGCGTCAGGTCAGGTGGGCACGCAGCACCCTTTGGCGGCCGCTGAGCCGGCGCCGGGCCGGGCCGGGACCCTCCGGACCCTCTCCACTGAATGGCGCTCGGCTCGGCTCGGCACGGCTCAGGGCAGGCACGGGCTGCGCAGGACCGCCCCGCCCCGCCCGGCCACTTGTTGAGGCGGACATTCACGCCACGCCACGCCACGCCACGCCCGCCACGCTAAGACAGCAACAGGATGGCACTGCACAGCAGGCTCCGGGAGACTTTCTTCTGAATAGCAGCTCAAAGGTACAGCGGGCTACCAGGTAGCGGGCGGGGGCGGGGGGAGGGGGGGTGTTAGCGGGATGGGGGGGTGTACGGCAGGACAGCAGGGGGGGGGGGGGGCGCTAAGGGATGTTGTGATGGGTGAAGCCAAGGCCGCGCGGAGCGGACTGCAGCTGCACGCCGCGCCCCCTGCCCCACCCCACCCCGCCCCACCCCGCCCGCTCCAGCCGCACCCCTCCCCCTGCACAGCACAGCTGGCGGGTTTGCCTATCTCAAAGAGCTATGGATCATTTCTGTGCGAAAGATCGCCAAATCTACCGACAGATGCGCGCGCCGCGTGGCCGCGCCGCGTCGTCCCCGCCGCCCGCCGTCCCCCGAACAGCTGCGTATGCGTTCCCCGCACGTGCGCATGCGTCAGGGCCAGGCAGCCCAGGCCCAGGGGCGCGTCGCGCACGGCGTGAGTCGGTGGGGCGCGCGGGGGGTTCGAAACACGTCGAGTTGCACCGCGGAGGCACTAGCGGCGGAGAGCTGGGGCGGGGCAGGGCAGGGCGTTCTGGAAGGTTCCGAACCAAGAAGCAGCCAGCTCGTCCCGCCCCGCCCCGCCCGTCTGCTGCCTACCGCCGCACCGGAGCGCCGGAGCGCCGGAGCCCGAGGGGCGGCCGAGGGTGAGCGCTGCGCGTCCGTTCAAACCCTCCCGCTATCTTGAAGGAATTTGTCAATGAATGCCTCACTCGAGCCCCGCGGCCCCACCACTCTCATGGGTAGGCCGGGGAGGCCCCGCCACGCCCCGCCACGCCCCGGGCTGCTGTCAGTTCCTCCCAATATTGACGCAGTCCGATTACGCTGCCGCGGTCACCGTGGGATACAGCCCGGCCCGCCCTGCACGCTCACTTTGCAAATAATAAGAGTGCAAAACAACTGACAGCGCTTTTACTTTCGCCCGCGCGCCGTGGCGCCCCGCCCGGCGGAAGGTCCGATCGTGCCGCGGAATGCGAAGTTGCCCTCGACTGATCGGGACCGCCAACCCGTCGCAAGACTCGGACTTCCCTACAGAGCAGGGCGCGTCAGGATGCTCTGCTCCGCGCGGTTAGCGGGGTTCCTCCCCCTCACAGACACTGTAAACGCCAAGGGGGACACAATACTCGAACATTTTTATACACATCTAAATCCAGAAAACCCACAAAAAATGACAAAAATTCAAGACAGTTAAAGAGTTGTTTCCCCCGGGATAACTGCGTGAGGCGAGCGTCACGTTCACGTCACGCTCACGCCTACGCTGCGCACGCGATGCGTCACGGCCCGGCCCGCTGGTCGCCAAACACAACAGAGTAGAACTCATGTCATCAGCAGTAGATAATCTTGCCGACAAACACTTCTGAGTCAGAAGAGAAGTGTTGCCTGCTCCCCGAAAATGACAACATACTGGAATAGCACTATGTGTGAGAATTCCCAGTCCTACACTTGAACACGTGAAGGAATGACTTTTCCTAGGACAGGGTCCTTGAAGCGGCAAGTGTACTTACGAAAATTCACACACATACAAAAGCGACCGGGCAGACGTCGGCAAGTCTAAGTAATGAGCACACGCGAGGGGGTAGGGGGTAGGGTCGGGAAAATTTCGAGAGAAAATCTAAAAAGTTTCACACGACTGATTTTTTTTGGATAGTCACTTACCTTCGAGGTCGCACGCTGGGTCGTCTGCTTCCGTCTGCTGCAGGCCGAAAGGTGACGCACTCCTATCACACTCGAGATTTTGGCGCGCTCCGCGCACGTGGTGGAGGTCCGGGCGGGGCGGGGCGTGGTGGGGCGCGGCGGGGCGCGGGAGGAGCGCGTCCGGTCAGGGCTGCAGCACGGAGCTCACTGCCGGCCCCGGGGCCCGGCCCGGCCCTCAGCCCTCAGCCCCCAGCCTCAGCTGCCACAAGAACGTGGAGCAGGACAAACTGCACTCTTCTCTCTTCTCATCTCACTCGTTTTCGGGCTTCTCGCCGCATCTTCCTCTCTCACTCGCACTCCCACATAGGAGTCCGATGGTCCTCCCGTCTGCCTGCTGCACGGCGAGCGGACGGTCCCCCCTCCTCCCCGGGCCCCTCCCCCTCCCCCCCATCTCTAGCCGTTGTAGCCCCCTCCCCCCCACCCCCGGGGGATCCTTGCCTATTACAGCGATAGCAGCACGTGGTCCCCCGACCCGGACCCGACCCGGACCCGACCTTCCCCACGCACAACACATCCAGGCGAGGACCAGGGCGAGGACCCCTGCCCTGCCCCCTCCTTCCTCCCAGTGTAAGTGGAGGGGTTAGCGCCCCCCCTCCTCCCCGCCCGACGCGACACCTTGTGCGCCCAAACAAACGTCCCCTAATCACATGACCTATAAAGACTGCTCGACGGGAGCGCGGACAAGAGAAGACTCCACGGAAGATGGGAAAGGACCCGTGATTCACCGGGCCGGGCCCGGGCAGCACCCCTCACTGCTCCGCTAAGACTACTTTCTACAGCTTTAGCGTCGAGGTGTGGTGCGCGTCCAGTCCCGGCCACAGTACCGCGGGCCCTGCAGCGGCTTTGTGGTCCGGACCAATACTGTTCCTAACTCCTGGACCGGGACCGGTCTGGGCTGGGGTGATCCCAGAGAAGTATGAGGGAAAACATTTTATCTCCGGCACCGGCACAAAAAAAAAGGATGGGAAGGGTAAACGGGCGTGGGGCTGGCGGAGGCGGGCGGGGGCAGGGGCACGGCACCGCGCGCTGCACGCACCGAGAGGTAAGGGGCGGCTCCTGATGTAGGAATATTCCACAGGCGCAGGCCCCTCTCCCCCTCCCCCTCTCCTCCCGCTCTTCCGCCTCCCCTTTTCTTCTTTCACGCCAAGGAAATTTTTAGAAAGGTCGCATATCAGAACACGGGAGCGCGAGGCGGGGCGGGGCGGGGCAGGGCCAGGCAGGGCGGGGAGGACCACGCGGTGGTCGACATGCAGTAATAGCGCCTCTGGTCGGGTGCGTCGGGTGTCGGGTCGGGGTCAGGTCGGGAGGCAGAGCGCCACGGGGGCAAACAGTCTAAATCGGAAAATACAAGTCGTTGGCAGGCAATCTCTCCCTTTTGTCCCTGAGACTGAGACGCCAAGAAACGCTCTGCTGGACACCTACCCTGTCGGAGCTGGCGCTGCCCTGCCGGCACCGGCGCCAGGTCTCGGACGTCGTGGAGGCCCCCGCCGAGGCCAGGAGCCAAGACCTGCTCGCCCCGGCCCGGCCCGGCCCGGCCCGGCCCGGCGGGGACAATCAAACACATCAATGCACATCAAGCTTCATCCGATTTTTCATAAGCAGTGTACTCATCATGTGTGTGTCTACACCTACTCTGGTTATTTGCCCTCCTGGGTCGGCACTCCACATTCAGATTGATATTGTTGTTGGGCTTGGTGGCATTGTTGTGGTTGGGACACGGTGTGAGGCGTGTGCGGTGTGCGCCGCTGCTTTGAATCTCTGTGAGCCGCGGTGCTGCGGTCCACACACACTTGCACGCCCCCACCGCCGCCTCCGCCCCCGACATGCCGCCCAGGAAGCTCCGGCCGCCCCCGCCGCCCCCGGAGGCGGTGTCGCTGTCGCTGTCCTCGGACTCCTCGGCGCTGTCCCTGGAGCCGCTGGTGCTGCTGCCCCCGGACGGCGGCTACGGCTGGGTCGTCGTCGCGGCCTGCTTCGTCATGAACCTCATCACCGACGGCGCCATCTACACGTTCGGTACGGCCAGGAGGCGTGGCATGGCGTGGCGTGGCCTGCGGACAAGTCAGCGCGAGGAAATGTTGAATAACCAATTTCGAGACTTTGATGAATCAATTATCTCGCTGTGCGCGGGACACATCTACGCTGTCGAGCGAGCTGCCTCTGTGGCGCGCCTGCTTGGTAGGCAATGCGAAAACACGCCTGCTTACGTGTTGCCTACTGGGCAGCCGCGCCGATGATGCAGCGCTCCACACAGCAGCGGTACAGTACATGCCACTTGGCGTTCGACTCCTGCCCATCGCGACACTATTTCACACTTTGAGTGCATCGTGACCACCATGTGGTCATGCTCCCGTGTTAAATGAAATTGAATAAAAACGCGCCGCACTGTGCTAATACGGCGCGTAAATGGAAGGTGACTTTGCACTTACCCATGCCGTATTCTCCGGGCCGGGGGGCAGGCTTCTACCAGAAGAACATCCAGGAGGACTTCTCGGCGGACTCGGCCGCGGTGGCGCTGCTGGCCTCGATGTGCTCCGGCTTCTACTACGTGGCGGGTGCGCAGGCAAGAGCAGCCCGCGGGCCCCGGCCAGCCCAGCCAAGCCCAGCCCAGACAGGGCGGGGCGGGGCAGGGAGCCTCATTCACCCTCTCGGGCCGCAGCGCCGCTGTGGAGCGCCGTGGGGAACCGGTGGGGCTTCCGCGCCGTGAGCGTGCTGGGCTCCCTGGCCTCGGCCGGCGCCTTCGTCGCGTGCTTCTTCATCACGGAGTACGCCGTCTTCGTGTTCATCTACGGCGTGGTGCTCGGTGAGCGCGCGGAGGGCGTGCGGTGAAGCGGCACCCGCACTGCGAAATCCAATTGTGTGAATGTCGAACACTTATAGGTGTGTGAATTGGTCAATTAAAAAGGTAAAAGGGACGTATGCACTGCTGAGATTTTTTTCCCTCCAAAATTTCGGTGCCACGAGTAGAATCGGGAGCATTAAATAAAAGTATTACGGCTGCTGTCAAGAGTGTGTACAAATTGGCTTTCACACACCTACAAGTGTGCGACATTCTTCCCACACTTGGGTGTCTAGTGCATCGGTCGACGATCTGCCCAGCACTGTAGACCCCCGGGCGGGGCGACTCCCCCCATGCAGGGGCGGCGAGCGGCGCCGTGTACATGGCCACCATGATCTCGGTGGGCTTCTACTTCGAGCGGTGGCGCGGCGTGGCCACGTCGCTCACCTCGTGCGGCAGCGGCGTCGGCATCCTGGTCATGCCGCTGTGCTACCGGACGCTCCACGGCCACGCCGGCTACACGTGGAGGTGGATCATGGCCTTCAACGCGGCGGCGTTCGGCGCCGTGCTCGCCCTGTCGCTGCTGCTGCGGCCCCTGCAGGTGCGGGACCACCGCGGCGTGATGTAGGGTACAGGGGGGGGGGGGGGGGTACGACATCTTCAAGGCATTTGTACTCCCCAAGAAGGAGTACAACTTCCCCAGGGATTTTTGTACTCCTTGGGGGTGCCTCGGCCCGTCGACTCCCGCTCTGAGACGCGCCCCACCCACGCCCCACGCTCCCGCCCGCAGCCCATCCCCGTCTCTGCGGTGCGGGGCGAGCGCACGGTGCGCTTCCAGGACGAGGAGTCGCGGCCGCAGCAGCCCAAGAAGAGCGCCCGGAACAAGGGCAGACAGGTACAGACCACATTCAGAAAATGCTTCCCTCGCGTTTGAGGCTACTCTGCTGAACGCCCCGGCCCGCGCCCTGCTACAGGCTGTGCTGCCGCCGCCGGCCGCCCTCAAGCAGCTGCACGCCTCGCAGACGTCCTTCTCCCCGTCGGTGGCAGCGCCTCAGTTCGACGCCATCTCCATGACGAGCCGCGCCTTCCCCAGGCGAGTCACCCGAGTGCCGCGGCGGGGCGGGTCTCCTTAGGTGTACAGTCACGCGCGTGACTCGCTAACCCCGCGCCACGACCCTCAGGAGCGGCCCGGACGCGCGGGACATGCAGACGGGCTCGCGCCCCATGTACCGGGACGACATCTTCTACGGCGCCAGCGCCTCCAGACTCACCTCGCAGATGTCGACGCGCGCCCTCGTCTCGCTGCCGGTGGCGGACGCCGTCACCCCGGACACCGTGGAGGCTGCAGTTGCTCTGGACACCCAAGTGTGTGAATGTGGCACACTGGGAACCATAACGGCCGATAGGGGAGGGGAGAGGCCCCACATTTGACAGACGACTGATTCGAAACATCGCCCAGGTACCCCTGTCCTTGTCGCACTCATGACGGTGCCCCTGCCCTGAGTAGGGGTAGGGGGCACCGGGGCGGGAGCGGGGCTGGGCGATCCTCTGAATCAGTCGGCCGGGCGGGGCGGGGCGGGTCTGAGTGACGGGCTGCTCCTGCTCGCGCAGGGCCGGGGGCGGGGCTGCTGCGCGGCGCTGTGGACGGCGGCCGCGCGCTGCCGCCTCTGCCCCCATGCCGTGACGAGCACGCTGGCCGCGCTGCTGCACCACTCCATCCTCACCAACTCCGTGTTCCTCGTGTTCGCCGCCACACAAGTCCTCTTCATGTTGGGCTACTTCACCCCCTTCCTGTTCTCACAAGGTGAGTGTTGCCCTGCAGTGGCGCAGCACAATGTTAAGCAGTCTCTCACTTGGCTTTGGCCGTACCGTCCGCAGACCAGGCGCTGAAGGCAGGGGTGCGTCCTGACGTGGCCGAGTGGATCCTGCCCTCCCTGGGGGTGGCCAACGCCGTGGGCCGCGCGCTGGCGGGGGCAGCATGCGAGGTGCCCGGAGTGTCGGCCCTCGTGCTGTCCTGCATCACCATGTCCATGGCCAGCCTCGTGGTGGCCACCACATGTGTGAGCGCCCACCCTGCCTACCAACTGTTTTCGTCGTCTGCATATGGATTTTTTATGGGTACTGAAACGTCATCATTTTCTACGGGAGGGGCAAAGTCTCTTCTTTGCTAAACAGAAAACAAATTTAATAATTTCAAGTCAAAATTAATTTGTAATTTTTGTTGGTTACAGCACCATTTATGGCGATGAAAAGTCTGATTCTGGTAGACTTTCTGGGAATAGAGAAACTAACAAACTCGTTTGGTCTCTTACTTATGTTCCAAGGTTTTGCTGTTATGATTGGTCCTCCAATGAGTGGTAAGTTTCCACTTGTCAAAGCTCAAAACTAATTAATTTACCAAATCTAATAATTTTCATCTTTTTGCACAGGGTGGATCTACGATAAGACAGAATCATATGACAATGTGTATATAATATCTGGTTCACTGTTATTTATTGCCTCAGTTTTACCATACCTCATGTATCCTCTGACAACGTACGAGTTAAAAAAAGAGATGAAACTAGCATCACGAAGAAGTTCTTAATGGCATAAGTCAAAACAAGAACTTGTGGAACAATGTATCAGTAAACTTTACACAACAAGAAAATAGTAAAAAGAACACCATAAGGTAATCCTTCTGAACAGTTTCATACTATGTATTTTTAGATTTGTAGTTTACACCAAATAATAAATAACACACCTCAACACACCCCTAAATCAATTATTTAGAGTACAAAGGTATTCCTTATAAAACATAAAATTTTTTTAAACAACAGGAAAAAGGCGCTTAACAAAAAAAAAAAATTATATATATATAATTTAAAACCCATTTTGATTAGTTAGGTAATCAAGAATGGAAACTATAAACTTAATTTTATTGCCCATGCGGTTAGAAACCATAAAATGTTGGGTAAAATAAAAATTCTAATACCCTGCAATTAAATAAAACAAAAAGATTAGCCTAACAAAATTGTACTCCGTACTACAAAAAAAAATATATATGTATCACATGGGTATGAACACTGCACTCTCTGGAGCAGTATACAATTATAATGTAGCATGCAATCCATGCAAGAAGTTTCTTTCTTTGTTTTTTTTTTTTTTTCCTTTTTTTTTTCACAGGTAATGCAATCAAATACAGTATGTGCCTCTATAAAATTTTGTCTAGAAGATTTTGTATATAGATTTAAAGTCAGCCTTTACAACACATTTTTACAGGTAGACCTCAGATTTGCTCTATTACACATATTCATATGCTTGTAGTTGATCAGTATTACAAAACCAGCTACACTAAAACATGAGAATGAACATAGGTATCAATTTTAGAATAAAGCATTGAGCAAGAGCAGAGTCTAGCATTACATTGTGATTCTGAAGCAAACTACATGTTTGTCAGTGTATTAATTTTTTTCCTGAAAACAGAACAATAACAATAAAAACCTTTAAATAAACCATGGTTAGATTAAGAAATAAATTATGCTAATAATTATCAGTATTTGTAATTTCCAAATGCTTTTCAGTAGCTAAGATTGCCGATTACTTACAAAAAAATAAAGAGGCCAAATTAGTAAGATATATAATTATTCTTCACATATTAAGTCATGCATGGCGAAGAATGTAAAAACTCATCCTCCTTACAGAGGTCGATCACTTTATTATTGCTGATTACCATTAGGTTCTTGATCATTACTACCACTCCCATCAGCAGAACTTTCAGCTCTAGATCGTTGGCCAAACTGAGTGCGAATAATCATTGACAAATTCCGTGCTATGTTTCTTTGAATTCGGGGAGATAACTGATATGGCCTAGATGCCCTCGGCTGAGTGATAGTTTGGTTATCATTTGGAACTACCCGTTGCCTGGATTGATTGGGCGGCAAGTTATCACTAGGCACAGTACGCTGTAATCGCCTTTGCTGTGAACTGTCATGATGGCAGTGTACTTGCATGCGAACTGATGACTGAGGTTGAGATGAACTTGATGCATTTGCATTATTGGAGAGTAGTTGTAAATGATTTTGGATTGATGACCTTGCTAAGGAGGGAACATGGCTAGCTTGAGGATTCCTCACAGTCAAAGAATTTTGGTTGTTAGCACGGGATGGATTTCTCAGGAAAGTTTGCAGTTGGTGGGAGGGTGTAACCTGGGGTACTGCTTGAGGGGCAAGATTTGGACGAACATGGTCAAGTGAATTTAGATGCTGAGTTATACTTGAGGCAGGGGTGAGGGATGCAGTGCGCGGATTGTGAAGAACAGCATCCAAAACACTATTTAACAGTTGGTCATGAGTGACGCGAGACCCATCTGTATTGTTTGATGCTCCCTGCAATTAAAAGTAACATTGCTATCAATTGCTCTCTGGAATTATTATTAATTTGTTTCATAATATATGAGTAGATTAACTCACAGAAGATGCACTGGTCCCAGGAACATTGCGAACTGAAGACCTGGTTGTGGGAATAAGATTATGAAAACGAGCCATTTCTTCTGCTGTGAGCTCTCGGGCATCATTTGCTAGACGATGCACAGTAATGCGGCCTGAAGCTCTTGAAGGCAAGTTACGCCAGGAAACTCTATTCATGATTGAGGAGGAACTTTGTAAACCATTTTGTCCCCGCGAGTGTGCAGGGAGAGAAGACGGAACAAGGTCCCCGGACGTTTGTCGATTGTTGACGTTTTGGGACCCTGAAGACTGCTGATATGATGCTCTATTTTGTCTTGGCTCAAGCATGGCAAGTGCCTCTTCAGCTTTTCTTTGAATTGCATCCATTTGGTTCTACAAAGTTTCATAAGAATACATTTTCAAAAATAAATCTTTAGAAATTGCAAGCTCTTAAACTAAGAGTTTACCTGTAAATTATGAAGCTGGCGGATTGTATTTTTACAAACTCCTGCAACAGCATCCGTTGAGAGCACTGAGGAACTCACAACACGTTTAGTACTAACTTTATCCTCTTCCTCCTCATTGCAGTCAGGAACCACCTGGCAAAATATTATTACCCAATAAACTAATAAATCCACGATTGGCTTGGAAATTTTTAATACACACCAAGTTAAAGATTAGATATTACCTGAAGTTCTTCTCCACGATAAAGCGGACGGCTTGCAGTAATTATACAAGTGAGCTCATCTAAAACTTGAGAAGCAGTGAGCCTCATTTCAGGCTCCAGAACAATTAATCTTTGTATTAATGCTTTTGTTCCTTCAGATACTCTTCCATCGCTGCAGACAGGAAAGAAATTAGGAACCGTAAAGATAGATATGAATAATAATTTACAAAAAACTGACCTGGGTATAGTATAATCAGCAGCCCTTATTTTATTGAACAGTTGGGGAGGACTGGAGTCATAGAAAGGGAATTGGCCAAATAACATAGTAAACAGAACTACTCCAAGGGCCCACATGTCAGAAGGTTTACCTACAAAAATAATAGAAATGAGAATAAAGTGGTTGATGTTTTCTTTAATTGAAACAGATGCCTGTAACTTACCTAGATAAGGTTTCCCACATAAAACATCAGGTGATATGTAAGCGGGGGAGCCTCTTTGGTCCTGTAATCGTTCATTTTCACTTGCTAGATGTTTTCCAAGGCAAAAATTAGTTATAGTGACTTTGTGATTCCTTCTGTCCAACACGAGGTTTCCTAGCTTGAGGTCTCGATGGACAACATTCATCTAAAAGAAAATTACAAATGTGTTTATATTGGAACTAACAAAATTTTTTTTATATATAATACTGACATGAGATATGTGACAAAACTTACATCATGTAGCCTTTCAACAACTTTAACTACATTGTAAAATATAATCAGAGCGTACAGTTCACAGAGCTTCTTTTCAATTATGACATAGTGTTGGAGGTTCACCAATTCTTGAGATCTTTCACAGAAATCATGAGGAGTAAGACAATCAAGTACAAGGCACAATCTTTGGTGGACACCACCAGTGTAGACCAGTCCCTTTGTCCGATCAACATGTTCCTCCAATGCAATATCCTGAAAAGAAAAAAGAAAGATACAACACCCAAGATTAAAAAAACAAAGCACAAAGTAGAAGTTTTCAACAATAACATTCTTTGAAAAATGTTTGTATAGTTTCAAGATTATTAATATACCTTGAAAAAATCATGATGCTGAACAACTCCTTCTTCATTCCTTAATAAAGATAGCAAGGAATACTCTGTATGGAGTAACATTTTCCCCTGTCGTTCATCTTGCTCTCTTTCCCCATTTTTTTCACCACCATGAAGAGTAAGTATCTAAATCAAAATAAGATTCTTAAAGTATGAAGAGTAAGAATATTTGATAACGAGGTAATGTTACATACCTTAATTGTATAAAAGTTGTCAGTTCCTTCTTTCCGGGCCAAGCACTGAACAATACTATCAACGGGGGAATTCCCTAAAGTTGGTCCCAATAGGTATGGGCCAGCACGCCTCACAGAACGTGTTGACACTTTTGTGCCTGCCTCTGGAACTAGAATAGAACAACAAAGATTATAAAAGAATACCTAGCAAGGGCCTTGCCTTTGCTCGGATACTTTAACCTTGATAAAATTATTAAAAGCCATTATCACATGAGGAAGGTACATCAATTTGAAAAAGGGGGAAAAAGTTAACTTCAGGGCTATCACTTACTTGGGAGGTTATGATCTTTCTTAAAGCGCCTCTGAGAATTATTATCACTAAAGCACAGTCTCTTAGGTTGATCATAGGTGTAACCACTGAGAGTATCATCACGGAAGTTACTGCAAGTCGGAACTTCTTGAGCTTCGTCAAAGTTTGTGATACTCCCACTTTGGAAGGAATTGTGATCAGAAAGATCACCCATTCTCTTCAAAAATGACTAGATAAATATTCAGTCAGAGAAATAAGTCGAGGCCAAACCGTTTTCAGGTTATAGACACCACGTACATATGAGGAGGAACACAAAAAAATTAATTTATATCAAAGTTCCATATAAAAGAGATTGGCCTTCGTGTGACAATATTCATGATTATTTCTTTTCTGTCCGTTTCTAGTCAATTAAGGCACATCAAAACATATTCTTACACAGCAAACAATAATTAAATAACAACTAACTACGACTACACACACATAGTAGCGATAGACGCGCCACCAGCGGGCAGTCTTGGAACTGCAGCGAGGATATACCCCATGTCAAGCGGGTCAAGCGCCCCGTGCCTCTATACCCTCTGCATCGGCCGCCGGAGAGTTAGGCAGCCCATCTGACACAGCGGGCAGGGCAGGGATGTCAGCAGTAGTTAAGAATTAAGAACAAAATAAGTCAACGAAAAATTTAACGTATTTATTTAGACTCCAACACCTTAAAACTATGTAACAGTTTGTACTTTTGTTTCTGTGAGCGTGGGATATCATTTATTGAAAAAATGAATAAATCGTCAGCATTATGAGCATCAGTTTTTCTTCTGCTTGGCCTTCTTCGTCGGCGCCGCGCCCCGACCGAGCAGCGCGTGGACCAGGGCCCTGAGGACGAGCAGGACGGTGACGGCGGCGCCGAGCACGACGGCGACCACGTCGAGCAGCAGGTACTGGTAGAGGGGTAGGTCGGCGCCCAGGGGCCGCAGGTGCGGCGCGCCCCGGTGCCTGATGACGTACTCCGTCCACCACGCGGCCTCCTCGGCCGCGGTGAAGGGGCGGTCGGAGTAGCGCGCCGCCAGCTCCTTGGCGCGCAGGCGGTACCTGTGAGCAGCACGCGGGTACCAGCGCGGTCAGCTCGGCTGTGACGCGACAAACGGACCCCCCTGGTTTGGGGTACTTTGTACCCCGCCCTTACTCTTGAAGGGGTGCAACCATCACGTGACTGTTGACTACCATGCGGTATGGTCGCTACACCCCAGCCCAGCGCGCCCTTCGGCCCGGACGCCAACGCCAGTGTACTCACTCGTCGGTGGCGGTGAGCTTGCGGATGGTGGCGAGCACCTTGTCCTTGGTGAGCTCCGTGTGGTCCAGGCGCTCGGCCGTGCCCATGCTCCGGTACAACTCCACGTTGGGCATCTGGTCGGCGAACAGCGGGATGCCCAGGAGCGGCACGCCGAGGAACATGGCCTCCGTGGTGCCCATGAGGCCGCCGTGGGTAATGAACAGGATGGTCTTGTGGTGAGCTGCGTCAGACGGGGAAATGAACGCCGATGCAGGCACAACCGGCACCCACAACGTATTTTGTAATCCATTCACGATCCCACAAGCTGTGTATGACTTAGGGGTCCGGCGGAACGCCCAATAACGGAACGCCCCCGGCCCGGCAGGGCGGGCCTAGCACTGCTCACCCAGGATGTCCATCTGAGGCATCCAGCTGGCGATGCGCACGTTGGGTGGCAGGCGGTCCTTGATGTCGTCCGTCTCGTACTTCCAGAGGACCCGCTGCGGCAGCTGGCCGAACGCCTCCAGTAGGCCGTCGATAGAGTCCTTAGGGAGAGAGCTGGAGCGCACCAGCGAGCCCAGTGTGAAGAAGATGACGCCGTGCTCGGCGCCGTCCATCCAGGCGCGCAGGTCCGGGTCGAGGCCGGCGCCGTTGCGGTCGGGGCGCGCGTCCTGCGCAGGCGGGGCGGGGCGGGGCGGGGCCCGGCGGTCAGCAGGTTGGCCAGAGAGGTGGGTAAGAAGCCTACACAAGGCAACTAGAGTGTGAGACTGCTGTGGATTATGCTCAACCCCTGCCTCGCCCCTGCCTCAGAGGTCAGGGAAGGACTTGGGGGCCAGGGGCTGATTGAACAGTGTACACACCATGCAGTGAAGCGTGGCGCATCTAAACGCCTGCCCGATAGGCAACACCTTAGCACGCAGACGCGACCCGGCTCGGCTCGGCGCGGCGGCCCTTACCTTGAGGTGCAGCCCGCCCACGTTGATGACGTTGGGGTTGACGGGCCGGGCCGGGTAGGCGCTCACGTGGCTGTTCACCATGATGAGGCTCGTGTTCTTGACGAGCTCGGCGATGGGCGGCGTGTCCTCGCCGAAGAACTCACGGACGACGGGGTCGGACGGGTCGTTGACGTACACCTGGACGGACGCGCGGGGCAGACCTTGTCATGTATTATCACCTCAAGCGTGAGAGTAGACTACAACACACACTACTTTACATTTGCTGAACAGTTATGAGACATGTGAATAACGATTTGACTGAAAGTGTTTAGCAGTCTCACGCTTGGGTGAAGGGTCTACGTTCTCGCTTCTGCGCCCGCGTCCTTACCTTATGCATGTACCGGTAGTAGAAGTACATGAACACGTTCTGGAGCTTCTGCCAGAAGGTCATCTTGCCGGCGAAGGGCTCCATGCTCGTGATGAGGTACGACGGGTTGTCCACGGAGCCGACGCGGTCATGCATCCAGGCGAAGTCCGGGGCAGAATTCACGCTGATCAGCGGCACCTGCCACGAGATTTGTCCCCAAATGTGAGAACGGCGCACACTTGCAGGCGTGCGAACCGCCATCCTTACACTACTCCCCATAAGTGTGTGTGAAATGCCCAGGGGGAATCCTTTCACCTTGAGCTTGTGCGCCACGGCGGTGAAGCAGTCGGAGCCGAAAATCTCGGTAAAGACGACGTCGAACTTGCCGTGCTTGCCGCTCATGACGTCCTTGAAGTGCTGCGTCTGGAAGAAGGTGCGGCAGAGATCCGCCCCGGCCATCTGGCCGATGAGCTTGACGATCTTGAGGCGGCCCTGGCTCGTCATCTGCTCGTACGTCAGCGCGTTGACCATCGACGGGAACTCCTTGGAGAGGTCCAGGTCCGTGTAGTTGGCGCGGGACTTCTTCTGCGGGAAGGGGCTCATCATGTAGACCTGGTGGCCGCGGTCGGCGAGCACCTCCATCAGGGCCTGCGAGGAAGGGACGGCAAAGGTGTTCGTGTTCCTTACGTAGCGTGCTAACACGTAGTTTTACTCATTCATCTTTCTCCGCATCCCCATGCATGCACCGCGCGCAAACCCCAAACTAGGATAACCAGGCGCGGCGCCGCAGACGATTATTTGGGCGACGTCGCTGGTGACGGCGGTGATAGCTAAGACCTGAGCGGCGCGGCCTGGTGCAGTGCGTCGTGCAGTGTGTTGACCTAGCCTAGCCCTAGTCTCGTCCCGCGCCGCTACCGTATAGCGCGGGGCGGGGCGGGGCGGCACACACATGGCGCACCCGGCCCCTTGGGGTAGGCAGACCCGCCACGCACCGGCGCCAGCGACCTGCCCTGTCCTGTCCTTCCCTCATCGCTGCAGTGCACATATAGCACCGATGTTCGGAAAGCGTACGAAAAAGTACGAGCGCCGCTCTCTTGCAGGAGTGATTTACCTCGAGCCTCGAGCACCATGGAATACCTTGAACATGATGTTGTGGCTGCGGCCGTTGAAGGGAAACACGCCCAGCACCCGGTAGGCCTCGGCGCCGGGAGGCTCCACCAGGGCGGCCGCGGCCAGCAGCAGGAGCGGCGCGCACCACCAGGACCACGACGCCATGGTGCAAGGGCTGCTAGAGCTGCTAGAGCGCTCCCCGTCAGACTGAGGGGACTACGCTTTGGGAACAACCTTGGTGCTGCCGCATATGGGTGCGAGGCAGAAGGCAGCACGTGGTCTCTCTCATTCCCCCCCCCTCCCCCAAACCGCAGCTGATAGCAAACGGTTATCTTCTAATACAGACGCACCGCGTGCCCGGGCAATAAGGTGTCGCCACCAAACGTGAATTGACATATGATGGATGCACAATGCTTGGCCATGGTGCTTGGCCAAAAACAAAACCAAAACCTACGACGGCAGTGACCTGGGTAACCATTTGCTGTGCTTAGGGGAGTGGCAGAGGACGGTACCCTCTGTGTGCACGTGAACCCCGCGGGTCTGGTCTACTTGACCAAAACCTTTGGCGCTGCGTTTCAAGAAGAGGAGCCTTATCAGGGGTTCGAAAACGAGCTTTCATTCAGAACCTAATCAAGCTAATTAATAGTATTAAGTAGATGGTAGAATACAAACGGTCAGATTTTCCAGATAACTACGCGGCCTCTCAAACTCTCGTCACTATCGAGGCCATCATTGTTACGCTACAACCACTCAACAACAACCGCCAGCACATTAAAAAAAAATCAGAGTCTACTGCGGTACGCTTCTGAACGGTACAGTGCGAGAAGTAACACGACGTAACAGTTGCGCCGTCTTTGGCGCTCCGTACCGTATCTTAGATATACTGCTGGCACGGTGACGTACAGAATCTCTTGAAAAAGTGGCGAGAGTAATGTGAGATCGGATCAAAAAGACTACCGATTGCCGAATTGCTCTTATCTATGTACGCGACAGGCATCTGCCGGGCTTAAACTCGAGAGATAAAGCGACACCAGGCGCAAAGGGACAAAGGGCGCATGGATTTGCGGCTGGCCTGGGGAGGGGGGGGGGAGGATACAGCTGACACTTGGCGGATGGACCACCCTGGGCAGGTGACCTACGCTGTTTAAATTATTTGTGTTGCATTTGAATACACAGATGATTGAGGCTGATGGCAATGCTGGAGCGACGTTTACTTTTCTCTGCTCCGTACACAAATCGCTACCCTCCCGAAATAGGCCGTGCATACGCATCACTTTGAAGAGCAAACAATTGTCCGGGCTCCTCTGCCGGTCTCCAACGCACCTCCAGGTCGCCTGCCTGCCAAGGCAGACCCCGGCCGGGCCAGGCAGGGGCGGTGGCAGTCGGCCAGGAGGCGCGGCGCGGCGCGGCGTGGAGGGGCGGAGCGGGGGCCGGGCGGGGCGAGCGGGCCGCGATTGAAGGTGACTCAATGAGGCGAGCCGTTGTTGGCTTTCACCGCGACCCTCCGCCCCGCCCCGCCCCGCCCCACGCTCTTTCACCTATTCGCAATTAATGACGTGAGCTAATCGTCGTACGGGACCACGGCCCACCCCGCCCCGCCCCGCCCCACCGCACCCCACCCCGCCCCGCGCTTGGAGTCTAGTACCTCGCCACTAGTTATCCGACCACTAACCACCGTTCTCCGTATCTTGCGGACAGGCGGTTGCCCTGTTAAGCTGAGGCGGCGGTAAGACACCTGACCCCATCCAAACTGCGAAGTTAAGCCCGCAGGGTCCATAGGACCTACGGATGGGAAGGGTCTACATTTTTTTCTTTCTGTTTTTCTGAACTAGTGCTCTGTTATCGGATGTCATCTGGACGGCCTTTTTTATTTAGAGAGTGCGGCCGCTGCCCCGGGGAAAGAGTAGAGAAATAGTAAAATGCGGTCGAGATGTCGGGAACACCCTGTCGCCGTCGCACATGCAGAAGGGCGGGGCGGGGCGGGGCGGCCAGTCCCCAGGGCCCGGCCGGCTCCGGGCGAGGCGACAACCCCCGCCCCAGCGCCGCGGGGCCAATAAGCGCAACATGGCGCAATTTTCAGACGCGCGCGATCCTCCACTGTAGAGGAGCGGAGCGGGCGGCGCGCGCGAGGACTGGGGCATGGGGCATAAGGAGGTAAAATATTATTTATATCGTTAAAGAGGCTGTACGAACTCTACTTCCGAGGAAACTAACACTCATTTACGCGATTCTGAACGGCACTGTCTATTATAAAACAATAATAATTGTGACTCGAGCATTGAGCAACGGCCTGGACGGACGCAGCCATATCGTTCCGCGCACAGGCACTCCCGCACTGTAAAATCCTTACGAAGAAAATTCTTCGTAACGTTGCGAAGCATTTGGCTGCTTCGCAATGCTTCGTAATACAAAGCATTTTCTTCGCAAGCCCAGCCTTACGAAGAAACTTGTTTGTACACTACGAAGAAAATGCTTCGTAATACGAAGCAGCCGAATGCTTCGCAGCTTACGAACGCTTACGAACACAATTTCTTCGCAAGGTTATCACAGTGCGAGCTCGCGCGTGTATGGATCGCGTCTCCAGCACTAAGCTGCTACTCCAGCACTGCTCTGACGTAGCAGGTATTAGGAACTTCAATGCGAGAGGTTCGAGACCGCGCCGAGATCGCTCCCCCGGCGGCATATAGTAATGCGGGTGGGTCACTGTGTCGCTAAGGCTAACCACTGTGTTTGTGTGTGTGTGTGTGCGAGAGGGAGGAAGGGAGGGAGGGGGAGAGAATGAGAATGAGAGGGGGGAAGGGTAGAGGCGGGCTTAAATGTAGATACTTGTAAAATAAGACGGCGGGATCCACGTAATGTAGTTTTGAGCTCAGGGCTGCGGCCCGGCCCCACCGCGCCCCGCCCGCCGCGCCCGCCGCGTAATGTCGCGGGCTTATCCCTTATGATGCACGGCGGGGCGAGGCGGGGCGGGGCGGGGCGGGGCGGGGCGGGGCGGGGCGGCGCTCTCACACCGCGCAGCAACACGGCGGGGGCGGGGGCAGGGCTGGTCTTAACCGATTGATGACTGCTGCTTCTGCAGCAATGCCTCTGATCCATAAAAGTTTTAATTTTTGCGGAGGCCTCAAAATTTTTAATCGAATAAATATCCTCTTGTGCTCGGTGATCAGAACCCAGACACGTGGACCGGAACTTAGCATGTGCACCAAAATGTAATTGCTTGTCATCGGCAGAAAATAGCGCACATTCTTTGCTGGGAAGGAGAACGGCGCACTGAGCAGACCAGTGGAAAATAAACCAAAACCCTGTACATTTTGTCGGGAATTAGGACTTTTGTAGATCTCGATAGTGAATATATATTTTTTTAAAGAGGTAGGAAAAGCGTCAAGGCAAAGAGGTTTTCAGCCCGCCCCCACTCACCCTCCTCCATCCCCAGACCGTCGTCAAGCGGCGTCTTGAGCGGCCAGGCCGGGCCGGCACCCCTGAGCCCCGCCCCGCCCCGCCCCGCCCCGCGCACCCACCTCTGTGTTTGCCTTTCGGCTCCATTAGGCAAACTTAATTCTAGTGCGTGCGCAATCGTAGCCATCGCGCCCGGCAGCGAGCCAGAGGTCCCGAGACACACCGCGGCCGCGGCGTCTAATTTAAAGCACTCTGTTTTTAATAGGAAGGTGAACACTACGAAGTGAAACAAGAATAATTCTTGTGTCTGACTTTTGTGGTGTTCTAGGAGAGAACCATTAAATTAAGTAAAACAGACAAGAAAAGAAAGTAGTACAAATCCCCCCCGGGAGACCTATACCGCTAAAGAAACCGGTAGGAGGAAGCATCCCCGGCTGTTTTCTCAATAAGGAATCTCCGGGTTAATGCAACCCACGCGACAGAAGCGACGTATGTAGCAGGGATATCACTGGGAGATAGACAGCGCGCGCACACACACACACACACCAGCCGCGATAAGGCAGAGGCTCAAAGTTGGTATATGTCGTGCGGGTCCCTCTGATAACGGTGAGGCGGGGGGAGGGGAGGGGGGTAGCGCTGGAGAGAGGGCTCGAGGGTAAGCGGAGCAGAGTGGTCAGAAAACTCGATCCTCAACTGCCGCCTGGGGTGCCATCGCAGCAAAGGAGTTGGCTCGCGGAGCGGAGCGGAGCGGAGCACGGGTGCGCTGGGCAGGCAGCCGCCGCTGCAGGGGCTGAGAGAGGCCGCCCCGCCCCGCACCGCCCCGCCCCGCCCTGCCCCCCGGCGGCCGGGAGCTAGGACAGCTGCTCGAGAGGCGCACAGCTTCATTATAGGTAAACGAGTGAAATAGCGCCAGACAACACTGCTGGCGAAAAGTAAACAGCTCCATTTTGTTCTCATTAATTTTTTTCGACCGTGTCTTTGTAAGACGTGGCGCGCGAGTCTTATTCTGTGCGAAGTCTCAGATGTATTCATTTTTTACTTTAAATTATAGAGGATAAGTACACCCCCGCACGGCCCCGCTAGAATTTCCATCCTTGCGCTGAAGAGCGCAGGCCACCGCTCACCGCCGCACGGCCCGGCCCGGCCCGGCCCGGCCCGACCCGACCCCAGCGCCCTCTGCCCATCCTCTCCTCGAGTGAAAGGCCAAACAGTGAGCCCCGCGCTGCCGTACTGCGTGCTCCTTTCTGGATTTTTAATGGTAAGGCTGGTCAAACATTGTGAAGCCCCACCCCGCCCCGCCCCGCCCCGCCTCCACAGAGCGGCTCCAGCCAAGGCTCCAGCAGGTTAAAGAAGCTAGAGGTTGTGACAACGGCCTAACCAGTTTCTCTCCTACGGAAATAGTCTAGACACCTCTCTTTTTTCTCAGTATACACCTGACAAAATCACGTTGGTTTACTGCTTGGTCTTCGCAACGAGTAAGAGAGAAAGGGAAGGGAGAGGGAACGTGATGGTGGTGGTGGGGGAGGGGGAAGGAGACAGGGGAAGTGAGCTGTTTTTGCTCTGTTTCTGCTCAATTATGAAAGCGCTGCCTCGCTTCGAACTGCGAAAGAAATGATGGGGAAAAGTTAGGCGCCTTTAATTAGGAAGTCGATCTTTAACCGCCTTCCCTACCCCCCACCCACTCTCCTACTCAGCTTAGGCTCCCACGATCACTTTCGTCCCCTCACACTCCAGTCGTACAACACCAAAGGAAGTAAAAGAGGCAAAAAAGAGGGGAAAATGCACCATTACTTACGTAGAACATGCAGTTGTACGAAGTATGTTCAAAGTTAGTGCAGTATCGAGTCAATCAAAATGACACTTTTGCGGTTATATACTCAGGTATAGTCAAGTTTCTTTCTTCCACCTCTGGGGACTCGGTGGGCCTGAGCCTCGGGGGTTGGTGTTGATGGCTGCTGAGCAGCCCGGCGGAGGCTGGTGGAGGCTGTTGGAGGGTGCCTGTGCCGGGCCGGGCCGGGCTCGACCTGCGCCGCGCCGCTGCCGCTGCTGCTGTTTGTCTTGAGTTTACGACTTGTGATTAACGGGCCGGGCTGGACTGCGAGCCTCGCAAGCCGCGCGAGCCGAGCCGAGCCGAGCCGTGTCGTACCGCGTCGAGCCGAGCCGGGCCTTATTCTCCGGAGAACGACAAACCCGGAGCCCCAGCGCTGCAGCGGGGCGCGCGGGATGCCCAGGAAAATTACCAGCTTGGAGAGAAATCAGCGATAAGGATGATACGGGGAGTAACTTTTAACACCGGGAAAACAAAGCTGAGACGTCTTTGTTTAAAGAAACACCTTTGCAAATATGCATTACAGGCCACAAACGCACCAAAACTTCAAAGTATTGGGGCATTTTAGTGGCTTTTAAAAACGCAGTAGATTCAGAATTTTCTTGAAAACGGACGATCTATTGGCAAGCCTGTTGGGCTTACTGCACCTGAACACGTGCAGCACCTGCAGACTCTGCACACCTGCACACCCGCGGATAATCCCTGGCCTGTCCGATCAGCGCGCACAAATAATCGGCGCCTCCCCGCCCCGCCCCGCCCCGCCCCGCTCCTCCCCGCCACACACTTGGCTAGAGTCCCAGGCTGGAAAAGGCCTCCGAGGCGGGGCGGCGCCGCGCCGCTGAATGCGTGCACCACCAATTTGATCCCTTTGATGTGCCCTCGGGCCGGGCGGGGCGGGGTGTGGCGGGGCGTGGCGGGGCGTGGCGGGCGCCTGGGCGCCAAGGCAGCCAGCGCTAAGGAGAGCGCGGGAGTCGGGGCGTGGCCTGGCGGGCCTGGCCTGGCCGGGCGCGGCGCGGTACCGCCGTCCTCACCCCGCCCCGCCCCTCCCCGCCATGCCCCCCCCTCCCGCTTGCTCGACTTAACGCCAATCTAGCCGACAAAGGCCGTGAACAGCGCGACTTGGCATGAATTTAACATTGGCTGCCAGCAGCGCTCTCTATTGACGGCGAGTCGCAATGAAGGTGGGAATAGTTGAAGACCAATTAGGGCCACCCTTTCGCTCTCCCACGGCATATCGCTGAAAGATTGACCAGGTCTTGGAATCAGTCCAGCCGCTCAACTCTCGCACAGAACACCGGGGGAAAGTTTCCCGTATAATAGCAAATGGCCGGGTGTTCTCAAGCAGTTTTGAAAAAAGCAAGCTTATTTGCAAAATACTAGTCACACACAAACAGCTCAGTTGTTTTGAATTTTTAAAAATAGTTTTTATCGACAAAGAACTACTGCCAACGTGGCAATTTAAATTAAAGAGGTCGTGTGAATGCCGCGGCAGATAATGTTGATGCTATTAACGCGTCTAAAGGGGCAGTAAACGACTCGTTAGACAAGCGCCCCCCCTCCTCACTCCCCTGCCTCTTCCCCGGGGTCCCCTCGCGCTCCCTCTCGCCTCTCCTCCTGTTTCTCTCCCCGCCCTTACTTTCACGCCGTCGCATTGCTGCACTTGATTCCCTATTAGCAAGCAGGAGAGACGAAGCAGCCCTCGCTCCGCTCCACCCCACCCGCCTCGCCCCGCCTCGTCCCGCCCCGGCACGCCTCGCCCCATCCTCACGCTGCAGCCCACTTTCTGCGCAAATTTTTTTGGAAACTTAGTTTGCAACAGATATACTTATCGACAGGTAATCAGCGGCAGGGCTTTAAAAAAAACTGCAACTGGGAAAAAAATGATTTGTGTATTACCGCAAAGAGACAAATAATAATTTTCCGTATGCTTTTATAATATCTGGGTCGGGTGCGACAAATTATTTACACAACACTTGTGGGTGAGCGTACGTTTTCAGATATAGAACTGGCTCCGGCTGCAGGTGAGCGACATTCGTCCACTTGGAGTGAGTCCCAGCGCAGCCCAGACAGCCGCGGGAGGCTGCTCGTTAGGAGGCGAGCGTTTGGACAAGGGTTAATGAGGCCGCTACAGCCATGCCGCCGCGTCAAGGGATGTCCTGCAGTTGCAGCGGTGGCGCCAGGGAGCCCCTAGCGGCTAACGAGATCCAAATCCTTCTTTTTTTTCATTATATTTTTTCTTCCTTTTTTTGTGTGTGGAGAGCGGCCGCTTCACGTATGAGGAACGCAAGTCGTTTAATTACGGAAAGTGTAATGGACGCGACGTAGAAGCTGGTCACGTGGCCAAGGGGGAAGTGTGTGTGTCTGGGGGGGACTTAAACACATCGACAAGTGTCCGTATAGGCCGAGGGCCAGGGCAATGCTAAATAATGGAAAGTTAAGAGATGCACGACCTCTTGCACTGCGGATGCGTACGCGCACCTAGCGAGTTGTGTTTGGTTTGGTTTTGAATTTTCGTGCGTACCTGTGGCTGCAATGCCTTAGGGTTCAAGTGCCCAAATTTTAGTGGCAACGATTCTCAGAGTACGTTGCGTTGGTACTTCATCTTTCGCTGGGAGCAGAGCGGAGATTTGAAATAGTGCCGTTAGTGCCTCAATAGGAATAGAAACGGGCGGGCAGGAGGGAGGGGGTGGGTCTGCTTGCTGGGCCTGATAGCCAGCGTCTGCAAGTGATGGCGGCACATTTCCGCGAGGATCGGACGACGACGCTTTCCTCATATTTATTTTTGGAAACGGCTCGATTCTATCATGCTAGAGTATCCGTTTATCGGGGGAGGTTGGGGGGCGGGGGCGTCGCGTGCCGCTCGAGTAGGGCAGAAGTCATTTCTCCATCATTCCGCACGATGGACCATGACAACCATTCCAGACCAGAACGGCTAGAGAGCGCAAGAGAGAGGGCTACTAGGAGGGCTCCGGTAGACGTTCGGGGGAGAAGGGTGAATTATACTGATGATGAAGAGCAGGTTGAGGCTCGCGTCGAGCTGCTGGCGGGGCGGGGCGGGGCGGGGCGGGGCGGGGCGGGGCGGGGCGGGGCGGAGCGCAGCAGCGCGGACAGGGTGATGCGTACTCTAGTCCATTTCACGCTGGCTAGGCGCCCTGGGCCCGGCCGAGCCGGCCACCACACACGCGGAGGGCTACTTGAGGGTCCACCCCGGCCTCACCTGGCCCCACCACGGCCCCACCAGGGCCCAGCCCGGCCTCGCCTGGCCCCACCTCAGCTCCACCTCGGCCCCACACCACGGCCCCACTACGACGGGGCTGCCCCAGGACCGTCAATACAGGGAATGACTCGACTCAGCGGCAGGCAGGCACCCTGCCGCCTCCCCCCCTCGTTTGAAAACCACTTCTTTCCTCACCCTTCCTACCCCCATCCCGTTAAGTCCAGGTCGAGCCCCCTCCGCCCCCTCCACTCCTAAGCCGTCTTGTTCACGTTGTTCAGCAGCGGAGCTATACAGCAGTAGTAGTTGTCCGCGCTGCTCTCCTGGAAATAGCATGGTTATCGTTTCTAGTCGTGCAGAAAAATCGGATATCAGGCCCGCCATTGCCCCCCTGCCGCCCTCCCCCCTCCCCCTGCCCCCCATTCTGGCCGCTGCCGCTTGTTCTGGACCGCTAGCCTGATATTGTGTGACGCGGGATTCGTTTCCGGTTCAGAAAGTAATGAGGGTCCGATGCGGGTCACGCCGGGCCCGGCCGCCCCGAGGAATACGCAAAGGTCCGGTCGGGCGGGGCGGGGCGGGGCGGGGCAGGGCGGGGCACAGCTCACACACACACACTGGTACATAGCGGGTGAGGGCAGCAAGAGAATGCGTAGGCGAGACGCTGAGGGCAGATGGTGCGATCACATCCACATTCAGCAAAAAATAAACACCTCTAATTACGATAAATGCAGTTTTTTTTTTGCGTGTGTGTGTTAGTGCGTGTGGGGAAATATCTACGCATTAAAGTGCTTGGAAATTACCATGACCTCACTTAAGCTGAATGTTTGACGACCCCTCACAGTACAGCATCGCACGCGTGCACTGAGGACGAAAGTTCGTCGCGTACAGAAAGAGACTCTTCCTGACTTTTCCAGAATGAATGAGCCCGCGGCGGCATTATTTTTTTTTATTTTTTTTTATTGTTCAATGAAGCGGTCCCCGCCAGCATGCTAGCGTGGGCCGATGTGCGATGCGCGGTGGCGATAGCGGCCCGCGCTGGCTGTGTGCGGGCGCTGCGCTGGCCGGCTCCAGCCCAGTACAGCCACCATCACGGCGACGAGATGTGCCGTCCGCACCGCCATGGCGCCCGCGCCCGCCCCGAGGCCCGCCCTGGCCGCCCTGCTGGCAGCGTTCCTCCCGCTGCTGCTGCTGCCTGACGCCCTGCACACCGGTGCGTCCCGCCCTAGCCTAGCCCCCGCTAGCTCAACCTCAACGCACGCCCTACTCTAGAAAATGGCCTAAAATTTCAGTTTTTGTCATTTTTTCGGAACAACTACATTAAATTTTTTGTTTGTATTTTTTGGCCAAACGAAAGAGAAATACTGATTTTTTTGGTTGCCGGCGCTAGGGATGCACACTTACTTTTCCGCAGGTGGTCAGTGATAATGATTTACTCCGCTGTGGCGGGCAGAGGTTGGCCGGTTGGCCATGCCGCCCACACCGTACTGTGCAGGGCCAGGCGGCCTTGAAACTTTTAGGTGTCGCATCGCTTTCCACTGAAGCCTCTGACATTGGCACGCAAGCCCAATGCACGAGGTCGAACAATTTCCCCCCGTACATTGTTATGACTTCGTAATCGTGTTGTATTCGTTTCCAGGTGCACGACCTGTAGACGAAGGAGCACACATGGAACGTATTGTTGGTGGTACCAATGCGGACATTAAGGACTTTTCTCATCAGGTACTGTTCTGGCCGACTGAGACAGAGTGAAATTCATACGATCAGAACCACTCGAATTTAGTGAACGTAAGGCGATTTGACCAGTAAGCGCCCGAGGGGATTGGGGGGGGGGGGGTCCTAAAGGCCTAGGTCCTAGGTAGCAGTAGAGTTCAAACTGTCTGCTACGCTTGCTAAAGAGTAAGTTACACTAGTCCGTGAGGAACGAGAGTGCTTGCAGTGTCGTTGCCACAGTGACGTGTGTAGTGACTCCGTGCACTCGGCTGCAGTTGTCGCTGGAGGTCATGTTCATGCACTCGTGCGGCGCCTCGGTCATCAGTGACACTTTCGCGCTCACCGCCGCCCACTGCGTGTATGGAATGCCCAGAACGTATGTCTCTTCCTCACTGTACGATCACTACACTGAAAAGTGCGTGAATGTCGCGCATTCGTAGGTGTGAGAGTTTCCATTAGTGCGCTTGTCCTCAAAAGTAAGTGGAATACTGAAAATTGAAGTGTGCGAATGGGAGTTCACACACCTGCAGGTGTGCGACGATCACACACTTGGGTTTGCAGTGTACTCGCTCACGCTTGCCTGCAGGCCCCCCTGGTTCGTCCGCCTGCGCGCCGGCTCCACCTCCGGTTTCCTCGGCATCGGCGGCGTCATGCACGCCATAGAGTACGTCGAGCCCCACTCCAACTTCAACAAGACAACGACCGACTTTGACATCGGGCTCATAAAGGTGCATGTACTACACTGTAGGTCCAAATGCACCCCGAGGTAGACCCCTTGTAACAGAAAACAGGTGGGTCCGCCTATTCCAAAAGGCCTTGCGGCTTACGGCAAACTTGCAGATTTTTGGGGGCTTTGATTTAGAATGCAGCAATCAAAATGCCATGAATACAAATGTGCATATGATGTACTGTGTTGGCAGGTTAGGCGGCCGTTTACGTTTTCCAGTCGGATATCTCCAATCAAGATTGTCGACGAGAGGCACTACACCAAAGTGGGGTCCATCGCCACTGTGTCCGGATGGGGAATGACAAGCGTACGGCGCCATAGGTTTAAGGGGGACGTGGGGGATAAAAAATGGCCTCTTGTTTTTCAAGCAGCTGCTGCTGTGTTAATCCTAAGGCTGGTTGAAAAACAAGCGCCTGTTTGAGCCACACTCCGCGGACCATAAGCAACGCGCTGTCCCGCAGGAGAGGGCGCTGTTCACGCCGTGGACGCTGCACTCGGTCGACATCCCCGTGGTGGACCGCAACGCCTGCAACCACAACTACTCGGCGCACGGCGCCAAGATCTCGGAGCGCATGATCTGCGCGGGGGGCACCGGGGACGGCAAGGACTCGTGCCAGGTGCGTGCCCAGCGCAAGGTGTCAAAGTGACGCAACTACCCGCAGGGAACGTGTCTCACCGGGGAGACATATGCACTAGGGCTTGTGCTTGGGCAACCCAAATGACAATATTCTAAGAACCTAAAATATTTCTTTGAGTTGGTTTTATCAAATATTATACGAACTTAAATGAAACGTGACATTCCGAGGAATACTACCGCCATAGGTTTCCGCGAGCTCAGCCCGCCCCCGCAGGGTGCTTACTAGTAAATTTTTTAGATCTCCTTTGAGACTGTATCACGGTCGGGGTCACAGAGGACCAGGTGGATCCGCACTGAACGTTGCACGCACGGCTGTGGCAGGGCGACTCGGGCGGCCCGCTCATCTCCCAGGACCGCCAGCTCATCGGGGTCGTCTCGTGGGGCTACGGATGCGCGCGCGCCGGCTTCCCGGGCATCTACACCAACGTGGCGCACCCAGACATACGCAGGTTCATCCGAGAGGCTGCCGGGGTGTGACGTGACGGCCGCTGCGTGACGGCACCGCGTGACGGCACCGCGTGACGGGACAGTATCGGGTGGCGCCGCGGTACCTATCCCACGCCCACCGCCACAACAAGCAGTCGAATAACACGGTAAAAATAATGAGTACGCGATTATTCACCGTGTGACAAAAAGAGAAAAACTCGAAAAAAACATTTTATCTGTATTAAAACAAGGTGCAGAAATACTTAGTTTATTCAAGCAGGTCAGGTATCTGAATACTTTATTTTTTAACAAAAGACCACAAACATTGTGTTCCTCCTGGCTCCGGCGCATGTAGGGCGGGGCACTATTTAACAGGCAGAGGCGCACAGCAAAGACAAAGCAGCGTCGCGCGGGTAAACAACAACACTCCTACTTTCATTATATTTTAGAGTGTTTAACGTGTTGCCTCAACTGTTATCGCGACCGACCGGCTGAGACCGCAACGTTGTTTGCACGGGGACCTCGGGACCCCCCGGGCCGGGCGGGGCGGGGCGGGGCCCACCCGGCAGAACCCTAGCAGGACCCGGCCGCAAGGACGCCCCGCCCCGCACAAGGCACTGCAGCAGGCCACCCCGCCCCGCCCCGCCCCGCCCCGCCCCGCCCCGCCCCGCCCCGCCCCGCCCCGCCATGGCACCGTCCCACACACGTACGGCCCTGGCCGGGCCGTCCCGCCTGCCCGGTCCCGACCGTATCTCGCGGTGAATTTAAAAGCCGTGCCGGGCACGGCCGGGCCACTGCTGGTGTGAAACTGTAACAAGGAGCTGCCGGGGCGGGGCGGGGCGGGGCGGGGTGGGGTGGGCTACTCTATATGACCGCATTTCTCAGCACGCTTGCCTCGGCTGCTTGCCCCGTCCGATGTTGAAAACCACGCTGTAAGCCGATCCCAATAAACACGCATGTTTCTTTGGAGCGCACCTCCTCTGTTCTTTATTTTTATTAGCAGTGTACCCGGGAATAGAATGCGGGCCAGATCGGGTCGCGGCCACCGCGGCCAGAGGGGCTCAGCTCTGAGAGAAGTCCGCATAGAGGGGATATTCGCTGGGGCCACGCGTACCCGACCCCGCCCCTGCCACCGGCAAAATAGTAACACCTTGAGGGGGCGAATCTCGGATTCCATTAAAGCTGGATTAATTTTACAGACCTGCTGGAGTATTTTGCGCGGGCTGGGGACGGGTATTATGTTTTAAAACTTGGGCCGGGCGGGCGCGGCGCGCGCGCTGAGGCGGGGCGAGGCGGGGCGGGGACTTCCTGCGTGTCCTATCTGCCGGAGCCTTACCAGACGCCGAGGCGTCGTTGGCCGTCGTTTTAGGGGCTCTTCAACGCCTCGGGCAAACACAGAGTAGGGTGAAGAAGAGGGGGAGGTGGGGGCGGGGGGCCGAGGCCGTGCGCTGCGCGCTGGAGCTGGAGCAGCCCGCCGAGGCCCTGCTGCTGCTGGAGTAGGGCCGGGCCGGGCCGGGCCGGGCCGCTGCTGGAGGGGATGATGGAGTTTGTCGAGCACAATGAACGGGCCGGCCACGGGAGCAGTAAGACTGCGGGGCCGGGAGGGGCGGGGCGGGGCGGGGGGCGGGGCGGGGCGGGGCTCTTCACCCACGCACTGGACGCGCAGCCTCGCGCCTCTACACCGGCAGCTCGACACACGTGGCATATATGAAAAAGTGCATTTCCAGTTAGGTGAAAAGTGATAACTACTATGGCTTTTAACGCAAAACACTTCTGACAATGTATACAATAACTTTTGAAGTTGGACATGGACAGACCTGCGGACCGGCACGGGGGCGGTTGTTGATGGCTGCGGAGTCCAAGCCCGAACACTCCCATTAGACTGTAGTCAGCCCCGCCAGCGTACACGGCTCAGGCCAGGCGGGGCGGGGCCAGGGGGGGGGGGGGGGCGCCACTCCTCGCCACTCCTTTCACGTTCAGATTGATAAGTTGGTTCGCAGCTGCCGTATTGCCAGTTTCGGATTATTGCGATTGCTGGCTGGCTGTCGGACGCGGGCGAGCCGCGCGCGTTTCCGCTGCGGCTGCTTCGCCAGGGGGAAACTTTTGGCAAAGCGTCGTCCGACGGACAGACGACAAAGGATCTATCTGTCAGATCGGGCGGGGCGGCGGGGGCGGGGCGGGGCGGCGGGGCGCGGCGCGCAGCTGAGGGGCCGGGCCGGGCTGGGCCGCAGTGCGCTTGTCAACGCGCCGCAATTAGAGAGCAGGGGAAGTTATTACGAGTGGGATCCTAAGAGAGCGCGCTCCGCCCCGCACCGCCCCCCACCCCCAAGATGCTTTTACATAATATACCGCCGCACAATACTAACAAAAGTAAGTATACTGATGAGCGTGTATATTCATCCAAAAACAACTTTTCTTGGAACACGAACGCGTGATTGGGAAAGCTCATGTCCATCTGTGTGAAGCAGCATTTGCTGGGTGATGCCTAGGAATTTTACATCTTTGAAAAGTATTTGGATTGGCTGTCGAAAAACAAATACAAAAAACAAAATAATGAAAAGGGAGAATGCGACGCAGGACGGACGGACGGACGGAGGGTTCCCAGTCCCACGAGAATGTGCTGTACGCAAGAGAAAAGGAAGCAAGTGTTGGCTTTGATCTCGCTCGGCCCGGCCTGGCCACGCACCGCCACTGCACCTCGCGCTGGGCGGGGCGGGGCGGGGCGGGCCGGGAAGAAGTCGGAAGTGGGAGGGAAGACGAGTAGTAGTTGGGCGGCGCGCGTGATTTCAATCCAACTCTCTCGCTCCGGACCGGAAGTCTAATCTCTGATGAGGCCATCGTGGTGAATGCTTCTGATGCCGCGCGCCCCAGGCGCGTCCCGCCCCGCCCGCCCCACCCAGCCCCGCACCGCGCCGCCGCGCTACAGAGCGCAGCGCACCTCGAGATAAAAGTTTTAATCATAGGAGTTCCAAATACGCGGAGGGCGTGGCGCGGCGTGGCGCAGCGCGGCCCGATATTGTGGTAGTAGGCCGGGGCGTGCGGCGCCGCGCGGCGCAGCGTTGAGATTGGTATTAAGAGGGCGTTTGGAAGAGCTCGAGGGCGATAAGGCGATGTAATTCCGCGTATAGCTAATCCCAGGCGGACGGGACGGAACATCTGCCATTGGCCGTTCGCAAAGTTTTCCGTCTCCTTTACTCTCTCTCTCTCTCTCTCTCTCTCTCTCTCTCTCTCTCTCTCTCTCTCTCTCTCGCTCTCTCTCCCTCGCACACTATTGTCATTTCTTCCTAGTCCTTCTAAGTATTTTAGCCACACTGGTATTCAAGGAATTTGAAATGTGACGTCACATTCATTAGAATGTGAATTTTGTCACGTTCGTTGTAAAATTATGTCACATTCCTTTGAACGTGATTCGAGGCTCAGTGGCGCCAGGCTGAGGCGATTTACATCAAATCGAATGTGACACAATATTCTAACGAACGTGACACGATTCACATTCTAACGAATGTGACGTCACATTCCTTGAATAACAGTGCAATATGCTGTCGTGGATTAATATTTCACATTCGGTCTAGCATCTCTGCAAATCAAACCGAAGAACTGTTCTGTTGTAACACAAAACAATGGGCGGGTTTGCCCTTCACGAAATCCTAGCTGGGGATTACAGAGAATTGTGAGTGTGGCTGAAAGGACTGGCTGTCGCCGAATTCAACTGACCTAACTGATCTGATCTGATCTTCTACTTCTATGTTCTAAATGTACCTGAGTGACAGGAGACAGCCATTACCAGAGGAGCTTCGCCCGGCCGGCAGGGCAGGGCAGGTCTGGGCAGCGCACGCACGCACAGCAGCGCGCCTGTCGAGTCCCGGGTAGGCCGCAGGGGCGCACGGGCGCGCGCTGGTGGCCTACCTCCCGGGCTGCAGGCGCGCCGCCCCGCCCCGGCAGGCCGGACCGAGTTAAGCCCCGGGCCGGGCCCGGCACAAGGAGGGTGGCGTTGCGGTACGCCTGGCCGCCGCTGCGGCTACAGCTGCGCCCCGCTACGAATTAGGCCCTTACCTGCAACAATAACATGCCTCATTACACGGTGCGTCCAGCGGCCCGGCCAGGCCCACCTGAGGTCGGCACGCAGGGGCACTAAGCGCCGAGCAGCGCCTGATTTACTTCACCCCGTAAGCCCAATCGTAACGGCGCGTGCGGAGTAGTGCCATTGGTGCCGGTCCGAGAGAAAGTCAAGTGCAACACACATAAGCGAAAGCTCGATACGCAGACATCGTACCTATGTCGTACGTTCCTATGTCAAAATGATCGCGTAATGTTTCGAGAGCAGGTCCTTTATGTCGCATGTAAGTTCGTTATAAACGCACGTAAAAGTTGAGCGTGAGTTGACACAAACACAGAGTAAAATACGTAGCGTGATGCATTAGTGTTATTTAAAAAAATAAATTTATCTCAGTGTCACTTTGAGCACGTCTTATTCGCGCAACAACCCTCTCCCCCGGCCACTCCTCTCTCCACCTCCTTGTCGTTCTTTATATTCCTGCGACTACCCCGGCCGCAGGAAGATGAAGTCATTCCCCGGCGCGGAGCGGCGCCCGCCCCGCCCCGCCTCGCCCCGCCCCCCTGCAACCACCATCCTGACTCCCACCTGTACCCGCCCCTGCCCGGCCCGGCCCCGCGCGTATAGCTCAGGGCGAAACAAAAGAGACCAGCGACGTTTTTAACGGGCCGGCCGCGCGCCTACCAAGTTGTTGCATTAAACGGACGCACTTGGGTCGGGGGAGGGCGGGGCGGGGGCAGGTATTGTGCACGGCGGCTGTACTGTGCGGGGCGAAAGGGCGCGAAAACAGGCCTGCCGAGCACTGCGCGGCGGGCAGACAGGCAGGGAGGGCAGCAGGGCAGGCCAGGACATTCACCAGGCGAATGGACGAAGTTTGGCGCGAGCGAAGCGGAGAGGGGCGCGGCGTGGTGGCGGGGGAGCACATATTCGAGAGAGAGAGAGAGAGAGAGAGAGAGAGAGAGAGAGAGAGAGAGAGAGAGAGAGAGAGACGGGGGTCGGGGTCTCCCTGACCGAACGGCGTCCAGCGCTTACAGTCCGCATACTACAGTCCCGCCGTACTTTTGAGCCGTTTGGCCGGTCGGGTCGCTTCGACGGAAACATTTCATTAGGTGACTGCCGGGGCTGGCCGGGCCGGGCAGCTGCCAGGTGTGGAGAGGGCTGTGGGGCCGGGGCCGGGCCGGGGCCGAGGTCTGCCGCCGTGAAGCTCCACCGGCCGCACTAATTGCTGTTCAAGTAGCGAGGCCAGTAGAGGTACGGTCGGTGCGGCTGAGCGCGCACCGCAGCGGCGCTGGTGTCGACCTCCGGCCCCGCACCGCCCCGCCGCCCTGCCGGCCTCGGCCACGGCTGTCAAAGGTGGCGCAGCGGTTCCATTCGGAGCGCGCGGCCTCTGGTAATCGCGTGCCTGGGTACTCACCACGCGGGGCATCTCGCACTCGCAGCTAGCCTCGCTCAGGGCTCCACCGGCCAGCGGCCCTGGCCCACGACGCGGGCTTACCCCACCCACGCGCCCCGGTCTCCACTCCAAATTAAATAGCGGGGCTGAACCCTCAAAAGGGCTGCCCACACCCTGTCTACCTGCCGACCTGCTGGCTATTGAGGGCCACACGCTCACAATCTTATGAGGGCAAACTTTCACATTACGAATCTTTTGTTCTTAATATATAGAATGGCTATACTGTCATAATACTAAAGAAAATTATTGTTTGTATGATGATTTTTTTCTTTCGTAATATGAAGAAATTCGTTCATAATGCGAACGATAATGAATCGACCTAGAGTGTTTACTAGCCAGGACCTGCAGTCTTAATGCTGGGCTCGAAAAATCATTTACAGACATATATATGCTAATGGTTGTGACCGGAAACTTTGTTTCCTGTCAGGCCATGAGCTTCGCTCGCTCCGCTCGCTCAGTAATAAGGTACTAATGCCCCAAGTTAGTTGTGGTATATGAAATTATTTAAAGTTCATCACATTTCCAGCGTGCATATCTGTATTTGTTGACGGGATAGTTTAGTGCTCATCTTAATCTTAGCCTTGGAGCGTGATCGACAGGTGCCCTTGCTCATGCGAGGACCACGGGCTGCACACGCTCAGCTTTAGTGTAGCCAGCCCGCCGCGTTACGTGCTTTATGTTACACCCGATACAGGACGGGGTGTCAGTGTGGAGAGCGGTGTACGCCGGCACACACCCGCCGAGCCGCGCACGGCCCCTGGTGTGTGCACACCCGCGACACTGTATCGCACGGCTTTGGCAACTTTTTAGTAGACGTATATATTTTTTTCCGACAAGCAGGTGCCGTTGTGAACACAGACACATGGTAACAACACAAACATAAAAACAAATTCTTTTAGCTTGAGTGCTAGTGACCTTAAAGTTATAAGGACAGGGCGCAATTTACTCGTCGCGGTGGAAAGGATTTTCACCCTTCAAAACTAGAACAAGTAGATTTAAAAAATAAGAACCCAGTAAATCAGGCGCATATCAACCATAAAAGCAGAATTCTGCTATTTAAATAGGTCTTCGAAGCAGAAATAGGTCTTCGAAGCAGAATAATCCTTCCCCGGACCTCGCTCCGACGCTCCCACTGCCACTGCTAGCGCGAGCCCCACCCGGCCCCACCCCGCCGGGCTCGGCCCGGCACAGTACCGCTACCTCTCACCTCCCAGCGCTCCAGTCGCGCCATATTCTCCCTCCGCCGCGGATATAAGATTCCAAATTATGTCGTGAAACACTGCGAGCCGAGCTCTGCTCTGCTGTGTTCGACAGGCCCCGCCCCGCCCCGCTCAGCTCCGCGTCTCAATCCCGACCGAGCCGCGCTGCCGTGACGTGTGTGTCGTTGAATATGCTGCACAGCCCGGTCACGCGCTGCGGGGGGGAGGGGGGGGGGGAGAGAAAAGAGAGACGGAGGGGGGGCAGCGGGCGAGGGATAGTGACGCGAACAGAGGCACGCAGGCCGGAGACAAGTGAGCGGCTAATGCCGGCCCGCGCTAACTCGATCAGCAAGCAGCCGTGGCGCCCCACCCCGCCCCGCCCCGCCCCGCCCCGCCCCGCCCCGCCCACAACAGCGCCACCACGACCAGCGTGACCGCGCCGGGCCGCACGGGCTGCCGCAGTGAGATGGATGAGACGTGCAAATCCCTCTCCCCCCCCCCTCTCTCCCTCTCTCCCTCAGCGTCTGCGCCTCTCACCTCTCTATTTTTGCCCTTCGCTTTATCCCACTTTGTCCCCTACATCATTATTCCCCTTTTACTGGTCCCTATTGTAC
Source organism: Frankliniella intonsa (assembly GCA_033675135.1). Taxonomy (NCBI): domain Eukaryota; kingdom Metazoa; phylum Arthropoda; class Insecta; order Thysanoptera; family Thripidae; genus Frankliniella; species Frankliniella intonsa. Next base: position 10,823,361 of record CM066253.1, read on the forward strand.
TGGCGCGCGGATGGCCTGCCCGGCGCGGAGCAGTACCACTGCGCACTACTAGCGACCCGACCCTGGCGACGAACAGTAGCAGCAGCCCGAACCGTCAAGATGTACTCTCTCTTACGGACAGGCGTCAGTGCGGCTGCAGGCAAAAAAAGTTGACCCTTTCACCGCAGGGCGGGGGTTGAACAGCCCTGCAGCCTCGCAAGGAAAGCCGACGTGAGGCGATCGGCCCGACACGCTGTCGGAAGCGTCGAAAAGGTTATCAACACTGTCGCCAAACAGGAGCTTCGAACGGAAAGTTGCGCGCCTCTGTGTGCGTGTGTGTGTGTGCGTGTGCGTGTGTGTGAAAAGGAGGGGATGGCTGTATGGGTCACGCCATACTCCATCACGGCGGAATTTAATAACAACTCGGAATGTGTGTCCGCCGAAGCGAGCTGAGCGAGAGTAGCTGAGCTGCCCCTCGCCCTCCGCCAGCATCTTCCCCTCCCCTCTCACTCCGCAGCCTCCTCTGCTGCTGCTACGGAGTCAGCCGGGTGGTCAGTGGGGAGAGAGAGTGGGGAGTGGAAGTAAAGGATATACAATCATGGAGGAGGAGAACACACAAATATGGGCGGGCGGTGGTTGGGGGCAGGGTGAGAGACACTGAAAATGAACGAATCCTGATTCTCGCTCCTATACGAGCGAGAATTTGAGGGTAATTTTATTACTCTCTGGAGAGTAAGAATTTTTTTCCTCACTCTATTTGAGAAAGAATTTTGTGATCTCGCCCGAATAAAGTGAGAATTCTTGCTTAAATAAAGTGAGACTAAGAAATCCTTACTCATATAGAGCGAGGCTAAAAAATATCTCACTCAAATAGAGTGAGGTTTAAAATTCTCACCCAAAATAAGCAAGGTAAAGTGTCCTTTCCCTTTTCGGTCGAGAATCTGGATTCGAGGATTTGCAGTGAGAGAGAGAGAGAGAGAGAGAGAGAGAGAGAGAGAGAGAGAGAGAGAGAGAGAGAGAGAGAGGCACTCTCAACCTGCGTAAATGCGAAATAAAATGAATGAATGAAAAATGGACGCGCTCTCTGCTGGTCGGGGAAGAAACAAAGGGGGCGTGTGAGGGGAGGGGGAGGGGGCATGAAGGGGCGACCAGCTCGCGGAGCGCATTAGAGGTCAGCGTCCATCACCAGGACAATGCAGTCGTGCTGACTGGCTGAGGTCAATCAGGGGAGAAGTAAGGCAGAGAAGACTCCAGTAACGCCTGGTGAAGAACGGCAGGCAGGCAGCACTTACTTTAACGGGAGCGCAGTAGTTGTGACGCCGCCGAGGGGCGGAGGGCAAGGGCGGGGTAGGGGCAGGAAGGGACGGGGTAGGGCGGGGTAGGGGCGGGGTGCTGCCGGACGGTGAAGACCAGTCTCGTCAGTATTCGGGAAACTTTATCGCTGCTGGCTGGGGCTCGCGGCCCCTTCACTTGTTGCCTAATCCCAGTCGCAAATAATGTAAATCCAAAGCGTCTTTATATCTCCCAGCGGGGACGTGCCCCGCCCCTGCCCCATTCTCATTAGGCCTACCGCACGCCCAAGCAGATCTGCACTGGCAATCCAAGTCTACCGTTTTCGCACCCTAACAGATGAGTGAATATTTCATACACTTGTTGGAGTGCTCTCTAGAGAGCGAGATACAACGACTCTTCGATTTACTGAGTGCAGTACGTCATGTCACATCCTGTTAATTAACGTTTAAGCTACGTCGTAGCGATAGAGACCACCAAAAGCAGTTTTCGATTCTGAGAGTACCGTCACTCATGCCTGTCACCCGCCCCGCGCTCCCCCAGCCCCACGGCACCCGTCTCTTCTGGAGAGCTGTTGGTTTTAATTGATGCCATGTCTGTTTTGGTTCAGTAGCTCTTGCCGGGGCTCTTGCCCCCCTTCCCCTCGCCTGGCTCGGGCCACGGGTCACCCCTTCCCGTCTCCCGCCTCCGAGCCATCCCGCCTTGTTCCCCGCATAAGTTCCTCATTCCCAAGTTGGCCCTCGCTCCCCATGCGGTTGTCCCGCCAGCCCTCTTTTATCTGCCCCAGCAGCAGCCGCCTCGGCCCGGCCCGCCCCGGCCCGGCCCAGCACTGCTCCGCTAGAGCCAGTGTTGCACCAAAGAGGAGTATTCTCACCATTCCTATCTGACCGAGTTTCCCCGTCCGAGCCGAGCCGAGCCGAGCCGAGCCGAGCCCTGTCCGCGCGCGTGCTCGCGTATTGCGCCTTCCATTATGCGTTTCTAACTTGCGCTCAGCTGCCGCGCTGCCCGGTTCAGACCAGCAATTGCTACGCCGCATTCGCAGATGAATTTAGCCACGCAAGTTTCTTTTCTTCCAAGCATGATATGGCCTTAGTGCAAGGGGTGAATATAAGCCGGAATCATGTTCGTATCTCATGTCATGCGGTACGTTAACGAGACAGGTCCGTGGGTTGATTTATAAAGAAAAAGCGCGAATACGCATTTGTATTTGCCCAAAAGTGAACCACGACTTGACCCTCGGTACTGGAAACACAAGCGTGTCAATTATTCACATTCGTAAACACTTGTCAGTACATAAGGTGTGATTTTTTTCCTAGGTATTTCGCAGACTTGAAGGGACAGTCGTGCGAATGGAATCACGCCCCTACCCGTACGCGACATGCGCCCACACTCACTGCTCTGTAGAATCAACACGACCGCAGCCACAAGGCAGCCGCGCAGCCAACAGGCCTGTGAATTTATGAGCAGCGGAGAGTGCTTCGAATGCTACATGTTTATTGCATTGTTCCCGACGGAAGGCCCCCCCCCCCCCACTCCACCGGCACCATCCTCTACCGGCCCCACGCGGCGCGGCGGACGCGGACTGCGGTTCCGGACCAAAGAGATGGCGTAGGTGCCGGCCGCCTGCAGCTCTCAGGGTACCGAGGCACCACTGCATGTATACACTGCCAGAAAATACCAGCGACATGAGGTGTGACTTTAAACAAAGAAACCTTCGTAAAAGTACTGTCACGAGCAACCACCAAAACGCCAAAATTATTCCATGCCCATATGGGATTTTGCCTCTATTTCCTCTTTGCGTCTTACCCGGATCTGCAGTCTCTGTTATGCCCCCCTAATTTCTCCTTCTTTTCCCATCGTCTCTTCCTTCTTATCTCTCCCTCTCCCCTCCCCCTCCCCGCACGCCCGTCGCGACGGCGAACTACTCTTTTTCATGTCCCTCTTTACCATGCCTTACTGCCCCCGTATCTCGGCCGTTCGCAAAACCCCTCTCCTCCCCACCCCCTCCCCTCCGCGGCCCCCTCACTCACCACCAACGGGCTGTCGCTTGGCGGTTCGCGACGGTAGGGATTGAGGGCGCGCAGAGGGCGGTGGGGGCGGGAGGGGGAGGGGGGGGCTGAGGGGTAGCCCCCTCCCCCCCAAACCCCTGGCAACAGCCTCGTATGTCTGGAGTCATCCAAAGCGGCACGCCGATGTCATCTCAGCCTGATGTATTCCAGTATATTCTCCAGCAGCTATGCAGCATAAAAAGCAATTTCGCGCAGGAAATGGGTTTTTTCTATGCCTCGTGTTTATTATTTCATCTCACGTACATACCGCCGCAACAGCGCCGCCGGCCGCCCCGCCCCGCCCCGCCCCGCCCCTGCCTCCTCCGCCTTGGTCTCTCGTTCGCCACGCCACGACTGCTCCTCTTGGCCGCGACGTCGCGGGCGGGGCGGGGCGGGGCGGGACAGGCCACATCCCACACATACCCACTGCTTCTTTTGCGTCGCTGCTTGGCATCCCCGCCGCGGGCCGCGGGGCCGACACGCCATGACATGGAGCAGCGACACACACGATACGTCGCCGACAGCCAGCGCGTGCCTCGCGCAGGGGCGGGGCGGGGCGGGGCGGGGCGGGGCGGGGCGGGGCGGGGCGGGGCGGGCCGGGAGGGGACGTCCCTCGGGGAGGGGAGCGGAGCGAGTGCCTGCTGGAGTCGTGCTGTATAGCTTGCCTTTGCCCTTCGTACAATAGAATACAAGAGACGCGAATAAGGCAGCACGCCTCCTCTTGGGCAGGGCGCAGGTGCGGCTTCCGCAACACAATCATTTCTGATATTTTAACACCAGTTAGTAATATTTTGTCCTACACGTCTTTGGTTTTGGGGCGAGCTTCAAACGAAATCACTGCGTAAAACTGACCGGAATTTTTTTGAGCGTGTCAGTAGTGCAGGGCGTCCGTCCCAGCCCGTGTGAGCCAAAGCCAAACTGGTCAGAATATTAGCAGAGTCGCACGCCGCAACTGTAGCTGTAGAAGTGTACCAGTGGAATCACCCCTCCCCTCTCTCTCTCTCTCCCTTTCTCTCTCTCTCCGCGACCCTCGTGAGCGAGGGGAAGAGGGTCCGTGACGTGGACGTGACCACCCTGAAGACGATGGATGACCTGATGCCCTGAGCCGATCGGCGCGACGCGACGGCTCCGCTGAATTTGATTCATGTAAAAACGACGCGGGATAAAAAATTAATAGAGGTAATGGAGCGGGAGGGAATGGAGAGGAGCCGGGGGGCGGGCGGGCGGACGTGTTCTCCTGCCGGTGCACTGTTAGCAAAAGAGTATACGGCGAATGCCATGCACTCGGTGAGTAATTTATTTCATAGACTTACAGGTGCGAGCGAGGGGGCAACCGCACTCGTGAAATCCTGTGTACAAGCCCGCGAAAATCTCGATGAAATCTTCAGAAATCTCGATGAAATCCACGGAAATCTCGATGAAATCCTTGGAAATCTAACTGAGAAATCTCATGAAATCTCATTGAAATCTTGTGAAATCTCATGAAATCTTGTGAAATCTCATGAAATCTGAGAGAAATCTCATGAAATCTGAGAGTAATCTCTTGAAATCTGAGAGAAATCTTGTGCAATCAGTAGAAATACCGTGTACACTACGATGGGGAGTGGTTGCCCCCTCGGGTGCGAGCGAATGCACCTTCGTGCCCTTGGAGGTAGGGAGATGGCTACGACGGCCCGGAACTATCTCCACCCGCGCCGCGGGACCGCGACACTGTACCCCACAGTGTATACGTTTTTCGCTGATAAGGCCTGCAGGCAGCAGCATAAGCAAGACGGAGGACTCGCGGTATTATTTCCAGGAGGGACGCCGCTGTCAGTCCTCTCCTCTCCCGCGGGGCGCAGCGGCGGCCAGGGTGACGCGCGCGGCGCGAGGCGAGGCGCGGGGCTTAAATAACTAAACGGCACCCTTAGGCTAAGCGTAAGTCAGACACATCACTCCGAAAAATATTCATTGTACTTTTAGAAGAGAGTCGCCTCGAAAGAGAAAAGAAATACACGTTGTATGACAGCGCGCGATTTAAAAGCGGAAGCGCGCTAGAGAGGTATACATGAGCGTGCGCCCGCTCTGTAAAAAAAACAAAATACATCTCTGTAGATTTACGATTTTTAAGCTGATAAGTAGTGCTTGTAATTTTACGATTTGCAATTGTAATTTTACAACTGCACTCCGTGGAACACGTGGAACACTTCGTGTTTTCCCGTAAACCTACGACGATTTTTCACCGTCACAGTGCGCGTGCTTGTGTGTTTCAGAGAGAGAGAGAGAGAGAGAGAGAGAGAGAGAGAGAGAGAGAGAGAGAGAGAGAGAGAGAGAGCACACGCAGAAGGTGATTTTATGAGCGTGTCCCTGTGTGCGTATATGCGAGTGTGGGTATGTGTAAGTGAGTGGTGCGGGTGTGCGTGTGTGTGAGCGGAAGAGCGCCGCTCCACGCGTGTGTCGCCGCTGCCGCCGGTGTGCTGCCGCGCTCTCTCTGTGCCCCCGCCCGCCCCGCCCCGCCCCGCCCCGCCCCGCCCCGCCCCGCCCAGTCGCGTCCCGCCGCGCTAAGGGGCAGTTGAGGTTTGAGCCAGGCCACTCGCCTGACGTAGCAAATTGGAGGCAAGTGTAGCAAGGTGAGCAGCAGCCAAAGGCACGGGGAGGGGGGGGGGGCGGGGGGGGGGAGCAGCGGCGAGGGATTTCTCTCCACGGTCTCGCGAAAGGAATAGAGCAGGAGAGAGGGGAAGAGCTAGAAAGAGGGAGAAAGGGGGGAGAGGGGTGTGTGAAAGGAAGTGGTTCGTCGGGGGCAGAGGAGGAGGATGGAGCTAAAGTAGAGGTGTGTAGCGCGAGCGAGCGGAGATTTATTGCTCAGCACCGGTCGGTATTAGATATGCCTCTCGCTCCCGCCCCACCCCGCCCCGCCCCACCCCGCCCCGCTCCTACACTCTCGTGCATACTTTTCATACCTCGACTGCTTGTCACTCCTCCGAGTCGATGTCCTCTATCGAGCGCCCCACTCCACTCACACACGCTCACACCCATGCAAGCTCTCCTTTACGCTCTCTCTCTCTCTCTCTCTGTCTCTCTCTCGCTCTCGCTCTCACACGCGAGCGCGCTCGGCAGAGGCGCGTACCTCGTTGCTATTCTCTGACGTTGGCTGGCGCAGGCCGGGCCGGGGCTGGGCTGAGTGAAACGGGACGCAAAATGCGACGCCGCCAGACATCTTATCTGCAATCCCAATCTGTAAGTGATATAGCACGCCACGCTCGCTATGCCGCCCTCCCCTCCCCTCCTCCCCACCCCTCCGCTCATACACCTCCGGCGCCAGCCCCACCCCTCCCCTCCCCTCCGGGCCACTCTCCGCATAACTTGGCGCACCAAACAAGACAAACTAACCGTTAATTCCAGCGCCGTATTTCATGGCATCGTCAAACTTAATCTGTCCCTGCCTCTCTCCCTCGCGCGCCTCTCCACACAGCCCCCGCCCCGCCCCGCCCCGCCCCACGTCAACCACCATAAATATGATCGTAAACACTCGGCGCCGTTTCAAAGAGCCCGCGCGCCGTCCGCCGCCCCGCCGTCACCGCATCCTGCGCCCGCCCCGCCCCGCCCCGCCTCGCCCCACCCCGTGCGACCGTGCGCGCACTCGTGGGGCACAACTCGCCCTGCTACACCCTTTTGGCCCGAGGCAGGACGGGGTGGGGGCAGGCCAGGGGTGGGCGCCGCAAAGTTTGACAAATTTGCGCGAATATTCTTACCTTTCCTACACGCGACTATCAGCGGGCTCGATCTGGCCATGAATCATGTCCCTTGGCCCATCCCTAACCTCGCCTTCCCTTGCCCGTTTGCGTCTGCAAATATCTTCTTCTTCTTTACCGTGTGGTCCCCGCCCCTCCCTGCGGCGCTGAAGAGTGACCAGGGGCCGGGTCCTACGGCGCGCTTTCGAGATATCCTGTTTTATCGATTAAAATGTTTCTGTTTTCGAAGTTTTCTATTAACAATCAATGGCGATAATCTATCATCATTTTTACTCGCTACCCCATCAACCACACTTTCACATTGATACATTTTGGCACGTGTGTTACAAGCATTCAAAAAGTCACCCTCTCCAAAAATCACGAGTGATTTCAGAGACTTACATCTGTTTTATGGACACACGTAAGTTTTGCGGTGGCACACTGACGACTTTGCAATATTTGCGTCACGTTTAGAGGATGTGCCAAACGAGAGGAGGTAAGTTAGTTTGTGCGAGTGCGACGGGGAGAGTGTGAGTCAGAGAGAGAGAGAGAGAGAGAGAGAGAGAGAGAGAGAGAGAGAGAGAGAGAGAGAGAGAGAGAGAGAGAGAGAGAGAGAGAGAGAGAGAGAGAGAGAGAGAGAGAGCAGGAGCTGAGCAGAGCGAGCTGAGTACACAGAGAAACTTGCCTTTAGAAGCACCCACCACACACTACTCTGATATCTCCAAGACGCAGCAGCGTCCTCCTCCTCCTCCTCCTTGTCCTTCTTCTCCTCCTCCCTTCAACCGTTTTGCTCGCTTGGCGAAATTTGCGGGTTTCTTTGCGGCCATATGCCGCACATAGCCTTGGCGCTTCACGGCGGAATTTATAAGGAGCGGGACAAGGCGGTGGGGGCACACAGGCACGCGCCCACGCGAGTCTTTTAGTCAGGCCGCAACGCGCCTTTGCCTTTTCCCCTTTCTGCCCTCGGAGCGGCACGGGGAGGGAAAGAGGAGGGGGGGGGGAGAGAGGAGAAGAATGAAGAGGGATAGACCCACCGCAGACCTGGTCCACAACCCGCACGCACCTGCCCCACCCTGCATAGCTCCGCTTTTCCTATTCCAAAGTGCGAGTATATAGGTAGCGGGAGCGGGACAGAGTCGAGTAACGCATGTGTGAGCGTTACGTGGCGGTGCCATCAGCACATGCAGTGGCGCGCAGCATAACGCGACAAGTGTGAGTGGGAATGTGCAAGCGGGCCGCCGCGCCATAGCGATAGCAGCGCGCCCGGGCGGGGCGCGGCGGGGCGGGGCGGGGGACGCGGAGACAAAAGGTTATCTCAAGGCGTGAGGCGGGGCGGGGTGGGGCGGGGCGCCCCCGCGGCGCACTCGTGGGGCACGGCAGGGCAGGACGGGACCCGGCGCGCAGGTACCGCCAGAGCTATGCGCAGCGCGCAGGCCCTCACGGCTGCTGCACCCGCCCCGCCCCGCCCCCACACGCTCCGGGCAGGGAGTGGTACTGCCGGGCCGGGCCGGGGTGCGCCGGTCCTGCGGGTCCACAAGAGGCCGCCGCCTGATGCGCACCGTGCCGCGTCACCTGCTCTTCACGCTGACCACCGCGCCGTCCCGCTGCCGCTGACCCTCGCGCGGAGCAACCCCCGCCCGGCCGCCCCCATCCGCCCCCGCCACCCCCACCCCCAGCCGGCCGCCCCGCCCCCGCCCCGCCCCCGCCCCCGCGGCGCGCGGCTCACCGCGGCGTGGAGGGCGAGGAGGCGGAGGGCGCTGGCGCTCAGTCGTGGCGAGGCGTCGCCCCAGACCGGACCGGTCCCCACCCAGCGCCGCTCCGCTGCCGCCCTCGCCTCGCCTCGCCTCGCCCCGCCGCTCGCTGTCGCGCCCCGCGCCCCGCGTCGTGCTCGCGCTCGCGCACCGGCCGGGCCCCCGGCAGCACAAGGCCCTCCCGCGCGCGCACGCTCGGCCCGCCGCGCCCAGCCCAGCCCAGCCCGTCACACCGGGTGTCACACCTCTGTGACTACTGCGTGTGAGTGTCGTGACGCCGTCGGGGCACCCGGCGTCGGCGTGAGTGACGGTCAAGTGCGATAAGTGGCCGTGGTGGATAGTGCAGCTGACTGCTCACCGGCAACAACAACAAGCAGACAGCAGGCTGCGGAGCGACGCGCGCACCTGGGTATGGAGCTAGTCGTCTCTGTAGAGATACGCTGATGCGTCCCCGCATCGTCCTAAAGCTACCTGCATTCTCATCCCCTTACGTACTTGTGCAATATTTTGTGCAATCATAATATGGGTGAAATCGTCTATATAATGATTGGATACATATCATAAAAATCCCTTCATCTGCTAGGTATAGACTAAAAACAAAATCATTTCACTGTAACTTATAAATCAAGCTACACTCTAAATGACTATGGACATTTTTGTAACTAGCTCTGAACGTTTTTGTACGTCACTAAATAAGATACAATATTGTGTGTCAGTACAGTTGCAATTTTAGATAAATCGTAACTAACGGCAGACAATTAAGAGGTCAAAATTGTATCTAGGTTAGTAACGTACGAAACGTTCAGAGGAAGTAACAAAAATGTCCTTAGTGCGAACGAGTAAGGTGTGAAATGTTCGAGCAATATTGCTTTTAAGCGTGAGGAGTCCTACCTTTGTGATTGCAGTGTAGGAGAGCGCCCACGATTGGTATGCAGCAAAGTCTGAGCGGCCGCGGCAACTGAAATTAGAAATTGAAAAATTACAAAATCAAAAATGGGCTGGTGCGCGCGATCATTTTTTACTATACCTTTCGGCTACAGACCAACACAAGAGCAGGGGAGGGGGTTACAAAATAATAAAAATGAAAAGTGGCAGTATGCTTGAGACGCTGAGAGGAAGAGGGAAGGGGAAGGGCACTCCAGGGCCGCGCCGCGCCGCGCCGCGCCGGTCACACACCGCCTCTACCCCCTACGCGCTGTTAGCCTCCACTGAGTGTACCTGGCAGTGTTACCTGGCGGTCCATCTTGCGCCCCGCCCCGCCCCGCCCCGCCCCGCCCGACAGCCCATCAGGCTGGCTGACGTCCCTCGTCCCCCCGCCCCCGCCCCGCCCCCGCCCCGCCCCCGCCTCGCTCCTATTCCACTCGCCTCCATCCTCTTGGTCGCTGCGCCCTGCTCATTCCGGATGAGGAATCGTCTGCCAGACGCTATCCCCCCCCCCCTCTCTCTCTCTCTCTCTCTCTCTTTCTCTCTCTCTCTAACGGGGCGGGGACGCGCTCACCGGTGCTGTGCGTGGACGAGGACCCCCCAGGGGGCAGCCAGTGTTTGTGAAGGTGGCATGTTTAGCGACTAAACGGCCATAGGCAGGACAGCATGGTGACGGGCCGGGCCGGGCCGGGCCGGCCGGGTAAGGGGCTGTTGATCTTTCATAAGCCAGTGCACACAGCGCCCTAGCGGCCCCAGCACAGCGACCGAGCGCTTACCGACACGCGCCCCGCCCCGCCCCCCGCCCGCCAGTAGTGCCAGGAGCCTTACACAGAGTCACGGGTGTATGGCGGTGTATGGCAAATCAAAAACGATAATAATAAATCTAAACCGTGAAATGAGAGTTAAGATGTGAATAATGGGCGTGTCCTAGCACGGCGTGGCGTAGCGGCAATAGGCGGAGAACAAGGGCTGTGCAGGAAGTGCTGGAGACAATCGCAGCAAAAGTGTCATCGCACTTCATCAGCACGGCTCTCAGCTCTCAGTGGGAGGGAGAAGGAGGGCGAGGGAAACGACTGGTCTAGTCCTGGGGAGGGTGGGGTGGGAGAGAGTGCCCCACCCCGCCCCGTAGCGGCGCGAGGCCTACAGCCTCAGTAGGTTTCATTCGGTTATAACGGGTCTTACTCAAACCGCGACACTGGTCAAATCGCATCGCAAGTTTTTGTCAGTTTTGGGGGACTGTATTTTGTGGTAACAGTACGAAAAATTCCCAATCGAATGGTGTAGTTTTCAAAACTGAACAAAGATTACGTTACGTGGTTTATTGAGCAGAGTCGCGCAACGATACGTGGATTAACCAGAGCGCGCAACCCTACGTGGTTTGAGTTAGGGACGAGCGCATTGTCCGGCGTGGCATGTCGCTCTTTATCGGATCGGGTCGATATGTCACACACCAAAAAAAAAGGGGGGGACCCAATCCAGCGCGGCGGAATTTCTGTTACCCTCCCTTACTTGTCGGACTCTCTTTCTCTCCCTCTCACTCTAGGATAATACAAATACAAAAAAAAAGAGCAGTGAGGAAATAATAAAACGGGCGTAGGACAGACGAAACAAGTCCGGGAGCTGCACTTATTCGCGTGTCTGAGGGTCAGCGCACCAGAGGGGTGAGGCGTGGCGGGGCGTGGGTGCTTTGTATTGCCCGGCTGAGGGCTGAGGCCCCGTGCGCGGCGCGCCCCGCCCCGACCATTCGTCCACCCTTTCGCCGTTTCCAGAGAGCCCCGCCCCGCCCCGCCCCGCCCCGGTCTGCGTGTGCGTGTCGATTTGGAACCTCACGGGCAAAACCGTCGTCCGTTATTCTAGCTCGACGTGCGTCCCAAACAAAGATAGCGCGCCGCTGTTTTTTTCTCCCTTTCCTTTCAGAAGAAAAATCGCCCGAGAAGTGTAATTTCAGTTCCGGTCGCCGGTTCTGACTGTTTTTTCTTCTTTTCCTCCGGCTTTTATGGGGTTACCTGCGGAAACACCGTCATCATGGGTGAGAACAGACTGCCTGTAAGGGAGCCAGCAGGACTAGGGGTGCACTGTAGCAGCGCGACCGACACTGGGAGGGGGGAGTGCTAAAGTCAAGCTGTGGATGGAAGGCTCGACATCCGTATAGCGCATCGAGCGAGGCTCGTGTCTTTGCAGTCACAGGCCGGCCGGCCGGGTATCCTGCTGTGGTGTCCTGCGGTGTCCTGCGGTGTCCGGGCCGGACCGGGTCGTCACCTTTCTCCTGTGGTTGCGGCAGCAGTAGCGGAAGCTATGAATTATTCCTCAGGGGGTATAGGGAGGCACGGGAGGCGCAACAAGCACGTATCCGTATGGAGCAGCGGGCGCGGGCCGAGCGCATCGCGCTCCAGGAGTGTCGCCGCCCCAGCCAGCAGCACGGACAGGGTCAGCAGGGGCAGCAGCGCCAGCAGGGCCAAGGGCTGGGCACTGACCTGTGCCGCGCGCGCCGCCGGCGGCGACCTTTTGATTAGGCGGTGGGCCGTCGGGTAGGAGGGGGGCATCGCCTTCCAAACGCCTTGCCGCTAAGTTAGGAAAGTGTGAGGCGGGGCGGCGCTGGCCAGCAACGCTATTCCTAGAGCGGACCGAAATATAGCGCCACCGCGCGACCCTCAAAAGCGCGGCGCTGATCTACGACCACGTCCTCCAGGAGAGCTGAGGCGGAACAGGGCTCAATCACTCCCGCAGGAGGGGGAGGGGGGCGTAAGAAATCGGACTTTCCATGTACAAATTTAGTGCGTTTTAGACCGTAAATTGCCCCCAACCATCGATTTTTTTTTTACTGAACTGTTTCAGTTTTCGACTTTTGGGGTTTGGGGTTGGGGGCAGGGGCACGCCCACGTCACTCCCAAATTTGTCGCTTACCCAGTCAGAGACGTGGGACATAGCCTATCGGGGTGAAAGAGAACGGCTGCCAAGACCTGCTGGCGCTGGCGCTTGCGCTTCGGCCTGTAGCGGTTCAGTTCGCCGCTACTCGCGCCCGCAATGCGGTGGATAGGCAACCCAGCTCGCTCGGGAGCGCCCCGCTCGGCCGCGCTGCCTACCTGACAGGGGCCCGCCTCTAGGCCGGGGGGCGGGCAGGCTACTCCTGTACAAGAAGGCTGCTCTGCTGCAGAGAGCGCGGGGGCAGGGCTGGCGTATCTCAGCATCGCAGAACAAAATAACCGGTCGTAAATCGACATTATAATCTCATCATAAAAAAATTGAATATTTTACGGGGAGCTGCGTAAGGTTGTTGCGGGGCACGAGGCGGAGGAGGACCTTCTTGCTCCTCGGGGTGTGTAGACACACACTCCCCGGCCTGGCCCGGCCCGGCCCGCCCTCACCCCACCTCGTTTACACCGCCCCACCTTACCCGCCCCGCCCCGCCCCGCCCCGCCCTGCACGCGCCCGTTCACATCCGCCCGCCAGGCGCGCCAACAGAGCCATAAAAGACAAAATGCAGGAATAAAGAGCGGGCTCGGGGGAGTTTGATGGGTTGGCGGCAAGGGCTTGAATCCGATCGGTCCCGCGCGCTCCCCTCCGCGCCCCGCCACGCCCCGCCACGCCCAGCCATTCTCTCTTTTCATGGTCGAGACGAAACTGTCCGCGGAGCGGGTCGGCCCACTGGCCTGCCCCCCCCCCCCCTTCCACACCGGCCTGCAGGTGTGGGGTCTCGCCTCCACCACCACCAACAACCTGAGCCTGGGGAATGCAAGCCCCCCCCCCCCCCTCACGCCCGGAGCGTGACGATTTAAGAGAGAGGCTAAAGGAAAATTCAAACAAAATAAGTCTATCACGAAAGAGAACAACGAACCACGCGGCTGAAACCTACAATTGCAGTGAGGAAACGTAAATGAAAACATTCATTGCGCTCGCTGGTAGAATTTGGGAGGAAATAAGTTGGCCTGTCTGTATCCCGCTCGTCTTCAGAAGTCGACACGTGATGCTTGTAATTTCGAATAGTAATTTTACGAAATAGCGCTGCATGGAAAATTTGCGTGTAAAAGCAACACCTATTGTTCTCACAAGCTTCCAGAGTGTACGTTGCATCTTTCACAGCCCGTGTATTAGCTTTCCGCTCCGGACGCGCGTTATGCCCCGTGCAGCTTCCGCCGCGCGGGGCGTGAAGCAGGTGATGTGGGGGGGGGGGGGGGGGGGGGCGCTGGCCACACGACCGCACTCCCTGTTCCCCCGCCCGGAACGAGCGACGTAACCGTGTGCCCGGACGGGCAACCCGCCGCAAGCACCACGAGCACCCTCCTAATGACAGCTCGAACCAACGCTGATCCCGATACCGGCCGGAGAGAGAGAGAGAGGTGAGGGAGAGAGAGAAAGGAGTAGGGTGGGAGGTAGGGCTGGGGCGCGTGAAGCGAAGGAACATTTCAACACCCGTATCTGCGCGTCGCGTCGCGTCGCGTCGTCCCTCCTGTCCCCGGGGGCCGGGGCGGGGCGGGGCGGGGCGGGGGGCGCAAGGCGCTCCGCTCGTGTCTCCAGAGTGCCCTGTCCACTCCGACCCGACGGCCGTTCACTACTTTCTATCCTCTATCCGCTGCCCCCCCCCCCCCCCTCTTTCTCTCTATCCACCCCGCGCGCTCTCCCCTTCCGCAAATCTCTGTCCTCGGCCGCCCCGCCCCGCCCGGGTCCCCGTGGGCGTCACTTGCCGTCCGTTCTTCAGGTCCTAAACTGCCACAGGCCCAACTTTCGTCCTGGCTCCGCGCGACAAAAAAAAACGGGGGAAAAGGGGAAACTGTTTTATAGCCGAGGAGCCAGAGGCACGCCAAGGTGGCGCAGAAGCAGCAGTTCAGATCAGGGGAGGAGGGAGGGAGGGAGGGAGCAGGGGGAGGGGGAGAGGGAGGAGGGAGCAGGGGGAGGGGGAGAAAGCCCGCAGCCAAGTGCTCCGGCGCGGCACGTGACAAACAGTCGACAATAACGAACAATGATTTTGCGTGTCTATAATAATACTCATATACAATAATAATAACAGTTTTGCATCCCGCTTAACTACGTGGCCCCGCGGGGCACAAGCGGCCGTGCAGACGAGATAAATGCCCGGTGCGGGCTGCAGTGCTCGCTGCAGTAGAGCGCGGGGCCCCGCTGCACCCCTCCCCTCCCGCCCGCGCCGCCCCGCGCCGCCCCGCCCCGCAGGAGCCGGAAATTGATCGGCGAGCGGGGCAGGGCAGGGAAGGGGGAGAGGCAAGGGGTAATAAATATGCTAACAAGTCCAATGTAAATATTAGGTCCAAACGACGCGTGAAATGGCATAGGCAGTCGCGAAGGGCTCGGCGCGCGCGCGCGGAAATAGAAGCGGGAGCGTTTAAAACATTTTGAAAAAAGAGAGAGAGAGAGAAAAAGAAAGCTGTTAGGGTGCGTCAGAGAGTGGAGGAGGGATGAGGAACGGTTCATCAGTTTGAGGCCTGCAGGCAAGCCTGTGCAAAGCAACCCGATTGTAGACCCAAACCCAACAGAAACGCGGCGGGGCGGGGCGGGGCGGGTGGGGCGAGGCGCGCCCGACCTGACCCAGACCGCGGCCGATTCTTCCTCATCAGCCTCGGCGCTCTGATTTCCCCCGCTCCGCTCTCGCCTCCTCTTTATTCGCACACACTACGCCCCGCCACATCACTGCTTCATCAAGCGGATTCGCGGTGAAACCAGACCCGAATTCGGTGGTCGCATCCGGATACTGCGTGACGATACAGTCAGAATATTCCGGTAAAACCGGTTCCAGCTCGGGTCGCAATGCTCAGCAGGCAAAACGGAGCGGAGCAGAGAGGTGCAGTGTGTTTGCTTAATGAGAGGGAAATAAGAAATAAGCAAGCAAACAACATCGAGGGCGCGGCGGTGGCGACGGTCTAAGAAAAATATTTGTCTACGGGGATAAAACACAAACTGCAGTCGCTGGGAAACGAAATGTTCTTACATTTGTGGCCCGGCATGGCTCGCGGGCATGCCCCGCCCCGCCCCGCCCCGGTCCGGTCCGCCGCGCTGCGACGCTTAGGAGCACCCGGCGGGGTGGGGCGGAGCGGGGTGGGGTGGGGTGGGATGGGGTGTGGTGGGGCGGGCCCACCGCCGCCGAGCCGCGGGGCTCTGAATTGATTTCCCTCATTATGTAGGAGTGCTCCACCTTGTACCCCGATAGCGTAAACGGCCGCTAGATGGCGTCTGGATCACGCCAAGCCACCTTACCCGCGCCCCACCCCGCCCGCACTCGACCAACTGCGCCAGATTTTATTTCTTCCCCTCTACATTTTTCCCCTCTTTGGTCTTAATCAACTCGCAGTGGCAGTGGTGGGGCCGGGGGAAGGGGGGGCGGGGGCGCTATTTCCCTCTCCTCCGAGTATAAGGCGGTGTCGGCTTTTGCGGCGTCAAGAAATGAGAATGCTGCAAAAGGCGTGACCAACTCGCGGGAACTCCGCGGAAACTTCCCAGGTCCCTGCTCCGCCAAGCCAGGGATGACGGCGACTAACCCGCCCCGCCCCGCCCCGCCCGTCCTGCTGTAATTCTTTTGACGCCGAGCCGCATTATCGGCCGCTGATGGATTGGACCGCGGTGCGCCCTGTCGGCGGGGCGGGGCGGTGCGGGGTGAGGGGCTTTGGCGGTGGGTTTATCGGTTTCTCATGAACAAAAGGACGCCGATGATGATACATCCCCAAGTTGCCACCGCTGCGCTGCGCAGCCCTGCTGTTGTAGTCTTGGCGGACGCACTCAATAAAGCATTCCCCATGCGGCCCGCCGCGCCCCGCCCCGTCGCGCCCGCCACGCCCGGCCCCGTTGCAGTAACTCTCTCTCCTCACGGGAAAGTTTCGGGCTATTCGTTACGAATGGTCGATCGAGTCGCCTCATTAGTAATGGAGCACGGTGATGGACAATCTGTTGTTTTCTAACTCCCCCCCCCCCCTCTCCTCTCCCTCTCCCTCTCGCAGGGCGGGAGAGGGCGCGCAATGTTCGCTCGCTGTTCCTCCTCCACGGAAAGCGTCATCTCGTATTACCGTCCCAACTAATGGTCGTCAAGTTATGACGTCTCCCGCTCCTCATCCAACCCCTCTCCCTCTGCAGCCGAGCGCCGTGCGCCGCGCACCTCTGGTACAACCCCCCCTCCCCCCTCCCACCTCAACATGCGCGCCATGCCGTCGGAGTCCACCAGGAGTGCGCCCACATCACGAAGCAGCTGCAGCGCAGAGCAATCAGCTATCTTTGAAAAAATGGGAAAAGATGTAGCCTAGTCGGGGGGGGGGGGGGGGGCAACAATCTGGTTTATACAACTTATTTTGAGGAAGAACTCTTAGCATAACTCTTACTTTTAAAGTAACATTTCTCATCTAAATCGCATCTACAGTATGTCCCTTAATGTTTGTG
Organism: Frankliniella intonsa; assembly: GCA_033675135.1. Taxonomy (NCBI): domain Eukaryota; kingdom Metazoa; phylum Arthropoda; class Insecta; order Thysanoptera; family Thripidae; genus Frankliniella; species Frankliniella intonsa. The sequence goes on from CM066253.1 coordinate 10,840,437, forward strand.
GGTGTCAAATTTATTTAAATTAACCATTTCTGAGAATAGATTTTTTTTTCCTTTGTGGACCACCCTTTTACTCATTCAAAATTAAAGCCAAAACGGATGAATCTGTATGTTCCATTTAGCACATAGGATAGCTTGACAAGATATCGTACCTCTGGGTAACACAGTAAAGGTGCCAAATTTACATGAATAATATCACAACTGTTTTTTTCTTTCTTTTTAAGTTTAAAGGGCTATAATATTTTAATACTTTAACCACAATCCGATTCCAAATATTTGTATTTGATATTAAAAAGAACAAATATAACTTTTTAAAAACAAATGTCCATATCTACGGAGCGCACTTCCACTAATCTAATATAGCATAAATACCGTATTAAGGAATGCGTTTAGCTGTTAACTTGGGGCAGCACAATAAGAAATTACAACACTGGAAAACCAAGCAAAGTTTCAAAACAACATTAAACTACACACTAATGAATCATTTCACAGATAGCACCTCTCACTTTTCAGGTTAATGTGTAATGTGATTGTAATACTCTGACGATACTCCCTCCCAAACATTATCATAGAGTCATTGTAAACAAAATTGTGTTTCAGTAGGTTATGTCACTCACCAAAACAAAAATTCCAGAGAAGTTGAATCGACGATGGTTGTCCTTTCAGTAATCCATGACGGTAATTTCACGAATCCAACACAGTGAAAGGTATTTTGAGAAGAACTTGAGGCACTTACCCCTCCCCCTCCCATCCCCACAGACGTAAACATTCAACAAATCACTCGTTCCACACACTTCCACACAAAGTCAACACTAGAAAATTCGTGTGGCAGCGTCCGCCACACTAAAAACGACTTTAAACGGCATATTTCGTCCAACTGACACTTAAATTTTAAATTTCGATGCTGTAAACAGCCGTAGTGGACGCAGAGCTCGGCTGGGCTGGGCGGTCGTGGCCTGGTAGCTGCTGCCGTTGAGTAGTGATCGCTCTGCCGCTAGGTGCCGCTACTCGACTGGCGGGAATCCTTCCAGCTTTAAAATTTTAATTCAACGATGAAAGAGTTTTATCGCAACTAGACGAAAAATCATTCAATGGTGTTAAGCTACGGAGTTAACCACCAAAACCTAACAAATAGACGAAAATGGCGACATAATGGATGAGGAACACTTCGAGACTCTCGACTAGTAAACCGCCCGCCCCGACCACCCCCGTCCCCCTCGAGTAGAGAGAAGAGCCCAACTAATATTGATTTTAGAAAAATTCTATTTTTTCACGTACGTTGGGGCATTGCTATCGTCACTACTAGATTTTCGTTGAACTTACCTGTACATCTGATTGCCCTGCGGTCGTCCTGTGGTCCTCACAGCACAGCCGTACTGCGGTGGGGTGGGGCCGGCGGGGTGGGGTTGTACGGGGGTGAGTGGGGGTCAGAGACAAAAGAAGATCGCGAGGTTTAAACGTTAGTTAAAACGGTCGCGTCGCGTCGTAACGTCCTCCTTCGCTCGGCTCGGGCCGCCTACTCGTCTCAAGGGATTTTCAAGTCGAAATTACATCCAATTGACACAAAAAGTCACCTGAGGATCAATATTTGGGTCCATTCTGACGTCACAGCTCATTGAATTTGACATCACATGATGCTCCTCCCCGGGCTGCTCCTGCTGATCGTCGCCCTGGTCCTGGTGGGGATCGCCGCCTCGGGCCGCCCATAAAGCCTGCTGCAGCTCAAGGTTTGTGCTGGGTTTCGGCTTCTTCTAAAGGGTTATCAGAGTTTCAGCCGGCGAAACTAGTGCGTGCGACATTTGTTGACTCGGAGAGGAGACTGAACCTAACCGACCTAACCCGTTTGACGAGAGGCCTTAGCTTACTGTACTCTCCAAATGTTGACGTCACTGGCGACTTTCCTTCCGATCTGAGCTCAGCTGTGCCAGTGCAAAAGCGCATTTCATGATTTTCTTTTTTGCGAAGCAGCAAACCGACTCGAATACGAACACCGAAACGGCAGTTTGCATGTTGCATCTTGCGATCCGCGCGGCGCGGCGGCTCGGACGACCGGACCGTTCGCGCGGTCAGGGCAGGAGAGGAAAAATTTATCCCAAGTCTCTGCGTTGTCTGTTGTGCGCTAACCCGAACAATCATGGCTGCTTCTGCTCGGTTATTTATGTGTTTAAACGGGGGGGAAAAAAAGAAAGAAACAACTATACAGCTTTATTGTGAATTGAATTCCGAAGCTGTGTTTCCATGCTCATCTCGTTCGAAGGCGTACCATTTCAGCGCGTCCTCCCTCAGCGTGTCCAGGTTAGAAACACCTATAAATTTGTTAATATAATATTACATAATTATTACTTTCTCCATGGCCGCGTTGTGTGTGAGAGTGTTTGTTGATTAGAATCTCTTCAGGTTAATTTGGTCTACTTAAAGAGTGCGATTACCATTCTTCAGGTTAATTTGGTCTACTTAAAGAGTGCGATTACCATTCTAACATTAAATAATACTGAAAAGTATTAGTGTCTATTACTTATGTCAGGGCAACAGTAATGGTCCAACAATAACAGTCCTTTTACATTCATAATTAAACATTCATAATCAATAACTATTTTATTCAAGTAGAACGGATTATAGCCCATTCAAATAAGTAAACAGAAATTAATGCTATGGTCGGAATACATATAATGTTTTAATAAGCAATTAATAACGGCAAATATTTGAGAAAACTTTGGATGTTACAATTTTTATAGAGTCTACTCCCTTGAACGCTCAGAAAAGTTCTAATACAAACGTATAATTCTTTTAAACGGTGGGCAATGACAGAAAAAATATATGCTTTTGGTTTGCACATAGGAATTAATGATTATGAGCTCCATGATACTGCATTTAACTGTGAGAACAGAAAGTGTGTCTAAGTTAGAACACAGGTAGCTTAGTGTACCGTCCCCTATTCCGGCTGACAACATTATCTTTTAACCTACATATATGATCTCATTGTATGGCCCCACCGCTGGCAAAAAAAGGTCCAGGTCATGAGAGATAAAGTGAGGAACAGCATGCGAGTGTCAGCATTGAGTGTGTGACTGTGTGACTGTGTCATGTCTCCCTCTCCTCTCAGCCTCAGGTCCTACGGGTCCTACGGGTGCCACCGCGCCGTGCTCGTGTTGTTTCGGCTCCGACAAAAAGCAGATCTCTGTCTCCTCGTCATTGTCAGGTGAAATATGAATGCATCGCTTCGGGAAAAAATAATAAAAACCAGTTGGCAGTGTGGTGCGTGGTGCTGTTGGGGTGCACAATACCCGGCCCCGGCCCGGCCCGGCCAGGACACCAGACCAGGTCCTCCTTTTGCTTGGTATTGTCGCTCTGCTCGTACCGGCCGATGGGGCCGATGAAAGGCAGGTGGCGCAAGCGGCGTGGAGAGGGAGGAGGGGGGGAGGCGCACCCCGCGCCTCCCCGCTACCCCCAACCCCACGCCCCCACCACCCGTGCCCGCAGCCGATCTGGACGAACCGAACCGATGCACAACAAAATGGAAACATATCGGTCGCCTTTGATCGCTCCTGGCGAGGGGAGGGCGCACCCGCGTGCAGTGTGCGCCCCCCCCCCTCCCCGCCCCGCTGCGCCGTCTTGCTTGCGCTTTTCGGGGATGTGGCTGCTCGTACCCGTCGTCGCCGTCCTCAGAGCCCAGTGCGTCGCCCCTCCCCCCCTTTCGTCGGTACTTCGTGGTGCTTCGTTAGGGTGCCTCCTTGTCCATAGGCGTTTAGTTTAGGGGGGCGATCTGAGCTATGGGTGGGTGGGTACCAGGAACTCTATCGCAGACGAGTCTTTGAGCCCTGTGCGCTGCTCTCCGCCCACGCCATGGCGCGACACGATCAGCAGCTGCCCCTCCCCTCCCCCTCCGCTCCCTCGCCCTCGAGCTGCAGGTGGCGGCCGGGCCGGGCCGGGCCGGAGTCTCGACGCCTCTCCCCTGCGGAGTGCCTGCCTGTCTTGTCCTCCCCGCCGCGCAGCGCACGGCTCCGGGCCCGACCCGCGCGGCGCACTTCCGGCGCCCGGATGTATTTCCGGTCCCTCGCTAACGCAGCGGGGGCCGCCCCACCCGCGCGCCGCGATGGCTGCTCAGCCGCTCACCGACTTCTCAATAAAATCGACCTTCATCAGCGAGAGCTGCGCCAGCGCGGCGCCGCGCCGTCAAGCTCACCCCGCCTCGCCCCAGCCCCGCCCCCGCCCTGCCCCCGCCTCGCCCCGCCTCGCCCCGCCTCGCCCCGCCCCGCCCCCGACCTTCCGCCGCGGACCCCTTCTTTCTCCTTCTTTGTTTCTCTCCCCCGTTTTCTTTGGTTATCCGAGGTCGCGGAGCTACTATGATGTTAAATTTAGCAGTCATATTTTAAGAAATAATGTTATACCCCCGCTGGCGGCCGCCCGCCCAGCTTGTAGAGTCAAGTTTAGCGGGGTGGCGCCGTTTTCCGCCCGCCCCCTGCGCCGGCCCGTGCTCTAAGTCGACAATCGCTTTTTAGCAGATGATACATTCAAGTAGCTAACCTAAACTAAAATAACCGTAACTAAACGTAACATAATGTTTCAGCTAGCTTGCACTTTCACGCGCAGCGAGTGGCAAAATCATAGACAGGGAGGGGCGCACCGGTTCAAAATTACTTTAACTTAATGACTTAATAGTCTTTCGCCACACAAAACGCACTCCGGAGACATATCTCTTGCATTATCATCTGCTTTCAAATCCAACCGGATTGGATTTTTTGTTTTGAAGTTGTGCTCCGGTCTGGTCGGCCAGGTTGGCACCACTAGCCAGACCTTATGTTTGTACTGCCTATCGTGTTTCGTTATAGCCGATTGATCGGCCTAAACTTGGAGGGCCGGCCCGGCGTGGAGGGGGAGCGCCCGTGCGGGAGTACACGCCAATCGAAAACATGGTTGGAATATCAGTGGACGCGGGCGGAGCGCGGGCAAAGACGAGCCCCTCTTCCCCCCCCCCTCCCCCCCTCAAACCTCCCCGCCCCGCCTCTTGTGGAACTGGGCCGGTCGCACACCGATATTGGATTGCTTGTCGCGGCCTGGATGCGTGGCGCCCGGTATTTGCGCGCTGCAATTTCCGCCGAATTAACCCGGGGGTGAAATGGTGCAGTTGTGCGGCGCGGCCCTTTGGCCCTGGGAGAGGTAGGTTGTCCGGGCCGTAGCGCGGGGGGGGGGGGGGGGGGGGGCGTCGGCGTCGGTGTCGGGGCGTGGCGGCGGGGGGGGGGGGGGCTTGGGGCAGTGCGGGGCGGCGCGGGGTGGGGCGTTGAGGACCTTGGGAGCCCCGTGCAGTGCCTTGGAACAAGGTGGAAGTCGTCACCGGCCCGGGTACGGTACAGCGCGTCGTGCGTGCAGGGCACGGGGCGCGGGGCCTCGCCAGGGGTGAGCGATAAGTTGCCTAGTGTGCAGGCGCGGGGCGGGGCTCGGTCTCCCAGGACTCTCCATAGCCGCTGAGGGACGCCAAACACTTTTGGGGATTGAGCTGCTAACTAACCCCCTCTGTTTCCCAGGCTGCATTCCCGGTGTCTCCACACACGCCCCCCCCCCTCCCCGTTCCCTCTGGTAGGGGACGCCCGGGGCGGTGGGGCGGGGCGAGTAGGGGCTGTACAGAAGGAAGGGTAAATTTTGTTTGGCGGCGAAGTGACGCAAATCCTGCCGCGCCACGCCGCTCATGCAAAGCGAATTTACGCAGCATCCTCTTTTGTTGCGAAAGAAAAACAAAGTCATCCCGTCCGCCGCCCCAGCACCGCCCCCGCACCACCCCCGCCCCATTCCGGCCTCAAAAAAAAAATAATCATCATAAAAAAAAATAGATAAAGCCAATATTCACACGCGATTTGCCGGCGCCCCTCTTGCCTCCATCGCGTCGTAGGCGTGCCGCGCCCCGCCGCGCACTCTCTTAAAAGCTTGCCGAGTCATGTTGGCGCTATTTCCTTTTCTGCGTTTTCCTCTCTCTCAGCCTCTCCCTCTCTCCCCCCTCCCACTATCGCTACAACGTGTCGAGCGCTGCTCCTGCTCCTGGCGGTGGAAATATCTCTCCTCTCCCGTTTGTTGTTCGATCAGTTTGAGGAGATGGGCCGCCCTTTCTCTCGGCGTGGCGAAGGGTGGCGGGGTGGGGTGGGTTGAGGCGGGGTGGGGTGGGGTGTCAGCAGGCGCTGCACCCCGCCGCCTCGACACACAGTCAGTCGGTTAGCCAGTCAGGCAGCCATAGTCATTTAGTCAGCGAGTCAGTTAGCCAGTTCTGCGCCGGCCCGCTCCATATTCCTTGATCCCCTCTCTGAACGTTGATCCCCCTGCTTGCATCCCCTTCCTCCTAAACCCTCGCTGTTTCCACGAGCCCCCATCCCCCCCCCCCCCCTCCCCCTCGTGTGTGAGCGCGCGCGCGCACGTGCCGTCGGTGCAGGGGCCCCCGTCCCCAACCCCCTCAGGTACGGCCCCCTCCCCTGCGTACACACGGGCACGGGGAGGGGTGTGCCCGAGATACCCCCCCCCCCCCCCGCGACGCGATTCACGCGCCTGCGCGCGCGCAATTTGTTCTTTTTGCTCCAGGTAGATTGATTCCAGGCGGCGGCGGCTGCATTGTGCCGGGGCGGGGCACAAAGGACGGCAGCGATTGTGTGTTGGAACAAAGTGTGTGTGTGTGTGTGCAAGCAGAGGGGAGGGAAGTGAGCTGGTTTGTATATGTGTGTTTGCTTGCGAGTGTAGGCACACTACTCACACACACACACACACACACACACACACGGAGGGTATTCCGTGATTTTTGTTGTTCCTGGAGAGACATAAAGGTGTATTGTTTACGTTGCGGGCCGGGGGCCGGGGGCCGGGGCCTCGGCTCGGCGGCGGGCGCACTGCACTGTCGAAGCGCATACATGCCGGCAGCAGTGCACGGCCAGCCCGGCACAATAGCCCGCTGCGCGGCGCAACCAGGCGCAACGGGCCTTGGGGTTCGGCAAGGGCGTCGAGACACAATGCCGATGGTAAAACTGAAGGCTATTGAAATCTGCTCACGATTCAGGGGAATCGAGGGAGTTACTCTGAATTTTGGTGTACAAATGTCATGAATTTTTGTTTTCAATTTTTGTTTTCAATTTTTGCTTTGATTTTGCCTAACATTTTCTGAGAAGCGGGCGCGCCGTACGCCGCCGAGCTGGTAGGCAACCCACCTGCCTCGTGCGCGCCTGCGTGCGCCTCATCCCGCCCAAATCCCATTGAACTTAACGCCCTTTGATAGGCAACCCAACGTACACCGACATCGCCTCCCCACCCCCACTGGCCCCTACCTAGGCCTGCAGACAAGCTGTAGTCCACATCCCTCCACTATTCCTTGTGTTCCCCCCTCCCCCTCCCCAATCTCACTCTTTCTCTTACACCCTCTGCTGCGAGCAGCCCGTGTCGATTTTCTTGACGGACTATCGATTTTATTCGAGGTGCACGCTCGCTCTCCCAAGCGGAGGGCGCCGCTGACAAGAAAGGGAGATGGCAGAGGAGAGGAGGACGGCGCTACCTGGCCGGGAGGGAGGGGCCGTCCTCGGTAACGTTTAGAAATGTAGAGAGAGAGAGAGAGAGAGTGAGGTGGGGGTGAGGGAGGGAGGGGGCGTTGCAAAAACCAGTAGCGCCTCCCCACCCCGCCCCCTCTCGTCCCTTTTCCTTTGGCCTTCCTCTCTATCTCGCTGTGTGAACGGAGGCAGGTGCCTGCCGACACGGCGAGTAAATCAAGATCACACCCCCTCCCCTCCCTCTCCCCTCCCCCTTCCGCCTCGCTGACGGGCCCGACACGGCCTCTGGCCGCCTGGGTCGGGCCGCCAGCAGTCATCATTAGGACTCTTCAAAGACTGCGGGGGGGGGGGGGGGAGAACTGCAGGCAGGTGGCCGCCAGGCTGGCCCGGGGCTTGTCGCCATTAGGACTTGAGGCTGAGACCCCCCCCCCCTCCTCCTGGGCCGCCGCTCCTTCCGCCCCTGTTCGCTCCTTCGGCTCACGTGCGCCGCGGTGCGGCTCGTTTTGTTTTCAAACCGCGGAATCTATTCGACTTGTTTACGCGCTGGTTGTATGTACAGTATCACGCTGACCCCCTTCTCCCCGGGGGGAGGCCCGCCCCGCCCCGGCCAGCAGCGCCCTGCCCCGCACCCCACCCCTACCCCGCCCCGCCCTACCCCGCCCCGCCCCGCTCCGCCACCCCACGCCCCGCCACCGCCGCACTATGCACCCCGCCGAGCCCTACGGGGGGCTCCCCAGAGGGTCGTCTTCATTACGTGGGGATGCTTTAGCCGAGAGGGGCGCGGTGGCGGGGTTCGGGCGGGGCGGGGCGGGGTGGGGCAGGGCGACGCCGTCAGGGACGCCGCCTGGAGCCGCGCCCCCCGCCGGCCCGCCTGACGTGTTTGAGCCGCCTATTTAAAGCAGGCGCCTCGCCTAGCTCCCCGCCCCGTCCCGCCGCTGTTCAAACTAACTTGACTAAGCGCTCTGCTGGCTGTATGGAATCGCATTGTCGGCTGCTCCTGTTTGCGTGTGGAGTGCCCCCCCCCCTCCCCCCGCTGCCTGTGTGCCTGTTACACCCCGCACGCCAGGTCCGCTGACAACAACGGCTAACAATAGACAGACAGATAGGGTGGGGGCTCCTGCTCTCACACGTCTGGACCTGGAGGGATGGGCGGGGCGGGGCGGGGCGGGGCGACCCTGGAGGTGCAGGCGTGGCCCGGGCGCGCCGCAAATGAACGCCGTGACGACAGCAAAGGGCGCGGGCGTGGCGGGGTGTGGCGGGGCGGGCGCGGCAGACACTGGCGGTGATAAATCTCCATCCTGGGAGAGGAGCGGGCGGGGTGGGGCGTGGCGGGGCGTGGCGGGGTGAGCACACGGCCTTATTGGTATCACGATGGTAATAAGCTCGTAGCCGCACCGCACCGCGCGGCTCCCTCCCAGCCCAGCTCGCTCCGCGCTCGGAACTTGTTTCTTCCGGCATGTCGCCGCGCCCGCCTGGCCTGCGCGTGTGCAGGTGCAGGGTGGGCTGCAGGACGGGGCGGGGGCGGGTCGGGGCTGAGCAGCCCGCACGCTGTGGGCGCCCTGGCCCCCTGGCCGCACCTCCACCGCCCTGGTGACGGGCCCCCGCCCCCGTGCCTGCCGCTGCTCCACTACACCGCCATTCTCCCCCGCGCGCGGCGCGAGCTCCCCCGCCCCCGGCCCCACCAGCACCAGCGCTCGGCAGCGGGGCGCGTCGGTGCGCTGAGGTGGATAGTCATTATGGAGTACTTCCAGTTCCCTTGGCGCCCCCTGGCCCGTCCCCACTGGCCCCCGCCCCCGCCGCCCCCGCCCAGCGCGGAGCGGTGTGTACCAGAGTCACAAGTTCCGCTGTGCACCCCACCCCCTCCTCCCCGCGCCCCGAGGTGTGGCGAGACGAGATCTGGCCACAAGACATACTCTCCAAGGAAAGGGTCGTCATGTCTTAACTCACTGATATGACCACTATGTGGTCACGGTCCCGTGTTGAAATATAGTGGATAAAACGCCCCGCATCGAATCTTTTCCCACACTTTGCTGAGGTCGGCGCCCCGCCCACTCTCGCGCTAGGGAGCCACAGCCTGGGCCCCCACCCCCTCCCCATTCGCACCTGCCCCCCCCCCCCTCCACCTGGGCGCCGTGCCGTGCCGCAGGTACTCACCTGCAGCTGTTTCAGGTGGCTCTTGTGCGCGGGGGCCGCGCGGCGTAAGGAGCCTTTTTGAACACCTGCCGTGACGTCATCGACGGAATGGCGCCATCAGTTAACTAAGGCGCAGCAATCTCAGCAGCAGGCGCAGTGCGTAGCGCCGTGGCGCCCCGCCCCGCCCCGCCCCGCCCCGCCCCGCCCCGCCCCGCCCCGCCCCACCCCGCCCGAGTGCGCGCGTAAAGCGCTGCGCTACCGATGCCCAAAAATCTGGGTTACCATTATTTGTTTCACCCTCCGGAACACGTGGGGTGCCCTATGGCGAGGACCTTGTTACGCTTCCTTGAAATATATCACAGGGGTCGAAAAAACACACCCTGAACTGAAGGTATTACGAATTAGAAATTTCATAGTAAGGCGTTGGCCCGCCGCCGTGGGGGGCAGGAAACCCCCCGACGCAGCGCTGCGCCGAGCAACCTCGGTCCGGAGGAACACGACTCGGCGCCGATGAGTTTTGTTAAATGCCGTGTTGTGCCCGCCCCTGGCCCGCCCCGCCCGGACCGGCCCCCGCCCCACCCCACCCCGCCCCACCCCGCCCGCCGATGCGGCCGCTGCCTCTGAAACTTCCGCCGCGCCGCGCACCGCCTCTCCGAAATTTCCGCTTGCAAAAGTGCCTGGCCTGGCCTGCCCCCCTCTCTGCAGCGTGCGTAAAGTTGTGTGGCCCTGGCGTGGCGTGGCGTGGCGTGCCGTGCCGGGGGCGCGTGCGCGCGGCCGCCGCCTGTTATCTGTGACCCTGCTGCCGTCCCGTCCCGTCCCGTCTCCTACCGGGACGTCTGCTCACAAATCAGTGCGCGTGGCGGAGGGTAGCAGGCGCCCCTGTTCATCAGCAGCTTCCCCCGTATCTCTCCCGGGGCCCGGCCCGGCCCGGCCCGGCGGCCGCCCGCTGCTCCTCGCCTCGCCTCCTGGCCGCCATCACCAAGGCCTCTCTCCTTGTACCTTACAGACGCCGCGGGACAGCAACGCACTATACTCGCTGGCGCCGCCGACCCCTCCCCTCTCCTTCCTCTCGTCGTCATCCCAATCTGGACCTCGTCTGCTGTTTCTTCCTCCTCTCCTTTCCCACTCCCTGCTCCTCGTCCTCCTCTCCATGCCCGTGGTGCTCGTCGACAAACGCGGTTATAGTACGCTGAACTGCGGTACACCGTGAGGAGGGAGGAGGTGCTACCCCCTCAGCTCAGCCCCCGTCCATATTCACGCGCTCCCTCCCCTTCCCCCCTCCCCCTCCCCCGTCCAGCTTGCGCGTCTTTGCCGCCCCATTCAGAACACCCCCCCCCCCCTCCTCCACCGCACTCATTATGTGTGTGATTCTTTGTCGTTAAAATTATATCATCATAATCGCCGGGTGCCCCTTCTGCTGCCGTGGCCCTGGCCCATATACCAATATTTCTCCCGCCCCACCCCGCCTCGCAAAAGCGCGCGCGCGTGCACGCCTTGCCGCGCCTGGCTGCCTCGCCCCGCCCCGGCGGCTTGGGCCTCCCCGTGAAAACTTGGACGGCTCTAGAACACTTTACCCCTCACTAAAGCAGATTAAAGCCCGCCTCCCCCCTCCTCCTCCTCCTCCTCAGCCCCACGCCGACCGCGCGCGCCACTTTCCACGCAACTTACCGACTTCTATCGAGTCAACTGGTTCGCGCGCCCGGCTTCATTGCATATTCATTTTCCGCTCCGGGCAAGACGCGCATAATCGTGCCGTATGAGGTGGAGGGGGGCAGTGACAGACAGCAGACAGACGACAGACAGACAGACATGGAGGGCGGGGCGGGGCGGGGCGGGCGGGCGGCTGTCATCCCTGACACCGCCTGCTGCGACGTACAGTACACGCGGGGCGGGGCGGGCGGGGCGGGTGGGCCCGCTGCGGACGGCACAGCCCTGTGCACCGGAACCCTTGTGTGAACCCTCTTCTTGTGCCGGGCCGGGACGCAGGCCGGGCCGGAGCCCTGTGCCGGAGCCCTTTGCCGGAGCCCTGTGCCGGAGCCCTGTGCCGGGGGATTGCGCGTGTTCGCGCCATTAGAATAACCCAGCCAGCCCCGCCCCGCCCCGCCCTGCCGCGTTCCGCCCAACAGCTACGGCTCCCTGACCAGACCAGCCCTAAGGGGTTGGCCGCCCTGCCCTGCCCTGCCGGCCCTGCTGCCGCTGGTAAGATATCACGAGTGGCATGCATTACCATATAGGGCGGTGTCGAAGCCGGGCCGGGCCAAGCCGGGGAGTGGGGGGTGGGGGGGGGGGGTGGTCGTGCAGCTACCCTACCGGGCGGCGCGGCGTGGCGGGGAGCAAAAGCGTTTCGCGCTCCGCTGCCCTGGGCCCCCCGCGCTCCCGCGCCCCCGCGCCGCCGCGTGACTTGCGTGGTGGGGGCCGTGGAGTCGAATCCCAAGGAAAACAAAAAGAAGGGCTCTGTATAGGGTAGCTCAGTTCCGCGCCAGCAAAAGGACTTGACACGACGAGAGAATGTACAATTTACTGTGTGATTCGTACAGTGAGCGTGTGTTTCTTAGATAATCATTCCTCCAGTGTTTCTTTTTCTTAGAATAATTGACTGTTTGGATTAAAAGCAACAACTGTAAGAGGTGATAAAACTATCTATAACTTTTTGCGGAAAGTAAAATGTTGGTCGCGCAAATGATGCACCGCCGTCGCGCCGTGTCGTGTCTCATTTATGCCCCTCCCTCCCTCCCTCCCTCCCTCCCTCCCTCCCTCCCTCCCTCCCTACCCCATTCCTCCCTCCCTCCCCCCTCCCTCCCTAATCCCTCCGTCCCTCTCTCCATACCTCTCCCTCATCACAGCGCCCCTTATCCTCCACTAGATTGTAGGCTCTGATAATGAGGCTGATTAGGTGGCTATTACGGGCGGGTCGCGGTGTTAACGGTATCCTGTTAGGAAGCGTGTCATCCCTTTCCAACCCCCCCCCCCCCCCCCAACCCCTGTATTACGTACACCGCCCGCGCGCGTAAATCTGACAGACCCGTCAAATTCCCTTGCTCAGTTACACGGGTGTGTGCGCGCGCGCGCGATACGTTTGCGCCGGCCGGTCCGCCGGTCTGCCTGGGCCTGGTCTGGGTGTTACAGGTCGCCTTGGCTTTGGCTGGGCGCCACGTCCAATAACCCCAGAGGCGGGGCGGGGCGGGGCGGGGCGGGCGCGTGGTGAATATTTTGTCGAGGAGACGACTCGTATTTGCCGGTTAAAGACGCCGCCGCGCCGGGTCCGGTCCGGTCCGGTCCGGTCCGGCCGGGCCGTGGTCTGGCTGGGTGGGCGTTGGGCGTGTCCCCACACTGCGGTGGGTCTGGCCAGGCCTGGCCGGGCCGCGGGACTCGTCAAACGAAAAGCGAGAGACTATTGTATTTTTTATGATCCTTTTTTCCCTTGTCTCCTTTGCTGGTGGAGAGGGTGGGGGCGGGGTCCCTGCGCAGCATAAAAGTAGTATCGCAGACGGGGCAGAATCAGCCGATGAATCAATGAAACGAAATAAGAGGGAAGGGAAAAGACAGCGGAGAAAGAACATTGTTGACGAACGCGGACGCGAGGGGGATCCGAAATCGGCTGCGGGAGAGGAGGGAAAATACAGCAAACAGGGAAAAAATTAAATCAATAAATAAAGAGAGGCTTCCTGGAGTGAGAGGAAATGCGGAGGTCTCCGCGCTGCTCTGCGGTCGGGTTGGGTCTGGCGGTCGGTGTTGTAGAGTGCCTCCCTCTAGAGCTCTCCTGTCAGGGCGGGGTTGTGCGGCGCCGGGCGGGGCCGAGCTACTCGTCGTGCACCAGTCTGGGGGGAGGGGGGGCCCTCTTGACTTGGACGCGTGCGGTTCATTAGATATGCCGCACCGGGCAGGTGTTAGGTGTTCAGATGGTAACGTTACGCACCGGCGTGTTCAGACCGGAGCGTTGAATGGTTTGTCGAGTGCTTGCAGGCGTTGGGCCCGTACAACACGCGCCGCTGCCGTGTCTGGTCAGGTCTGGTCGGGACCCAGCGGCACCGCACCGCACCGCTGTCCTGTCGAACCGAACCATCTCTCTTTCTTATTTTCTCCCTTGTCTTACTCTCCCCCTCCCCCTCCTCTCGGAGACTTAAACGAAACGTCAAGCCTCTCTGACCGGGAGCGCGGTGGGGTGGGGTGGGGTGGGGCGGGGCGGGACGCGGTGGGGCGGGGTGAGGCTTGTCGCGCGCGTTGACAGATAGGCGCGGCCCAGCTGGGGCCCCACGCGGCTGCGGCCGCTGCGGCCTCGGCCGCTCGTACCTCCGCATCCGCCACGGCCCTCGTGCCCCGCCCCGCCCCGCCCCGCCCCGCCCCGCCCCGCCCCGCCCCGCCCGGCCCCGCCGCCGGGCCCAGCTGCGGAGTCGTTACCATCGAGAGGATTTATCCACTCGCTGTTCTTTGACGGCCCGCTAAGGAGGCCCGCCCCGCTCGCTCTCTCCTGCCTCGGGGACGAGCAGGCACACGGCACAGCCTCCTTTGTGTCGGCCCGGCCCGGCCCGGCCCGGCGAGGTGTCGTATCGGCCGCCCTTTGATGTGATTAGCGCCCCAGTGGCCTCTCGCTCTCGCTCGCATGTGTCTCCGGCCGCGGGGCTGCGCGGGCTGCGCTGGGGATTACGGACTGTCTGCCCGAGGCGAGGCGTGGCGGGGCGGGGCGGGCCGCGGCAGGACGAACCCCTTTATTGAGCGACCGCGAAGCCGTCACCGTGGAATGTATTGTGCTGCTTCCATAGAGCCGGGCCCTCTCCACGTCCATCACGAAAACCCTCAAACTACTGCCCGTCTTCGTCGTCGAAAGAACGAAAACCTTACAACTACTGCCTGCGTCTTCGTCGTCGAAACAAATAAAAATAATCATCCGGAAATCAGTGGAACACGGATGTCGAGTAGGATTTCTTGTTTCGGATCAGGGCCAACTTATTGCTCATTTTTTTCTGATTGGTTTTTCGCAGTGAAACGAGGACCAGTTCTTGATGATTGCCCTGGAGGAGAGAAAAAGACCCGATATCACCGCGGTCTCCACAGTGGCGTGGCGTAGTGGCGGCTTAGCAGCGGCGCGCTGCGTACTGCCGCAGTGTGGCGGGGCGGGGCGTTGTCGGCGATCCCACCCAAACCGCCAGGCTAGCTCGGCCCGCCCCGCCCCGCCCCGCCCCGCCCTGTCCGCGGCCGCCACGCGCTAAGGAGGCTGAAATTGATGATTGTCACGGAGGCCTTCTTCCTCTCTCGCTCCGCGCGCTGCGCAGCTCTGGCAGCGACCCCGTTGCCGGACTCTTTTTTTCCCGCCCTCTTCTTTATCTTCTCCCTCAATTCTTTTCCGTGGCTCGGCCCGGTCCAAACGCCTGCTGCCGGGCGGCCCTGATGGCCATCTCTGCACCCCGTACTCTCTCTCTCCCTTTCTCTCTCCCTTTCTCTCGCTCCCTCTCACCCTCCCTCCCGCCCCCTGCGTCCTCTCCTAGACCTTCCTCAGTGTTTGGACGCGCCCGCCTCCCACGTGAGCGGTTTATTCCATTTTCTCTGCCCGGCCAGCAGGTACCCGCTGGCAGCCTGCGCGCCGCCCCAGAAAGGAACTAAACGGGACCAAGGCAGCCGGGGCGGGGCGGGGCGGGGCGGGCCTGCAGGCTGCTGGGCGGGGCGCGGCGGGGTGGGGTGGGGCGGGGCGGGAGAACAAGAGAACACGGCGTGAGAGAGCGGAGAGCGCGAGTTGACCGCGTAAGGCGCCCTTAGCGCAAAGCCGGTGTAACGAGGGAGTCGAGGGGAGGGGAGCACCGGGGCTCCTCCGTAGAGGACGGGCGGGGCGGGTGTAGCGTGCCAATGCGTGCTGCAGGATCGTTCCTGCATCCAGCATGTGCTCTCCTGAGGGACGGCCGAGGGGGACGACTGAATGTTTCGGTGTCAGCCGGATTATGGAAATAGCCCGCGAATTATCCTATGGTGTCCCCATATTTTCCAGAAAAATTCGTACCTTTTTGTTAAAGTGTGCGAGTATGGGAACTCACACATGTGCAAGTGTGTGACATTCACACTCTTGGGTTTCCCTGTATGAACCCTGGTGCTGATCCTGTTCGCTTGCTGTTTGTTCAGGGAGCGGCGATGCGGTGACACGACGCGGACTGCCCCGCCGCCATGGCCGGCCCCCAGCGCCGCCCCCAGCGCTGCCCCCAGCGCCGCCCCCAGTCCCGCCCCTGGGGGCCGCCGCCGGCGCTCGCGCTCGTGATGCTGGCGCTGCTGCTGCCGCACCACACCGGCGTGCTCGGAGCCAACTGGGACCGCGGAGACGATGATCAAGGTGAGTGAGCCTGTGCGTGTGTGTGTGTGTGAGTGTCGTAGGGCGGGGCCCCTCGGGGGGCTACATGCCACGGCATAGCAAGCCCCCGCCCCGCCTGCCCGCCCCGCCCTGCTGTGGCCTCTGACCCTGCATACGCTGATGACATGCTTTGATGTGTGTGCCCCTCGCACTGTATCGGCCCTGCCAATCGTCCGCCGACGGTGCGGTGCGAAGCATGGCAGGGCGAGGTGGGGCGGGGCGGGGCTGAGGGCGGGGTGGTGCGGGCCGCGGCAGGGCCGCTCCCGTGGGCGGGGCACGCCAAGGGCGGCCAAAGGCTGCCCGCTAAAACGCCAACTAATTACTGGTAAATTATCCCGTGCCGGTGAAGTGAAGGTCCCTCCTCCCCTGAGGCGCTGAGGCGGGGCGGGGTGGGGCGCGGAGCGGGGCGGGGGGTGCCACCGGGCTGCGGCGCGCCCAGGTGGATCCACTTCGCTTATGCTTGTGGCGACCACGAAAATGTGATAAAAAAAAATAAGGTGAAAGGGGCGTTTGGCAGCACACCGATGGGCCTGCTCGGCCCGCCCCGCCCCGCCCCGCTGGGCTCGATATGAATACGCGTGTTATCGGGACGAGGGCTGTGAATCATCATGTACGTCGTTCGTATTAAAACCACGCAGCAATTTGGGGTCGGCAATGATTGTTGGGTATACAGTATACAGCGCGGCTCGGCCCACCCCGCCCAGTGGGCTGGAAGGTGAAGTCAATGTCACCGCCGCAGGCCTTGTCCGGCACTCCCGATACATTACGGTGCTCACATGTGTATTTAAAAAAATAATCAGTAAAATGAAATGTCTTTCATTTCTCTTTTTGCCCCTTTTCGTGATCGCGTCCCCATCTCGACCGGCCGCCTTGGGGCGTGCAACTCTTAGGGTTTGGGAGGGGGAGGGGGACCCGAGGGGAGACCTGTCTGAGTGAGGGGGGGGGGGGGCGAACGGGAGTGGACGAGATGCGCGCGCGCGGAGCGGAGGGCTTTAAGGAGCTGACGTGTGGCCCCGTTACTCCTGCGATCAGAGTATATCCGCATTTGGAGGATCGGCGAGGTCGGGTCCCCGGACGGGGTCGCGCAGGAGTACGAGCTCGAGCACGCGCAGGAGTACGGGCTCGAGCACGCGCAGGAGCACGGGCTCGAGCATGCGAAGGAGTACGGGCTCGAGTACGGCTTCGGGACTGACGTCGGAGCTTGTACGGACAGGTGGGCCAGAGACAGCGGTGAGACAGACGACGGTCAGGCTGCCCCCGCCCCGCCCCGCCCCGCCACCACAGCTACCTGTTCCAGTCCGCGCGGCGCGCTGCGCTGTCAGGCCTGCTGCTGGCCGAGGACGGCGGCGGTGGGCGTGGAGCAGGGCGGGTGGGGTGGGGTCGCGTATGCGTTGCGAGCACAACAAAAAGTCCTCCGGGCCGGGCGGGCGGGCGGGACCGCGTGTTCCCGTGGTGTCACGCGTCACGCGGCCCCCACAAACGTGTAAGATTCCTTCTCAGACTCACAAAATTTAAGCGATAACTTTTGAGGCCAACTCAACAAGGGGGAGGCTCCTAAATCATAACTAAAATAAAAAAAAAAATCGCTGCTTTTAGAAGAGACATCTGGCACTTGTAGTAAGGACGTGGCACATTTGTTTAGCGAATGGAAAGAACGCTAGGAGTAGCGGGCGAGTCGCCATCCTGCGCACCTCGTAGAGCTGGGCAAGGGCCAGGCTAGGCGCACGTACTCGACACAGTAAGCGCGCGCGTCGGGTGCGCGGGTGCGGGACGGGTGGGCGCCATCGGCTGATCGCCTGATTTGTGCATCGACCTGCCTGCGCGCCACAGCCGCACAGGTAAGTTGACCCAATTACCGACTGGAGCAGTCGGTCGATCCCCTCCCTGCACATGGTCACGTGTGTGGAGGAGAGTCGTGGTGCGTGCGGGTGGGGCGGGGCGAGTCGGGGCCGGGCGGGGCGGGGCGGGCCGGGCGGGCCCGCTGCCTGGCGTGTGAACAAAGCACGGCGGCACCAGCCGCGCCGCTCGCAGTGCCACGGTCAGCCAACGACCACACATGGAACGAAGTGCAGACTGTTTTGGGGCGTGGCGGGGCGTGGTGGGGCGGGGCGTGGTACCATCAAAGGGGAGAGCGAAAAGCAGGCGGGGGCTGTCGCGGGGGCGGGAAGGGAACGGGAACGCCCGGGTGTGACGAGGCGGGGCGGGGCGGGGCGGACTAGTTATAACCTTGGCCCCCGGCCCCCGGCCTGTCCCTGCAGCCCGGCCCGGCGGCCGCCGGCCCAGCCACCACATTAACGGAATTACGTGCCTCGACAGCCAAGGACTCCGTATTGTCCGAAATCAGACATCATGTCCACAATATAGCACACGGGCAAGGCGGGCTGGGTTCGATTCCCCCCCGATCTGTTTCGAATTCTATCTGCTTTGACCTATGGCCAGCAGGCGGGAAGGTTGGCGGCAGAGCAGTTGGGGTACAAGCTACACTCAGGCCATGGCATTGAGTCCCCAACCCCCGCGGGTTAAAGGTGGGGGCGAAGGAAACGCAGGGGGAGGGCCTTGCTCCGGACCGAGATTCGTTTGCCAAAGTTGGGAAAGCGTCGCCGACCCAACCCGACTCCTCGAGGTGGAGTGCGGCCGGCGGGGCGGGGCGGGGTGGGGCGGGGCGGTCAGTGGTGCGGCAGGTCGTCAGCGAAAGCCCTCTGGAACTGCAAATTGCACGGGTGGGGGGTCCAGGATGACCGTAGAGCTGGCGGGGCCAGCGCGGCCACCAGGGCCACCAGGGCCAACAGGGCCAGCAGTAGGGTCGGCGGGCGGCGCGCATGTACACCGGTGCCGAGGTGCAGCACAGCGGACCCCACGCGGGGAGGGGTTCCATTTGTCATCGGCATCGATATTTTGTCGCAACCTGCAGACCATCCTATTCCCCTATAGTCAAAAAGTTTAAAAAAAAAAAAAAAAAAAAAAACTTTTTTTAAAACACTAAGTCGTACTTTAAACTCAATATGCTAGCAACAGCACTCTCACACGAGAAAGCCCTGTCAGAAAAGCCACATGTTTTCCTCCGCGCTGAGAGTGAAATCCTGTACATGTCGCTCTTTTTCGGACGCAGCCTCATTAAACTATGATTCGTACACAGCATGGCAGTCGGTTGCAATTAGCGCTCATCCTCCCCCGGTTGTTCTTTGTTATTGTTCCTCTGGCACGACAGACGCCCGCAATCTTTTTTTACGCTGCTGCTGCTTGCCCACCAGTCCCCCCATCCCCCCTCCCCCACCCCCTTCCATTTGCTCTT
This sequence comes from Frankliniella intonsa, assembly GCA_033675135.1. Taxonomy (NCBI): domain Eukaryota; kingdom Metazoa; phylum Arthropoda; class Insecta; order Thysanoptera; family Thripidae; genus Frankliniella; species Frankliniella intonsa. The sequence goes on from CM066253.1 coordinate 10,859,701, forward strand.
CCCCCTCCTCCCGCCAAAATGCCTTTATCTCCATTTAAATGCGTCACCACTGCACAATGGGCCTCACACTGCTCTTTCCCTGCAGGCAAACAATGCACCCTGCTGATTCCTGTGCGTTGTGCCCCATCCTCTCTCTCTCTCTCTCTCTCTCTCTCTCTCTCTCTCTCTCTCTCTCTCTCTCTCTCTCTCTCTCTCTCTCTCTCTCTCTCTCTCTCTCTCTCCCTCCCCCTCCCCCTCATTCCCTCCCCACCGTCCAGCCGATCCCTGCTTGTGCATTTTGCGGCTGAGCGTCGCTATCTCGGTCAGCGCAGCCTCCATCCCCCCCATCCCCCCTCCCCCTATTTCATCCCGACAATCAGGCTCGATTGTAGCCTCAGCCGCTCATTGAACCGGGCTGTAGTCTGTTTGATGTTAGTTCGGGGAAAGACGTTGAGCTGTTGTCTGTTGTGTTGTCTGCTCGTCTGTTGTTGTCTGTTGTCTGCTGCTGAGCGCGGCTCGGACCGGCCAGCTAATTAGCGCCCCGCCGCCGTCCCATTGTTGACATTCCTAAACAAAGTGCAAATAAAATGGTCGTGGGGCGGCCCATTGTACGGCCCTGGCGTGGAGAGAGGGCGGGGTGGGGCGGGGTGAGGCGGGGCGAGGCTGGGCGGGGCCGCCAGGGCGTGCCAACAGCGCCGGCCCACCCGCCGGGCCGAGCGTGAAAATAGCGTTTACATTTAAGGAGACGGATGGCATACCGAGCGACCCCAGCGGGCAGCGGCGGGTGGTGTAGTGTAGGCCGTACGGCAGGGCGGGGCGGGGCGGGACGGGGCGGCGCCCGTAAGTGGAACGTAGGCTCCGGGGCGTGGCGCAGTGCTGAGCGCGGCTGAGCGCGGCTGAGCGCGGCTGAGCGGAGCTATGCGTGACGATAAGACTCGTTGGCCGCCGATAAAAGCAGGCGGGGCGGGGCGGGGCGTGGTAGGGCAGCTAGCCTTGGCACACTGCAGGCCGGCCGGACCCGGCCCGGCACGGCGCCACGCTGCTCCTGCTGCCGGCCCCAAAAGGTTGCTGTTCCTACTAGCGCTTTATTTATTTTCTCCGTAATGCGCTCCCTCCACGGCCCGTGCTCCGAGATGCCGCCGGGATACGTTTCTAGCCCCGTTGCGAGAGAAGTGCCATGTGGAGGCGCGGCGGCGGTCAGGTATTTTCATACCTACTACCCCTTTTCTCGAGCACCGCGCCGACCCGCCCTGCTCACGCGACCAGCTGAGCTTGGCGAAGGACTGGACCCTGCCTGCCTGCTTGTAATAAAGAAGGGATTAATATCTTTTTTTCCTCAAGCCAAATGTCAAAGTCAAAGTCATTGAATACATTTGTCGTGCAGAGTCGCGGCGCGGCGGCGCGCGCGCTTCAAAGGTCATAGCCTACTGCGCGCAACTCATTCCGCAGTGTTGTTCGGCCGAGCAGGACCGTCCCGGACCCGACCCGACCCGCAGGCCGCAGCTCAAGCCCTCTTTCCGCAACTATTCTCTCCTTTGTCCGCCGGCGCCACTCGCGCCGCGCCCCGCCCCGCCGCGCCCCGCCCCGCCGCGCCCCGCCGCGCCCCACCCCACCCCGCCCCGCCCCGCCCCCGCCAGCTCAGTCCTCAGACTCGCTCCGGGCCGGGCGGGCGCAGCGCAGCCGGAGCGCCGGGGAGGTAGGCACCCGCAGCGCGCCCGTGTCGCGCGGCTGCGTCTGTTGCCTACCTCAAAGGGGCTCGCTGCCGGGCAGGGCCAGCCTGTCACAAAGTCTAGTACGACGATAAGGGGAGAAAGGGAGGGACGGGAGGGAGGGAGAGAGGGAGGGAGGGAGCCGAGAGGATAAAGAGCGAGTCGATCGGGATTGAGGCGCCGCGGTGCCCCGTGCCGCCCTGTCCCGTCATGTCCTAATGGTTGCCCTCACGGCTCGCCACTCCCGCCGAGCACTTTTTCTTCGCGCCGCGCCGCCCCGCCCTGCGCCGCCCCGTGCCACTGCTCGCCGCCTTTATCTTGACACGATGATTCACAGCCGGTACGTGAGCTCACAAATTAACGATCTCCACGCCGACTTAAAATTCAGCGTGCTTGCATATTGCGCTCCGCCGAGCAGGGCAGACAGCGGCGGCGCGCTCTGTTCCCCCACGCCTCTCTCTCTCTCTCTCTGTCCTCTCTCTCCCTCCCTCTCCCCAGTTCTCTTTCCCACTCTCTCTCTCTCGCTCTCTCTCCGAGGAGGCTCGCGCCTCGACGAGTTTGCCAATATCTGTGACGGACGTCTTTAATTACAATAGAACGCAACGGTTATGCGTCCGTAGATCAGCCCCGCCCCGCTCTGCTAGCCGTGCCGTGCGGTTTTGCATGTTGAGGTCGCTGGCCAACGTCTGACCCGGGGGGAGGGGAGGGGGGAGGCAAGCGACACGCCCTGCTCGCTTTTGGTTGTGGTGCGAAAATAAAATGAAGAAGAGTTTTTTGTGATTGTAATTTAAGGCGATCATGCTGGTCGAGTGTCGTTGCCGCTCCGTGCGTGGGCGCGCGCCGCCCCGAGAGTCCCGCACCGCCCGCACCGCCCGCACCGCCCCCGCGGCGGCCCGCTGGCAACAAGTAGAGGGCGCCGCGCCGTCCATAAATAAAATGTTATGAAGAGATGGCTGTTTGTCAAAAGTTTGCTCATCAGATGGCTTTTAATGCTTATAAGATTAGAACGCGGTTTGTGTCACGTGACTGGAGATGAATGTCGCCAAGTCCTTTGGAGGGGAGGGGAGGGGAAGGGGAGCGGTGTGAGGCGCTCGAAACACGCGTGGGGGGGGGGGGGGGGGACTTCAATCACTGTAAGCTCTCCGCCCCTCTCTGTCTGCCCCTCTCTCTTTCTCTCCTCTCTGCCTCTTTCTCAGCACCTTCTTAATCCACAGCTCTCTCTTTCTCCCGTGTCTTTTCGCACTGCTCTCTACTTTTCGAGAACCTTTCACACAAATTGCGATGCACGGTTCGGGTCGGCGAACACGGCCGGAGCGCCGAGGCGAGCGGGGGCTGACGCGGGAGACACCTACAGGCCTCTGTGTGACTCATTAGGAGTGGCCTGATGGGCTGGCTGGGCTGCTGGCCTGGCCTATGGCGTCGGGTTGCTGCGGGAGAGAGAGAGAGAGAGAGAGAGAGAGAGAGAGAGGAGGGGGGGGGGATGCTCTGAGCGGGAGAGCGGGGGCAGCTCCTACCATGATGGGCGTATCGCCTTCCTGTTCCAGGATCGCAAAGCCGGAACACTAGCGCGAGCTGCTGCCTCTCCTTCCTGCCCCCCCTCCCCCCCCACTCTGCAGGGCCCCGTGTTCGTCCCGTTTGTCACTTGTCATTCCATAGCGATAATCACGAGGAACTCCCGCTCTCTGCTGTCAACTTGCCCCCCATTACGCAGCGCGAGGCAGGGCGTGGCGCGGCGTGGAGGTATCGCAGCAGCGGGCCCGGCCCGGCCCGCAGGCAGGTCCCGCCCCTCCCCTCCTCTCTCTCTCTCTCTCTCTCTCTCTCTCTCTCTCTCTCTCTCTCTCTCTCTCTCTCTCTCTCTCTCTCCCTCTCTCTCTCGCTCCCTCGCTCTCCCCCTCCCTCTCACTCCCACCAGCCCCCCAAGCCCCGCGGGCACGAGGTGATATCTCTTTCTCCCAGCAATAATCGTCTAAAGTTTTATGCATTTTATCCAGGTATTTTCCCCCCTCGGGTCGAGATAAATGAACCGTGGGCTCTGGCGCTCTGGTGCTTGGGGATTTCGTATGACGAAGGAGAGACGATTTTTACCCGCGGGACTTGTACTGCAGGAGAGACTATTGCCTTTTCGCGCGCCGTGCTGGCGCCGCTGGCGCTGGGCGCTGTGCCGCGCCACGTGCGTTCATTCGCACCCGCCGCAATGCCCCGCCCCGCCCCGCCCGGCCCGGCACCGGCCCCACCGCCACTACAAACTTCGATTTTCTGTAAATATTCGGGCGAGGTGGGGTCTTCCCTGCTGCTGCTCCCGCTCCGTCCACGCCAAGTTTTGACTCGTGAATGTGATTACCATAATTATTGTACTCCGTCGTGCTTTTCACACCTCTTTCTCCGGCGCGCCTCGTGTTTCGGATGCGCGCGGCGCGGCAGCTGCTGCTCAGGGCCTGCAGCGCCGCTGTACTGCTGCGCCTGCTGCGCGGGACGGGACGGGACGGGGCGGGACGGGACGGCAAGTTCGCGGATGGACTTGTGGCAGTCCCGAAGCAAATTTGCAGAATAATTCTTCTCGGTGCTGATTCTTATTCTGCTCGGGCGGACTGCCGCTGTGCGGGGCGCGGCGCGGCGCGGCGCGGCCAGGTATAAAGTTTGCCGAGCGCGCTCGCTCGCAGCGCGGCTAGCGGCCGCTAGCGGAGGCCTAATGCCCCGGGGGATCCGCCGAGATCCTGTTTCGGTTCAGCCACGTGTCGCCATTATTCAGGCCGGCTTGAATTATTAAGCGCCTCCCCGACGGAGCGGCTCCGCTGCTGGCAGATTTAAATGTTGCAAAATGCTTCGTCAGATTCAATTTTAGGTTATTTCTTTTATTCTTCTTTAATTTCTCTAATACTTCTCGACCTCTCGAAGAAATATAACCTCTTCTGTTAAAGCTGTCAATATAAAAGCGGTTGTCTGCAACAGGCCGGACCGGGCCGCGCTAGCGACCTAGCTTCTTTTATTCAATTTTTAAAATCCTTTCCCTTTTTACTTTTTTATTACATTTAGTCGGCGCTCCTCTTGTTCGGTCGCAGCGTGCAGGGCTGTGCAGGGTTGCGCGGGCGGGAGGCCTCCAGCCGAACAATGGCCCGGCACGCCCAGCTGAGAGTTGCGTCGAATTTCGCTGCGGTGCGGTGCAGTCTGCGGTTCGGCGTGAGGTGGGGCGGGGCGGGGCGGAGCGGGGTGGACCGGCTGGGGCTTCGCGTCTCTCTCTACTACTTGGCGCGCCCCGCCCGCCCCGCACGCCCCGCCCCGCCCTGTTGGTGGTCGAGCCGAGCTGCTCATGGCCTGGTTCTATCCGTTTGCGATGTTCCGATACTCATGGGGATGTACGCGGCCGCCAGCCGGCCCGGCTCGGCCCGGCCCGGGGCCCGGCAATGGACCGCTTAGTACGACCCCGGCTGCTGTAAGCAGATAGCCTCCACCGCCCCCTCAAGCTTGCGATCGAATTCACTGCAAGCTACAGTGAATCCCGCGGGGCTCACGAGCAGTACAGTGGTACATTCTGCCTGGTGGAGTGCAGTACGAGCGAGTGTGTGCCACAGAGTGGTCCCATACGGTTCCCTCTATACCACCCAGTTGTACCTTCTGCCCCACCGATAGATTTTCAGACTGTCTGCCTACGGGCCGCTCTCTCACGAAACGCGCCACTCCCTAACTTCCGCTATTTATCCCGGCCCTTTTAATTTCGTAGCCCGCGCACCTCTCGCAAACACGCACAGACTCACGCGCTCCCTCCCTGACTCACACGCACGCATGGAAACGTATCGGGCACCCTCACCCCGCGCCTCCTAGTAGTATGCCCATATTGCGGTCTATGTATCACAAGAATAAGCGAGCACGTTATTAAAGTGGTCCGGTTCGACGTCGTGTTGGCCGCGTGCCGCGCCCGGCGGCGGGTAGCCACCCCCTCTCCCCTCACGCCCACCCCCTCACGCCCACCCCCTCACACCCACCCCCTCACACCCACCCCCTCACACCCACCCCCTCCATCAACCCCTTCGTCGCCCTCAGCCGCGCGATGTCCCTGTGTAGGTCGGTGGCCCGCAGGACTCAAGCGCCCCGGGCTGCAGACGCACTGTGTACAGCGGGGTCACGAACACCCCGCCCCGCCCCGCAGCTCGCGCTGACAGCCATCTCGAGGCCTGGATCCGCGGGGCTAAGCCGACTCGTGTGGTTTAGTCCCGACTTAACCCGCCGCGTCTTTGGCGGCGTGCGCGCGTGCGCGGCTGCGGCGCTCGGCACTGCGCGCGAGAACTGCTACACTTTACACTTAGCTGAGTGCTTTATCCGTGCGGGCCCCTCCTTCTTTGTAGCGCCTCTCCCACACGGGCGATAGTCTTAGTTTTCACCCGCAAGGACTCTATAAAACCCCTAGGACCGCATCAAGTAGGAAAATTAGGGGTGGACCCACCCAAAGGTGTAGTCGCCGTGGCACGGAAGCGACTTTTTTCCGTGTCAACGGTCGCTTTTCTCTCACAAAAATAAAACGCATTGCATTCGGAGTTTCCGTAACACCCCAGGTGTGATGTCACACCTCCGCCTGACCTGTGGCTTGGTGTTGCTGGAGTTGTTAGAACAGCTCCGCGCAGTGAACACACTAATGCGCCCGTGCTTGTACGCTTGCGGGTTGTGCAGTTTGGACGGTGTTCAGTGAGCACGGGGAGCTGCGGTCGTCTCTCTCTCTCTCTCTCTCTCTCTCTCTCTCTCTCTCTGGCTGGGAGTACGGAGTGGGTGTGATATCCCGCGCGGAGTATGCGAGAGAGAGAGAGAGAGAGAGAGAGGGAGGGACGGGGGGGGGGGGGGGGGTTGTTTGCTCAGGGCAGAGGCGCGCGCGGAGGCTCAGCCGAAAATGAAGTATAACGGGACTGCGATCCCATAATAATGTCAGTCGAATGAAAGTATGGGAATTAATAATATCTCTGCGGTCAATGGCGAGTCTCTCTGTGTGTGTGTGTGCGCGCGCGTGTGTGTGCTTGTGTGTGTGTCGAGGGGGGAAGGGGTGATATTAACTGGGACGGACATGACAACCCCATTGTGGGTGAAGCCCGGGCAAGTCGGGGCGGCGGCGCGGCGGAGGGCGACTCGGCCCGCTGGCGGTCCGGAAGAGTGGAATGGAGCGGAGGGGGGGAGGGGGGTCTGGGCGGAATAACATGTTAATTAGGGCTGGGACCCAAACAGTAAGTGGCGGGCGGGGAGCGGCCGCCCTGCCCCGGCCCGGCCCGGCGCACGTAATCGCGACGAGCTTGTAATATCCTGAGTGTCGACCGAACGCCTGCCTGCCTGCCTGCCTGGCCTGCCGCCTCTGCCTGCCTAGTGCCGTGCCTGCGACCCGACACGACCCGTTCCGACCCCAGCCCCAGCAGCCGACACGGAGGACGACGTGGCGGGACGGAGCCGATTGCTTCTCGTCTACGTTTGCTGTGTGTGTGTGTGTTTGGGGGGGGGGAGGGGGCTCAGTAGAGCGTGGCCCGGGGGCGCGGCCGCGCGGCGCCCTCTCCTCGCGGGGTAAGTTTCGGCCTTGTTTGGTACGGCACTGTAAGGGGGGGGGGAGGGGGGGGAGCAAGGCGTGAAGCGCATGTACCGGGTGTTTCTTTGCGAATGCGTAACAGTGTTGCGGGCTTGCCTATCCCGTTCGCCCGTAAGGCGCCATGGCCCCTGCAGCGCTCGAGATGTGCAAACCCGCAGCACTGCTACGCATTCAAAGCACTGCTACGCATTCAAAGAACCATCCGGTACACACGCACACACACCACACCGTTTTTAAATATGCAATAATCCATTTCCACGTTTTCGCGCATGTTTCCATGTATGGTATATTGCGATATTATCTGAGTATTAGAGGATCCCGTGCACGGCGAGAATTCTCCCCGACTCGCTTCCTACCCCTTTCCCATACGCGTGTGTATTCCGCTGCCCTCCGCAATACCCCACGGCGTACTGATTGCCGGTAGGCCCGAGCCCTGGCTCCCATGACATGACGTAGCCCTTTGCGATCAGCGGCGCAGGAGGCCCTAACGCGACCAGTAGCAGCAGCGCGGTGATGGGTGTGGGATACCTTCATAACGGCCCCCGCGAGAACAACTAGTCCCCGCGCCTCGCCGCCCCAGCCCCTCCCCACCCCCCTCCCCACCCCCCTCCCCACCCCGCTCCTCGCCCCGCTCCTCGCCCCGCTCCACGCCCCACCCCCAGCGCGCTCAGGTGCACCTGTGCCAATTGAACTGTCCCCCTGAAACCAGCGTGGAGCTCGCGCTCATCAGAATGAAACATTCCACATTTATAAACGTATATCTGTTGGTCCTTTTTTTAGGCGCACAGGGCGGGCGGGGGCGGGGTGGTGGCGTGGGGAGGTTGCGCGCTGGGTTAGGAAGAGAGATGAGCACGGGTTGTAGCGGCAGGGGGTGGGGCGGGGCGGGGGTCACATGGAGATGAATAAAACGAATGCGTGAAAATAGCTGGTCGGCGTTGGCCGTTACGCTCCGCTCTCCCCCCTGGCCCGGGCCTGGCCCGGCCCGGCTCAGCCAGAGCAGAAGCACCGCAAAATTCCGCAGCACGCGGGCGGGTACGCCTGTATGCGGCCTGCGCTTCCACCGGACCTGCACCGGCCTGGCCCACCGGAACTAGTGCACTCTGCCTCGCGTCACAGCGTTTACTTTGCGAGTCCACGTCGTGTGTCGCAGCTTTAGCAAGCTCTCGCGTTCCGTGGTTTAACGGGGGAATCCGGCCCACCTCATTCGAGTGAAAACCATATAGCACACACCACAGGGGCAGATCTAGAGCGGGCCTGAAAAAAAAAGGGGGGGGGGGTTGCTCTTTGCTTCCGTATGGGCAGAGCGCTTCGCCTTTTGCCTAACTACCAGGCTTTTTATAAATATAGGGCTTCAGAGGAAGGTCGGAGCGGGGCGTGGCGCCTAAAGCCGTTTGCTCTCCTCGCCACGAGACAAATCCACCACTTCATAAGACAACCTAGCTCACCCGCGTGCTGTACTTTAGGTATTTCTTTTTGGTGGGATAAATTGAAAAGGATCGGGCTGTATGTGCCGGTGGTGCGGCTTTTTATATTTTTTATCTGCTCTCCCCCGTGCCACCCGTGCGCCCGGCCGCGCGGCTGCAACACATGCAGCAGAGCTTTATCTCGCTCTCTCTCTTTCGCTCCCCGGGGAATAAATGCACGGTTGTCAAGCGCAGTGGGGCAGCTGCGACCCCGGCTGCGAGTGCAGCTGCAGGTGAGGAAACAAGGTGCTGTTGAGCCCCTCCCCAACACTTGCTGCTTGCATCAAACAGCGCCGGAAAGTGTTCTCTTTGACTCGCCATATACATTTGTTTCGATTGATTCGGCGTTGGCGCTGTACTGGTAGCGCTACCAGTCGCATACCAGCCGGCAGACTGGCGTGTGCTGTCGGGCCTCGCTGAGTTAAAAACTCTCCGCACCGTGAGGTTGACTTATTGCCAGCCCCAAAACCCTCCACATTCTCGGTTTGATTTCAAACTTTACTGGGTGGGTTATGTCAGCAGTTTTTGGCGTATACAACAATGTTTTGCAGAATATGTCGTCGTTGTATCTTTGTGAATATACGTTTATTGTGTATTTTTCAAGGCCGCTCCCCAGCCTCTCCCCTGTATAAAATCTTCGCGTTTCAGGGAACGGGACTGATCTGTAAACCAGCCGTGCCTCGTTCTTTTTACCGCGTGCTCGCGTCGAGCCTGTAACAAGTAGAACAAAACAAGTTGAAAGAGTAATGCGTCGCTAGCTGTTTTTTCATTCATGTTGTGTGTGTTTTTGTTTTGTTTTTGTTTTTTAATCCTAGCGACGCGACTCTTCCAGCCCATGCACAGTACCGAACGAATACGTGCCCTGGGTCCAGGTTACAAGAGCGTCCCCTGAGGGTTCACTACTTCCCAAAATAACGTCCTGCATTTTGGAACACGTGGGTATACCAGAGTTTCCCCGGGTAATCGACGGGTAGCATACCGTTCGGTTAAGGGATATGAACTCTCTTGATCCTGTGGTTAAACGCGAGGGTTCTGCTTTCTGCGTACCGGAGTGACCAGGAAACAACCGTCCCAGCGCAGGGGCAGGCACGCTGTGAGTGCAAACTTACGCGAAGGTTTGTGCGCGTGTGCCACAGTGGGGAGGGGGGAGGGGGGAGAGAGTGGCCTGAGCTCCGTGGAGTAAACGGTGCCGGTGAGCAATGGCGTATGGCGACACGCTACATGAAGGCGCTCCATCACGGTGGACCCGGGGGCTGGGCCCGGCCCGGCCACTGTGCGAAATGTTTGCAGCGCTTACAGGAAAATTTGCCGTGAGAAATGTAACATTACGATATTAGAGTGTAAAATTACAAAACTGTAATATCACTACTTGCTATCGACTTGTCGTTATTAAACGGACACAAATAGGCTCTCGTAAATTAGCGATACCATTCGTAAATTTACAGCACCATTTAAAAATTAGAAACTAAGAAAAATGTTGTAAAATTACAGAGAGATTTTTTTTTGTCAGCGGCTGGGGTCCTCGCCAACCTCACGGTGCCGCCGGGCCGGGGTGTGAAAGGGGGCGGAGAATCTCTAGCCCATTCCTTCTCTCTCTCTCTGTCCCACCTCTCTCCCTCTCCGTCTCTTACCCTCAGCCCCCTACACTTCCCTAACTACCCTTTCCCCCACCTCTTTCCCCGCCGCGCGCCCTTTGCGACCCCGTAGAGAGACAGGTTGGGCGCCTCAGAGCTTCCGAAATTAATTGCGTTAGGGGCGTTAGCGCCAAGCACGCCGCCGCTCTCTCAAACATGCGATGTGCTTACATTTCGAAATGACGGACACTAAAAGTCCGCGCCGTGCTCTGCCCCCCCAGCAGGCCCTTCGCTCTCTGCTCTTCTTTCGCTGGAGCCGCGCTGGAGCACGAGCGCAGCTGTGCAGATCTGTTTCCGGCTGCCGTGCGGCCGGCAGGGCGGTGCGGGGCCGCGTGACCCAGTGGAGGCCAAGAGGGGATCAAGCTGGAAGCAAACCGAACTCTGCTGCCCCTCGCGCCGCTCTCCCTCCTGCAGTGCTACTTGCCGCTGCCCCCCCCCCCCCCTCCTGTTTCCGCCCTCCCCGTCTCTTTCGCGGTTTTGGGGAATTAGCCGTCTTCCTCCGGGGATCTTGGGACCGGAGCCGCACAATGAGAAAGTCCATAAGTTGCCGCTCATCCTTAACTTTGGCCTCTGGCCCGGCGCGGCCCTGTGCGGTGCGGGGCTGTGGCGCGCTAATGTGATTTCCACGTGATCTGAATCTCTAGGTGGCGCGGGCGCGTGTGTGTGTGTGTGTGTGTGTGGGGGCACTTGGTGGGCCGCGGACCGGACCGGGCGCTAAACTGCGGCCCACTGGACTTCCTGACCTAAGGATTGCACCAGTAAATGTTTTAAAATCCGAATCCGATTTTTCCTTCTTAATGCAACTCACTATTTTAGAAAAATCATTTTCAGTCGTGTGTACTATTTTACGTGTATTTTATTTTCAAGTTTAAATTTGGGACTCTGGCAGACTTAGAGGTGTTGACAGTGGCGCACTATTCCGTTTACACCGAGGAAAAAATGAAAAGGCTATGGTAGCGCTGTGCTGGGCTGTGCTGAGCTGGGTGAGGCTAGGCGCGAGGAGGCGTATCGCTTGGCGGCGCAGCGGAGCTGTGGAGGCGCTTCCCTGGCGTCGACAAATTCCCTCGCATTCCTCTGGCCGTCATAACAGTCGAGCCTCCGCTCCATCAGGGGCGGGACGAGGAGAGGGGGGAGGGGCGATGCCCGGGAATAACAAACTGTTGGGCGTCTAAACTGCCTCATTAAATTGAGTGGACACGAAACCCCTAATATGTATCGCTCAGTTTGTGGCCCTTCTCTAAGCTACCTAGCACCACATTACTCCTTGTCCTGGTATTAGCGAGCAAGGCTGTCAAGTTTCGTCGGACCAATAACTTTGCTTGTGAAGCTTGCGGACCCGCCAGGATTAGTGTTAGTGGTGAGAGAGGAGAGTCTACCGTACTAGCCGTACTGGGAAAACAGTTCACGTTGACTACCGAATCGTTATAAGATGTTATAAAAATTACAAATCAGGAAGTTGGCCAGACCCACTTTTCCTTTTAAGCAGTAGTAAGGGTACTTTTGCTTGTTTTGTATACGTGAAATGTGGTCTGCTTCTTTCTACTTTAACAGTTGTGTTGTAAAACAGAAAGTCATTCATACATCTTTTTTTCTGCGATCTCAGAGTAACATTTTCTGTCCTTGACAGTGCCTCTCTACTCTTTTTCGCAACATACCCGACCTGTGCATTGTTTCCATTTGCATGGTTCGCAGTGCATCGAGGCCTTTGTCTCTCACTGCTGCTCTGACACGCCGTACGCACCACTCCAATCTGAGCCCGGCCCAGCCTCGCCCGGTCGGTATCCCCCCACCCCCCACTCCCTCGTGCCCGGGGGCGTCCCGAGCCCATACTGCATTCAAACCTTGCCGTCACCCCCCCCCCCCTCCCTCCCTAGAAAAGGGTCGCCGGGGCCGGGCGCGGGATTGGCCGTTACCAGACACCATCGCTCCAGACGTACAGGATGCGTCTGCGGGAAACAGCCGAGGGATTCGAGCAAAACGTAGAGGAGGGCCAGGGCGACGGCGCGGCGCGCTATGTGACAGCCGCGCACTTGGAAAATCAAGAGTTGAGTGTTGCTCATTTGCAGTTGCGTGATTTTTTTCTCACATATAAATGTGAGCAAATAATAGCCACCAATAGTACAAAACTGGCACAGTTTCATTTCTTATAAGAAATTTTACAGTACCCCCTTCAAACATATCGCGCAATAAATAGATCGGCACTATCGCCAAATACGTATACCGGTTTGACTCGTCGGCGGCGGACTAACTGCTGGCCAGCGTACGGTGTGCTCCGGCGCGCACCGCACACGGAGTGGTAGTCCTCGCACGGGTTGTTTCAGTTAGAGGCGTGCCCGGGCGTGAAGGCGCGTCCGCCCCGCTCCCTGCAGGTCGCGCTGGGCGGGGCGGGGCGGGGCGGGGCGGGGCGGGGCGGGGCGGGTGCTCCGGGCCGGACCCTCGCCTCATTACTCTCGGATGAGTACGTTTGTGGGTTCTGCGCCGCGTCGTGCCCGGCTCGCTCAGGTCCTAACGGCACGGCGGGGCGGGCGTTATCAGTAACGGCGCGCGTGCCCGCCCCTCCCCGCCCCGCCCCGCCCCGACCTACCGCAACAAGAGGGCTGCTACAGGTCAGGGAAATCAGGGTAAAGTCAGGGAATTTCGTCTGAAATCAGAGAAAAGCACAGTAGATTTCTTTTCAGCTTGCTTTATCTAATTAATGTAGCATCTGCTGAAAATCGCAACTTGGTAAGGAAGTTGTGAGCTGTCATTATCCGAAATGAGTTCAGTCGCCTGACAGCTTCCTCCCTCGAGGTACCCCGTGGGGCGGGGTAGGTACTTCCGGTTCCCCGCGCGCGCACGTGTGGTGAGGCGGCAGAGTGCTGCAGAGCGCGGTCAAACTGCGGCCCCGCCGTGAATACAAGTTGAAAATGAGGCAGGCGCCTGGCAGGCGCGGCGCGGCGTCCTCAGAGTGCAGAGCAGGCGGGGGCGGGGGCGGGGCGGGGGCGGGGCTCCGCCTCGGCGTGGCGTGGCGTGGCGCGGCGCGGTCTCGCGCGGCTTAATGGCGCCAAGGCGTCTGGAGAACGTATGCAAATGAGTCATCCGCATTCCGGCGTGCTTGCAGCGACCCACACTGCGCGCCCCGGCCCCGCCAGGCTGTTTGACGTGCCGGCTTACCCTGTCGAAAATGAGGGGCGTTTCCCGCGCACAAAGACGAGCTTAAGGTGTATTCTCACCACAGTGGTGCAGCCCGGAGCACCGCAGTTTACAGTGACATTCTTCGTAGCTTACTATGACATTTATTGTAACTTAAAGTGACATTCATCGTAGCTTACTATGACATTTATCGTAGCTTACAGTGACATTTCGCCGGTAAGCTACGGTGAAATTGACTGTGAGCGTTGTAGACCGCTGCTGGGGCGAGGGCTTGAGTTACGCCCCTGTGCCACGCGTGCGCGCGCCAGTTTATATCGAGGTACGTCAAGTCGAGTTTTGGTCGATCGTGTGCATCATGGGGCCGTGGCGGGGCGGGGCTCCAGGGCCGCTCCCTCCGCGCGCTAACAGCGATATTATACACCACAAACGTGACGATTCGGGTGTCAGGCAGAGAGAGGAAGGGTGGTGGAAGGGAGAGTGAGAGTGGGATGGGGGCGGGGAGTGGGGCGGGGCGCAATGGCTTGCCCGGACTGTTCACACGTCCCCGAGGCCGATGCTCTGCAAACAGCACCCCTGGCCCGCTCACTCTCTAACTCTCTCTCTCTCCCCCTCTCTCTCTCTCTCTCTGTGCCTCCATCTCTTCCCCCACCCCCTCGCGGCCGCCACCACCACCGCGACCCTTCCCCCCCCCCCCCCCCCCCCCCCCCTTGCGTCCCTCGACTCCTTGGACGTCGGCGACAAGTGGTGGGACCACAACATAAAGTTAGCGTGCGGGCCCCACACACCAGCACGTCACAAATCCCATCCTTTTCTTCAAGGGGGCTCTGGCAGGAGGTGGGGCGAGAGAGAGAGAGAGAGAGAGAGAGAGAGAGAGAGAGAGAGAGAGGGGTGGAGTATGGCGACCCGGAGTGGAAGAGGCGGGGAGGGGAGGTGGGGCGGGTGTTTGAGGACGGCCCGTGCGTCCCGCGGGGTGCGGGGCGGATGCCGCGGTCCTTCCTGCGGCCCCCTGCCTGGGGACCGCTGCTGGGCCGGGCCGGGGACTGCGGAGCACGCTCGCGGCCTTTAAAAAGATGCTCCTCAAAGATGGCGGCCCAGTCACAAACCCTTATCCCTAATCTTGCCCCCTCCCCCCCCCCCTCCTCTCTCTGTCCCTCTCACTTGCTGCGCCAGCCTTTATTCTTTCTCTTCCTCTTTATCTCACCGGCACTACTATACCTTCCCTCCCCCTCTTATTTCCTTATGTTTTACGAGCCCTTAACTGCTTCTTTCTATAGGGCCCATACCGCTGCGCGCGGGGCGGGGCGGGGCTGGGCGGCCGCATCGCGCCGGGGGCGGCGCACTCGCCATCGGCTCGACTACTTTTTCCAAGTGTGAGAAAGGGCAGGGTGGAGAGGGGAAAAGGGTTGAGGGTGGCGGGGGTGGTGGGGGTCCAATTTCCACTCGAGACTGTCGATTGCAAGGCGCGCCGCCACGCCGCAGCGCCGTGTGCTATCGCGCCCCCTCTGAGCGGCATCTCAGTGCGTGCGGGCCCGAAGCGGCGGGGGCGGCGCGGGGGCGGCGCGGCATGCCTCGTCAGCGCAGATACCTATATTTATTGTCCGTTTGATCGCGGCTGTCCTGTCCTGCCCCGGGCCGGCCCTGTTCACTTCCGGAACCTCTGCCGCTGCTCGCCCCGCCCCGCCCCGCCCCGGCCGTGTATCGACCGGGGCGCGCCGTGTTCAGCCAGCTGCTTGGCGGGCGGACTGCTTGCTCGCCCCTAAAGGTTTGCGTGCGCGGGCGTGGGCCGCGGGGGGCGGGGCGGGGCGGGGCGGGGCGGGGCGGGGTCGGCCGCCCCGTCCGCACGGAATACACGCGAAAAGGTGATGAGCCGAGCCGCATCCTGAGTGAGAGGGGTAGGGGCGCTGCACGCGCACGGTATACGACGATTTCAAGAGGCCCGCCCCGCCCCGCCCCGCCCGTGTGAGCTGCTATACACCCGACCTCGCTCACCCCGCCCACTCTCTCCTTCTCTCTCCCTTTCTCCTTCCCTAGCTCTCTCCCTTCGCCTCACACACTCACGACCAGCTGGCCGGCAGTGCTGCTGTCACACGCGTCTATCTTTGCGACCTCTTTCCGCTGTCTTCAATTATTAATGGCCTCATTTGAATCGACGCGCGATAAAGCCCTGCATCATGTTTCCCCCGGAACTGTCCGCTCACCAGCCGGGCCGGGACGGGACCGCCCGGGACCGCCAGACGGAAGGACGCGACTGAACGGCGTGACATGGGCCCGGCCTGACACGCCTGCGACAACCAGGAGTAACTGGAACTAATCGGACTCAGCCTCTGTCTCATGCATCTTTCCCCCTGCGACGGTTTCATTGCCAACTCAATGGCAATGTCCATGGCCGTTTTGGGCGATGAACCGTAAATAGGTGACATTAACGCCCAATATTTGGCTATACTTTCGTGAAAATTATCGAACCGCACTGCAGAAATTTGGCGACGAAGTCTTATTTCCAAACGGGTGGCAAAACCAAGGGCAAAACGCAGACTAGAGGTGGAGCCAGGGGCGGCACCAGGGGAGCGGGAGGCCTGACTTTGTTGCCAACTCTCATTTCGAGCTCACCCCTGAGTCCGCCCCCCCCCCTCTCCCCACTTCTTTCTTTCTCCCCATTGCTTGTTGCTGAGTTGATGTTGACATCCTCCGTTTGTTCTGCGCGCGCGCGTGAAGCATGTCGTGGCGGCCACTAACTGTCGTGCGGCGGTTTGTAGCACCGTGTGGGAGTGGCGAGAGAGAGAGAGAGAGAGAGAGAGAGAGAGAGAGAGAGAGAGAGAGAGAGAAGGGGGGGGGGTTAGGTAGGGAGGGAGAGGAGAGGGAGAGAGAGTTGTGGGTTTGCTTTGCCGCGAATCCAATCATGTCCAGCCTTTTGCGACTCTGCTGTGACTTTGAAAACGGGTGTGATTGCATATCGTTAGGTAAACAAGATTTCGTTTAGCGGTAACGTTTAATTTCGCAACACAGCCAATGCTGACAAATTCGATTCACCATTTTTTATTTTTTTTTCGGAAGTTACTTTCAATCCACTCTTTGTTCTCTACGCGAAGCCATGTACAGTTTTCTTTTCGCAGTGTAGGCTGGGTGTGCTTTTAAGCAGGCCATGTTGTGTCGTATGCTCGAGTCGCTCCGCCCTTGTAAATGTCTGTGACTGCGACTAACACTCTTTAGACTGGTCGGAGCGCCAGTGGCTCACGCCCCGGGCGGGGCGGGGCGGGGCGGGGCGGGCCGCACGCCTGTCACCCCCGCGGGGCCCTGCGGTGCGGTGCAGTGCTCCCTCTCATTGGCCTGGCTGCTCCGCGACGCCCCACCCCGCCCCGCCCCGCCCGGACGGACCGGAAACTGTTTCCCAAACGAAGCAAAGGGAGTCCGCTCGATTTCACCCGAAACGCGCCCCGGCCCGGCCCGGCCCCGCCCCGCCAGGCCCCGCCCGGACAGCAGGTTTCTTGCGCGGCTATCTGCGCGCCAGGCCGAAGTAGGGCGGGGCGGGGCGGGGCGGGGCGGGACGACGGGCACTGATGCGCACACTGGTGGCTGCACCCTTGCACACGGCCCCTCCCCTCCCCCTGCCTTTGCCTGCTCGGCCCTCCATACTCGCCCCTCTGCCCCTTTCACCTGTCTTCCTGTACGCCCATGTCGCTCCCCTTTCCTAATGAGCTGTGATGGCGCCGCCAAGGTACCCGCCCAACCCTGCCCCGCCCCGCCCTGCCTCTTCCCGCCTCTCCCCGGCCCCGGCCACCTACTGCTTCCGAAACCTCATCATCCCCCAAGTGTCTTTAACTAACAGCACCGCACCTTGCACTCCTCCGCACATCCTATCGCTGGCCACCCCTCTGATCTCTCCCGCGAGCCAAACCCAGAAAATGCCTGTCTTGAAGGCGTTTCACGCCTCGCGTCAAGGATATTCTTATACCTTCAAAACTTCCAAGGACTGTTTCGTAGCATAAGGCCTTCAATTTTGTGAGGAAAGATGCCTTCAACTACATTCACCAAAGATTCTTGCTATCTTTTTTTGTTCTTGTGTTGCCTCCCATTCTCCTCCCCTCTCCCTCTCCCTCTTCCCCTCTCCCTCTCCCTCTTCCCCTCTCCCCCTCGCGCGCACAGCGCTGTCCTCCCGAGCGTGAAGCCCCGTTACCATGATCACGCAGGAGGAAAACTTTGGCCGATAACTACTGAGGCTGCGGCCCGCACGGGTTTTTGCACTTTGGCCGGTGAGTGTGCGGCGGGGTGTGGCGGGGCGGGGTGCGCTGGGGTGCGCTGGCGCTGCGTGTGCTCTTCTTTTATGCCCGATTTTAGGGGTCCGCGTGGCCCGACCCCAGCACGGCCCCCGAGCAGCCTTATTCTCTCCCCGTGGCGCCCGCCGGGGCGGGGCGGGGCGGGGTGGGGCGGGGCGGGGCGGGGCGGCGGCCAAGTCGTTTTACGGCGGGCCTCTATCGCTCTGGGATGGCCTGCAGAGTCTGTCCAACCCCCAGCGGCAACTCGCTATCTTGCCTGCTGCCGCCTGACGGGACAGCTGCTGTCCGGTGTGTGCGTCGGAGCGGGGCGAGGGGCGGGGCGGGGCGGGGCGGGGCGGGGCGGGGTGGGGCGGTGCGCGCAGTACCCGCGGCTCGAGCCACCGTCTCATTAGCTGTCCACGGGCGACAGGTCTGGTCGGTCCCAGGCAGGCCTGCGCGGCAGGCATCCTCTATGGGACGGTGGTGGCCTTTACAGGGTAAACAATAGCAGTGCTCCGCCACCTTTGTGGCCCACAGGAGGCTGATTATGGGGATACTGTCGGGTGAGGGGCGGGGCGGGGCGGGGTGCGGCGGGGCGGGGCGGGGCGTACAGGGTGCGACGAACTCCCCCACTCCCTCCCTTCCCTGCCGCGCTGCCGCTGCTGGAGGCAGAAAAAGCGACGTATCCTGTTGAGTAGAATTAAGCTGTTCCCGTCGGACATGGCGTGGCCGGCGCGGCGGCTCTACTGAGGAGAAAGTTCATTTGGCACTCGCGCCCATCGACATGAAGGAGCGCCATCCGAATGGTTTGTTTGTTTGTTTGTTTGTTTGTGAGATAAAAAAGCCATAATCCTCCAGGCTGAATGGCGCTCGCACGCGGGCGGGGCGGCCTCACCTGTTCGATACGGCAGCCGGGCGCGGCGGGGCGGGGCGGGGCGGGGCGGGGCGGGGCGGGGCGGCAGCCCAGCGAGTGCTGGGGGCTGTAACGCGACTGAAAGGGTTGCGTCGTTGGAGTTTAGCGTCAGGCTCTGGGACGGTAATGCATGGCGCACTCCTTCGGGTCCCAGCGCGTTACGCGACCGGTGGTGGCTCCTGGCCTGGCGCCCGCCCGCGCACGTTCCAGCGTCACGCTTTCTCTATACCTCGATCCAGAATATATTCCGGCGCCGCAGCACTTTTCGGCGTGGTGAAAATTTAATATGTCATTTTATACCTACATTATCGGTTTCGGTGCCGGGCTGCTGACTTACATGTGCGCTTCTACTGATCTTGTGTAAACTCATGTGAATTTTTGCGTTTTTTTGCGAATACGCAGACCTTCTGATAAAGAATAAAGTGTATCGTTTTTCTCTTTCGGATTCTAGAAAGATGTCATAATATCTTCAAGGTGTGAGTAGTACTCGAAATGATGATATTTATTTCGGCGAGATAGTGAGCGTGTTCTCTGTGTCCGTGTTGGACGGCCGCTTCGTGTCCGTCCAAGGACGATCAGAAGCGATCATGGGTCACAACGATCAGATTATGCTCAACGATGGACAGACGAGGGCTGCTATTTTATTTTGTTGCCGCCAACCTCTCTTTTCTCCCCAAACTTCATGCCCCTAATTCAGCTGTCGCTGCTCGCGCAAGGGGGGAGGGGGGGGGAGAGGCTACCCTCCCAGTGGGACATCGATCCGTAATTGTCGATCACTTTTCCCCCCCCCCCCCCCCCCCCCATCCATTTCTACATCCGATCGCTGGGCCGTGGGTGGGCAGAAAGGGTTTCAACATTTCCCAGGTAGTTCGTCCGCTCCGGCTTCGCCAGCGCGACAGATCTGATGGCAGGTCTGCCCCCCCCCGGGCGCGCCACTGTTCTGTTCTTCCCGGCCGTGTGGGGCGTGGCGTGGCGCGGCGTGGCGGCTGGCTGTGTGCGAGGAACGGAAAGGGGCTGTATTTCCGCTGGGCTCCCATTGTTTCCGCTTGAAATAAGGCCGACATAACTACACGAGGCGTCCACGCACGGTACGCCCCGGTACGCCCGCTCGGCTTCGGCGTCTCGCGAGGAATGTTCTGCTCAGGACGCCCGGGCGGCGGCGCCTTTGTGATGCCCCGGTAGGCGGGGAAGCAAATGAAGCGATTATTTTGAGTCGCGTGAGTGGAGCGTCAGGTCGGGTATGGAAAGAGTGAAGGGGCTTCCCTGGCGCCTGGGCCCGGCCCGGCCCGGCCACACGGATGGAAATTCGACTGTACAATTGTCGCTCGCTAGCGGGTATATATGGAGCGGGGCGGGGCGGGGCGGGTCTGCTGGCTGTGTGCGACCGCACCGCAGACATCCGGGAGTGGTCTCGGCTCTGCTCGGCCCGTGGCCTCCGGACCCTGTTAGGGCAGGCAGAACGCCGCGCCTCCGCCCCGCCCCGCCCCGCCCCGCCCCGCCCCGCCCCGCCCCGCCCCGCCCCGCCACGCCCGCCTAGACGTCCCGCGCGACTGTCAAATAAGTGTCAACTATGGCGTCGGGAACGGCGACGCCTTGTTTGACGGCTGCAAGTGTCACGCCGCCGTCACGCTACCGTCACGCCGCCTTCCGCGTGAGGCGCAGTCACAGGTCGACCTGCTCTACCCCCGCAGCATCAGGGGATCAAGCAGGCACAGAGCTCCTCGTCCTCCAGGGGTGAGGCGGCGCGTGGGCGGGGCGGGGCGGGGCGGGGCGGGGCGGGGCGGGGCGGGGCGGGGCAGGGGCGGCACAGACGGACGGAGTGCGGCTGCAACTTCGCTTACTAAGCAGTGCTGGGAACGTTAACAATATAAGTAAACGCGTTACTTTACCGTGAACTGTAAGGTGATAATTAGAGTGACGCGTTACGTTAATTTCTCGATGAAGCAAAATAACGCGTTACTTGCGTCAAACTCATTTTTCATTTGGAACACTCACCTGTTCCATGCGTACGCCCCGAAACACTTTTCGGTGTTGATTGACAGTACTAGTTTTGCCTGTGCTCGCCGCTCTGGTACCGGCGCGCTCCGGCTCCGGGCGGGGCGCAGAGGTAGCTGGAGTGCTCCGCCTCGCCCCACCCCGCCCCACCCCGCCCCACCTCATCCTACTTTATACCTCGCGCCCTGAACGCCCAGCCGCCCGCCCCGCCCCGCCGCACCCGGCCGGGCCCTAAATGTCACTCAATGAATTATAGAGGACGTACAGTAATGAATCTCCGGTGCTTTATTCCGGCCGAAACAAACGCCGCTGCGCTGTGAGTGCGTAGCGTACTACCCCGGCATTCCGGCCCGCCCTGCTCCACCCCGCCCCGCCCCGCCCCGGCTCCGGCCCGGATGCTACTCCACGGCAATCAGAATAAAGATGCGCAGGCAGCGTGCTGCTGCAGCGCCGCGCCCGAGGCCGCGCCGCACCGGCTCCTGCAGGGCCCTGGAGGCCGTGACCCCTTTTCTACCCTGGGTCCTCAGCACACCTGCTGGGTAGGCAATATGAGTGACGATCCGCCCTAGTGTAGGCAATATAGGCAAGACCCCCTCGCTCCTGGTATGCCGTGCAGTGTCGTGCCGTGCCTGCAGGTGCCTGGGCGCACCGCTGCTACTTGCTACCCCGCGATACGCCGGGCGCCAGGTGACCTGAGCAGGGCCAAGGTCATCCCAAGGGCGCGGCACTGTTACGGCACGGTGGCGCGGGGGTGGGGCGGGGCGGGGCGGGGCGGGGCGGGGCGGGGCAGCTTGTAAAAGGGGGTCGGGTGGACAGAGCAGTCGACAAGGAAAAGCGGATTCTCTCCGCGGGGCTCCGCGGGGCAGGGCGGACAGTGACAAGGGGAGGAGAGAACTCTGATTCAGCGGAGCGGAGCGCCGGAAAGGGGATAATTCGCTCCATTTGAGTTATCCTCCACGGCACTTGTTGTACGTAATTATATGACGTTTCGGAGATGAAATGGACCGTCGCGTCGTAAGACTCCACACCTTTTACTCAACTTGCTCTTAGTGTGAGACTGCATTATTACTTTTCCTGTGAACCGCAAAGTGTAGTCGCACTCATGTGTTGACAATAACCAAAGCCGTCTTACAAAAATTATTTTTATTTGCACCAAAATACAGTAAAAAATATATATTCGATCGGACTTTGCGATCAGTCTCACACTTGAGTTAACGGAGCCACCATTAATCTTTTCCTCCATGTTGCGGGTACTGTGTCGGAAATCTGCGTGCTGCGCAAGACTACATGTATCACATTGGGGACGGCGGGGCGGGCGGGGCGGGGCGGGACCCCGAAACGTAAAAGTAGTTTAAGAAGACACATTAGGCGACCCGACGGGGCGGGGTGGGGCCCGGCCCGGCCCGGCCCGGCCACGTCTTACGTGAATGGATGAATTCCGCGCGGGGCTGGTCTCTGTGCGTCTGACACATGGGGGGGAGGAAAAAGCGCTCCATGCCGCAACGATCCCCTCCTCTCTCTCTCTCTCTCTCTCTCTCTCTCTCTCTCTCTCTCTCTCTCTCTCTCTCTCTCTCTCTCTCTCTCTCTCTCTCACTCACTCACATGCACACGCGCAGCCCCCAAGCACGAGCTTGTCGCCGGCGCGTGCCGCGCTTGCGGCGTCGAAATCATAGACAGCCCGGCGGGCAGGCGCGCAGGCGGGCCTGCAGGCAGGCAGCGCCGCCGCCATTCCCAACACGTTCGCTCCTGACGACTCTCCCCTACCACTGTCCCTTATTTTTCATCCTCCCCGCCCCGCCACGCCCCGCCACGCCCCGCCACGCCCCGCCACGCCACGCCCCGCCACGCCCCGCCACGCCACGCCACGCCACGCGCCACCAGATGACCCTTTCCTTCCTCGCACTCCTCTTTGTCGCGTCTTTCTTCCTCTTTCGCTTCTGGCTTATTGCGACACAAACTCGCATGTGCAGGCGTGCAAGCGCATCGCGCGCGCGCGCGCACACACACGATGGGCTCTATATACCACCTCTTTATTGCTCCTTCAGGGCAATGTTGCCAGACAAGTCGCCAAAATGTAGGTGTAAAACACAATGGAATGAAGCCGGTCGGATTTGCGACTGTAGGCAGGCAGATGCAACCCGCCTCACGCCGTGTACTTTTTGCCTACGGAGCACCGGCTGCAGGAGTGCAGGTGGGTTGCCTACTCGCGCGGGCCGTGAGGTAACGCGGTGTAAGTGACGGAAGCACTCATGCGAATAGCGGAGAGAAGATGTTTCCTGCGAACTGGAAGCCACCCAGTGTGCGTGTGTGTGTGTGCGCGCGGATGCGTGTATGGGACCACCCCTGCACTGCGCGTTTTCAGGGTGGCCATCTCTCCAGGGTGGTGCGCGCGCTGGCCGCTGAGCCCCGCCTCGCCCCGCCCCGCCCCACCCCGCCACGGCCCTCGCAGACCCGCATGCTCCCGCTCAGCGCAGGGTCGCCCGGCCCCGCCCCGCCCCGCCCCGCCCCGCCGGCGATATTCCCTTTGAGCCGTGCCCTGCCTAGCGCGCGCGGCCCGCACGGTGCGCGCCCGTTGGCAGCCATGCAGGTGACAGCGATATGAAATTCGCATTACGTAATGGAGTGGGCGGAGTTTGCGGATGGAGTGGGAGTGAAAGGATATGAGGGGCAAGGGGAGGAGATGCAAGGGTGAAAGAGACAGCGAGAGAAAGGAAGCGGACGATAGAGAAAGTAGGCCGCTGGCTAGAGAGAGGGAGAGAGAGCGGAGGAGGGGGGGGAGGGGGAGCTAGCGAGCGGTCGGGGTGGTCCCGCTATGGACTGGGCCGGCTGGCTGGCCTGCTTTACATTTACTACGCGACGTGAGGTCGCTGCCTATGGACGGGGCGTGGCGGGGTAGGGCGGGACGTGGCGGGCGGGGCGGGGCGGGACGGGGTGTGGCAAGGCGGGGCGGGCCGGGCTCTGCTGGACCACTTGCTGCCGTGCCGCTCGAAAATTTGACGTAACGGGTCTAGTCTAGCTGGGGCTGCGGGTGCGGCCCGCCTGCTCTGACCCTTACGTAAGCCCCTCGACGGCCAAACGAACGCGACTTTCTGCCCGTCTGCCTGCCTGCTTGTCTGTCTGTCTGTATCCTTCTCTCTGCCCCTCCCAACCTCCCTCCCTCCCTCCATCCCGCCTCCCCCCGGGCTGTTTCCGCGCCCTGCCGTCTCTTTTCCCGCCCCACCCCGCCCCGCTCGGCTCCACATTTCCTTCCGATACTCGCGATAATTTTGGCCGCCGCAAACCGAGTCTATTGAGTTAGGCCTGCGGATTATCGGACCGGAGGCAGACGGGATAGAGAGCCGGCCCATTCATCCAGCCCGATAGCTCGGCATGCACCGCCCCGCCCCGCCCCGCCCCGCCCCGCCACGCCCCGCCACGCCCCGCCGGGGACGAACCGTTTCCGATGGCGATAATATTTTTTAATTACCGCAGCATCCATTGGATCCGGGTGCGGCCGCAGTCCATCGGCCGTCGCCCCGTCCCGCCGCGCTGCGCGCTACATGGGGACCCCCCCCCCCCCCGCGCGGCCGTCATCAATTTGGAATTCATCAGTGGCGAGGGAGATTTCTTATCGCGATTTGTGACGAGCAAAAACGCCCTCCCCCACCAACCCCACCTTCTTCTTCCCCTACCGCAGGGCCCCGGCCGCCCGCCTGCCAAGCGCGGCGTCGGCCAAACCTGTCTTTAGGGAAGCGCTGGGCGGCTCGGCTATCGAAAGGATGGGACAAGGTGAGAGGGGGTAGGGGGGTGGGGGGCTGTGCGCTCCTTCGCAATGCAAATGGAGATACTGAAAGTAACCATGGAAAAAGAAACATGTCCAACTGATTCGGGTTTAAAAGTGTATTCCACGTAACCGCGATGGCGCCGACCCGGAAAATTGGAGCACGGCGCCGGCCCCGTCCGTGGTGCATACCAGCCGCGACAGTTTAATACAGGGGCGCAGCTTCTCGTGATTGTTTCGTGGTCTGGGCGTGAATTGTTTTGAGCTGGATAACATTGCTTTTTTTTGTAAATTTGATTAAATAATTCACAAAATTGTTTTATTTTTCTTGTTGCAGGTGAGTCATGCGCGTGCAAGCAGTGAAGCGGTGCCGTGCGGTGAGTTTTTTCCTCCCCCCCCTCTCTCTCTCTCCTCTTGCTCGCTCCCTCTCCTCTCGCACACAATCTCGTTCCCTCTCTCTGGATGAGAGTATTTGGGGCAGGGTCTAGCTAGGCCTCGCATAGCGGTGGATAAATACAGTGTGGCGTTGGGCGCGGCGCCAAGCGGCAGCCACTGCCAAGCCCTGCCAGCACCAACGGCGGCCCGCCCCGCCCGGCCCCGCCGGTAAGTGCCTTTGTAGTGGAAGTTAGAGAATTGTGTTTGCGAAATGAAAATTACCCAAAGGTGTCCCCCACAAGCAGGGAGGCTGTAAGGTGGGGTCGGGGCTGACCTGACCGAAAAAAAAGTATGTTTACACGTTACACTCAAATTATGTGACAGTTTTACAGAGTGTTAGCAGACTTGAGCTTGAGACCCAGGAAGAAAGATTTTGAAGCCAAATCAAATATCTGTTTCATGATGAGGGGTAGATTTGATTTACACGCTTTATTAGAGTATTATTTTACAAATCTCACACTATTTAAGTGGTAATTGAGGAATCTCGTTCCCTTTTTATCGAGGATTTCCAATCTCATCAAGAGCGAGGGTTCCTAAATCGTCAACGACATTAAGCAAGGAGGGACATCTCGCTGCCTGTAGATAAGACATCTGGCTCTTGCATTTGCAGCGATTCCATGCAATCACGTGTACACCAAAAGAGAGAGTGGTGGTGGCCCCCTTGCAATATAACGTATAGCCAGCGCCAGGAGGTATTTCATTTGTCGTTGTTCACTTCTGGAATGTATTTCTAAAGGGACAGTCAGCACAAAGGCGATATCGTGCGGCATCCAGAGATTGTGGACAGGGGGGCAGTGCGGGAGAGGAAAAAAGGGGTTGCGAGCGGGATGTGGGGGAGGGGCTGGAGACAAGATAGTGGGTCGGGATGGCCTGTATGGGCGTGACCCGGGGGGCCCGGGAGGGAGAGGGGGAGGGGGTGCCGGCTTATGATCGATGGCTCTCAGGTTGATGAGTATGAGAGGCGAGAGCTATGAGATTGAGTGAGAGGGACTGTGCGGCCCGGCTGAGGGTCGGGGGAGTTGATGGCGAAGGTTGCGGGGGAGGGAGGGGGGGGGGGGGGGGCTCCTTCCCTTTTGTGTCTCACGCGCTGCTGTATTGAAAGTATGTTGTTTGTGCGCGCGGAATTTGTCACAACCCCCTCCCCCCCTCTCTCTTGTTCTGTCCTTGTGAAGCGCCAGGGTGTTGGCAAACAAGACAGCGCCGCCCTCTTGGTTTAAAAGCCGTCATTGTGATGTGACTTTTAAAGAAGAAATAACTAGTGTAAATAGGCCCGCTATGTAATCGGCTTGGTCCTGGTCTCTCTCTCTCTCTCTCTCTCTCTCTCTCTCTCTCTCTCTCTCTCTCTCTCTCTCTCTCTCTCTCTCTCTCTCTCTCTCTCTCTCCTTGCGCCGTCCTGTTCGCTCTCTTCCTCCTCAACGGGATGGCCAGCGCTGCTGCCGTCCTGCTGTCGTGCTCAAGTCACAGGAGCCACCCCACCCCACCCCGCCCCGCCCCGCCCCGCCCCGGTCCCCAGTGTCCGCCTATGAAAGCGCAATGCCTGGTGAATGAGGCGGTGCGGTGTGCTCCGCTGCGCTGCCCGCTACGGCCGCCCCGCCCCGCCCCGCCCCGCCCCGCCTACGGCCCGGCCAGACGCTCGCCGCCCGGCCCGGCCCGGCCCTGCATCCGCCCGGAATAAGGCAATTCCTCTAGATGGGCTCGCGGGGCGGGGCGTGGCGGGCCAGGCCGGGCCGTGCAGATGCGAGGGAGATGGCTGCCGCTGGCGAGACAGAGACGGGCGAGTGCGGGCGGGCCGTTAAATTAATCCCGCAGCAGCGGCCATAAAACTAAGTGCTAAAATGATTTGGTCGCTGTGCCGGTCCGGGCCGCGCCGCGCGGTACGAGTTATGCCGTACCTGTCCGACTTCGCGTGTGTGTGTGGGGGGGGGGGGTTGCTTGACGACGAGTGCAGCGCCATCACAGCGAGGAGGAGCGTGAGGAGGGACCAGCGACGAATACCTGCTGGTACGCCATCTCAGCGCCTGCCAACTAGGCAGCCCCGCACTGCACGCGTGGTCTCATGTTGCCTGGTAGGCAGGCGGAGTTACCTGCTGCCTGTCGCTCACTTATTTTGTGTCCTCTGCGGCGGGTTTTTCCCTGCCGGTCCCGGGCAGCGCCTTGACGGACGTTGTGCCCGGCTTTTTACCTTGCAAGTGAGCGCCTGCTCGGGGCGACCGGACTGGGGGTATAAATCTAAAGCTGCTGTTTGAAGGGCGCGCGTGGCGGTAGCAGCGCGGCAGGCTGTGTGGGAATCAGAAGGAAAAGTGCGAGGGAGGGAGGGAGGAGGAGGGGAGGCGTGGAGGACGGAAGGAGGCGATAGTGAGGGA
Organism: Frankliniella intonsa; assembly: GCA_033675135.1. NCBI lineage: Eukaryota > Metazoa > Arthropoda > Insecta > Thysanoptera > Thripidae > Frankliniella > Frankliniella intonsa. The sequence continues at coordinate 10,886,888 of CM066253.1, forward strand.
GGGAGCAGCAGGCGACAGCGAGGGACGGGCGCGGTCCCGGGCCCCGCCGCTTGCTCGGTCACGGATGCAATCTGCCCTCGTGTGTGCACAGGGGAGGGGTGGTAGTTTTCTTACCCCCCACCACCCCTACCCCTTCTCCTTCATCTCCCAACACTTCTCCCTTCAGCCCTTCCCCCCTCTCAGCCAGTGAAAGAACTGAGCGTGTGTGTGTGTGTGTGCCGTGGGCGGGCCGCTGTGTTATCAAATCATTTCCACCTAATAGGAACGGTTTTAACAAAGTGGCCCACAGGGCGCGGCGCGCGGCCGTGTCTGCTGCTGACGGCTTCAGCCCGGCCTAGCCGTGGGCGCGGGGCGGGGCGGGGCGGGGCGCTAGGCCCGCGCGCTACACCTTAAAGGGGCGTCAATCAACATACTACATACGGAATTCCGTACCCAAATTCCGCATATAGAGACTACGATATATCCGTTTCATTTGATAACGGAAAAGTCAGTACCGTGAAAATACGGTGATCTCCATATTTAGTGCCCGTCCGCGAGCAATGATTTGGCCTTTTTCCGGTCGCTTGACTCAGTGCGACGCTTTACCGCGGGTGTCCCTGCCGGGCCGGACCGGACATTCGTTATTGCGCTACTTCTTGGGGCACCACGTGACACAGACGGGCCGTGTTGTGTCCCACGTGAGGCTCCCAATGCGCCGCCATAAATCCTTAGTGGAAAATTCTCTCTCTCCCCCGCTCTCTCTCTCTCTCTCTCTCTCTCTCTCTGTCTCTCTCTCTCTCTCTCTGTCTCTCTCGGATGTGGGGAAGGGGGATACGAGGGGCCACCATTTGTTTTACTTTCCGGATATATGGCCTCGGCACGGTCAAGTCCGAGAGGTAGATGGGTGGGGGGTTGAGGGAGGCGCTGCGTCCAGCGGGGAACGAAGGGGCCTGCAGGCTTGTCACCCCCCACCCCTCAAACCCCGTATTAACTATTAGCTTCAATACATGCCGGCAATGTGCATTATTTCGGACAAAATTAGGTATGAAGTAGGGAAGAATAAATGTCTAAAATACAAGAGATACAAAAATGCACTCTGCGAACAATTTCTACGGTTCTCAAAAAATTACGTTCTTATAGAAATTTTGAATTTGGGAGGTAATGAGGGTCTTTAAAAAGTTTAAAGTTTAGAAGAGGTGTACATTTTAACGTAGGCTTTTAACATCGCTCCGTGTCTGAGCCTTTCCTTCCGGCCCGAGCCGGGGCGCCTGTAGCGTGACCTGGAAGTTTTTCCAGGAACGTTTTTGCTCGCCCTTCAGGGCCTGCTCCTCTCTCTCTGCCCTGGTGTTTATTCATGTTCTCCCCGCCTGGACCCCGCTCCGCCTCTACTGGTTATTCGTCTCTCTGTGTTTTCTGACGACTTCAGTTTTTGGTCCGGACTGTACTTCGCTTCCGGCGCGTAAACATGCTCCTCCTGGGCTGTCGTCATTGGGAATTAATTTCCGCTCCAAATGAAGTGTGGTGGATGCGCAAGCCCCATAGCGCTCTGAGTGGCGGGTGGGGCGATGCGGGGACGGGCGGGGCGGGGCGGGAGGCGAGCGCGCACCGCGGTGCGTCCAGCGGGAAACCGACTCAAAGAAAGATGCAAGTCCCGCACGCGTTGCGCCCGCCGGCCAAACGGAAAGCGAAATTAAGGAAATTAAAGCTTGTCTCTTTGAAGAACGCGAGCGAGGCCCAGGGGAGCGGGAGGAGAAGCAGACCGCGCCACGCCGGGGCGGGCCGCAAGCGCAATACGCTTTTACACATTTCCGCCTTGTAACAAAACGAGGGTGGTGGCTGCGCCGGCGGACAGTTGAGGTACAGCCCCGAGCCAAAAACAAAACAAGTAAAAGGCTTGCGTTTTTTCCTCTCTGATGTGCGCTTTCTCTGCAGCCGCGCGTGTCCGCTCTGCCACGACTGAAGCGAGGGAGCAGGAGGGCGGGGCGGGGCGGGGCGGGGCAGAGGGTTGGCGCACCCGCCCGCCAGGTTGGCCCGGCCGGCGCGGCGCGGCCTGAGTGTGGGTTGGCGTGATCGCCGGCGATTGGCTGGTCAGTGACTGAGGCTCCGGCACCGGCCTGGCCCGCCCCGCCCCGCCCCGCCCCGCGCGGGCCAGCAGACTACCTTCGTCCACAGGTCCTACAGGCCCAGGCCCCAGCCCTGCTGGTCTAGTCGGGGCCTTTATGCGGCGCCCCGAGGCGTTCGATATGCGTGACTGCGGGAGGTCCCCGTTTGGCGCCCCCTCTCACCCTTTCTTCCCCCTCTCACTCCTTTTCCCCGCCCTTTTCACCCCTTCTCTTCCCCCTCTCCCCCCTTTCCCCCAGCCCCTAGACCCTCCGCACCCGCGCGCCGTTCCTAACACTCGTAAACATTTAACCTTGGCAGTCTTAAAGGTGGGCTGCCCCGCCACGCCGCGACCTACTACAAGGAAGAATGGGGCGGTGGCGGACGTGGGGTGCGGCACGTCGGGGCGGGCCGGGGCGGCGAAATGGAGCGAAGTTCGTTCCCGGCACGCGCTTAATTTCATTAGGTAAATTATGTCGGCGGCATGGACGGCGCGGGGGCGCCGCGTGGACTTGTTGCGATCGCGCCGTGCGGGCGGGGCCGGGCGGGGCGGGCACGTGTTCTGCTCGTGACGCGCGGGACAGCCGCGACGATCAAACTCGGACCGCAGGAAAAATTTAGCTCCATAAAAACCTCGGCGGAGCAGCAGACGGGAGGGAATGTTTGCGGACACAACATGCGTGCTCGGTGAAGCAGGTGACGGTCGGCTCGGGGCCTGTCGTAAGCCTCGCCCCGCCTCTAACGTGTCATCTACACTGCGAAAAATATTTCCGTACATGTACGATATTTTTTGTAATTTACCATTTACAAAATGAGTCGTACATGTCCAACCTCCCACTCTTGATCGTCATTCGATTCTAAGTCGATACGCAGTGCTTGTACATTTACAATCTAGGATTGTCATTGTACGACATCTTCCATGGAAAATTTTCCCGTACCCTGTACGACATTTTCTTACAGTGTAACGTGTATTATTCGTATTAGTGATTGTATTTTGAGCATGTCGATACGCCTCGGCAATGCCTTATTCACAATCAACACAAGTTGCCGTATCAGTTTCCCCGCCCTGGGATATTGCCCACCACTCGAGCACAACTGCTCCACTGTCCGCAGACAGGGTGCTTTGTAGCGCTATAGCTCGCGCTGGCGTGTGCGCGGGGCGCGGGGCGGGGGCGCGGGGGGCGGGGAGCGGGGCGGGGGCGGGGGGCGGGGGCGGGGCGCGGGGCCCGGAGCCCGAGGGACCGGAGATGTCTGCGCCATACTCCTGCGCCCATTTCATCGCCGCGCCGGGTTTGTGAAGCATTGGCTCGTTCATTTAAATTAACGGGCGTCCGCCGACCGGTGCGGCGAGGGCGGACGCGTGTCAGAGAGAGAGAGAGAGAGAGAGAGAGAGAGAGAGAGAGAGAGAGAGAGAGAGAGAGAGAAAGCAGCTGCCGGCGAAGGCACGCTTTTTTAGTTTTTTTTTTTTTTTTTTTTTTTTTTTTAAAGCACGCGACCAAAAGAATAAAAAGGACCCCAATCCGCCTACTGCTGCTGAAAAATATGGATGTATATCATCTGTCCCATGTGCATTTGTCCCACCAATAAATTTTTTAGTTAAAAATAGTATAAAAAAATAGTCGACTAAAAAAATAGTGTAAAAAAAAATAGTCGACTAAAAAAATAGTGTAAAAAAATAGTCCACTAAAAAAAATTAGTGTAAAAATAAAGTCGACTAAAAAAAAATAGTGTAAAAAAATAGTCGACTAAAAAAAATAGTCGACTAAAAAAATAGTCGACTAAAAAAATAGTCGACTAAAAATAGTCGATTAAAAAACTAGTCGACTAAAAAAAATAGTCGACTAAAAAAAAATAGTCGACTAAAAAAAATAGTTGAGGAATTCGCACTCGCTCGCATCACAGTGTAAAAAAATACCGTAGAAAGTTACGGTGTGCCTACGGTCCGTACCGTATTTTTCACGTACGGTTAGACCGTAACTGTACGAACTGTACTTTAATGAGTAAGATTTTGGCTGAGCCTCCCCAATATGTTTGAGAAATTACGGTGTATCCTGTAATGCACAGACCGTAAGCAAAAATTACGTTCCGGACCAGGCAACAAATTGACGGTGCGAACCGTATGCGTTTACCGTGCGTTTTTCTAACAGTGCACGTATATGACGCTGTAGCAATATCACCTTGCGGAACAACCAGTGTTAGCTTGGTACAGATAGATGGTGGCGGAGAGCTCGAATGCCTGTGGAAGAGACAGTATTGGGGACTGTCTAAAAAGTTGCCATTATCGTAGGCACTTATCGAATTGGTTGTCTCGAAAACGCGAAGCAGAGTGTCTTCTCATTTACTACAGCGCCCTACCCGACCCTACCCTACGCCCTTCATTATATTTAGTCGACTATTTTTTTTAGTCGACTATTTTTTTTAGTCGACTATTTTTTTAGTCGACTATTTTTTTTAGTCGACTATTTTTTTAGTCGACTTTTTAGTCGACTATTTTTTTTAGTCGACTATTTTTTTTAGTCGACTATTTTTTTTAGTCGACTATTTTTTTAGTCGACTATTTTTTTACACTATTTTTTTTTAGTCGACTTTATTTTTATACTATTTTTTTTAGTCGCCTTTTTTTTACACTATTTTTTTTAGTCGACTATTTTTTTTAATACTATTTTTAACTAAAAAATTTATTGGTGGGACAAATGCACATGGGACAGATGAAACCCACCGAAAAATATGAGCTATCTGATTTCCTGTGCGAGCCGTTTCGATCACCTGCAGTTTGCAAAGCACCTCGGCACACGTGAGCTGGCGTGAGGGTGTGTCCAGGGGGAGGGGCTAGGAGCAGCGCAACGAGGAAAGTCTTTTTAGCCGCATATTCTCTATCGCGGGGGTAGGGTCGCGCCGGCCGCGGTACTAGTCCCTGGCGCCAGAGCCGCGCGCGCGGGGCAGGGGGATGGGGGAGGGGGTGTAGGAGCAGCAGGTGCGGCCCGTGCCGCGGGGTGGATGGGGTGACGGATGCCAAAGTAATACATTTGGTAAATTATGAGAGCGGGTCCGCGGAGTCCAGAGGGGTGGTCCTCCCGATGGGTCAGTCACTCCTCCCCCCTCCCCCCTCCCCCCCCCCCCCCGGACCAACCCCCTGCCACACCCCAGAGACTCCCTCCCTTCCCCCTAGCGCGTGCAATAAATATCCCGAGCCAACACGTAAAATATGCTAAATCGACATAAACTGGTCGGGAAACACAACGATGAATTACTCCTCTCGGTAGCTGTGAATGTATCACACTTAAGTTGTATTTACCGCAGAGCCTAAGAGGTGTTGATTTACGGGCGAACTCGCCGGTGACGCGGTGGAACCGTTCAATAGAGGGGGCGGGGCGGGGTGGAGCGGGCGTGGTCACACACACAAACACACACACTCAGAGTGTAATAAAATGTGACGCTGTAAACGTGTGTTTCCATGCGATAATGAAAAGTGCATCTGGCCGTCGGGAAGGGAGTAAAGTGGCGGGGGTACAATTACGTAGAGAAATTACGCATGCCTAATGAGACCACACAGCCACCCGCCTCTGCCGCCCCCCCCCTCTCTCTCTCTCTCTCTCTCTCTCTCTCTCTCTCTCGCTCGCTTTCTCTCTCTCCCCCCTCTCTCTCTCTCTCTCTCTCTCTAAGTCTGCTTGACTACAGAGAGAGAAACAGAGTCCAGGGGCGCAGGGCGCGGCCGCTCGCAAACGCCGACGCGCCGAACGAAATGATCAAGGATGGTAATGTATTTCGCCCGTTTCGAATAACCAATGAGGTCCTTGGTTAACATTATCCTTCGGTTACGACCGGCAGCCCTGCATAATCAGGAGGACGCGGGGCAGCCTGTTTTACACGCTGTCCTCATTCCCTGCAGCGCCGGCCGGGTGCAGCTGGGCTGAGTGAGGACGCCTCAAGGGCACCTCACGCTTTGTACTGGCGTTTTCCTCAATTATTAGTCACGTTTTTATTCTGCAGGATCACTAAGGAATTTGTAAGTCCGAGCATTTTTCGTAATTATCAGTGACTGAAGAAGTAGTTTCAGGCTGTAGTTCGCAACTATAGTTTGAGGACTACAGTTGAAACTATACTCAAAGCCTCCCACCCGGGGGGGATGCATTTCGGGGAACAAGTTTGCCCCATTAGGGGTGGTTGTTCCGGTAGATCGACAGGCGCGGCGTTGCTCTGTCAGTTTTGATGCTCTTCGTTCGGCGGGACGCGGAAACTGTCACGAAGCGTTTTGGGGGCGTATAAAGTCGGGCAGCCGCAAGCCGGCCCCACCGCCACACCCCTTTATACACACGCACGCACGCACGCACGCACCGGTAAAGACTCGCGGGTAAAGACCTTCGCTTCCGGAGAGAATTTCCATAAACCTCCCCCGGTGCCGAACCGTCTCGGGCCGGTCGCGTGGGCTCGCCCCGGTGGCTTCGTGGCCCAGTGCTGTGCACCTCCCCGCGGCGTGGCGTGGCGCGGCGTGGCGTGGCGCGGCGTGGTGCGTGGCGTCGGGCGGAGAGATGAGTGTCTTCCGGGCGGAAGCGGCAAGCCGCTGTGCTAGGTGCGCCTATGGGGGAGCGCTATAGGGTGGGCCGCTTTAGTAGGGGTCCTTATGGTACACCGCAAACAACATGTCACGGGCTGTGGAGGGGGGGACCCGAGGGAACCGCAACGGCTCGGAAGGTTATTGCTTTTGGACAGTGCATTGCATACAGGTGCTTGGTCTGGGCTGGGGGCGTTGCTTTGTTTTCTTCTGCAGTTATCGTCTAGAATCATAGTTTCTAGGAGGAGATAAGATCGGATAAAACCTGTATGAATCGCGGCAAAAGCAGCAGTCCCCGCCCCCCTGGAAAAAGAAGCCATTTTTTTTCCAGGGTGGGCCTGGAAAACCCGGCGGCTGCTAGCTTTTGCCGTGATTATATTGATTGAAATGATCAAGTTTTAGGTACGAGAGAGGCGCACCTTGATAGTCCTGACTTTTACCCTCTCTACATCGCTCCCCGCGGCGCACCTTTATACCCCTTATACATTCGGCCCCGCACTCTCACATTTATTAATGCGAGAGAGTCTAGACCACCTCTAACCCCACCCTCCGTGAATGACACATCCAATTACACTGCAGGGGCCTGAGGCACACGCGGTGTGTGTGCGCGCGCGCGTGTGTGCGCGTGTGAGTGTGAGGGGGGGGGGGGCTACCCTACCTATCCCCCTCTCCACCCGACTACGGGGCCCTCCTTAATATAACGCCTTACCCCTATTTACCGGCTGCGCATTCGCGGTGCTCCTGCAAATATTGACGCTCCGTACCCTGTGGCCGCCCCACCCCGCCCCCACCGCCGCACCGCCTCTCTTTCTTATTTCTCCAGAAATAATTCTCGGAACATGTCAAATTTTTTGTCGCCTTCTTCACATGTCGTTCCACTCCGGAAAAATCAATGTCTAAATGACATTCTATAAACAAGATGCTGCTTCACACTTCGGCAGATAAAATCACACTGCCACTGAAAACCTACAAAGTTGTCAGTCAATAACCAAGTTGTTATTTCTGTCCTATAAGTGTTCATGAATGAAGTTCATTCAAAGTTAAAATTTTACCGACACCAACATTGCTTTTGCGCGAGCAGCTATCGCCTTTGGTGGAGCGGGCGGGCGGTGGGAGCCGTTTGTGATGCGGATCTCACATGTCTGCTGCCATGTTTGGAAAGCTGCGTTGTTTGGCGGGTGTGCTGCAGGGCGGTGGGGGAGTAATGGCAATCTGGATGCCGGGCCGGCGGCGCTGCGCTGCAGAGTGAATTAGTCGGCGTCATGCGCGATATAAGGCTGGAGACACTATCATATCCGCCCCGCCCCCGCACCACCCCCTCCGCGACCGCTCTCTCTCTCCTTCGCTTTTTTCCCCTTTTCAACCCCCGCACTCCCTACACCCTCTCCTGCCTCCTCCTATCTTTCCGTTCCCGTATGCAATCTGTCGACACATCGTAATTTTTTTCCGTATATCGCCGGGCTGTGCACTTCTCGCCGTCGCGTTCATGGCGCCTTGATCCCTATATAGAGGCTCCCTGTATGCCCTCCCTGCCAGTGGTCCTGTTCCGCTGCTGCCACCAGCGCCTCTACAGGCGCCCCCACAGGCGCCCCCACAGGCGCCCCCACAGGCTCCCCTACAGGCTCCCCTACAGGCGTCCTGCTGCGGCCGTATTTATGCCCCGCAATGGACTGATGATGTGTGTTCATTAGCGTGACCCCCGCGCCCCTATTAATTGTTGTTGTTGTAATGTGATTCGGCCGCGGCCATAGAAGGGCGCCCGGCCCGCTCCGCCCCGCCCCTCCACCAGAGGGCGCTGCAAACACACGAGTCCCCCCGCGCTCTGTTATCATCGTCAGAGAGCGCGCGCCTCAGAGCAGCCGGGACTGCATGGGGCGGAGCGGGAGAGCGAACAGCATCGGAAAGAAGCGGGGGCGGGGCGGGGCGGGGCGGGAACATGAGAATGTTTAATGTACTCTCCGGGTTGGAGAGACTTGTGCAGGTTCTAAGTGTGGTGGGGCTAGGAGGGGGTGGGGGGCCAAAGGGGGGAGGGGTAGGGTGGTAGTCGTCTATGGGATGTGGTAGCAAAAACTCGACGGCCGTTGACGTGGAGCGATCGAGGGAACACAAGTCCTATTCTCTCCATCTCTCTCGCCCCCTCCCCTCCCCTCCCCCTCTCGCCCTCTCTCTCACTCGCACGTGCTTGCAGACCATCGTCGCGAATCTGACAGCTTAGTGTGATAGATGCTCGGCGTGGCCCGTCATTGTATCGCCGTTTAGTCACCAGCAGGGCCCCGCCCCGGCCCCGCCCCGGCCCCGCCCCGCGGCCCTCCTCCCATCTCTCCTCCGTGCACAGTTTAAGGTTGGGTAGGTTTGCCATACAACTCTTTCTTTTCCCGGTGTGTGCGCTGTCATCTTGTGCAGAACCGTTGGCTTTATTCAGAGCTAAGCCGGCGGAATGTACACAAATGAATCCCCCGTGGCCTGGCCACCGGCGGGCACCTCTCGCGAGGGCGCTGGTCTGGGTGGGTAGGGCGGGGCGCTGGGCTCGGACATGACGACGCGTGGATAACCACTGGACATGGCGGGGGGCGCCTAGCCTCGCGCAGGGCAGGGCAGGGCAGGGCCGGCTGAACGGTTTGCCAGTTTTGTCTGCTGTCATTCGCCCCGATGTGAACTCTGAGGCACATCCATCATCATCAAACCTCGCGCGCTCACCCCTTCCTCGGCTCTCTTTCTCTCCCCCTCTGTCTCTGTCTCTGTCTCTGTCTCTCTCTCTCTCTCTCTCTCTCTCTCTCTCTCTCTCTTTGCGGGCGGACTAGGGTAGGAGAGAGCTAGAGGAGGGGGAATAAAATTCCGCGTAATGTACTGCCACGTTCTTTTTCTTCCATCGGGGGCGGAGAGAGAAAAGGGGATAAAAGTCTGCCGGGTCAGCGTAAAAAGAAGCGAGACGCCGCGAGCCGGGCCCAGCCGAGCCGGGCCGAGCCGAGCCGTGATGACTTTGTCTTACAGAGAGTCGTCTCGTCTCGTCGGCGCTGCGAAGAGTTGTGCCGCTGCAGTGCGCGCCGGGGGCGAGGGGAGGGGCGGGGCGAGTCAAGGAAGCGGGGGGTGTATATAAAGGTATATAAAGATCTAAACAGTACATAGGAAGTAAATTTTCCTGTGAATTCCTCCTCACTCACACTTGAGAGAATCGTAACGAAGGGAGATTTACGCACTCGTGTTCCCAGCATGACTTTGTTTCCCGCGCGCGAGTAAGGCACGCGCCTCACATGCTGCGTGCATGACACGCCGCGCCGCAGCCACCAGCAGCCACTCCCAGCTGCGTGCGTCTCGCCCTTGTCACCCCCTCCTCCTCCTCCCTCCTCCTCCTCCTCCTCCTCCTCCTCCTCCTCCTCCTCCTCCTCCTCATTCTCCTCCTCCTCCTCCTCCTCCCCCTCCTCCTCCTCCTCCTCCTCCTCCTCCTCCTCCTCCTCCTCCTCCTCCTCAGGAGAGCGAGTCTGAGCGAGCTGAGGTGGGAGTGGGGGGCGCGGCTCGCGGTGCGGTGCGGTGCGGTGCGCGCGGGTTGGCCTTTGCTTTTCGCTAGCGCAGGTATGCAAATAACATCCATTAGGCGGCGGATCAACTAGGTGGGCTCCTTCCCCGCCCCCCGAACTCGACCGCGCCACCCCGCGTTCTGAACCGTCACGGAGATTATTAGAAGGCGCCGCAGCCGCGCGATGGCCCGCCCCGCCCCGCCCCGCCCCGCCACATACCCCGCCCCACCCCGCCTCGCACGAACTTGGTTAGAGGGACGCGCCGAGAGACTGTACGCCTGCGAGTGAACTGCGCCGCACTGCAAAGACAGGACAGCGCGTACTTCCTGCCGGGAGCATAATACCATCACCCCTCCGCCGGACCGGGTCGAGCAGGGCGCTGGCGCCTCTTTCTTTTAATTGAATTTCATGTGTCGAACGTAGTCAGTCAGGTCAAAAATATCTTTTGTATAAAAGAAGAACGAGGAATCCGAAAACGGTGTAAAACACATAGTTCTCTTTGGAAATGTATAAAAATAAATCGCAAACTAAAAGTATGCGAATACCGCGGCCTACTTTTGCAGAAGGGAAGGAGGAACATGATTCGTGTGCGTCCACTCTTCTGTGATTCCTCTGAGGCCCCCTGGCTCACCTCCCCGCTTCCTCCTCGCTGTATTCGGGCCGCGTCTGCGCGTGCTTGTTCAGTTCGAACTCAAACATTGGCCGCACGTCATTTGCAAGCGAAAGATTTTGTTCCCACAATGGCTGACGAGCGGAAAGGTGAAGAGCGGCGCAAAAACAAAAGGGAAACTTGTCTCGAGCAGGTATAAGGGAACGGAAAGTTCTGCTGCGGGAATGCCGAAGGGAAAAAGAGGGTGGCGGGGCGGGGCGGGGCGGGGCGGGCGTGCCAAGTGAAAAGACGAGCGCCAGTTTGCTCATCCCCGGTTCTGCCTCCCTGCAGGGCGCGCGGTGGGGTGGGGTCAGGGGGGGGCCGGGGCCGGGAAACATCGCGATCGCGGAACATTATTTCATTCCCACGGAGAGATCCTGCCCGCGAGTGCGAGACGGGCTGCAAAGTCTCCGGCGGCCGCGCTCAGGAAACCCGCATCAGTGTGAATGTCGCAATGTCGCACTCCGGTAATCAGAAGTGTTCATCTGACACACAATTACAAGTGTTGAACACTTTTTAGATGCACTGTTCATTGGGGACAGAAGTGTCCGACACATTCTGGTGGCGGTGGCCAACATATCGATCCAATACCTGATGCCTCATATAAAACACATGGGCTTTTTTAACCAATCATCTCAAAGTGTAACATTTTGTTTAACGCATGATTGTGTGTTTCAGTTAAAAACTTGACGCCCTTACACATTTTGGTTTCCAGTGCGCGTGCGGGGCGGGGCGCACGCCGGTGGTAAACGCCCTGCTGCTCGCCGCTCCGCAACTACTACTCCCGCGCCACTCCTGTGTCGTATCTCATATTGGCATTGGGCCGCCCGTCAGAAAGTTCCGGTCGCGCTGCTAGTCAATTTGCGGAAGTTAGTTTGAAGTATTGCTGGCTGCAGCCCGGCCCCGTGGGCGAGCGGGCCGGGGGGCCGGGCCGGGCCGGGTCGCGCCGTCTCAATGGTGGACACGGACCCAACAAAAAGTTGTCCTTGTCCCGTGCCCACCCCGCCCCGCCCTGCCCCGCAACGCTGCCCATCATGATGGACGGACAAATGCGTTTCGGGTACGCCACATTATTATGTCATGTTCCTTTTTCCCTACCCGAAACCCAATTGTACAATTGTCGCTATCGTTTTTATTTGATAAAAATTCACTCAACTTGCGTGTTTGCGACTTTCGAGTATACTTGGATTTCCGCTGTATTTTCTAGTTTCGCTTTATTTCCTCCCCTTTTTCCCACGGAACGTTTTCTGAAGTAATATACCAGAGGGGCTCGGCTGGTACCAGCGCGGGTACCGGCTGGTACCAGTGGTACCTGCTTACCGTAATAATGGCCCCTTCCCATCAAAGAGATGCAAATAATTAAACGGCTGCCTCCCTCCCTCCCTCTCCCAGGTGAGCGATACGCTGTACCGTGCCTGGCCTGGACCCTGTCCTCATTTCGTTTGACGCAGCAGGTACCACTTTTATTCCGTTTCCGTCTCTCTCTCTCTCTCTCTCTCTCTCTCTCTCTCTCTCTGCGGGGGTAAGGGGAGGGGGTTTAGGGTTTCAATCCCCCCCCCCCCCCTTTTCTGTTTGTTGCAGCGCGTCGCACGTCGCCCAACTGCCGAGCGCCACACACACACATACACAATCAGCCCTTCAATTTTTGTCTCTGATGTCCTCTCGACTCGACCATGCATCCTCACTCACCGCGTCAGCCCGGCGCCCCGCCTCACGCTGCTGTTATTTGCATCGCGTGGGGGATTTACACCTCTTCTGTCTTCGTCGCTCTCCCCCTTTCCCTCTTTTTTTTTTCTTCTCCCGTCTGATTTTCTCTCCGTTCAAACTCTCTCTGATTTCCCTCCCTTTTCTTGCTGTCCGTGCCGCTTCGCTCCTCTCCCCGGCTGCGAGTGACCAGCGCGAGCTGTTTCCCTGCGCGGCACGGCCTCCACTCCAGTCGTCTATATTAGCTGCGTTTCTTCTCGTTTGCTCGTACTGCCTCGGAGTGCCCCCGCTGGTACCTGCCCCGCCCCGCTCCCTCGACCCCTTATCAGCATCATCATAAATACGATTTAACTCTTGAATAACCAGAGGAAACCGCCTGTAAATCCACGGGAGCTAGGGCGACCGAAGCTGCCCGGCCTCCCTCGATACTATTTCCATGGACCATATACCCATAGTCTGCTCATGGTCATTACATAGGCTTTTGGATATGGTCAATCAGTGGTATCTTTATGCTAACGGTTGAGAAAGCGCTTAGGAAAAAAGGTAAATTTTTTTGGTGAATTTACGATATATTTCTTTTTGCCTGAAGTACCGAGACAAGGGAACACTTTGAACCCATTGACTTTACTCCCTCTAGGAAATCTCACACGGCGCATTGCAAGACAAGTCGTCCCGCCACCACAGCGAGCGACTAGTGTCGTTTACTTTTATCACAGAGTAGCGGGCTGCCATGGAGCGTGGCGAGCGGCGTGGGAGTTGAAGTCGATGAGGCGTTGAAATTGCGGGCGAATGCAGCCGTTCTGCAGGGCATTCATGGCCGTGCTCGGCTCGGCTCGGCTCGGCTCGGCTCGGCGGGTCAGGTCAGCCGGAACACGTCGGCCGGCCGCCACATGACAGCTCATGCACGGCGCCCCATTGCCCCGGCTCGGCTCGGCTCGGCTCGGTCCGGCCGGCCCCTGTGTCACAACGACCGGACGCACATGGGCCGCCCGGGGTGCGTTTTGGTAAGGGGTGGGGGAGGGGGAGACATTTACGCGGCCATGAATGCAGCGCGCTCCTAGTGGCGTGGCGCGCGCTCGTGTTGTGTTTGTTCAGATGGCAACAACAATCTTTGCAGTAAAAGATAGGTTATTTGAGCAGGCGGACACTGTTAGACCGATTTTTCGATAAGACTTATATCTCCGGTGCCGAAGTCTTCTTGGATTTTACAACTTATAGTGCACTGTCCCTGCCGGGATCGCGCGCCTTGCTCCACTGTTAAAAATCCTGGTATCCTGGACTGGCATGCCTCCAGTTTTGTCGTTCAGTGAAAGCTTCTCGGGCCGCGCCGTCCTCTGCCACCCCTCCGTCGTAATATCCCACTGCTGGCCGCAGAATTTAGAAAGGAATGACGAAGACCATCTTCTCATGGGTGGCGTGCCCGCGTGCTTGGCCGTCCAGAACCCGTCCGCGGGAGAGAGAAAAGTAAAGAGAGAATAGAGGGAGAAGGAGTGAATACTGGGCAGACCTTTATCATTTTCCCTGTGACAGAGAAAAACAACGTCGAATCTGAATTTTTACGTCGGAGGCTGTTGTAGGTTCCGCTGTGCGTCCGCGTGGCTCCGTTCCCTGGAAAAAGAGACCCGGGCGGGGCCGGGTGGGGCGGGGCGGGGCGGATGCCACGCGCTTACCCGAAACCACCCGGTGGCTGGCCTGCATGGGCGAGACATTTCGCTCAACTTCCCTTTGCTCACTTTGTCCCTTCCAAGAGGTGTGACATTCCCAGGAAAATACACTTCTTCACATATTCAAGTGTGCGAAATGGGAATTCACACACCTACAGGTGTGTAAGATGCACTCTTTTGGTTTGCGTGATCCTCCTGCAGCGCGCGATACATCGACAGCTGGTCAGCGGGGCGAGGCCATTAGACGCAGAGCGCGCGAGAGGGTTTTCTCCCTCGCGCGAGCGACCTCTCTCCGACTCCCTCTCTCCCTATGAGTGTGACAAAGACACCGGGAGAGAGAGGTCCCTCCCCGCGCGCGAGGGACAAGACCGTCTTGTACAGAATCAGTCTACAGGCGAGGCTGTGTCTCTTTCTCGCCGCGGCGAGCAGCGCGGCAGCTCAGGCAGGCAGGCAGGCGCGGGCTGGGCTGACTTCCGCTGCTGTGTCCTTGCAAACTCGCCCGTGCCGCGCCCGCGCCGCGCCGCGCACCTCGCCTAGTACTACTCCATCCTAATTCGGGGCGACGCCGCGCCACGCCACACCGCGCCACGCCGAGCCACGCCGCGCCCCAAACTTGGTGCTGCGCGGGCCGGCGCGGCGCGGCGCGCTGTCAGGGCGTGAATGCCACGGGGGAGGGACGAGGCTGCGCAAGGAGTGCTGGGGAGGGACCCTTTTATGGTGCAGATTGCGTCGAGTTGAAGAAGGGGTTGTAGGACGTGGCGCGGCTAGAAGGCCCGCCCCGCCCCGCCCGCGCGCCCCTCGCACCTTTTCATTATTTTTGTTCCGCGCGGCCGCCGCCGCTGATAGTGTTGATGAGGGCGCTATAGCTACCGCGCCGGCGTGTATACCACCACTCAAAGTACTCGAATGTCACTCGTTTGCAGGTGAGTGAATTATTTTCACACACTTGTAGTGTTTATAGTGTTTCGCTAGGGAGGCAAATGAATAGTCTCTCGCACACCCTCAAAGTGTGTGAAAAAAAAATTGCAAATGAGTGACATAATTCGTCTACACTTGTATTGGCGGCGCGTGTCTCTGTTGCCCGCGGGTCTGACTCACCGCCCTGTCTGTCTGTCTGTCTGTTGCAGTGCAAGTGGTGAACGTGGAGGCGGTGCTGGGCCACCGCGCCACCCTCCCTTGCGACATCTCGGCCAACCGCACGGACGACCGCGTGCAGATGGTCATGTGGTTCCAGGTGGCGGCCAGCAAGCCGCTCTTTACGTGAGTACGCTCCCTATAGTGCTTCATGGTGGCGTGCAGTGACGGGCGCTTTGCCGCGCTAGGTATTAAAACGGTAGAAATTCGGGTGCAATAGCTGAGTAATACCGGCGCAACACCGCGTAGTACACAGCTTATGTAATACTGTTGTGCACCCTAAAATGGCGAGTGAAACCTCCGCTCGGTCCCAGAGCAGGTGTTACTGGCGCTGTGGGAGAGCTAGGCAGACGAGCGGCCCGGCCACCGCGTACAGCCTCCCCCCCCCCCCCCCCGCCGCCGCGCTGGGCGAAGCGCGTCTGGATGAATTTGCGCCCCGCGTTTATTTTACTATCGGATTTGCCCCACCCCCTTTTTTCCGACCAACTTTCCACATCCATGAATTATTCTTCGCCGTCGCTGAGGTGACTTGAAGTCGACCTGGCCGCCCCGCGTGGCCCCGTGGGTGCGCCACCCAGCCTCCTATATACCAGCAAAAGTGAATTACAATGCTTTGTCGAAGAAATTTGATTCCTAGCAATGGTAATTTCTTTGGCGCGTCCGTGGTAATTTGATTTTCTTGCGGTCCGTTTCGATCGAGGACCTCTTTTTTTCGCATGAAGCCCACCTATAAACGCTCTCTATATCACCCGTTTAGACCCCACCCCCGCCCCACCTTTTCTACCCGTCATTGGTTCCGTTCGTGCCGGGGGTGAGGGGTGTGGGGTGGGGAGGGAAGGGGGTAGGGTCCCATCTGGCCCGGAGCCTTTCCCCCGCTGCACCAGCCCCATTGGAAATGTTCAGTCTATTGCGGCTGATTTGCGTCCTGCTCGCAGGGTCACGACTCACTCCCCCCCCCCCCCTCTCCCCCTCTCTCCTCCTCCCCCTCTCCCCCTCTCTCCTCCCCCTCCCTCACTCTCCCCCCTCCCTCTCTCACTCTCTTCCCTCTCTTTCTCTCTTGCTCTCCCGCTCCCCTTGCTCTACATTTCCTCTTCCTAAACGTGAATCGTGCAGACGAAAAAGATAGACAGAGCTGGCCGCGTGCCTTCTGACCCGGATGTCTTGCCCAGCAGCAGCAGCAGTGATTTCATCGGCTTGTTTCCATGATCGGGGAGGGGATCGGAGGGTTCACCGGTGAATTACACGTGGGCAGCCAGCAGCCAGTGATGCGTGGGAGGACTGGGGGGCAAAGAGCCCCGAGTGTGTGTGTGGAGGGGCGAGGAGGTTTGGAGGCTCGCGGGAATCATCCCCGTCCCCATGAAATTTTTAGCCTGTGCTAATTTCCGGCCAGCCCGGGCGCGGCGGTGCGGGGAGGGGGAGGGGCGAGCCACTCACACCTGAACTGCCCCGCTCGCCACGCCCCACCACGCCCTGCCACGCACACCCCAGCACGCCCCAGCACGCGGGGTTGACGGCCGGTGTGGGCCCGGGAATACTGCGTCCGCCCCGCGCCTCCCTGGGGTCGGTTTACAAACACGAGACTCGGACCAGACTGACTCTCTCTCTCTCTCTCTCTCTCTCTCTCTCTCTCTCTCTCTCTCTCTCTCTCTCTCTCTCTCTCTCTCTCTCATCGATGGATGACAAGCCTAATCGGCATCGCTCGCTGCGCACTTTTCCTCCTCCACCCCCTCCCCTCACAGACCCGGATGCGACTCTGCAGAAAGGAGCAATTCTTTTCCATCCTCGAGGCTCGCAAACAACAGGCAAAGTGGCCTGCTGGTGACACGGCCACCTTGGAATCCCCCCCGAGCTCCCACCACATCTGTCCTCCTCCTCCCCCTCCTCCTCCTCTCCAACTAGCACACCTTTCCTCCCCCTTGCGTCCTCCCTCTTTCCTCCTTGCTGTTTCTACTTTCGTGACCTAGGGGCGCTGCGGTATTGCCGTTATCCTGTCTTTCCTCTCGTCCTCCATAGCGATAAGGACCTCCCCCGCCTCTGTGCCGCACCCTGACCCCGCGCAACCGGTTTGTTTCGTTGTTCTTTATTCCTCTTATCTGTCCTCTGGTTATTGGAATTATGTTTACGGATGAATTTTGTCAGCAGGACTAGTTTTTCAAGAGTTCGTCGGTGCTGCTGTAGGATTTACTGCACCCCTACACTTAAAAGCTCACGGTGAATTAAAGCGCTATTGTAGCTCGGTCGCGTCGGGTCGGGCGGCAGCGGCGCGCACTGCGAGCAGGGCTGCAGGGCTGCAGGGCTCTCCGCAGGGCTGCAGGGCTGCAGGCTCCGGTGCTTCCCCTGCGGTCCTCAGGCATTAAATATCATCAAAGACGCGAGTTGAGTTCGCTTTGTATTGCGACTGCCAAAAGCGTAAGCAGCAGGGGAAGTTTGCGCTACTTTTTCAAGCGCGACTCGCACAGAGTTGCCCTGGGTATGTGCATCCCCTTCTTTAGCCCCCTCCCCCCTTTCTCTCTCTCTCTTTTATTCTCTGCCAGGTGAGTTTTCCCTCGCTGGCCGGGCCGGGCCAGGCCTGGCAGCGCGCGGGCGCGCCGTCCAACCTTTTTCTTTCCCTCGCACCTCCCACCCCAGACCCCCTCTCAGATAATTTATTATTCGTTAGCAAGGGAGTGTCGGGGGCATATTTATCTTGATTTCTAATAATGTGAATAATGCTCATAATTTTCTTCCCCCCACACGCAAAGACGCAATGAATTTCTCGGCGCTTGCCCAACGATTTATTTGATCCCGGCGCGATGTTCGCCTCGCCTCGCACCGCTAATTATAACGTATAAAGGTTCGCTCTGTGACGCGAGGGACACCGCGTTCTGCTCCGCACCTCACGCGGTTGCACGATTATTATCGCCTCGTTATGCACAATTTTATACAACCATAGTTATGCACGAAGATCAACTAGCGACGCGCAGCCATTTTTTGGGGTATCAGGTCTGATTTCTTGTTTTTCTTTTGTTGCACTTGTTATTGGCAGCGGATTGATGCATATTCCTGTTTTTCCTCCAGCCAACCGCAGCCAGTCGCTCCGCTTCTCTAACTGTGCCCGCGTGTCGCACCCCCTCCCCGCCGGGCCCCGCTATTATATCCAGCCACTCTGATCCCCCCCCCCCTCCCTCACCCAATTCAGAGTGACGGTATGAAAACTTTTGCCGCGGCTGCTGGGCTCGGCTCGCCGCGCGTGACAGGTCTGCATCCCCGCCCCGCCCCGCCCCGCCCCGCCACCGTCCCGCGGAGCCAATTGATGTGACAACAGGTCGTTACCATAAATTCGGTCGCGGTTGAATAAAAGGCAGCGAGGCGGCCGGGCCGGGGCCTATCTGCCGCCGTCACGCCGTCACGCCGCGGCGTCACAGTCCGCATCGTCATGCGCCGCAGGGAGACGGTTCGAATTCCACTCAAATTATCGTGGCTGCCGCAGGTACGAGAGAGAGAGAGAGAGAGAGAGAGAGAGAGAGAGAGAGAGAGAGAGAGAGAGAGAGAGAGGAGGTGGGGGGGAGGGGGGCTCCCGGTGGTGGAGGAGTTGGGGTGGGGTGGGGTTACTAGAAAAGTGGAGGGGGTGATTGAAGATTGGCCGACTCGCATGTTTTTCTTTTTACTTTTTCTTTCCCTCCCCCTCACCTACCTTTCCTATCTTTGTCTGTTTTCTCTCTCGCTCTCTCTCTCTCTTTCTTTCTCTCTCCCTCTCTCACCCTCTTTTTTTTTCTGTGGTGTGGCGGAGAGCTGGATTTAGGGTAGTGAGCAGCGGCGCTACGGCCGGGACGGGCATGTGATGGTAGGGTAAGGCTTTGGGCCGGCCTAAGAGATCCTTATCGTCACAGTGATGGATACATTCGCTACACTGCACGACCAGCCCCGCCGCCGGGGCCTGCATGGGCCGTTCACCTGGCGCGCACGCACACACACACACACACACACACACACCTCTATCGCCCAACCGCAACGCACATACGTATAAGTGCGAGTGGTCGCGCCCCCTAATCTTGTCGGTTAATGTTGATCTGAAACGTTTTATTTTTAAATGAAAAGGTTCTAAAATCAAAGGTCTGTATTCATGTGGTTTTAAATGCAAGATAGCAGGGTTCGATCTTCCGCTGGTAACTGTTGCCCCCCCCCCCCTTCCCCTCTCTCTCTCTCCCCTCTCCCCCCAACAAACTATTCGCGTGAGCGTTACGTAACGCGCGCATCTGTGCGCCCGTCGGCGTGGCGGGGCGTGGCGGGGCGGGGCGGCGAGCGCGCCAAAGACTTGGCTTTGATTTATTTCCGGCCAACTTTGTTTGCTAACAGCAATGTTTTCGCACCGCCCGGCCCGGCCCGGCCCGGCCCTGCGCGGCCCTGAGCAGCGGTACAGACACGATTGAGGCGGCCGGGTTACCCCGAGGTGTTAGCAACGTCTACGCGGGATAAGGACGACCATCACGGCGCCCCGGCCCCCGGCCTCACTGCCGTGACGTCTGTGCCGGCTCAAGGACGCAAGCGGCGAAATAATTGTGCAAACCCGTCCGCCTCGCCGGGCGACAGCGCGCGTGCGTTAGTGTCTGTGAGTGTTCTCTCTACTTTCATCTCGTGTGCTGCGAGCTCCGGCTGTATAGTATGCCATCGGGGAAAAAAAGGGAATAATATTCCTGATATTTCACGAAAAGTGGAGGGACCCTACTCGTCTCCGACCCATGACCACGTAAGCTGCTTGTGTGGGCTTGCCAAACCAGAAACGACCAGTACCTTGAACTGCTGCGGCTACGACTTCGCTTTCCTGCAACTAGACAATCGTAGTCTGCAGAGGAATTCCCGCGGAAATTCTGACAAGTTTAAAAGAGTGTCCCTCCTGAGCTGCGCTGCACACACGAAGCGGCGCGGTGGCGGGCACGCGCTGCGCCTGGCGGAGACGTGCGTCTTCTTGAGGTATGAAGTGTGTGCGGAGTTCGGTGGAGGGGGGAGGGGGTGAGGGGGTCGTAGGAGAAGGGCCGGACAATCACGAGCACGGCCCTGCGGTGTTCATCTCCCTCGTGCAGCGCCGACAGCTGGAACGGCAGCACAAAATTATTATTATTGCCATGTGGGGCCCTGCGGCGGCGGGGCGGGGCGGTGCGGGGACGACTGCGGCTGTGCGTACCTCCTCCTCCTCCTCCTCCTCCTCCTCCTCCTCCTCCTCCTCCTCCTCCTCCTCCTCCTCCTCCTCCTCCTCCTCCTCCTCCTCCTCCTCAACCTCTCTCACGTTAGGGTCCCACCTGCCCTATCTAGCGCAGCGTGAGCGCCCCCTCCCCGTCCTCCATCGTGTGCGTGCGTGTGGTCCCCCCGCCGCCCCCATCTGCTTCCGTCCCCTGCTGGCCCGGCCGTGTCGATACAGCTGCCGGTGTAGGGCGGAGAATAAAGGTAACCCCCGCGAAGAAATTATCCCCGGGTAGAATCATTGCACAATGATATCTTGCACTCCCTTCGCACTTAATTCTCGCGGGCGCTTCCCTGGATACGGTAAAAACTGCGTCCCGGTTTACAAGCAGTTTTGGAAATCCATATATTTTCTCTATACTAAAGTGGTGGCTCTTTGGAAACCCGGACAAAGTTCATTTTTCTACCGTGGAGAAACTGGGAGGGGGGACTTTCTGAGAGATTAAGCATAAAATAATAACAGAAATAAAAGTGTTAAGTTAGTTTTGACTAGCTGTAGATTACAGACCAAACGAGCCCTCAAACTTCTTGTGCAGATGGCCGCCGGACGCCTGCAGTGAATAGGGTAGGCTACCCCACGACACAGGTGTCGTGCGGGTCTGCCTACTCGGCTTCTGCAGGCGCTGTGGACGGGACCAGACCTCACAGCCACAGCCCACATAGCTATGCTAACAATTCAACGAACTTTGGAAAAAAATTAATAATACTTGGTTGTTCGAGTTTTAAGAGCGTCAATTTTTTCCGCGGTCGCGCGCAACGCAACGCTGTCTCTCTTCGCTCTGCTCTACCTCCGGCCCCTTCCTATCCTCCGCAGTTTTTATCCTTTTCTCTTCCCCATTTCTTCTTCCTCTGCCCCTCCTCTTTTTCTTTTTCCCCTTCGTCCATAATTTAACGCCGTACGCAGCTCCGCATGGCCTACCCCTTTGACGGAGGCAGCAGACGTCTACGCGACCAGATAGAAAGAACGACAGAGAGTCAGTCGCTCCACTGGGAGTCGGCGATGCGTGTGCCAGCGCGTGTGTGCCAGACAGAGAGAGAGAGAGAGAGAGAGAGAGAGAGAGAGTCGGGCTACCGCGCGGCCTTGAGCAGGCCCCGGCCGGGAGCGCACTGTCAGCCCTCTCCATCATGCAGAGAAGGACACATTGTGGCGGAGGTGGAGCTTCGTTTCAAAAGATTTCCCGCAGCCAGCGCGGCCTCGCATGTATATGTACGCGTCCTCTAGCTGACTCTGCCTCCGAGTGATCGAATCTGACGACCGCGGAGTGATGTTTTATGAGGGGGGGGGGAACTCGTCGAGACCTCACTTGACCGATGCCACGGCGGCGTTTTCTCCCTCCAGTAGTTGGACAGACGCTCAGACTCGCTAATTTCACGTGGAGACAGCAAAGCAGTGCACGACATTATTTGTCCTTGTTTTTCTACCGCGAGCGTCTGGGTTTGTTTGATCTACACTGTAAAAAATGCAGATTGTACGACGGAACCAACTTACAGCGTTCCGTACCTGCATTCGAAAACTGAGTACCGGGACCAGATCACGGCGTTACCGTAGCCTGTTTTTCGTGTACGGATGGAGCAAGTACGGCGCATCCGTACCCTGTTTATCGCGTACGGTAGCCCCGTAGTTGGCAGTTCATGTTGATATTGTGAAAATTACAGGTACGGTGTCCAACTACGGAATCACCGGTAAAGGAATTTGCGGTAATTTCCGTAGTTTTACCGTAGTTACTTTTTACAGTGTACTTTATAAGCGTGAAATGCGACGCAGCACATATCTTAAACAACCTTCCGCCCGGAGAACTTGTCATTCTTTATGTTCAAACAAAAGCCCAACTTGTTTACAGGGGCGGCAAGAAAGACGGCCTGAGTTAGTATGCTGGCGGCGAGCGAGACTTTGCCTGCGTTTACCCCGCCGCGAGTTTAGGCTCGGGGCCGCGCCCCGGCGGCCGGGTGCACAAGTTTGTGCAGGGGTGAGGGGAAGGCGGCCAGGGCGTCGAATGTTTTCAGATCCGACATGAGCAGTTAGTTCAGTAGTGGCCGTAGAGAAGGCCAGGGTAGGCGCAGTTTGAAGTCAGAAGGGTTGTGTGTCTGTACAGGGGTTTGTAGCTCAAATTGGCTGATGTGCAGAGGCGTCTTCCTGGGGCCTACAGGGAAGTGGAGGGCGGGCAATCACTCTGATAGGACGCCATGGTGGCTCTCATCGCCTACGCGCCTGGCAGCGGAAGGCAGCGCGGTGCGGCGCAAGCGCTCGATGAGTCCTGCCTGAGGCGTTACGAGCGCCTCGAGCGACGGAGAGCCGCGGACAGGAGAGCGCTCGCGATGCAAGGCCCGCGCGCAGGCTCTCGGCCAATCCTGTAGCGCTCCCGCCCCGCCCCGCCCCGCCCGTGATGTGCCCTCCACACGCGAGTCTGCCCCGCAATTAATCGTGCCTCGACCATCCGGCCTCCAGCCTGGCGGGGCGGGGCGGGGCGGGGTGGGGCCGGCGGGACAGGACGCTGCACTTACGTGTTGGCAGCGGTTGGCGGGGGAGCCGGGCCAGTCCATCCCGAGAGGCCGGAGACGTGCCTGCCTGGTGTTTCAGAGAACAGGTATCAGTGTTGCGCGGGTCCGCCCACGGTCTGCATGCCTTACGGCTGCTGGAGCGCGTAGGGTAGGCACACCCACATACTGTCACGTGGTCTCTGCGAAAGCATTCGGCACGGTAAACTGACTGGAAAGCCACGAGTTATGGAAAATGCCAGGAGCCGAGATTCCTGTAAAAATAAATGTACAGTTCCTCTAAAGGTGCTAACTTACGCCTTTGTTGTTCCAGCGAGGAGGGAAAGCGTAGGAGGTAGTGCGGCCAGGTTGAAATAAATGTGATACATCTGGTTGCTCCGAGATGACCAAGAGTGAACTTTATTCTGGCTTACGGTTTTGCTCAGTGTGCCGAAGGAGTGCGGAAGTTAACGGTTATGGAACTGACTCCCTTCCCCGTGCCTTCCGCTCCCTCCCCCTGACTAATAGCTGGCCATTGGCTCCGTGTTGACGATAAGGGCCGCTGCCGGGGCCGCACGGCTGGCTGCCGCTCTCACGGCCTGCTCCCCTCCGGGCCTGACACTCTTTCCTCCCGCAGCCGGGGGCCTGGCCGGCCCGTGCCGTGGTGGCGGAGATCAGCGTATCGGCCGGCTCTGATTTTTCCCATAATAAACACTGAGTCTGGTAATTGCCCGTCACATGACTCTCAGTGATTGCCCTCCCTTAGGTCAGGTCCACTTTTATTCTTACACTGATTAATCGAGCCCTGCCAGCCGCCCCCGGGCCGGCCCGCTCCGCCCCGCCCAGATACGCTCGTGCTCTCTGCCCCTCGATTGCAGCCCCGGGCGCTCCCCTTACCCCCGCTCCTCCGACCTACCCCTTTCTCTCCCTGACCGTCATCTGCCCTTGTGTGCCCTGCGGCGGGGTGGATGGCCCGGGTGGGCGTGGCGGGGCGTGGCGCGGCTCAGAATGCCCTGTCCGCCCATCCTGAGCCCGGCCGACCCGGCAGCAGCCGCCCCGCCCCGCCCCGCCCTGCCGAGGTATACGGCTTTGGAAGGTCGGCGCCGCAGGCGGGGCGAGGCGGGGCGAGGCGGGGCGGGATGGGGTGGGGCGGGTCGGGGTGGGGCGGGGCAGCGCTGCAGGCGTGTGCGTGACTCTTGCCTCCTTCTTTCACCCCCGCATCTGCCTTTGGTCGTCATGGTCAAGGCGGAAATGAATAACGGAGTCTGTAGTCGCCCTGTGTAGTTACCATTATGCTTGGAAATAAGTTGATCATAACCGAGGGGACAATTATCACTCTCTTTTGAATTGTACTCGTGATTTCCGGAAAAGTTCCCTTTGATACCGTGATTTTTGTGATGAGGTGCAGCTAGCTCCGCGAGAGCACTGTTAAAAGTCTGCGAAGAATTTATTCGTAGGGCTGCGAAGAATTTTCATTCTTTGCAAACTACGAAGAGTTTGCTTTTGCAGGCTGCGAAGGATTATAATTCTTTCTAATCTGCGAAGAGTTTTCTTCGTAGCCTGCGAAGACACGGTGGATGTCGTCAGTGTGTACACTCTTCGTTCTTCCTTCATGGCCGGCCCGGTGCGGCCCCGCGAGCTCTCCTCGGGACAGCGCCGCGCCGGCCTCATGTAGGAATGGTTGCGATAGGGGCGGGCACACGTAATGCCGTCTCCCGGCCACCCGTGGCGGGGCGAGGCGGGGTGGGGTGGGGCCGCCAAAGCCCCACTGCCGTCCGCCCGCCGCGGCCAGGCCTGGCCCGGCCCGGCCCCTTCCAAACTTGAATACCCTCCTGCCCCTACCCAAGTGCCAGACCAAGGCCAGCGCGGGGCGGGGCGGGGCGGGGCGGGGCCGGACCAGTGGGGCGCAGCAACCTGCCACAACTACCACCGGAAACACAACACAATGGTCGTGCGGCGCGGCAGCGACCCCCTCCTGCGGGCGGGGTGGGGCGGGGCGCGGTGAGGTGGGGCGGGGCGGGGCGGGGCGACGGTGCTGGGGTGTAATTGTGTCAACATGAGGAGGGAGGCTCCGTCGCACTTTGCAAACACTATCAGACGGCGGCCCGTGGTGGCGCCCTGCAGCCCCGGCCGGACATCATCAGGGGCGGGGCGGGATGTCGGTAGGATTCATTTCAAATTACTGCAGGTGACGGGCATTCTTTTGTTGGGATTGAAGCTTATGTGTAACTTGTGCACAAACGTTTGCACAAGAAGGTACAAAACTGATAAGACTTTGGGTCAGGTTATCAAAATTGATCATACCAACATTATGTCAACTTTAATTCCCTACATCCTGCTTGTCAAATTAACTTCAATTTTCTCTGCGCCCTTATTTTCTCTATATTGCTGAGTCGCGGTTCCGTATCAACCCCCTTCCTCCCTTATCTCCCGCGACGTTGCCGCTCCCCACATTCTTACCAAATAACACACGGAAAAAAAACGAAAACAAGAGCGTCACACAACTTCTGGTTTGGTCACAAATTGGAGGGAAAAGGTTATTCCGCGTCAAACAAACGCGAGAAACACGAGGTGGCGGTGGACGAGGGTGGGGCAGGGCGGGGGGCGGGGCGGGTGGCGGGGCTGCGGCAGCGAGACAAGGGCATCCTTGTTGAGCCCTTCCTCCCCTCGGCGCGGCCCGGGCCGGGCCGACGGCGACTTCGATTTGGTGAGGCGTAGGAAACTTGCGGATGTCTGCCGTGCTGCTGGGGCCCGCCCCGCCCCGCCCCGGCCGGGCCGGGCTTCGACCGCAAAGAGAGAGCGTGCTACGCGCAGCCTGATCGAGGGGGGATACAGGCGTTCCTCGGGGTGTTCGCCTGCCCCGCCCCGCCCCACCACGGGCGGACATCGACACGCTGGCAATGACTAGCCGGGCCACGTGGCCCCACCCCGCCCCGCTCCCGTCCCACCCCGCTTCGCCCCGCCTCGCCCCACATCGCCCGCCTCGCCCCACCCCGCCCTACCCGCGCCTCGATCTGCCTTGAACAATCACCTGCTCCACTCGTGACAGCCTTCCTCACCACGCGCGCACACACACGCACACACGCACACTCGCACACACCCTGTGCTCCTAACATCCCTGCCGCTCCCGCGAGCTGTGAATTCCGCGGGCGCGCGCTGAGTAGCTGGCACATCAGCACTTTGGCCAAATCGAAATCAGCGGGAAGGAGAGCGGCGGGGAAGGGCAGGACGCCATGATGAGCGCCGCGCCTCGCCTCGCCCGACCCCTAAAGAGTAATGTCAAAAGAAATAAGCAGCAGACTTCTTACTTTTCGTTTTATAAGGTTTCTAAAACCTGTCCTTTTCTGATTTTCCCCAGTTCTGAGAAATTGTGTGAAAAACAGCACAGTAATAAAATGTCGACATTTTTCGACAGTGCGCCCTGTGCGGGCTCCTTATTACGGGTTGACGTACGCACTGGACGCGCGGAATGTGGTGAGAGGGAACGGCCGCGGGCCGGGGCCGCAGGCCGGGCGGCCGAACCGAACAAAGGGCTCATGGCCGCGGGCGGGGCGGGGTCAGGCCGGCTAGGAGAGCCCGGCGGTCATTGTGACCAGCACCGCGAGGAAGAGCCCCCCCTCCCCCTTCTCCACCTCCACCGCCCGCACTCCTTCAAGTTTCCCTTCTTGCATCGCTCCGAGCCGCGCGCCCCTCGCCCTATCGCCCCTCCCGCCAGCCTGGCCATATAGGCCGCTGCTTTATGCCTGGAGAGCGTGGCGTGACACACGATTTTCCGGTGGCTGCCCCCTCTCTCGCCAGGTCCAATAAGGCACCCACTCTCTCTCTCTCTCTCTCTCTCTCTCTCTCTCTCTCTCTCTCTCTCTCTCTCTCTCTCTCTCTCTCTCTCTCTCTCGCTCTCTCTCTCTCTCTCTCTCTCTCTCGCGGCCACCAGTTGCTAACTCTCAGCCTGCATGGCATGGGATATAGCGAGGTGTCTGCGCGTTCCATACGGCAATAATTTGAGAGGCGCTCACAGCAAAAATGCCATGGACAGGTTTGCACGCGGCAATGTACCGGGTGTTTCTTTGAATGCGTAACAGTGTTATTGCGGGAATGCATACTCTCCAGCGCTGCAGGGGCCATGGCGCCTTACGGGCGAATGGGGTAGGCAAGCCTGCAACACTGTTACGCATTCAAAGAAACACCCGGTACGTAATTTTCGTGCATATAAATCTGCGCTTGACGTTCCTCGAGCAGCAGCCGTTCAGCGTCGGTTCAATACCGCGACGACCCGGTTCGAAAACACGCCCCCGCGCCCCGGGACCCACTCGACCTTATCGCGTTTGACTTTCCTACTTCCGGATCCGGCGCAGCGCGGATTGGCGACCCGAGAGCTAATTCCCGTGTGACGCACAAGGGGGCCTGACTCGGCGCCGCCCTGTTTGCGTATGCAAATGATGCTGCGCGGGTGGGGCGGGGTGGGGTGGGGTTGGGTAGGGCGGGGCGGGGCGGGCTTTGACAACTCATAGGCAGGGTGGGGGCGGGGCGCGCGGCTCGCGGACGATTACCGACGCAGATCGAGACGCGACTCACCGCCGAGCTCCGTGTGTAATCTGCTCGTTAAGCACCGGCGCGCTGCGGTGAGCCGGGCCCGAGGTTTGGCCGGGCCAGGCCGCGCCGCGCCCTGGAGCACGGCGACAGCGCCGCCCGGGGGAGCAGGAAACTGATGCACCACCCCGCCCATCATTTATTCATTTATTCACTCATTCATTCATTCGGTCATTCACTACTTGCTCGTTAGTTCTCACTCGTTCATCCACTCCTTCGTGCATTCATTCAAGTTTTTAATTCAGCTCAATAAACGCGGTGGTTGCGCTCGGTGTAGCGGGTGTAAGAGGGAACGCGTAAGAGCGCTCGCGGATCTGCCTAGCTCCCCGGTGGGGTCGTGCAGACCACCGCGGCCCCGTGCGTAGGCCGGCCCGGCCTTCAAGACTGTTGCGTGTTCCTCTGAACCGCTCCGCTCGGCGAGCACGGCGCAGTCTCGGTCTTAACGCCAACATCTGTTAGCATCCTTTTCCTGGTTTATCTCGGTGCTGCCCTGTTCATTCCCCGTGTTGTGTTCGCTGGTACAGAAAAGGGGTAGGGTAGGCAGGTTTGTTGGCGGAACACGAGAAACTACAATGGGCGTAAACAACACGGCAAAACGACGACCGAGCTGCTGAAAGGAGCGGCTGAAAGAGCGTCAGTTGACGGGAATGAATGAAGCCGAATAGGACGAAGAAAGACGAAATCCGGCGGATTTGAGTGGATAGGGGAGGGTAAGGGGGTGCGGTGCAAGGGGTGGGAGAGAAAGGGAGTGGGGGAAGGAGAGGAAGGGGGTAGAAGAGAGGAGAAGAGGGGGCTTGGAGGAGAGGGGTCTCCATCATATTATTTCCCGGAGCTCTCCGGCTGCGTGGCGAGTGCGTGGTCTGCGTGGTCTGGCCTCGCCGCCCGGCTGGCCCACCCCGGCCCGGACATGGCTCCAGGCCGCGTGGTTGGCTAGAATGTGTTTTCATGAAGGATCTCGGTAAGCACTGCCCAGTCAAACTGGACTCCCTCCCCCCAGCCCCTGAGGCCGTGGCGGAGAGGGGAGGGGGGAGCGGGCGGGGGGCGGGGGAAGCTTTTTTAAATACGGAGGATGTAGCGGCAGCGGCCATAATGGCGAAAGCGGCCTTTGCGCGGCGAGCGGCGAGCGGACGGCACGGAGTTGGAGGGCACAAAAAATAGGTGGAATCATCGGGGAGGAATATTAATTTTGATGGGTGTGGCCCGTGGCGGGGCCTCGGGTGTGAACGCGGCCCGAGCCGCGGCGGGGCGGGGCGGGGCCCGGGCGCATATTTGAATTTAAGAGCTAGGCAGGGGATCATTCTTTTTGGGCGGAGATTCGCCGATTCCGGTTTGACATCCATTAACATATGTGGGCCCGTATGAATAAGTTATGCTCCGCCTGCGGTTCGACGTGGCTCAGTCGGTACCGATGTGTTTTGGGGGGAGGGGGGCGTGGCGCAGGGTGGGGCGCGGGGTAGCGTGAGCTGGCTGCATCCCCCCCCCTCCCCCCGTGCCACGCGCCGCGGTGCCCCAACCCTTCCGCTCCGCCCGTGTTTGACCGGTGCATTAAGAGGTCCCCTCCTCACTCCCCTCTTCCCCCTCCACTCCTTCCACCCCCGCTCTGACCGAGCTCCCCGCTCTTTACTGTAACGCCCGTCACGAGCCGTTACCCCCACCCCCTAGCTCTCCCTATAGGTTTGGCAGGCGGATGTATCGGCAATACTTTTTATCGTATATTCCCGTCGAGGCGGGTTGCCTATGTGCGGCTTGGGCCTCACTTTTGCCGTCACGGTTCGCTTTCGAAACTCCCAAGCATTGACTTAGACTGACTACTTTACCGTTAATTTTTGACAAATCGATCCCAATAATAATCTGTTTTAGGTTCAGTGGGGAAGGGGTTAGAGGAGGGCGGGGGTAGGCCGGCGCTATCGCTGGTGGGAGGGAGCCATGCCGTGCCGTGCCGTGTCGTGCCGGACTGGGCCGGGGGCAGCAATTGATGGATGTGTCCCTTCTTCACCGCAGCCTGTCGGCTACTATCATCAGCCCCCCCCTCCCCCTCCCGCCCTCCGAGCGGCCCGCTCGAGAGGTCGTTATGTTTCTATTAGTGGTGTTATTTTTCTATGATTGGGCGGCGGGACACCGGTCCCGCCCCGCCCCGCCCCTTTAGAAATATGCCTCTTAATACGCACTCCGACTATCAGCTGCTCTGCGACCCGCCCGATTACAGGTGTTGAGGGAGGGAGGGAGGGAGGGAATAGGTGTTCGTGGGTGACGAGTCAGAGGAGAAAAGTGACGGTGCGAAGGCAGGTCGACGACAGCTCTTGATAAATAGTGGCGCACTAAAGCCACGCCGCACGCTAATCATTTATTTAGAGCCTGTGACTGGGCGGGGTGGGGCGGTGCGGGGCGGTGCGGGCATTATCATTATTATTTCAGTCATTACTCGGGCGCGCTCGATGCGACGCGGGTGGGCTTATTCGCACCGGAACTGCGTCACACATACGGCAGTGGGGCGGGGCCAGCCGCTGATTGGAGCTTACTCATTCGGCGGGGGCCAGGATGCCATTCATCATTAACTCCATGTCCTGCCGCCGCCGCCCCTCCCCCCTCCCCCCTCCCTCCCCTTTAAGCCCTCCTTCCTCAACCCTTATCTGCCCTCAGTCGCTGGGGTTCGGGCGCCGCCCCCCCCCCCCCCTTCTCGCGGGAGTGGGGGCGGGAGGGGGGCAGGGGAACTCCATTAGAAGACCTACGGCGCCGGCCGGCAGTGCGAAGGCGCGGCGAAATTCCGTCGGCGGCTGCCGGCGCTATATAGGCTAACGCTCCGCTCGCCTCGCAGCGTGGCGGGGCGGGGAGCGCCAGGCCAGAGTGATATTACCGAGGCATCAATCCATCTGCGGGGGCTGGTGCCGGCTAGTGCCGACTAGTGCTCTCCGGCACGGCAGCTTCTTACAGGCAGGGCGCAGGGCACTAGCACAGCGGCCCGCGCGGCCGGGCTTCAGTTACGAGAGGAGACTTCGGACGATAAGTCAAGTGTTCCTGTGTTTTGTTTTGTTTCCGTTCGGGTCAATAGTCGTGGGCTATAGATAATTGTT
The DNA here is from genome assembly GCA_033675135.1 of Frankliniella intonsa. Lineage (NCBI taxonomy): Eukaryota > Metazoa > Arthropoda > Insecta > Thysanoptera > Thripidae > Frankliniella > Frankliniella intonsa. Next base: position 10,917,535 of record CM066253.1, read on the forward strand.
CTTGTTGCAGTGGAAAAAAAAATGCTCTCGGATTGCGCGATTTGCAAAAGTACCGCCGGGTGGGAAAATAAAACACAAAAACTGGTAAAAAAATATTCGCAAACGATGCAAATTTTATAACTTAACTAACTTAATAAGATGATATTTTCCGCCGGCCGCACCAATGCATCTCGATTGGTGTTTTCCCTCGGCGAGGGGAGGGCCGGCTGCGTGTGGAGAGGGGCGGCGCCGTGGTCGCGAGGGGCGGGGGGATGAGAGAGGGGGGGAGGGAGTGCCCTGCTGACCCAGGATAACTACGCTGACTTGAATTACGGCTGCTGCTCACGCCCTCCTGATGCCCGGCCAAATTAACGACCATACCACTTTCTAGGGAGGGGGCCGGTAGAAAGAGCACGGGAAAACGGCGAGGAGAGAGAGAGGGGAGAGCAGTGTGGTGGCAAGGGGTGGTGTTCGGAAAGAGCGATAGAGGCCCTGGCTGCAGTGGGCCGCGGGGGATATTAAGGAAAGAAACGCCTGGCTCTAAATGAAGTGGCCTGGCTCGGCTCGGCCCGGCCCGGACAGTCGTACGTCACCACCGCCCCGCCCCGCCCCGCCCGGACCCACCTGTTGTCTGTCCGGGAGGCCGTTTGCTGGTGACTCCGTGCCGCCGATCTCCTCCAGTAGAGCGCGCCTCGCCGTGCCCACCGCCGGGGAAATGATTGGCGGGTGGGGCGGGGCGGGGCGGGGCGGGGCGGGGCGGGGCGGGGCGGGTGGTAAAACGACGGAAGGGAGCGCGGCAGTGAGGAAACAGAAATGGACCGAGGAGGGGGGGGGGCTCCCTGTGTCTAACCGCAGCGATGACCTTGCCGGATACATTTCGCGCACGTCCACTCCACACCTCACGCCCCGCCTCTCTCGCTCTCCCACTATCTCTCTCACTATCTCGCTCTCTCTCTCACACACACAGCCACACTCACTTCTGCTCACCTCTTCACACGCTCAGGCGTAAGTGAGAACGTATCCGATGGCGCGGAACTTCCACACGTGTAACTTTTCGCCACCCCACTACTTTCCTCTCCGTCTCTCTCTCTCTCTCTCTCTCTCTCTCTCTCTCTCTCTCTCTCTCTCTCTCTCTCTCTCTCTCTCTCTCTCTCTCTCTCTCTCGCACCACCCGGCCCGACGCCTCCTGGACCCTCGCGGAAGACGGCAAACTTTGAGGTGCTTTTATCAACAGGTGTGTGAGTGGGCGTGTGTGTTTGTGTGTGTAGCAGAAGGGGGTGGCGTGTGCGTGCGCGCAACTGTGTTAGTGTGTACACTCCTCAAACATATACACACACACACACAGACTCACACTTTCTAATGAAACGGTTGGCAGACGTCAAACGGCGGTGAACATTTTCCGCGTAATTCAAGCAGCTGACGAGCTGCCTGGAGCTTTTAGTGAGGAAACCTCCTCGTAATTGCTGTTCTGCGAAAAGCAATGCCAACGCGTTTGAATTAGGCTCCGCGTGAGTAACCTCCGGCGTGCGTCGTCACTCGCTCCGCGCTGCGCAGTGGGATGGCTCGGTGACCCCGTGCTAGATGAGGACGGCGCGAGGCGGCCAAAAAAATGTGGCAAACTCTTGGTGGCTGCGGACACGCGCAAACCAAAGTACTGAATCCCCACGTAGGACTCCCTGCCGGGGCGGGGCGGGGCGGGGCTGAGCGTGCCTGGCTGTGGGTTTGCGACGCGGGGCGTGGTGGGCCAGAGTCGGGGTGGGGCGGGGTGAGGCGGGGTGGGGTGCGTCGCGAAGCGGAGGGGTGAGGTGGCGCGCAGTGGTGGGTCGTTAGTGAAGTTGGTCGCAAGAAGCGAGCATAACCTTGCTAAGTGAGAGCCACCGGGATCGGCTCGGCGGCAGTGGGAGCAGTGGCAGTAGGGGCTGTGCCGGTGCGTGGCGCTGGGGCGGGGCGGGGCGGGGCGGGGCGGGGTGCGGCGGGGCGCGGTGGGGTGCGCTGCAGTGGCTCACGCCGCCGGTCATAACTTCGCCCCTACTTAATCTCTGCTCATCCCACATAATTCACGACGCACTGATTTCGGCCGCGCCACCGCACCCGCCCCTCTCGACTTGGGTTGCGCCCAGCAGAGCCCCCTCCCCCCTCCCCTCCCGGGCGCCCCTCGCATCCGCTCAGACAATGCATCCAGCCGACCCGCGCTCGCTCCACGCGCCCGACGGTACAAAATCATCATAATAATATCATCCGAATTAAAAGAAAAAGTAATTTTGTAAAGTTGAAATGAAGACTTTGCGCGCTGTATTGTGGCTGGGCCCGCGGCCCGGCCCGCTCGCCGACTGTTTTTGTGTCCCGACCTCGCCTAGCTCGCACGGAGACACGTGGCTGAGCGGGGCTCAGCAGCGGCCACCTGGGGCCGGGCCGGGCCGAGGGGTGGGGGAGCAGGGCGATGCGTTTGCAGGGGGATGTGTCGAGGGGAGGGTTTTTGTGCGCCCTGGGACGCTCGTTTGTTCGATAAAGTGGATGTTTTTTTTTACATTTTCACCCTTTCTCTGTGGCCGTCTGAGCGTGTTCTATTTATCGGGGGTGAAACGCCTTATAGGTATAAGGAAACCTACGAGACAATTTCAAATATCCCACTACCGGAAAAAAAAGTTTTTTTACCACATTTCTTTAGGCTCTGAAACAATACTGCACTTGAATGCTCCTTCTCAGCGCAGGATGTTTTTATCACCCGTGATTTAACTGGGGAGCATGACCACATCGTGGTCATGCCGCACGCGTGCCTCGTCTATACAACATTTTAATATACACCTTGGTGTGTACGGGAAAGCTGCAAATCCCAAATCACCAAAATTCGGCCCAACGGAAATGGCACTCCACAAAACTCGTTTTTCCGCGTGTCGGATAAAAGCAGCCTGCGCGTGGTCTCTATCGCGGAGGCGGCGCAGCCCCCTGTGGCTCTGGCCGCCAGTGTCGTCACTGAGCTCCCGCCCCGCCCCGCCCCGCCCCGCTCACACGCGTGCGCGCCCGCCTCTGCGGCCTTATCGGCGCCCATCGCAGTTGGCCCGCGCGCCGGCCCGGACCCCGCCGACCCCTTTGTGGTGCCACTCTGTCCATGGGAGGAGGGCGCCCTGGAGTCCCAGCTTTATCGGGCCCGCACCCCGCCCGGACGTGGTTGCGACCAATTCACCGTTTCCACGGCTTGTCGCTTTGCGTTTTCAAAAAGCTGCCTGAACGCGGGAATGTTTTACCCAGGGCAACAATTAAAACGTCTCGGGGTGTGATAAACATTTCCGCGTCTAGGGGGGGTCTTCTTGAAAATGCAGTGCGACAAGCCGTTCAATGGTCAATTGGTCCAGACCACGTCCAGCAGGCGGGGTCTGGGCCCGATAACGCTGGGACTCTAGGCAGCCTCTTCTCATGCTCTGTTCGTAACACCGCCCCCTCCCCTCCCCTCACCCGCTCCTCTCTCCCTCCCTCCCTTCTCTGACGCCTCGGTGGAGTGGATCCAGCACCGCCGCGCCTTGGTGAGAGGCCAAAAGAGACTCCCAGGAGCGTCTGCCTTTAAACTTTATTTTTTCCCCTGCTCCGTTTATTGCAAATGAAGCAGCGGCTGCGGGCGCTCGAGCGGCGGCGGAGGGGGGGGGGGGAGGCAGCGGGCCGTCTAGTCTGACATCATCATACAGCCCGCCGCACTCGCTAGGAAAGGAAATGGAAGGGTTAGGGTCTGAAGGACACCTGTGGACACCCCTGCAGTCCCCCCCCCCTCCCCTCTCCTACTGCCACCCACTGTGCCTCCCGCAGAACAAGGCTCAGCCCCTCGGCTAAGCCTGCCCGCCCCGCCCGAGCATACGCTTGTCGTGCACATGTGTAGGCGCACCCCGCCCCGCCCCGCCCTTGTGCTGTGAATCGACACGTAACGATGCGTGAAGCCCGTCCTCTAGTGGAATGGCGGTGGCCGGGGGAAGGGGGGGGGGGGGTACGCCCCGCCCGGAGCACCCCCTACGCGCGCGCGCGTGTTTCTATCGGGCCGATAGACGAGAGTAGGCCCGGCCGCCCGAGGTCCGCGCTCGAGTTACGAAAGGGGAATGGAGGGCTGTTTTACCCGCACAAAACGAGGTGGGTGGGAGGGGGGGGGGGGACTGCTCGCGTCCCGCCACGGCGTAACGTGGGCCAGGGAGGTGGGGCCGAGCCAGCTGCCATAGGGAAAAAGCCGAGGTATGGAGGGGCCGGGTCTGCTGCCCGGGCGGTTTCCGCCTTTTTGACCTGAATGCACACTAAACCCTTTCGCATTATTTCATTATGCTTAAGTCATGCGCTCTCAATTTGTGCATGAGAAGCGTCAGTTATCACTGTCATGACAACCTCCTCGGTGCGGCTCATCGTCCAGGTGTGAGGTGTGGGAGCACGCGGCCGGATCGCCTGTGCGCCCCCCCCCTTTCCCTTCAGGGAAAACGACACCTTCCCCCCCCCCCCCCTTTCTCCTCCCCAGGCTCTCCTCTAAACCGCAAACGTGACAATACGTCCGGATTTCTCGGCTCCCACAGTTATGAGGGGGTGTAGGGGTAGGGGGGGGGGGGGAGGGGCGCAGGGCCGTGCCTAGGGGGTGACTGTAGGGGACGGGCTGGACCAGCCGGGCGGCCATACCCAAGAAAAAATTGATTTCGTGAGACGGGGTGCTGCGTCGCATCCTAAACGCCGTCCTCAGTGAGCGGGTGGGGCGGGGCGGGGCGGGGCGGGGCCGAGGGACCTGCGTATACGGTAATAAAGGGACGCCGCCGGTGCACCACATGACTGCTGTGGGGCCGCCGCGCGGGCCTCTGCTGTGCGGGTGAGCCCCAACGCCACGCTCCGCCACGCCCCGCCCCGCCTCGCCCCGCCACGCCCCGCCGCGCCCCGCCGCCGGCCTTAGGCAGACCTGCCAGGGATTATTTCTTTCCCCTCCTGCTTGTAATCACACGAAGAGGGACGCGCAGCGGAACCGTTTATAGTGCGGTGCCGTAATGGGATTTCAGAACTCCGCCCGCCCCTTCCTCCCCCGCTCTCTAACTGCCTCTCTCCCCCTCTCGCCCGCTCGTCCTCCCCGATGAGATCGAAGCAGTAGTTGGGGCTCCCGCTGCCCCGCCCCGCTCCGCCCCGCCCCGCCCCACCCCGTCCCGCACGGGCTCTGCCGCATCTACGACGGCCAGACGACGACCCTCTGGGTCCCGCGGACCATTTTTTTTCGTGTCGGCCGGGTTGTCTCGACGTCCATCTCGTGACATCCCCTCGCGGCGAGGTTTAAGACGCCGCGGTCCTCTTCGGTCCTCCCTGTTCCGGAGCGATCGTCTTTTCGAGCTCCTCCGGGTGCCTCCGGGCCCTCTCACGACTCTCGCACGTTTAGCATAATGGCGATCCGGTCCGGTCCAGTCGGGTGTCCAGCCCCCGGCTGGGGCTTTGACTACATCTGCGGGCCGGGCCTGCTGGCCTCCAGCCTCCAGCCCCAGCCTCCAGCCCCAGCCTCCAGCCTCCAGCCCAGCCTGTAACCTGCAGCCTCCCTCCGGCCTTCCAGACTCCAGCAGCATCCACCCTCCTGCCTCCAGCCCCGGCCCGGCCTCTATCCTGCTGCCTCCAGTCTGCAGCCTTCCAACCCCTTTACCCCTGTGTCGGCCCTGTTTCTATTCTGCCCATGGTGTTTTTTTCTCCTTTCTCCCGAACTGCTACCACAGCTGCTATTACGGCGGCGACGCGCCGACGACACCCACCAGGGCTGATTTAAATCCTCAAAGCCTTTTCCTCGTTCGCTCGTTCTGAAAAAAAAAAGAAGAAAAAAAGCTTATTCCTGTTACCACTTTGCCTGGCGCCCTGGCGACGATAAGCTTCGCCCACCCACATATGGGTACGTGTGTGCGTGAGAGAGGGAGGGAGAGAGAGAGAGAGAGAGAGAGAGAGAGAGAGGCACAAGTGCAGGCGTGTGTGTGTGAGTGCGTGCGCGAGCGCGTTAAGGTGCGCCGCGCCATGCGCCTTTGCGTGTGCCGGTGCGTGTGAGATGCGTTCGTCCGAGGGCTGTAGGGAGGGCAGGGCAGGGCAGGGCAGGGCTGCAGTGCCCTCCCTCTCACCCCTTTCACTCCCCTCCCCTCTCTTTCCTTTCTCCTCCCCTCCCGTCCGTTTCCGTGCCTCAGGCGGCCTGCTATTTGCCGCTCCGGCGGCGGAGAAAACCGCTAACAACAACCCTTGGCTGTGCAGGCTGGCAGGCGGGGTGGGGCGGGGCGGGGCGGGGCGGGCAGGCGCGGCCCGCGGGCTGTGGGGCGGGGCGTTACGGGGCGGCCCGGGCCCGCCGCCGGCCCTGCTCTGCCCTGCCCTGCCCGGGCGCAGCGCAGGACATGGGCTTTATTGATTCTCATAACGGGACGAGCCCCGTCCCTCCCCGCCCCGCCCTGCCTCGTCTTGTGTTTGTAATTTTGATTACGTGTGATCAAAGAGCGAAAACGAGAGAGATGAGAACGACATGAAGGGATAGAGACGCGGAAAGAAAGAGTGAAAGGGACAGGGAGGCAACAAGGAGAGAGAGTGGATGAGAAAAGACAAGGAAAAGAAAGATGTTGCGAAGCTAAGTTAAATAGGGCGGCTCGTCCTTTGTACCTCTCTGGTCTCGGAGAGGGGGGCGGGGCGGGGCGGGGCGGGGCGGGGCGGGGCGTACCTATATCCGCCGGCTGATTTGCCAGCGCTGCTCGGCGTGTTTGCCTCGTATTATAAGCCCCTCGGCTTAGTGAACCGTCCCGCCCCCGGCGCCTTGACGGGGCCGGAGGCTAGAGGGCGCAGGGGCTCATCGCCCGCCCTGCCCCACCACGCCCCGCTCCACCACGCCCCGCCCCGCCCCGCCCGGCCCGGCCCGGCCCGAGTGCTGACGGCATTGTATACAGAGCAAAACGCTGCCGATCCGGAAAATGGCATCGCTCTTTGGGGAGTTGAGATGTGCGAAGCGCGTCGGGGTGGCAGAGTCTGGGCGGGAGCGGGGTGGGGTGAAGGCGCGCAGTGCCCCCCCCCCTCCCTCTCTCCCTCTCCCTCTCCCTCTCTCTGCCTCCCTCTCCCTCCCCCAGGTCTGATCGGGTCGCGTGCATGACTAAGTAGGGCGTTGGCGTGGTGCGGTGCTGCGCGTTGGAGGACAGGTTGGGCGGAGCGCCGTGCCGCGCCGTGCCGCAGGTAGCTCTAGCCGGCACGCACTACAGTCTACTACATGTTATCACATGTTTGATGTCCTCCGCCTTTGTTTCTTTTTCGCCTTCTTTTCATCCCCCTCCCTCTTCTCTTACCCCTCCACCGCTACCACCACCACCGCCCTGTCAAACGCAGAGACACAAACAGTGCTCGCCGTGATGACGGCTTTGAAGTCTTTGAGCGCGTCCTAGTGCGCACACCTGCCGAGCGTCAAGTGAAGGCGAGGGGTATTGCTAAAAATAAACCCGCTCATATGTGCATTTTTCATTTTGTTGAAAGCCTGCAGTTCCCCTAAGCTTCTATCCTGGGTCTCTTTTTCTTTTTGTCTGTTTTACTATCTTTTGAAAGTTAAGCGTTTGATGCTCCAGTCCTGGTCTGGCGCCGCCTGGCGCCCTGCCCCACGCAACACCGAACCCTTCCCTGCAGCCGCGTATGGCTTGTGGATTTGCATTTTGATAATTTTGACACTTTCACTGGGAATCCTCGTTTTCGTATTTTGTAGACGGACTGATTTATGATTTATACGTACGGATTTATGGACAAAACTGTCCATAATTATGAACAGGTTCATAAAGATAAATTTGTAAATTTTTCCGCATTATAGGTATAGATTTCTACATATCTTCGAATAAAATAGTTCATAATTATGCTTGATTTCATACATAAATACCTACGTATATATATACGACCATGTACGAATATGTGCATTCCCAGTTTGTGTGTACAGGAATCGCCCGCGAGCGTTTGTTTAATTTTCTTAATGGAGGTCACGTGGTACGGCGCGCCGATGAGAGCGTATTGAGCGGTGAGGAGCCGTGGAGTGGGCGGGGCGGGGCGGGGTCGGAAGCGCTCGGAGCGGAGCGGGCCGCGCGGCTGTCACATGCGCCGCGAACGGAATGGGACCCAACGTGTGTGAGGAGGAACCAGACGGTTATGCACGTCGTATAAATCGCTATACTAAAAGAATATTTCTCGAAATGAAACATTGAGGTGTGCCGAGCTGTTCTCACTTTTAAGTGAAACTCAAATTTACTGCTGCCTTGTGTCATGTGTACTCTATTTCTGTGAGCTCTGGCAGCAGTCGTCAGTTTTTTATATTATTCTATAACAGGAAAGATCATTTTTAAAATTTTATTTCCATCAAGCACGAATGCACGCGTCGTATTGCTCAGCGTTCCTGCTGGTCCTGCGGTATCCTTTCTTCCTACCGTCAGTCAGCCTGGAGTGGTTGTCCCCCGTGCCCGGGGTGCGGTAGTGGACACGCCACCCCGCCCCGCCCCGCCCCGCCCCGCCCCGCCCCGCCCCGCCCGAGATGGCGCCTCGCGGGATGCCGGCGAGTAATTGAATGGGCGGCTGCTCGGCTCCAATGGAATGTGATGTCCGTATTTCCATGACATGGACGGAAGCCTCTGATCGCTCATTCGGGGGGCGTCGCTCCGACGTGGCGGGGCGTGGCGGGGCGCGGTGGGGCGTGGCGGGGCGGGGCCCCGTCATCGTGGGCCCCGCTCTGCATACCGGATGATGATTGTCCCTTTCGAGTAATGACGTTATTTCTTTTTCGAGTTTCTTTCGCCCGACGCTCGGCCGCGCGGCGGGGCCTCGGGCGGGGCGGGGCGGGGCGGGGTGCGGCGCGCTGCTGTACATCGCGGCCGTACACGTCGCATGCAAAGCACGATGGCTTACCCGAGCCTTCTTTTGGCCGCTCTCTCCCACTCTGCGTCTCTCCAGCGACAACTCTTTTTTTCTCTCCCTCTCCCTCTCTCCCTCTCTTATTCTCTCTGCTCCGGCTTGCCTCACCACTAGGCCCGTGCTTCGTGTGCTACATGCATAGGCAGCCCTGCCCCTCCACTCCCAAAGCGTTTCTATGAGCCTGCGGTGTGGCACTAAGCGGCGGTGCCGTCTTGGTTTCTTTATCAACACCTTCATGTTTGATCATCACTTAATTTCCCTTTTAATTTGTTTTCATCTTCAAAACAAAGATGGTTTTCAAGACCTTTTTTTACGGGGAAAAATGCCAGTTTTAGCGTGCTGTAGTTTTTGCGACCAGTTGCTGCCTCTTTTTAATATTTTCAGCATCGCCCGCTGCAAAGCCGCTCACCGTGAAGCTGAGCGGCGCGCGCTCGCAGTGCGGATCCTTGCCCCGGGGCACGCTTACGCTAAATGGAGTATACATCACCGTCACGCACCGCCGCGCCGCCCCGCGGTATAAATCAAATATCGTTATTGCTGCAACCTATTGGCTGCGCTCCCGCAAACCAAATGCTCGCCTATCCAGAGGAGTCCCCCTCCCCTCCTCCCCCTCCGCCACCTCCCGCCCCTTCCCCATTCAGTGTAGCCCGTCTCTGAAAGAACGCTGCTGGCGAGTGGCGCGGAGGCTATTCCTCGCTCGTTCTACTTTTCTGCATCTCTCCTCGGCGGCGGGCGCGTCTCGTCTTCCCTCCGCCCACGGCCTTGCTGCACCGCCTTCAGTGCTGCTGCTGTGGACGACACCTCCGCCCCCCCCCCCCTCTCTCTCTCTCTCTCTCTCTCTCTCTCTCTCTCTCTCTCTCTCTCTCTCTCTCTCTCTCTCTCCCCTTGTCAGTGTGCAGAGTGATTAACCCGTTGAGAGTGGCGCGGCACTCAAGCCTCTCGGCAGTGAAGGCTTGAATGAACGAGTATCGTCAATCGGCCGAGTGGTTCGGCTCTCTGCACCAATTAGCCCCCGCTGTGCGGCACTGCGCTTTGTGAGGAGCGGGTGACGGGCGCAGGACAGCCGGAGCTCTTTTTGTCTCTGTCGTCATTTTTGGAGCTATTTTAATTTACCTATTAAGCAGTAGGTAGGGGAAGCTTCGGCAAAAAATATATCATTCATTTCTTCGACAATAATTTTTTTGTCTTTCCTCGCATTGCACGGGCATTCCAAAGCTGTGCTCGAAAAAAAAACGGCGAATAGTGTTCGGAATTGAGACTTCTGACTGTACTTTTCCGCTTCGTATTGAGGCGGGAATGTTAGTGCAGTCTTGGACGTAACTAGGCGTTTTGGGTGCCCCCCCCCTGGACTACCCTGTGCGTCCCTGCTCCTCACAGCCGCGCCATGCTCTCCCGCTGAGCCCCCCTAGAGGCCCCACAACCCTCCCATTTCAAATTGAGAGATTAGGCGTTTGAATGTTGATGCGAGTCGAGGCGGCCGTGGCGCGGGCGGCCTACGCCTACCCACCCCAGCAGGCTCCGCCCCGCCCGCCCTGCCCCGCCCCGCCACGCCACGCCCTGCCCGGCCCAGACCTCCCTTTCGCTTACCTAAGCGGTCTGTTTTCTCGCTGTCCCAGTCCAGCGTCGCCCCCCGGCCCGGCCGCCGGCTGGCCAGCCACAGCACCCCTACCCCCTCCTGCCCCCGGCCGCCCAACATCCTGCCTCTTCGTCCACCTCAGAGATCCGATCGTGCGGGTCCTGTGCGGCTGCCGTGCCTATCGGCTGCGTTCACCACACATTTTTCTTATTTTGTTTGTAAACTGCTAGACAAAAGAGATAGCTGCTTAAGAGGGAAATCAATTTTTGTCGCTCTCTCTCTTTTTCTCTCTCGTCGGGTAGCCGCGGTACGGAGCCGGGCGGGGCGGGGCCAGGGCGGTCGCTGCGCCGCCGCCTCCAAAGTTCCGGCAGCCCCCGGATGAAAGTCTTTGCCGCTCCGGTGTCCCCAACTTCGTAGATTGATCCATCAGTCGCCTGCCGCCGCCGCCGCCCTGCCTCCCCCGCTGCCCTTGCAGCTAGAGACATGGCTTCCCGAAACCACATCAATTAAAATTGGAAATGCCCGGCTAGCTGGTGCGGGGAGCGGGGCGCGGGGCGTGGCTGGCCGGTACGGGGAAGTTGGCTGCACGGATTGTATTTGCGGAAGGCCGGCGTCTCAAGGTGGATGAGTGTCACAGGCTCCTTGTAGCAGCCGCCGAGTTCAGAGACGTTCCAGCACACAGAGAGAAACCAGCATGAATAATACCGTGAGAAGCGGCGAATCTAAGATACGACCGACTCAAAATCGTAGAAGTCCCTTTTAAAAACAAAAATTCATGCCTCAAGAACATTGGAAAATTCTGAGCACAGTCATTTTGTGAATGATTACAGTGGGCTGCGATAGGCCCGGGCCTTTGGCGTGTGGCTAGCTGAATGAAATCTCTCGACCGCATCCGCCGCGCTCACGGGAGGTTTGTGGGTGATTAAGACGCGACCGGAGGGCGGGCGAGGGGCGGGCGGCGCTCTAGGTCGATAAGGGTTTATGGAAACGGTTATCGGCCCGTTCCACGCGGGCACCTCGTTAGCGCCCAAGAATTTCTCATATGCGTTTGCGCTATAGCAACTGCGGACGCATGTACTGCAGCAGGGGGAATTCAATTTGTCTCTCTGTAAATGTATTACGCCCCTTATAAACGCCTATAAATGGTTCGACGTCTTACCTTTGTTTATCTAGTGATCGCTAAAAAAGGCAGGTTTTTTAGCTATGAGTGCTACGGCAGTATATTATTCTTTCCGAGTCTGTATTTTTTCCAAGACCACTCCAGAGGGAAGGCACGGAGGCCGTGTTTTTGAAATTATGTTGATGATGCGAATTGACTGACGCACGCTGCGCGCCCGCGCCTTTACGTCTCGCCCCGCCCTGCCCCGCCCCGCCACGGCCCGCGCGGAAAAGAGGAAGCGATAATGCAATTACTATCATGACCACCGAATGGCTTTGAGACGCAATACAACAAAATTGGCGGAGGGATGGTGAGTTTGAGGTGGTGCGGCGCGGGGGAAGCGGGTGGGGGAATGGAGCGAGGGGGATGGGTGGGCGGAGAAGTGGTGCGAATGGAAAGGAAGAGAAAAGAGATGGGGCGAATTCCTGTTGAAGTGGCCAAGGTGTGCTGATAGAGGAGGGGAGATCGAATATTGAAGGCGGGCCTGTTAAGTATGCGGAGGGGATGGGGCTCCTAGGGGTGGGCAGGGACCGGGCGGGGGCGCGGTGGCGGCAGTGTGCAGGGGATTCCGGCTGCTGAAGGTTAAAAAAAAAAAAAAAAAATCCGACCCCAACGTATTCGAACCCGTACACACAGGAACTGCAGCTGCCGGGCTGGGTACCGTGTTGACTCGAGGGAGGCAGACAGACACCTCTGCAGGAGTGACCGCTCCGGCTCGGCCCGCCGCGCCGTCCGCCACGGCCACCAACCTACAGACCAAAAGCGTCATTTTATTTTGAAAGAAGAACGAGAGAGAGTGAGTGGGGAAGGAGGGGTTATGGAGGGAGGTAAAAAAGAATTGCTGACGAATCAGGATAAGAAACGCCAGGCTCAGCTGAAACAACTAGGCTCGGCTGGCGGGCTGTACGACTGTCGGCCAAGGAGCGCACTACTCACCGCCGCCCCGGCTCTCTTGCTGTCCCGCAGGTTCGACGTGCGCGGCCGCACCTTCGAGGAGGCGCTCACCTGGTCGGACGCCAGGGCGCTGGGCCCGCGCGCGCACTTCTCGGCCGCCTCGCGCCCCGCCGCGCTCACCGTGGACGGCGTGGTGCTGGACGACGCGGGCGTCTACCGCTGCCGCGCCGACTTCTCCAACTCGGCCACCAGGAACAGCAGGGTCAACCTCACCGTCATAGGTAAGCAGCACATGGAGTGTCTCACTTTTGCAGGAGTACCCAGATAAATGAATGCTTCAGCATTAAACTCGCGACTGAGTGAGCCAAGGATCACGAAAATATGGTAGCTGACGGTGGAGTGGGTGCAGACCTAAATAGGGACACCTGTCTGTGTGAACTCCCGCCGCCCCTTCCCTTCCCTCCTCTTCTCGACCCGACCCGTCGCTGCTCTGTCAGGATAAACTGATTATGGCTTTACTTACCTTTTGCGAGGTTGGCATGGCAATGGCGTCAGCTTTTACTTTTTACCATTTTGTGTCCGATAAAAAGCGCGCGTGAAGAGAAGGGATAGGCGGCTGGATGCCAGAGTGGCGGGAGCGTTCAAAAAGCCCCGCTTTATCGTTGACTTAAAGGCGGCCCCTTTCAAAAACTCTGCTACTATCTTTAAGGCTTTTCCCCCTCCTACGACCCTCTCACTTTTACACTCTCACTCTCTCTCCCACTCTTCTACGGAACATTTCCGTGCGTTACGCGTCGGATTTTTTTTTTTTTTTTCCAAAGTTGACTTTTGCTTTTTTAGTCTGAGAGCTGCTCTTTATCCATTGAAGAACCTTACCTTACGCCAATATTTACTAACAGTGTAGGCCATAAATGTCGTAACGAGCACTTGAATGTTCCGATATCCACGTATTTATTTTCTAAAAAAAAACTACATAAGAGTTTTTTGTGTTATTGTCGAAACTCCGCATATACGTTGTCTCTTATGTGCTAGAAAGAAGCCATTTCATTTCGAAGAGTTGAAAACTTATTCCAAAACCGCAAACGTTATATATCCTATTTTTTTTTTTTCAAGTCAATAGCGCAGAAAGCAAACCTTGTTCTTGACGCGCTGGGTGCTTGCCCTCCCATCGGCACGCAGTACGGCCGGGGTCGTTAGAGTGCTGTTTCGCCGCCCCACGTGCATTTCGCACTTGTCGCGCGTGAATTTAAATCGAGCCGCGCCCTGTGGGCCCTGCGGTCCCCCTACGCCGCTCCCCCTCCTCCACAGCCCACTGTTTATCTTACTATCTCTTTCACGCCATCTCTCTCTTTCTTTCTCTCTCTCCCGTTCGCCCTCGCTCTATGCCAGCCCCCCCCTCCCCCCGTAGCCACGCGTAATTCTAATGTGCCCGCTCTAAATGCATGTGCTGCGCTCCAAGGCCGCAATAACACGGAATCGCGAAAGAAGGAACGACCGTGCGCTGCGGTGCCTGGCCCCGCCCCGCCCGCCCCGCCTGGCCCGGCCGCCTGGGGAGACGAGGAGGCGCCCGCCGCACCCGTCCTCCTGGCCCCGCCCCGCCCCACCCCGCCCACCCCGGCCCACCCCACCGCAAAGCGCAAAATGAAGACAAGATTCGGAACGAAAATCCCGTAAAACAGCCGAGGAGTAGCGGGCATAAAGCAAGCGGGGCGGGGTGGGTGTTGCGACAGAGTGTTGCGGGGAACGAGGCGCGTGGGAGATATCCGGCCGTAAAGCTGATGCAGCGGCGAACACCTGCTGCGCTGGCGGGGCGGGGCGGGGCGGGGCGGGGCGGGGCGGGGCGCGAGTGCGTGAGAGTGTATCCGTCCAGGTGCGGCCGCCGTAAGCACCCACCCGCCCCGCCTGCTCCACAGTCTCTGCAGAGCTTTCCCTCTTCTATCTCTCTCTCTCCCTCCCTCCCCCTCCCCCTCCCTCTCTATCTCTCGCCCCCTCCTCCTTTCGCCTAGCATTATTTTTTTTATCTGATTTATCGTATTCAGATTCTCAAAAACTGCATTTAGACGTCATTATTGCGTATTTGATTTTTTTAAAAATATATTACGAGTGAGGAAACACTCAAAACAATCATGAGAAACATCAAATGATTTTCGAAAGATCGAACGTTCTCCTGCACAGATAGCCCACCCGAGCGCTGTACGTGCGGCCCGTTCTCGGCAGCCCCCCGCCCCGCCCGGACCGCTCCCAACCCCAACGCGGCACTCGTCCGTTCTCCCGGAGAGTGTCTCCAACTGAAATATATGCGCGCTGCAACCACCATCTATCGGTGGGGCCGGGGTTGGGTCGGGAGTGTTTGGGGGCACGTTCCATTGAGGCTGTAAGGTGAAACTTGCACGACCGTGATCCCGAGGGGGTTGCACGGCTGGGGCGAGAGGAGAGGAGAGCTAGGGAGCGAGAGAGAGAGACAGAGAGAGGGAGAGAGCAAGAGAGGGTGGCACGCCGCGCCGCCGCCAGGGGACTTTGCGATATTGTGACTCCGGTGGAGACCGCGGGGTGCGGCGTGGCGGAGAGAGAGAGAGAGAGAGAGAGAGAGAGAGAGAGAGAGAGAGAGAGAGAGAGAGAGAGAGAGAGAGAGAGAGATGGGGATTGAGAGAGAGGCAAGATGGCCGAGGGGAGGAGGAGAAGGGCGAGGGGCAAATTGGGTGTAAATTGGACGTAATCAAAGCGGGAGCCACGGCTGGATATAAGGAGAGCCGGCGCGGACATGGGGGGGGGGGCAAGGAGGGAGAGGAAGAGGAAGGGGGGTGGTCAAAGTAGAGAGAAGAGGGAGCGGGAGCAAATAACGGCCAGCATCCGTATCAAAGACGCTGCTCTGTGGCTGCTCCGGGCGGGGCGGGGCGGGGCGGGGCGGGGCGGGGCGGGGCGGGATGCATTGCAAACCATGTTGTCGCCCTGGGGCCCTACGGGTCGCGCGTTCCCCCTACACAAAGGGGCGTGTGGCGAGCCGCGGCGGTGGAGCGGGGCGGGGCGGGGCGGGGCGGGGCGGGCTCTGGTGGGGCGGGGTGGGCCGGGGCGGGCCGGACCGGTTGGGTCCCGGGCGTGCGGGTCACTGCTGTTGTGGGATCAAACCTAATTAACTACTCTGGCGTGGCGTGGCGCGGTGTGTGCATATGCGCAACTTCCGGTCCGCTTCTTTCGAACAGCCCCGCTGTGTGGTGCTGCCGCTGATGCTTATGCCACACACCAGCAGCAATAACGGGGCGCGCATGTGTGAGCTGGGCGCCGAGCACACAAGCCGGTCAAGCGTCCCGATAACCTCGATACAGCAGGGCGGCTCCCTGAAATTTCTAGTAATTAATCAGAGTATGTTGGTCGTGTTGTTGGGGGGCGGGGAGGGGGGGGGGCGGGCCGGCCGCAGGAGGGGAGGTGGTTTGTGCCGCCCCCGCCTCTCCTATATAGGCTCGTAGTAAGCAGAATATCCGCTCATATGAAAAGTTTCCCGCTGTCAAAGATGGGCGGCATAATACGTCCTCTCTCTTCGAAGGGGGGTAAAATCGCCGCACTATTATTTTCCCCCCTTCTCGAGGGAAGGTGACCGGGGTAAAATCATAGATTGATGATCTTACCCGGGGTAACCTCTTTGCGGGGGTAATTTTATCGCCCTGCGCCTCCCCGCCGCGCCCGGCGCGCGCCCTCTGCTCTGTTCGTCAGTATGATTCCGTCCGCGCCTATGGTCGCTGGGCCCGGCCGCCGGGGCCCCAAGGCGCGGTCGTATCCGCATGCGGGCCCCCGGGGGGTCCGGGGGCTCGGGGCTTACCGCACGACCCGATCACCGGCGGGGGCGGGGGCGCGTGTCCCTTCCTCTCCCCACCCTGGCCCCTGCCCCGCCCCGCCCTGCCGTAGGAATGTTTCTCGCACTGATGCCCCATGGGCTCCCCTTGAGCCAACTCTCTGGCCTGTGGGAAAGAAAATAGACTGGAAACCAAAGTGTACGAATGTCGCTCACTTGCAAGTGAGTGACTTTATTTCATCACACTTGAAAATGAGCGAATGCCCATTCGCACACTTTCGTTGTCGAATGCGGGCATTCGCTCTCCCACGATGATTTGTTAGATGGCGAATGCGGGTGAAAGATATTTCACTGTGAGCGACATACGTCCGCTTACTTTGATTAGGTTAATGTCGTGAGGCGCGGCGCGGCGCGGTGAGGGAGGGAGGGAGTTGTAGCTCTGCGATATTTCGAATGACTCGTGCGGAACTGTTTAAGCTGCCTCCCCTCGCGTCACGCTCGGCGTCCGCCTCCCCTCCCCTCCCGCCCCTGCTCCCGCAGCCCCAGCCTCCGTCTCGCCTCTGCCCGTCCCCTGCCTCACCCGGCCGTCGTCTCAACTTTTAATCTTATCAGATTGAATTTATAAATGTATTTCACGAGGCTTTTGCCACAAGGGCGGCCTGCCCGGCCAGCCGCGGCTGCCTGCACTCGGCGGCAAGGGCCGTAGACGGTTCGAAAGAACTCCCGCCCTTGAGCACATAGCGACAGGCGCGTAGGATGTGTCCTATATGGAATAATATGCAGACCCCGGGACTCTTTGGATTGCGTTGTAGGTTTTTAAAAGTTGTATTTTTGCAGCTTCGTAAACTGAATAGATTCGCCGGAAAAATTATTCAATGAACGCTGTGTGCTGCGCACATTGTGTAGTCCCGCCCCTGCGCTCCCACACGGGCTGCGCTACAGCGCTACAGGGCCGCCTGCACACCTGTCGTCGGGAAAGAGGTAAATGTTTATTTTTCCGACGCGGCATTCCGTGAAACAAAGTGCGAGACAGGTAAGGCGCGGGCGTGGTGGGAGGAAGGGAGGGGAAGACAGAAAGTGTGGCTCGCGGTGTCTCGCGCTGCTTTCATGCTGGGGTGGGGCGGGCCAGCACCGCAACGTCAAGACACGGCGGCGTGGCGCGGCGTGGCGCTCTGCCTGCGGTCGGGCGGGGCGGGGCAGGGCGGGGCAGGGCGGGGCGGGGCGGGGCGGGGCAGGGCAGGACGCGGCAGCGCACAGGCAGCAGGAAGCGGAGAAAGCGATGAGAAAGAAGTGACGAGATTTGCATGAGAGAGTTCATGATTTTAAAGTTTTGCCTGTCCCGTCGTTCCCAATGTGATAAACTGTGAACTCCTTACCTCGTGGCACGCCCACCCCGACCGCCTCGCCTCGCCTCGCCCCGCCCCGCCCCGCCCCGCCATGCCCCGCCATGCCCCGCCCCGCCCCGTTCCACCCCGCCATACCCCACCGCTGACATCTCGCCGCAGACGGACGCGGCGGCGGTGGAAACTTTGCTTCATTTGCAGGGCGGGTGCGCCGCCGGCGCCGGTGTGTTGCAGAGCTCGAGCGCCACCCGCCCCGCCCCACCCAACCCAACCCCACCCCACCCAACCCAACCTCACCCCACCCAACCCGCGTACCGCCCCGCCCCGACCCGGTGACCCGCCCGCACCGCTGACCTGACCGCGCAGTTTCTAAATACACGGGCAGGGCAGAGCCGCTCGTACCCTGCGCCATCTTTACAGTAACCCGTTCCCTCAGTTTCTTTTCATTACTTCCAAATACTCTCCGTTATGTTTATATTTCGCTTATTCGAATTTTGCGCCTCTTTTTGGGGGCGTAGCTTGCCGTCAATCTGGCCCTGACATAAAATTCCAAAACCGAGCCTGTGTCCGAGTGTCTGTGGACGGTTTGTGGTATGTGTGTATGTGTGTGTGTGTGTGCTTACTTCGACAACACTCTGGCAGTTGAGTGGGGACCACAGGAGTATAAACACGTCCAGCCACACAGTGCGGCAACAGAACAACGAAGACAGCGGTGGAACGGGCCAGCACTGCTAACCAAGGGAGGTGACAGGTGCCTCGCCTAGCTGACTGCATTCCACAAGTGACGAGGAATGATTTTGTTCGCAGGTGTATGCAAGCTGACATGAGCCACGAGAGGGACTGTTTTCTCGTCTTTCTTTCGAAATCGACTCGAGACTTAGTCGTGGTTTGTAAGATGTTCGCGTTCGGGTCGGACAAGAGCGACACTTGGCGAAGATCTCAAAGGTTGTGTAGTGGCGAGGACAGCTTAACACCCCCATCCAATGCGAAAGAGGGACGGGGGGGGGGGTGAGGGAGAATGATTGAGTGGAAGGCGGGCGGGAATAAAGAAAGGGGAGAGGGAAGAAAAGGGTGCACGAGGCAGAGAGAGAGAGAGAGAGAGAGAGAGAGAGAGAGAGAGAGAGAGAGAGAGAGAGAGAGAGAGAGAGAGTAGAAGAATCCAATTGAATGGGAGCGCCGCTCCTGTACCCCCCCCCCCTCTCCTGGCCCGCACCTTTTGGCCTGCAGCATAGCAGCTGTCGATGAGGGCACGGAGGCACCTGTGCGCCTTCATAAATCCTGGCCGTGAGTGGTGGCGGGGTGGGGTGGGGTGGGGCGGGGCGGGGTGTGAACTAGTGTGGTGCCGGGTGACAAGCGGACTAGGCGCCGCGCCCGCCGGTGCGGTAATCCCGCCGCCGGAAGCAAGTCTTTCGCACTGCAGCCCGCGCCCCTCTCTACGCCAACCCGCACGCTAAAGGCGAAGAGCAAGGGGAAATCTCCGACGACTTTCCGAAAATATTCGGGAGCGTGCGGGGCGGGCAAATAGCTTTTATCGGGATCTACAAAAACTTGTCGGCAGCTGGCGTTTATTCCGTGACACTGCAAAGGTGCTCATTGTGAGGGGCCCGGTGGCTGAGCTGAGCTCGGCCCGTCCAGAAAGTGTGTGTGTGTGTGGGGGGGGGGGGGGGGGGGGGAGTCGGTGCAAGTACATCGATCAGTCTGTATAGAACAGAAGAACAGCCCGGCTGTTTTGAAAGGCGCCCCCTGAGGATCACTGTGAGAGGCTTAAAGAGAGGCCTTTGTGCCTGGAGAAAGGGGCGAGTGAGCTGGGGTACGGGGGACGGGCTGGGGGCGGCGGCGGGGCGGGTGCCGGGGTACGGGCCGTGGCTGTCATGGGGGTTTACAAAGTGCATTGCCGCCCGCCTAATCAGCTTAGGGACGTCGCCGGGTAATTGAGGATAAGAAAGAAAAGGCGGCGGAAAAAATACAGGCTCTGTGGTAACTGGTCAATGAACTGCCTGGCGTCGAGGGCTGTGCCGGAGAGGGAAGGAACGAAACGTACAGCAAAAGATAAAACTGATGAAACATGCATTCTTCACAGTCGTGGAGTGTGTAAGTGATGTTGGGCGGATGGGAGCCGGCTTATATGGAACTTGCAAATACCCTTTCGCAGTTTTCAGAGAGCGTACTGTGGCGGCGCGTTTCTCAATCTTTCGCAGTAAGGCGAGTGTGTGAGTACAGTCGGACATTTCCAGTTAAGAGTCGGCCTGGTGTCCTGCTGGCCCTGGGTATGTCGCACACACCCGGCCTGGTGTCCTGCTGGCCCTGGGTATGTCGCACACACCCCTCCTGCGGCCTGGTGTCCTGCTGGCCCTGGGTATGTCGCACACACTGGCCTGGTGTCCTGCTGGCCCTGGGTATGTCGCACACACTGGCCTGGTGTCCTGCTGGCCCTGGGTATGTCGCACACACTGGCCTGGTGTCTGCAGCCGCCGCCGCGCCGCGCCGTGCGTAAGGACGTATGGCCGCCCCCGCCTGGGCTGGGCTGGGCTGGGCTGCTGGGCGGGACCCGGCCGGAATGCGAGCGCCTGCGGTCACGAGGGTAGGCCACCCGCCCTGCGCTGCTGCCTTGCGGGCTGCGGGGGCGGGGCGTAAGGGTGCAGTGCGGTACCTCAGCCCCGCCCCGCCTGTCCGCTGCAGGTCCGTGCAGGTATGGAGGGCCCGCTGCTCGCCCGCTCCGAGAGGTTTCACCCCCACCCTACCCCCTTTAGCGGCGGCCAGGCCATATCCCTGGCGAAATGTCCGATCTCTCGTCGTGTGCAGGCCTCGCTGCGCTGCCCTCGGCGAAGCCCTGCTTCCCCACCTCTACCTCTTCCCTTCCACTCTCCCCTACTCGTAAATGAAGCCAAAATCTGTCAAAGTTGCTGAACGCCCGCGCCGCTTACCTCTCTCTATCTCTCTCTGGGCCACACCGCTCCCCGCTCCGGCCCCTGCGGCCTCCCGCGGCACTCCCGTAACTTAATAACAAAAAGAAATTGTTATTTCTGCATTATGTACAAGCCTACCTGCTGGGTTGTGTACTGACAAAAGTAAATAAAAAATTCATTTGTATGCAGTTGACTACGTGCGAGTAGTTACTCCACCATCTAACTACGTCAGGTCCCTCCCTGGCTACATCCCGCTCGGCTACATCATGCAATAGGATTTGTTGTGTGCGAAAGAAGTTTGCTTTTTTTTCCGGCTTGTCTTTTGAGACCTCGTGTTCCGCCGTGTTACGCGGCTGAATGACATGCCAACAGGTGGAGCGAGGGCCGCGCCGCGCCGAGCCGAGCCGAGCCGAGCCGAGCCGAGCCGAGCCGAGCCGAGCCGAGCCGAGCCGAGCCGTCATTTAAGATGCCATGTATCGCGCGCGCCATGCGTCCCGTCCCGTCGCCTTCCTCGACTGCACCCCGAAGAGCAGCGCCCCGCCTCTGCTCCTCAAACTCAATTACCTTCCTTTCTCGTCCGGGCGGGGCGGGGTGGGGCGGGCAGGCTGTGCTGTGGGAGGCGTGGCACCTGTACTCGAGTTATGACTCCCCCTCCCCTCCCCTCCCCTCCCCCCTACACCCCTTGACTCAAAGGAGCTTATGTAATTAAATCTGGACGTTCCGGGCATTAATCTTTCTCCGTCATAAAGGAGCAGCCCTGGGTACGTATAACAAGGTACGGGGACATGATGACGAGACCATCAGGGTAGTTTCAGAGGCTCTCGCGTCCCTTTTGCCCCCCCCCCCTCCTCCTCCCCTCGGCCCCAATGGCCTCTTGCTGTGTATCGGAGTATTGTGCAAACTCGCGGGCACATTGTGCCCTTTGTTTGATAAGGATGAAGAATTTGCACCCCCTGTCCTTTGTCCCTCCTCCCCTCCCCCCCATATCCCTTTTCTCAACTCCCTCTTCGTTTTGCGTATAAACCTTTTTTGATGCGGCGCGGCGGCGCCGTACACACAACACAGCCGAGCCGAGCCAGGGGTATATCCTCGCAGTTTGTTCGTTTTTGCCGCGCCGCCCCCGCTGCGCTTTTGTTTTGGCGGAGAATGGCCGCGCCACCCCCTCTTCCTCCGAGGCGAAGAAGTCTTTTAAAAGTGATTGTCCGCAAAGAGGTCAAGTCGAGCAGCAAGAAGGCGGGGCGGGGTGGGGCGGGGCGCGACCTAACAAGCGCGGGCACAATGGCGGGATTATTCGAGTCGGGCCGCAGCTCAGCCGGCCAGGCCCGGACACAGACAAACTGAAATATAACCTCTTGTATTATGTCATCGCGTCCCCGCAAATATTAAAAAGTCACATTTAAAATTGTATTTTTTATAAAGAAAATAAAAATAACCGCACAAATCTGTGCGACCAATTTTCAGCTTTGTACAGATAAAAGATGCAAGTACCGTTAGTGTGCCTTTGTACAATTAGTTTGACGCTTACCGCCTAGAGTGTTTTTGAGGGTCTGGGAGCCGCGAAATGGTGCATAGCAGAGCGGAGCAGAGCTGAGATGCGCGTGACTTGTCCGTCCGTCTCTCAAGAGAGTGAAGGGTCCATAGAGTTCCCGAACGATTATGTATGTGCATAAAGCGCTGTTTTATTCATGACTCTTAGTAGGAGACAAAAAAAAACGAGCCTGCTTCCTTCGCGCCGGATGCGAAACTACGTGGGAGTGCAAGGAAGGAAACTCCGCGGCCGGGCCCGGCTGGGCGGCCGGGATGCGGGGGTGTTTATTCAGATTAAAACAAAATAAAGATGGACCATGGTGGAATCTAATTTTCACCCAGCCGCGTTGTCCTAAACCTTCACTCTCAGCCCTTTACTGGGGTTTTTGGGCCCGCGTACATGGAATATATTCCAGTTGAAATTTTTGGAAGGTTTTGAAATACCTGGAATTTGGCGAATTATCTGGAATATGGCGGAATATGGAATATTATGAAATATCGTTGAAAAAAATTGGAACATAGAAAAGTAGAGTATGCGGTCAATGTTAATGCCTTCGTTAGATAAGCCAACTGCGAAGGCCCCCAAACCAAATTTCAGAATAGTGACAAAGGGGCGGGGTGAAATTTAGTTCGATACTTACAATGAGGTAAGGAAAAAACTAACAACTTTGTCAGTAATCCTACTGCATAGAAACGTATCTGAGAGGATGGTTTCTTGGCAGACACCCCCGCCCCCTCTTCGCGAGTGAGGAGGGTGACAGCCGAGGGGAAAAAACAACTTAATTAGGCACCGAGGTGGCGGCGCGGCCGTAACTCTCCGTGACAGCTGGCAGGCTCCTCCAGCAGCAGCCCGGTAGAGCAGGCCCGCCCCGCGCCTTGTCTGCGGTATCTCGGAAACAAATCTCGCGCTTAATTAATGACGGAACTCGTTTTTTTCTTTCTCTGCTCTCACCTCCCATCTTCTTCCTCTGCTTCCAGTTCCGCCGCACTCGCTCAACGTGTACGACATTTCTGGGAAGAAAGTCAACTCTTCGATCGGTCCACTCCTGGAGGGCGACAACATGGTCCTCAAGTGCGAGGTCAGAGGAGGTAAGTGCCCCTGCCAGATGGCGTCACTCTAAGCTTCCAGTAAACCCTGAGCAGGTACGCCAAGTAGTTGCGTAACGCGTGGCCCGGCCGGACCCGGCGCGGCCAGACCCCTCCGCTACTGAGAAGGGCGTAGATGTCCGCGCCGACTGACGCAAAGAAGGACAAGAAGACAGCAGCGCGGCTGTGAATGAGACGCCTGGGCGGGGCGGGGCGGGGCGGGGCGGGGCGGGGCGGGGCGGGGCGCACAATGGCACGGACCTGAGCAAGACGATAGCGTGGGGGCGGGGCGGGCGCGGGGCCGCGTGCCGACGGCGTACCGTGTCCTCCCCTGCGAGCTGCCCCCTGCCCCCCGCTCCCCCCTTACCCGCCACCCCCACCCGCCCGCCGCCGCAAGCCATCGGAACGGTATAAAAATTGTTGGAGACGCGACTGGAAAGTTTTATCGCAGTAGAAGGGGCTGGGCGCGGCGTGACGCGGCACCGTCGTCCTGATCGACGTTTTCCCCGTCAGCATCAGGGACAGTGCCGCCACTGCCGGCCACTAACTTTCCTTGGGGAGTTTGTTTTCCTTTTTCTTTATAGCTGTGTGTTGTGAGTGCGGGTGCGGCGGGCGGGGCGGGGCCGGGCATCATGCAAGGCGGCCAGCTTGTAGGCCGCGCAGCCAAAGAAGGACTCGGTGCACTGAGGTGCACGTGCACGGGCTGGCGGCCCGCTGTTGTAGTGTGCAGACCTATATAAACCCAATGAGATGAGCAGGACAGCCAGCTGGGCTGGGCTCGTTACACTGACGCCTTCCTGACCCTCGGGCCCGGCGCCCCGCCGCTGTCCCCCGCCCCCCGGGGGCCGCGCCGCCCCGCCCCGCTCCACCCCTCCGCACCCCGCCCCGCTGCAAGCTTGCGCTGCACCGTTTCCGGTTAAGCGAACAAAGGGATAGCGGCGGGGCGGGGCGGAGCGCTGCACAGAGACGACGCTCTGGATGAAGTTCGTAGGCAAAATGAAAACGCACTCAGGCAGCAGCAGCAGCAGCAGCGAGAGAAGCACCGGAGGAAAAAGGGGAAGACATACAGGAAGGGTTTATGGGGTGGGGCGGAGGGGGGCGAAAGGGTTGGAGGATGTGGCGGGCTGGGTGGTGAGGGGCTTGCGCGCCCCGGCCCGGCCCCGGCTCCTCCCGGAGTCCGGAGGCAAGGCGTTGGAGCGGGGGTGCGCAGCAGGTCGCCCTGATCCCCGCACCGCACCGCCGCCTGAGGAAGGCCTGACTGCAACCACCAAGGTCCGCGGTGTGCTGCTAGTCCTGCCTGCTGGAGCGCGGCGAGGACTGCCTGCCGGCCGGCATGCCTCTGTCGAGAGAGCACCACGGCGACGACCTTCCTGGAGGCGAAGCTCTGGCCGCGCCGAGCCACTCGTTGCCGTGACCACACTTAGAGGGTCAGTCTGGTCGAGAGTCCTGACCCGACTCGACCTCTTCGTGCGAATAACCAGCAGCGGGTATTGCTGTTGTGATGCGCGCCATTAGTGCAAAAAGGCGCAGGGGGCGGCAGCTGTGGCCCGCGCATGTGGAGGGGAGGGGGGCAGCAGCCGGCGCAACCGGCGGGGCGGGGCGGGGCGGGGCGGGCGCGACTGTAAGGTGATCCGATTATGACCCTTAAGGCAGAGCAGCGGTAAGCAAAGGTTAACGAGGAAGGGGTTGCGCAAATGTCTTGCATATTAAGTCGAGTCCCTCGCGCGCCCCGCCCCGCGCCCCGCCCCGCGCCCCGCCCGCCTCTCTTTTGTTCTTTGGGAGCAGCAGCGGGAGGTGGCTGGGCGCTGGGCCCGCCCCGGCCGTTGCGCAAGGTGATACAATGAGCCGCCCCGCCCCGCCCCGCCCCGCCTAGCCCCCGGCGTCGCTCGTTTCGCTTCCCTCGCTTTGTCCGCCTGCCCCGCCCCGCCCTTCCTGACAGTCTCCCGTCTGTCTCACCCGCCAACTTCATTTCTACTATCGCTCACATTCACGTACGAGCTCTCTTTCTGCTTCTAAAAAAATGCCAGCACGATTTAGGTTGCCCTTTAATGGCGCAAACTGCGCTCTCCCGCGCGAAGCGCGATGGCCGTTCAATCGAAGTCGCTAAATCTCATCCCTGCGAAAACGCGGCGCGCGCGCGAAACGTTTCAACAAGTGGTCACGCCTTAGCCCAACACCAACTCAGTCGGCCGGGGCCGGTTCCAGCGCGGCCCCCGCCCGACAAACTCAGCACAAACAACCTTGTTAGCTCTCGCGGCCGATCCGATCCGAAGCAATGGTCCGGTGGTCAGAGAGTGGGGCGGGTGGGGCTGGGCCGGGGGCGGGGCCGCGGTGGGGGTGTCGCTGCTGCTGCAGAGGGGACTCAAGTGGAGTTGACGAAAATTGCAACGCCCCGCCGTTTGTAGACTTGCCCAGGTCAGCTGGGTGCCCTGGGCGCTTGCTGCTGCTGCTGCTGCTGCCACTGTTGGCTGCCAAGGTTCAGAAATCGCCGGATTAAGATTCGCCTACAGATGACCTGCTTGGCGGCGGGGCGGGGCCAGGCGCGCCCTCGTGCACGCCCGGACGGCCGCTCTTCCTTGTCTGGACCTTTTGGGGCGGGGCGGGGGGAGCTCCATGGTATATTTTGGTGACGGTGTGTGAGAGAGAAAAATACGGGCGCTCTAAGGGCAGCTGACAGGTGTGCATTATTTGGCGAGCAGAGGTTGGCACTACAGCATGTGGGGGCCGCTACCACTGCCGCAACACTCGGAGTGCTCCCCCACAAGAGCTCGTCCTTGCGATCTGGACGGCGGGGCGGCAGTGGGGCGGACTGGGTTTGCTTGCATGAGCAGCGGGTAGTTGTGGTATGCGAGGGTTTCGAACACTTCCGGATAAGGCCGGATAAGCCCCCTGCTCTCGTCTGCTTCCGTCCCACGGCACTGTAATGATGTCACCGTGTCGTTGCCAACCGCCTGCTCACGCTCGTTTCCGGTGTGCCCCGCGGCGGCGGCGCCGGCGCGTGCTTTTAGCGCGCTGTAAGAAAATGGTCAGAAGAAAAAATAGGAGAAAAAGAAGGCCGAGCCACTTCCTCTTCGCTCCTTTTTTTTTCCCTGGCTCGAAACGCGCAGTGCGGTCCGTCTCCCCGTGGAGCGATTGGGAGCCCCCGCCCCACCCCGCCCCGCCCCGCCCCGCCCCGCCCCGCCCCGCCCCGCCATCTGTCCTCCACTGCAACATACGGACACGACTAAAAACCTTCTCAGCGCCCCTCTGTGCTTCGAAATAAAGCGACCCTCTCCACAAGTGCTATCTACGAAAGGGAAATCGTCTGTTCTCACATTATTGCATATTCGAATGAAAAATATTGTGCGTATTGATAGGCAAACTAATTCCCCCTCAGAATACTTTTTTCAGAAGCATTTTGTGTGCTCACCACTTTGTTTGTTTTTTCCAGCTATACTAGTATAATTTGGCAGACGTTTGACGATTTGTAGAGATTATATGCGAGTGTATGGAGCATTAAAGAAACAAGTCTATTGGTCTGCGATATGCCGCATCCTTGCATTAGACTCGTCTGAAAAACTCTATATGCGCATTGCTGTGGAACGCCCTGCTGGCTGTCTGATAGCCCGTCTAATTGTCCCTACCCACACGCCCCGCCCCGCTCCGCCCCGCCCCGCCCCGCTGGTGTTGGTAGTTTGCCAGCCCCCTGGGCGCCTCGCGGCTGCGGCTGGCTGCGAGTTCTAGAGCGCCAGCCTCAGCCAGCCAGCCCACAGCCCCACATCCCAGGCCCTGGAGCCGGCCAACATATCGATACAGTAATATCAATTAAGTTTTACCCAAGGTTTTATAAGCTCACACTATCGAGTCTGCGAGGGAGGGGTCGATAAATGTTATCGATAAAAAAGATAGTGCCGATACCGAACCATGAATTGTGTTATTTTACTGGACAAGTACAGATGTGATTTTGTTTTGGAGAACTTTCACTTCCTCCGGGACGAGTGTACTTTAGGTGTGCGTCATTCAC
This sequence comes from Frankliniella intonsa, assembly GCA_033675135.1. Taxonomy (NCBI): domain Eukaryota; kingdom Metazoa; phylum Arthropoda; class Insecta; order Thysanoptera; family Thripidae; genus Frankliniella; species Frankliniella intonsa. The sequence continues at coordinate 10,944,675 of CM066253.1, forward strand.
ACACTGTGGCCGCGACTCTGCTGTGTACTGAGCTGGTGCCCGTTGCCCACCCTGCCCGCAGGTCGGCCCGAGCCCACCGTGTCGTGGTTCGCCAACGGCCGCCTGCTGGACGGCGCGGTGGACGCCGGCACGCCCAAGGTGATCGTCAACCGGCTGGACGTGTCCCGGGTGACGCGCCAGCACCTCAACACGACGTACCGCTGCCAGGCGTCCAATACGCGCCTCATCGACCCCAAGCACCACGACGTGCGCCTGGACCTCAGACGTAAGCGGAAACCACATGACAAAATTTCAAACTGCTGTTTTTCTTATCGAACGGGAAACAATTCTGATAATTGATGCACAAATTACGAGATTTTTCTGATTTTTTCCCCCTTATATGAATTTTGTCGAGTCTCTGTGGACTGCCTTGCACTGACCGTGCGCTCCTCTGCGCAGTCCGGCCGGTGTCGGTGCGCCTGGGCCCGCGGCCGCTGCAGCTGCCCGCGGACGAGGAGGCGCGCTTCGAGTGCCTGACGCTGGGCAGCCGGCCGCAGGCCGTGGTCACGTGGTGGAAGACGCGCCGCGGCGGCCTCGAGGAGCACCACTTCGGCGCGCCCCACGTGAGTACCTGAACAACCGACCCCGACACCCGTGCACCCGGGAATCATTGAGATACAACCAAATCAGAGTCGTGGGGAACCAAATTTAGGTCCGATCACATACTAAATTTTGGTACCTCAGACTGCATATGGCGAAATAAATGCCAAGTAAAGTCAGCTTATTTACTAAATTATTTAATCTAATCAGTTCACATTTAGTTCATGAAGTCACAGTTTGGTCGGTTTTGAATTTAATCCCCTTTCACTAATCGGTGGCCCCTACGAACGGATTATAATAAGCACACTGGTTGACTGGGACCCCTATAGGGCGTCGCGAGGCGGGGCGCGGCGGGGCGTGCCAGAGCGGGAGCTGCAGTGTCAGCAAACGCACTCGAGGAAGTTGCGCTCTCGGAACCACCCACAAACTTTGGTGCCCTCCCAATCCCGGCGCTGCCCTGCTCCGCTCCGCTCCGCTCCACCCCGCTGCCCCAAAAGCCCTCTGCAACACACTTGCTGGCCGGAGCCGGACTGCCCAGCCCAGCCGGGCTGCTCTCCCCCTGCCCCCCCCCCCTCCCTCCCCGCCCCGGCCCAGGCTCCCCCCCAGGGTGTCGTTTTCTTTGAAGTTGAACTGGAAAATGTATCAGGAGCAGGAAGGCCCTGCCCGTCCGGCCTCGGGTCATGACTCTCAGGCGCGGCAGCCAACAAGGGAGAGGAGTGGAGAGGAGAGGAGGCAGACGGGATTGAATAGCTGCACGAGGAGGGGACGGGAGGGGAGGCGCGGCCTTCGCGCTCGCTTCTAAGACCTTTCGAGCCGTCGGCAATAATTGGTGGCTCTGCAAATAGGTTCAATTTACACAAATTCCCCACCCTAGCCGAGGGCGGGCGGCACCGGCCCTGCTGAGAACCAACTCTCGGCATATTTGCTCATTTAATAGTAATTTTCCGTTTGGTAGCTTCTCCCTGCCGCCCCGCCTCCTCAGTGGCGCAACGGCATGTAGAGCAAGGGCAGCCTCGGCCCGGCGAGGCCCGGCGCGGCCCGGCGCTTTGATGAGGTGAGGTTAATTGTGTCTCCTTGTTTGCCTTTCCTGATCAGGACAATCCGTCCCGCCCGCCCCGCCCCGACGGCCAAGTGACCCGCCGGGTTGGGAGGGGAAGGGGGAGGGGAAAGGAGGTTTAGTTGGGGGACTTGCAGCCCTTGCCGGCACCGGGGTGCTCCCGCCGCTGTGCTAAACGCTGCCCCCGGCAGAGAAAGAGTTCTGCTGGACCGGCTAGGCGTGTTTCTGGTAACAGCAGAGACCTACTTTTTGCGTCTAAAAGCAATGGTGAGACTGCTTTGCGTCGTAATGCAAGGGGGAGACTGCTACACGTTACCTAGTGTAGAGCTCTCCTGCCCCAAGTCTAGACGACGTGCACTGAAACTGGAGGAAAAAGATATCTCCACTGTGAGAAATACTCGTAAGAGTTACGGGAAAATTTTCCATGAGAAATGTCGTAAAGTTACGATAGCAAATTGTAAAATTACAAATTTTTAAGGACATTTGGTATCGACTTGTAATTCCTAAACGAGGACAAATAAGCGTTCGTAAATTTACGATTTCGATTGTAAATTTACAACACCATTTGTAAATCACAAATTATGAAAAAAGTCGTAAACTTACAGACATATTTTTCACAGTGTGATTTTCTCGCTACGAAAGGCATTAAGGCAAGGAACAGGGGGCAGGGGGCGAAATTTATTTTGCTGAACCGGTCGTCCTACTCTGTTTTCCGCAGTCTAATTTTCACGTCCGTTGGTCTGTGGCGGGCCGGGGCGGAGGCGGGGCGGGTCCGTACGTGGGAAAGTAACACAGGCGAGAAGACATGTCGGTAGGGCTCAGTGCGAAGCAAAACTTGTGCGATTTCAAACTTGCGCCGCGAGATCTGCGCTGAGCGGGGGAGGGGAGAGGGGAAGGGGGCGTTGTCGAGGAACAAGGGATGAACACAGATAAAGTCACCTCAGGGCAGACGGGTGAAAGCCTGCACATACGCGAGCACCAACATAAGACTTCAGCCTTTTATTTTCAACGTGAACCAGCACAAATAAATAGGACGCCCCCGGGTACTCTACGCCCCGCCGGCTACGCCTCCTGGCTACGCCCCCGCCGGCTACGCCCCCCGGCTACACCTCCCACCTCCCCCTAGGCGTGGACGGGCTGGCGGCGTGCGAAGCAGCAGGCGAGACCAGTTCACTCAAGATTGGCATCACGTAGGGCGTTGTTGTAAACTCGGGCCTCATTGGGGAAGGAGAGCACGGGGACGGGGCGGCTGGGGGCGGCACGGGGCCTGCGGGAGGGGGTGCAAGGCCACAACAGCAGGAGGCGGACGCGCCGCGCCGCCGGGTGGCCAGGGGCGGAAGGGGGAGGGGGCATTGGTCCCCACGGGGCAGCCAGCGCGCAGAGCGAGGAGGCGCGGGGTGGGGGGGGGGGGGGCGCTGGGGCGGGGCTGACCACCATCAGTCGACGCGCGGGGGAACCGCCGCGTCACATTAAGAGCCAATAAGTCCGGTCGACCACACGGCGGAGGGCGGAGGGCGGAGCAGCAGGGCGCGTGGGGGCGGAGAGTTAGGAAGGTGTCAAACACGTTTTTTCTCCTGCGTATTTTTTTTTTTTTTTTTTTTTTTGCGGTCTAGTTTGGCTTGACAAGGAGGACTTCCGGACTGCAGACGGAAACAGTCCGGAGAGAATGCACGAGTGATTCTCCAAGCGCTACAGCAGTTGGGCGGTGGGAAAGTCAAGCCCGCGCCGCCCAATATCGATTTGCGTTAGCATCGCTATCCTAGTACAAATTCTAAAACTATGATAGGGTCAATTTATCTGCGCATAGTGCAACTTTTGATCGGCCATTGGGCGGGGGGGGGGGGGGTGCTTGACGAAGCTCGTCCCTATATGGCCCCTGCAGCCCCGGCAGACCCGCAACCGCAACCCGTGTATTTCCTCCCGCCTCCGGAGCGCAGCGCAACCCGGCCGCCGTGCACGGCGCAGGGACAGGGAGGCAGAGGTATTGCATTACGTCCCGTCACGTGACGACCAACAATTTTTCCGCGCTGCACTGCGGCCGCCCCGGCAAAGCCTCATGCAGGGCGGGACGGGACGGGGCGGGCGGCTGCTGCGGTGTATTCACCCGCTGCGTTCATATGTTGGCCGGGCAGGCCGGGCCGGGCCGGGCCGGGCTGCTCGGTGCGCACAGATATTATGCCAACATATTTCCCCGGCGCCGCCCGGCTACAAACGCCTCGCCCGAGCGACCTGTCGGCCCGTCGCGTCGGGGCTGCAGCGCACCGCATGTGTGTGTGTGTTCAGACGACCAGAGAAAATACCGCAAACCTGTATTTAATTTACTGCAGGGAATTGTACACTGCAAACGCCAAATTGCATGACTTCCTAGTGTACGTACACTGACAAGCACACACTTGGGCGAGTGGTAACTTTAGCACGCGAACATGTATGCCACGGCACTACATATAACACGGTGCTCGCCAAGCACACACTGTGGAGTGTGTATTTGGCACTCCGTTTGGTTCTCAGTATGTGCAGCGCTCTCAGTACTGTGCTCCTCTGTGCCTCTGCAGGTCGAGACCCGGGAGAACGACACGGCGGCCTGGTCGCGCCTCACCTTCCGGCCCAAGGCCGCCGACGACGGCGCGACGATCCGCTGCCACGCCGACAACCCGCACCTGGACGGCTCGGGCATCGAGGACAGCTTCACGCTCAACGTCGTGCGTAAGTACAGGCATGCGGGGGTCCAGGGGCTCACTCAGCGCCGCTGGCAGGGACACGTGATAGATCACCTTTCAAAAGGGGAAATGAGAGTGTGTGTGTCCCGGACAGGGGCCCAGCCCGGCCCGGCCCGGGAGGAGGCGATGTAGTGTCCCTCCCACCGCACCGGGCCGGGCTGTGGGGCGAGCGCTCCCCCTCTAGGACGGCCACAGGCGTTCTCGGTAGCCTAGGTGGCTGCTAGCGGCCTGCTCGCAGGAGAAACAATCACTGCAGGGTTAAAGGGCCAGAGGGGCGCGCTCGGCCCCGCCCGGGCGCACCGCAGTACATGCTGGAAGCAGCGCCTCAGGCCGAAGAAAATTCCTCAGCTTTTGAGGATTTCTCCTCAAAAAACTGAGAGAAATACCCTCATTGTTTTTTAGTAGACTTCATCGACATCTGAAAAGTCTTCCTTAAATTATGGGAGTTCCTCACTTTTCCGTTTTCCTCATAAGATCAGACAATGTTTTTAACGTGTATTATTCGAGATCTAGGTCTAGCGCCTGCTACGCCTAGCCTAGACCCCTTTGCTCACCACTGCTCACCACCGCACCTTTCCCTTCCAAGTTTCTTCCCCTGCCCCTTCTCTCATCTACCCGCCTCTCTCTCTCCCTCTCTTGTGCCGGCCCTCGCTGCTCTAGAGTGGAAATGGTGTCCCGGCAAATCCATGTCGCAAATCCTGAAGAGGAAGGCCAGCCGGTCACCCCCTGGCCTGCCCCCCCCCCCCCCTCGGGGCCCCGGGCCGCGGCTAGTCGGCCCATCCGTCTCCCCCACCCCCTCCTCCTTAGCTCAGCGGTGCACTTGTTCTCATCACGTCGCCTTACGACGCCCCAGCCCAGCCCCCAGTATCATGTAACTGTACTCTGCAGTGCTTGGCCCGGGGGTGTTGAGTGATAAGAGATAGGGAGGGGGCGCGGAGCGAGCTCGGGGCGGTCAGGGGCACTTAAAGCAGCTTGTTATAACGAATCCTCAATATTTTTGCGATGAAAAAAGACCGCATCGCATAGCTTTGCCATATTATTTTTCATTCCAAAACTTTGTAACATGTACCGCATTGCGAGGAAATCATTATAAACTGTACTGTGGGAAACGCAAATTTACTTAATGTACGTATTTGTGAGAAATATAGCTGACTCAATTATGTCAGTAATCCTCCTAGTCTTGTAGATGACAACACTATGCGCCCCCCCCCCCCCCCCCCCCCCCAAGCTCCGCCGACAGCTCACTCGGGGATGCGTGTCTGACGATCATGTCCGCCCAGCCGGAAGTCTCGACACGGATCCATACGTTTAGCGTCTCCGAACACCAACTTTGACCCCCGCTCCTCCCCCCTCCCCCCTCTCCCCGCCCCAGCCCAACTTTCTTCCGCGGCCAGCCTGCCAGCACGTGGCCCGGCCCCCGCACAACAAGTGGCGGAAAAACTTTGATTGAACCGCCTCTGCCCTCTCCCCTCCCCCAATACTTGTCCCTACTTCTCTCGACCATAGGCCGCTGCTTCGCTTGCTCGTTCTGCTTGCTTGACGAGGAATATATAAATACACTTTCCGAATTTTGTGTCCTGTTGTGCGGTTCCGCTCTGTACAGCCTTCCAATTATTCCAGTCAATTTCACCATCCGCGACTGTCATGGGCTACTTTAACATGCCAGTGAGGCGACACACCCACCTCAGCCCTTAACTGGTAGTTTGGATCCAATTGTCTTCCGTCTGTTCATCACATTGAGAGCAAATTTGTCAACATGCTGCATAAAGACGCTACTGAGTAGAAAAAGTAACTAGAGTAAGAAACTAGTCGAGGTCTGAGGGATGCTATCCCTGTGTGTGGCCGTGGCGCCGCGCTGAGCTCTCCATCTCTATCACTATCTGTCTCTGCGCGCCTTTCAGCCACTCACTCACCGGCCCGGGGCAGTTTTCACTCCCAGGAACACCGTGTCCCCCCTGCGCGCGTTCGGCCCCCGCGGAAACGAAATAGGTCTGCCAGATGTGAGAATTTATGGATGGTCCCGTAAACTATGGTGGCTCTGTGTGGCCGGGCCCGGAGTCCGGAGCGGGGAGTAGATTTGTGAGTATGAGACCGGCTCTTCCTGGGATCGGCCGCCTTGATGGTGGTCCCGCCTGCCCGGCCCGGCGCACCTCACCTGCAGGTGCGAAGGGGGCGCAGGTGGAGGAAAGGAGAGGGATGCAGATGGGACCCGGCCGGGGTCATGTGCTGGGCGTGTGTGGAACTTCTTGGAGAAGAGCACCTGCACTCAGTGTGGCATACTTGTATCTCCAGAGTGACTGATCGCGTATAAAAACCTAAAGGTCGGTTTTTGACACATAATGTTTCCCTCTCATTTAGAGTGTGAAGCGAAAGCGCTGCGGTCGCCAAAGTTCTGAAAGAGTCGCGCGACTCAAAGTCTTCCATCTGCGGCTTATTGTTGAGTTAGTGGTACGAAAGTTTAGTCATCGTCCGAATCCGACAGGCAGAACTCTACTGCAACAGGCGGAATGCGAGACAGGGCAGGGGGGGGGGGTAGAGGCTGGGGCTGCGCTGCCCAAATAGGCAACCTCGTTTAGGGGCTCGTCTCGGAGAATGAGAATGAAAGAAGAAGAGTTTGGCGAAGGGAGAGGAGAAGCGGAAGGAAAGTCAGGAGGAAATGAGACGATGCGGGAGCCGGAACGACAACCATCTAAATACTGGGCGGAAATGTGTTCGCTTTGTGAGGCTCGTGTCCGGGCCGGGCCGGGCCGGCGGCATGCGGCAGCCCGCCGGTCGTCGAACCGAACCCCCCCGTGCCCGTCCCGTCGCGTCCCGCCAAAAGTAAAACACATTTCGTCTGAACGGGGTGCTCGGCCCGGCCCGGCCCGGCAGGAGGACCAGTTGCAGGAGATGTCTTTCCGCTGCCGGAGGCGAGGCGGGGCGGCGCGGGGCGGGGCGGGGCCAGGCGAGGACCCGTCGTGTCCTCCCCCTCCTCCTCCCTGCAGTACCTCAGCTCCAACTTTTATCGCACTTGTTCTCCGGCGGGCTTAATGCTCCCGCCCGCCCGCCCGGCCCCGCCACGCCCTGCCCGCTGCTCCCCGCGCCGCACCGCGCCCTCAATGATGACACACCACGTGACCCGCAGCGTGACTGGCCACGTGACCCGCAGCGTGACTGGCCACGTGACCCGCAGCGTGACTGGCCACGTGACCCGCCACGTGACCCGCAGCGTGACTGGCCACGTGACCCGCCACGTGACCCGCAGTGTGACTGGCCACGTGACCCGCCGCGTGACCCGCCGCGTGCCTGGCCCTGATGCCCCGCCTGCGGCCCCGCCGAGTCCGGCTGACCAGCGCTGCTCTGCTCTCCTCTCCTCGCCGGGCCGCTCTGCCTCTTTTACCCAAGGACCGCCTCCCTCCCTGCTCCACACTCACTACCTGCGCCCGCATCTCCCTCTAAACCTCTCCTGCTCTGCTCTCTCTCTTTCCCTCTCTCTCTCTCTCTCTCTCTCTCTCTCTCTCTCTTTCCCTCTCTCTCTCTCTCTCTCTCTCCCTCTCCCCCCTCCCTCCCACACACACACACACACACTACACGCAGGACCCCATTTCGCTAGTGCTGCTACGCGCCGTGTGGCTTTGGCAAAAAGAAGAAGAAAGCGAAAAGTCGGTCAACCCTCTCGTAGACCAGCCCGGCTCGGCCTCGGCCCCCACACCCTCCCACCTCACTCCACGGCCCGGCCTGCCCGGCCCCGCCCCCCCGCCCCGCCCCGCCCCGCCCCGCCCCGCCCCGCCCTTACCTGCATCACGAGCAATAAGGCCACCGGCCGGGCCCCACGAGGGTTAGGAGTTTGCGCAGCCAAGCCTCCTGGGCAGAATAGGCGTTTATTTGATGCAGTATACGTATCACACTCAAGAGGTTAACATTTCGAAAAAAAAATTAGGAAAGATTAAGTAAATTTAGAGAAAGCATGAACACTTCAGGAAAACATAAAAAAATTCACTTTTTTTTTGTACACGTAAATTCCGAGCCGTTTTCTCGTCTATGACTCTAGCGCCATGAGTAGATGCTTGTGTACCGCCAGACAGTTGTGCCGTGTTGCACCTGCACCTAAGGCAACAGGATCCTGCAGTAAAGCGCCGCAGGGCCTGCTCGTCCTGCTGGGCCTGGCTTGCTGAGCTGGGATGCGCTGGTGTGGAGCTCCAGCCGCGCCGCCTCAGATGTTGCCCAAATTTGATTGCAGAAGGCTGCTGCTCCAATCAGAGCCTTCGACGTCGGCGTCAGGCGCGCTGGCTCCGCACCGCCCGCCCCGCCCCGCCCCACCTACCCCACAGCACATAGCCCCGCTCCGCCCCACCCCACCCCGCCCCGCCCCGCCGCACGGGCCTCGGCCATTCGCGGCCACAGGCCCACCGGCCACTCAATAGGTGGCGATGCTATGAATAATTGAACCCAATATGGATTAGGACCTCGGGGCGGCGCGGGGCGTGGCGGGGCGCGGCCGGCCGGTCGGCTAGCCGGGCTAGGCGGCTAGTTCCTATCCCTTGCAGGTTGTTTGCCCGGCCGGGCGCCGAGTGGTTCTGCCCTGCGAATCAGAGAAAAGAGGGGTGTAGGGGAGGGAAGGGGAAGCTAGGGGCACCGCAGGGCAGGGAGTATTAGCATGGAACAGCCTCACAGCAGACGGACGGCTCTTATTTCCATAGTCGGTCCGCAAAGCCACGCCTGATGGTGATTTCGGGGCGGAGCGGGGCGGGGCGGAGCGGCAGCCAGGCGCCTCGGGCTTCGGGCCGGCCAGCCTGGAGAAGCGCAAGGTTGTGGCTGTACCGGAAAGTACGTCCATCATCCGGGTGAGTCCAGCGAAAACGGACCCCTTAAAAATCGTCGTCTCCTTCGGGTCCGTTTTCGGCGGAATCACCCATTTGTTGTCAAGAGACTGTTAAGCTGCGCCTGATGGGTAGGCAATACATTGCCTGTAGTGCCTGTGTGCACTACTGGGTGGCCTACGCCGAGTCTTGCAGGCGTTGAGCCAGCGACTCTCTCTCTCTCTCTCTCTCTCTCTGAATATCGCCCACGCTGGTAGGAAAGAAAGCAACAAGGACTTACTTTCTGGACTGAGTGGCTGAGGACGTCGTGTGCTCCACTGACTTGTTGGAGGCGTTGGCCTTAATTCTCTCTCTAACTTCCCCTGAGAAGGCCGCCTTGATGAAGATTATTGCGTTACATCCTCATCGCCAGTGCTATTCATACTCGTTAAACGGGCGTATTTCCGATGAAAATGCTAATTGTTCACTCATTCATTCGTAAATGAGATGAACGTGAGTCGGAGAGGCGGGAACAAACTTGGTGCGGTGGATTTAGGCAAGACGAGAAGGCGCCTCTTTGTATTTAATAAATGAGTGTGAGATAAATACAGCGGCAGGTTTGGTTGAGATGCAGACGGAGCTCGAGTGAGAAGAACGTAGAGGACAAGTGAGGGAGATGGTCGGAAAAAGAAAGGAAGAGAGAAAGAGAGAGAGGGGCAGAGAAAAAGAAAGAAAGAGGGAGAGAAGAAAGGAAAAATACAGCCTTTGTCATCCATCTCCCCTGTTCCTTTACTCCAGCGAGGAGTAGAATGCAGCGGAAAACTTTTCCTCCATGAATGCGGTATAAGAGGCGGTGCTGGTTACGATGTTGCGACAAATGACTCCCCTTCTGTCCCCCCTCCCCCCTACTTCCACCCCCAGCGAGGCCCACATGATGGATGAGGATATAATAGGCGTTTTCCTAACGAGCTATAGGTTCTGCGCGGAGCGTAGTCTCTCTCGCTCTCTCTTTCTCGCTCGCTCGCGGCTTGCTCTCTTGAGCAGCCCCTTGTTCTTTTCCATCTGCCCTCTGCACCCCGCCCGCCCCGCTCTCAGCTCAAGGGCGACTCCTGTTCCCTCGCTTGGCTCGGCGCGGCTCTTCGTGACCGCCAAATTCAAACGAGGATGCAGCGTGATGCGGCCTTAAGCGTGCGTCAGCGCGTATTTTTCCAATTATGCCATCTTCTCTGCCCTTCGCCGTTTCTTTCAGCTCCACCATCTCTCTCTCTCTCTCTCTCTCTCTCTCTCTCTCTCTCTCTCTCTCTCTCTCTCTCTCTCTCTCTCTCTCTCTCTCTCTCTCTCTCCCTCCCTCCCTTTCTTTCTGAACCCCGCGCTATCTCTCGCCATCTCACTGTGTTGGTTTTACTCCGCGTAGGACAAAAAGAAAGGAAGAAAGCGAAAAACATACGCATGCCCGAGTAGTTTAGATGGTGCTGCTGGTTTCCTTTTCGTATCGTTTGCTCTTAGTTCTTTTTTTCTCTTCCTAAAAAAAATTCTATCCCTGCTGCAGATCCGCCGGTCGTGGAGCTGCGCCTGGGTGACACGCTCAACCCGGGCAACATCAAGGAGGGTGACGACGTCTACTTCGAGTGCAGTATCCGCTCCAACCCGCCCAAGCACCGCATCGCCTGGTTCCATAATGTGAGTACAAGCTGCTGAGAGAGAGCGCATGTGTGTGTGTGTGAGCGAGCGAGCGTGAGCGGTCAGCACGCTCGTCGCACGACACACCATCAATAACCAGCCGAAAGGCGGGCCGACGTGAGACCACATTTGGCCTCCTGGCCGCCGCGCCCCGCCACACCCCACCCCGCCGCGCCCCGCCGCGCCCCGCCGCGCCCCACCGAGCCCCGCCGCGCCCCGCCCAGCCCCGCCCAGCCCCGCCCAGCCCGTCTGATGTCCGGTTGGCACCCTGTGGTCGCCGCCCTGCCGCCTGGCAGCCACTGGCGGCCCGTTGTTGCCGCCGCGCGCCGCTCGCTTCCGTTTCCTGCTCGCTCCGCCACGCTCCGCCACGCTCCGCCACGCTCCGCCACGCCCCACCACGGCCCGCCACGCTCCGCCACGCCCTTACCACGCTCTGCCACGCTCTGCCTAGCGGCTGCTGGGCAAGGCAGCTTGCTGGTGCTGAATTCGCTGTCCTTAACCTCTGGACTGCGAACGTAATTTTTCTCACCCTGGCGCCGGGCGCGCGCGCCTGTGTGTGTGTGTGTGTGGCGACCGATACCAGCGCCCCGGGCCGGGCCGGGCCGCGCAGCAGCGCTCGCACCGCCACAATGGTCGGTCAGCGGGACCGATCTGTCTGCCAAGCGGATTTTCATTTCATTCGGGATTTCCCGCCGGACCGGACGCACGACTGGGGCTCGGATTCCAATCGTTATTTCGACCTGATTAGCGTATTATTGTGTGGAAACAGCAGACGACCACTGAATGTGGTGGTTGGTTTAGGCTGGAGCACAGAACCGCACCCGAATATCATTTCCACGTGAAGTGAAAGTGTGATGCAGCGAGCGTCGTCAGCTTACAGAGATGTCTATAAGCAGAGTCCAATGAGCTTTAGTATCTATTTGTTGAAGCAGGATCGCCTGTTCTTGGTGAAGGTCGGTATGCGCTCTAAAAGCCCAAGTGTGTGAATGTCGCACACTTGTAGGTGTGTGAATTTGTGTATTTCCACGGGTACACTTGTCCCTCCAAAGTAAGAGAACTTTGTGCGAGGCGCCTCCAGGTCATCGCCGCGGTCAAATAATGTAGGGAGGAGCAACAAAGAGGGGCGGCTCGGCTGGGGCCGCGCGAACATCGCTGCAGTTCATTATGAGGGAGGAGGCTGGGGGGGGGGGGGGGAGCCCCTGCTGCCTATGGAATGTGCGGATGAGTTATTCCGCTTATTGCAGGGGACCCAGAGGGATGCGGGGGAGGAGGGGGTAGCGAGGGAGGGGTGTGGGGCGAGTTTAGTTGACGTCCACCGCGGCTGTGGCGGCCCCAATTAATTTCCAAACTTTATTGTGAATGTTTTGGTCGCAAAGCAAACATTTTTCACTCGGCCACTTTGTTTATGATGCGAGACTGGGCGTGGTCATCGTCGAAAAGCGGCCTGGTTTTCTTTTTGCGTTGTGGCTGTACCCTCGTTTAACAATCTATGAAATAGTTGAGTATTCGGAATCATTTAAATGATATTAATGAGATTGATTCTGTTGTCCTCGTTTTAACTCTACACTCTCCCTTCCTCGCCTTGTCTCTGCACCCTAGGGCTAGGGCTGCGAGTTCTTTAGTTTTGCTTTCTACCTCTACCTCGTTTCCCTTATTTTTATCACCATATTAATAAAGAGAAAAAAAAGGAGAAACCGGCAGAGAGAAAGAGAGATAGAAAGAGACAAGAAGGAGAGAGGAGTCGGGGAAGGGGAGACAAAGCGCAATACACACGTCTGATCGCAGCGCTTGAGGAAGAGCCTGAACAAAAGCAAAGGGTGGCGGTGGGCGCTGGCCGGGGCCGGGCCGGAATAATGAATCTGGCGTTGTAAAATGACTGCATAAAACAGCAGGGTCGCGGCTGTGGCGGGCCGGCCGGGCCGGGCTGTAGTAGGTGCTGTAGCGTAGATGTTAAAAGAACGAACATGTAAGCGGAACGTTCTGGGTTCGAGCACTGCCTCTGCTCACTTTCAGCCTTTTACATAAAATCCTTTTTGTACTTGCTCGGTGTTTCATCATTATCAACTTCATTTCGGTACTCGTTGCCTCTCGAGGAGTGGTATCAATCACCTTGCTGTTTGTTGGATAGGGAGTCTCTCTCTCTCCGTTACGTAGGGGCTGTGCTTACTGCCGTGCGAGGCGGAGCGTCCGCACTACACCTTTACCCCCGCCTCTCCCCCACCCCATCCCCTCCGCCCTGGCCGCCCGGGACCGGGGCTGCGGTCAGGCGTGCACAGTGTCTTTGTGCGTGGACGCCACTGCCCCCCCACGCATTCTCTGACCCCCCCCCCCTTTCTCTCTCTCTCTCTCTCTCTCTCTCTCTCTCTCTCTCTCTCTCTCTCTCTCTCTCTCTCTCTCTCTCTCAATCCGACTCACTCCCACCCCGCGCCGTGCGCCTCGTGTGTCCGTGGGGGATGATAGTGAAAAAAAGGGGTTGCATGATACATATAGGCCTTAAGGGACGCATCGCCGCGGAGCGCTGCCCCCTCCCTCTCCGCCTCCCCTCCCCCCCCGCCCCCGCCCCCACTCGGGCCGGACGTGTATTAGGCTCGCCCTCTGTGGGTCGAGAGTCGAGAGGACCGATAAGAAAGAAACCACACACGCTTCTGCGTTTTTGTTCGTGAAAATGTTTTTGGTTTCACGGGAAAATTGTTCATGTAGAGTGTTGTGAAATTACAAGTACTTCGTATCGGATCGGAATTCATTGACGAGCAGGACTGGGACTGGAGTATAACGTAGGGATTCTCAAGCTAACCCGAAATTCAATTTTGTGGCCGCCATTAGGTTATCGTCATCTCCGCGAATTTCCTACAAATTTATCCGGGGTGTATGGTGGCGCGAGTCTTTACAGTGTCCGCCAAGGTTTTCACCTGATTTAGGAGGAGGGCCTGAAGGAGCGAGAGAGAGAGGTGCGGCAGAAAGGGAAAGGACGGTCGTAGAGCGCTGCTCAGTTTGTTATTGTCACCGATACCCGTCCTCAGGGGAGCAGAGCCCCTGCTGGGCGGGCTGGGTACTGTCCCCCCCCCCCCCCCCTCCCACGTTCGTTCTACCGCTGCCGCTGCTGCTGCTGCTGCTGCGGGACTCGCACTGCGCCTTAAGACTTAAGGATTGCTCCCCCCAGCGAGCCTCCTGGGCCGAAGCCTCAAGGAGCAAATTATCTCTGGGCGAACCGCGCGGCCACCGAAGTGAGCGTTCTGAAGGAGGGAAATGGAGAGAGCGGGGGGAGGGGCCTTCCCTCCTCACCGGCGACACGGCGGCGGTGGCAGGTGCCAGCAGCCTGGGGCGGGGCAAGGAAAAGCCCCTGCTGGGCCTCGGCCTAAAAAAATAAGGTGCCTCTCATCTGGCTGAGTGGCGACTCCTTACCTCGCGACCCTTAGCAGTCCCTCCCCCCTCCCCTCTTCTCCCCGGTGGTGCGGCGCGGCCGGTGCTTCCTCGGTCCGCTCATCGGTGTAGCGAGGTCCAGTTCAGCCCTGGTAAAAGGGAGGCATATTTTATTTTTTCGGGGCTGGGAGCGAAGTTCCGTTACGTGGCGTCGTCCCCGCGGACACCGTCAATTTATTTAATTCGGATGGGTCCTCCCTGCAGGATCAGTGCAGGTCAGAGGTATCAAGGTCCATGGCACCCAGGGACTGACGGGTAGGCGGACCCGCACACACGACCCGGTGCAAGGATGTGGATTGAAGGGTTTCATCTAATTTAAATAAGTGAACGCCCTTGGAAAGGACACTACTGCGTGCCTCGCAGGCTGGCGGGTCAGCGGGGGGCGCCGCGTGGGTCCGCCTCCCTGTGGACCAGCCCTGCCACCAGGCACCAGCACCAGGGCCCGGGGGGTCCCACGGATGGACCGCACAGGTGCCCCGCCCCCGCCCCGAGCTCACGCGCCCGTCAGGCAACCACCCCGCCCGCCCCTACCCGCCCCGCACCTACCCACCACACCCCTACCCACCACACCCCGCCCCGCCCCACCTGCTCTGCCTTGGCCCTCCGGGTTGACAAATTAACAAAGGTGCACAGGCAGCCGCACGGGGTAACGAACGACGCTCCCGGGATCAGGCAGCTGGTAGGGTGGGGTGGGGAGGCGGGGCGGGGCGGGGCGGGTGCGGGGCCCGGTCTCGTTACCCAGCCTCCACCGCTCCGCGTCCCCGCTCACCCTTGTAATCTCGCTTTTATTTCGCTATTGAACTCACCTGCGACCAATTTCGTTGTCATTATTTCGTCCTCTTTTTCAAATGTCCTATAGGCACCTTGTTTAACGAGACTCCTATTTGGCCATGGGCTGTACCTTTTTCAGCCCGGTCTTGTCCAAGTATGTGCGTGTCTTTAAAGTTTCACGCATTTAAAGGCCCAGCGGTACGCATGAAAATTCACCCTCCTACCGGCTTGCGACATTGACACGACACTCTGCACCACCGCCCTATGGTCGCGTGCAGCGTGCGTGTGTTTGGCGCGGCGCGGTCGCCCGCTGGTCACGCGGGAGCCACACCATAGAGTACATCGGCCAGCCTTATTTACCGTGTGCAGTATGCGCAGGCGCGCGCGCGCACGGCCCGTTTTGTCGCGCTGTAAGCTGCCGCAGCGCCCCGCCCCGCCCCGCCCCGCCCCGCCCGGCCCGGCGCTCATAAATGATTCTCATAACGAGACTGAGTGTGTGCGTCGCGGCGCGGCGCGGCGCGCTGCATAATGCATGTTATCGGCGCGGTGACAGAGCGGGGCCCGCCGGGGCCGCGCGCGCCGGCCAATAAGTGGCGGTGATCGCGATCGGCGATGATCGCCGCACCTGCATCGCGTGCAAGAGTCGCTCTCCAAGGAGCCAGTTTGTGAACCCAATTTTATCTTTATCTCATTGGAGGACGAGGTAGATGGACATCGCTCAATTAGTGTCATTCTGACGACATTTCCAGCTCGAGGTTTTATTTCGGCCACCCCTTATAAGGTCTTGCGGGAGTCATTTTATAATGTGGTTTTGATTTTATATTGCGGTTTTGCTGGGAGAAAAAAATAAGTGGTATAGCTCGCGGGGAGTTGAGGTTCCCGCCCCGGGCCGCCGCGCCGCTGCCCCGCCTCCCTGGCTGACGCGTTATGAATGCATTACGCCACGAGCCCCTGGGCGGTCCGGTCCGGCCCGGCCCGGCCCGATACGCCGATTATTTCGCTTATTTCGACAGTGAACGGAAGAGGCGGACAGTGCACGGTAAATCTGTTTCCTGGGACCCCCAGGAATGTAGGTACTTTATTTCCAGGAAAGTTCCTGGATATTTCCAGGAAAATTACTGGAAAAGCTAGGAACTTTCCTGGAAAAGTACATACCTCTCTGGGAGGTCCCAGGAAATAGATTTACCGTGTGCCGCGCGTGACGGGCGTCACGCCGTTTTCATCAAGGGAAGTGTTGTCGTCTGATTGCCGGCCCTGCTCCGCCCCCCCCCCCCCCCCGGGAGGCGGGCCGGTAGGCCCGGGCTACTGCACACACACTGTGCTATGGGTGCCTGCTTGTGAGCCGGGAGGGTGGAGGGGAGGGGCACGTTGTCCGCCTTCCTCGGTGGGAAACCTTGCGACCCTCGCAAAGCAAGTACTAACACCAAACTTTTCTTTTTTTTCTTTTTTTTTCGGTGTATCTCTTGTTGAGGTACGAAGCGAAACCCACTTGAAATGCTCGTTTCGAGCGCAACTTCTAGTTTTCGCGGCACTGCGAAATCCCTAAAACCGCACAACTTTGCTGTGCCAAATCGTCGCGCCTTTTGTTTTCCTAGGGCAATGAGGAAGACTTCCATTCCATTTGTATTCTCGCCCCGACTGCCTGATCCCGAGTGTGTGGGGCGCGTCCTTATCAGCGGCCTGCGCTCACCGCGCCGGCGCAGGAACTCACGCAATCGCAGTGAAACAGTAGGCAATATACGAGCAAAACCCAAGGGGGGCACGGGCATCTTATGTGCATGTCAACATTTTCCTTGGTATTTACTATATCTGCTCGGTTAAGCTGCAAGGGGTGCGTCCTATTTCTTATGAGCTTCATCAGTGCAACAGAAACCCTTCTTATTTTTTGGGCGTAGATCTTTGCGCGGCTGTATTGGCGGCAGTGAGGTGGAACGGGGAACGCCACTGTTGCACAAACTGTATGCTCTTGGAGTGTGAAGGACGACTGCCGATTGGAGGAGAAGTGGCAAAGTGGAAACGGGGGGGGGGGGGGGGGAGGGGGAGTAAAGAAAGGCCCCCGCAGGCGAAGGGGAACGGGACGGCCGACCCTGCGCTGCAACGCCCTCTTCCCTTCCTCTCTCCTCTCTTGCCTCTCTCTCTCTCTCTCTCCCTCTCCCTCTCTCCTTTCTCACTATACTGCGCTTTCGTTGTCGGCAATCGAAAGGGAAGCTGTCGAGGAGTTGGCGTGGCGTGGCGGCCCGGGCCGCGCCGAGCGCGCTCGACTCGAATGGGATGAGGGGGGCGCCTACGGGACCGTGGCCATGACGAGGGAGATGAGGATAGGCTCGCAGGCGTCCTGCGCCTCTCCTCGCCGACTCCCTTTTTTTCCATTCATCTGCATAGAATTGTGCAAGGAGGCAATACACTTGCGCGCGGAGAGGAGAGTTTAGTATATTTTTGATCAAAATGCATTGGAGCGGCGGCCTTATCTGATCCATTACATTCAATAGCCCAAGCGACGCCGCTTCTGAAAATAGCGCGCAGAGGGCGTATCGGCGTGCGCCGTGGTGTGTGTGTGTGGGGGGGGGGGGCAGGGAGGTCAGGGCGGCGCAGGTATATAGTGGAAAATGCGTGGTTAGTAAGATAAGGCCAGCGTTATTAAAATTCTAATGACCGCCTTCCGCCTAAATGCCAATGCACGTGAGTGGTCCGCCCCGCCCGTCCCCGCCCCTGCCCCGCCCCCTCCCCTCATGGCCCTGACGTGGGCACGGAATGAGGACGCCCAAAATACAATAACGATTAGAATAAGGCCGCAGGCTGGCATGCATCCTCTCGGAGAGATAACATTATGTTCTGCCGTGTTGTCTACTGCCACTGACTCGTGCTATTATTGATCTGTTATGCCTGTTTCTTGACACATGAGTGACTTCTCTATCGCCACGCCCCCCGTGTTCTTAATCATATATGGTATAAAACCTCCCTGACGCTTTTAATTTCATTTTCGTCAAATATTTTTTTCTTAAAAAAAGTTGTTTTTGCGTCTCACTGCGTAAGATACCCCGCTCGCCCGCGCCTGCCCGTGGGGCGGGGCCGGCGGGCCCGGCGGTGCAGGTACGGAGATAAGCCCTGCAGAACACAGCTGCTGATACCATGATGGATGGAGGCTCAGCCGCTGCAGGGATTGCGAGCTTAGGGAGCGGAGCGTGGACGAGCGTGGGGGAGCGTGGCGTTGCGTGGCGCGGGCAGGGGGGTTGTGCGCGCGCACGTCCTACGTGAGCGCTCTGCGCCGCCTGCCTGCCTGCCTGCCTGCCTGCCTGCCTCCTCGGCACTACCACCGTACCGTGAGCACGCAGGTTTATTCTTCGGCAGAGTATTAAAAAGAAACACGTGGTTGTGAAGTTGTCTTCCGAAACGTCTCGCCGTTTGGCTGTTTCACTAGCCCCCCGTGCAGCAGCGCGCATATGTGGGCCAGGGCCGGGGGCTCCGAGTATGCAGGCGGGCCAGGCCGAGCCGAGCCGAGCCGAGCCGAGCTGAGTCGAGCCGAGCAGGGCTGAGCCGGGGACGACGTGTTTGCTCGGTCACATGGCGGGTTGTCGCTGGAGAGCTGGGGGGCCTGGAGCCTGGAGCGCGCTGGAGGGGGCGGGGGGGGGGGGTAGGGCAGAGGCAGCAGGCGCTGAGTGGTATCGAGTCGCTCCCGACCAGGGCGGGCCGGGGCAGGGCGGGGCGGGCCGGGCCGGGGAGTCCTGGGGGGCCACACTACGTCCTGCCCGCCCACGCGGCTGCCTAGCCCTGTGCGCTGGGGAACCGTAACTCCCACTCTGTGTGTGTGTGTGTGTGTGTGTGTGTGTGCGTGTGTGTGTGTTTGCAGTGCCTATTCCACTAGTTTGATGAGCTGCCGATCCTCCGACCTTTGCTGGGCCTGTCCATCAAAACCTTCCTCTCTTCTGTGAATCGCAAACAAACCGTGCCCTTCCGCAACGCCGGCGCGGCGGTTCCATCCCGGGCCGGGCCGGCCGGGCCACGGCGAGGGGGAGGGGGCTGTTGAATCCACGGGGGTGGAGTGGAGTGCGGCGGGCCCGAGGCGGGGCAGGCCGGAGTGGCAGCCGGTGCATCTAGCCCAAGCATCTCCACTGCAGGTTTTCCTCCGCACTTTTCCTGCTCCCACCGGGCGCGGCGGCTTGCTCTCGGACCCCTTCCACTTATACCGTCCCGCCGCGCGGGGGCGCGGGCGGGTTGCCTACGCCCGGGCCGCCAGGCGCTATGGTGGGTAACAGGCCTGGCCGCACGCCCACTTCCCCGCGCTACACCGCACCGACAGTGTAACTACGTGTAACTACGTGTAACTACACAGGCAAGAGCTGCCTGTCCACGTCGGTGCGGCGGAGCCGGAGGGGCCCTGTAACCCTGCAATCTGTAATTTGGCCCTACAGCGCATCACATAAACGTCCCTCACAGGGTGGGGCCGGGCCGAGCCGGGCCGGGCCGGTGCGCGCGGACCTCCTCCCCCTGCCGTACAGAGTACACAGGACCCTGGAATAGTTAGTGTTTTGATCGCGCCGGTCGTAAGACACGTGAAGGCGTGGGGTCTGTGGCCGGGGGCGACGCCGCATGCAGCCAAGTTGTCTCGTAAAATTCAACTAGAAAGGCCTGCTTTTGTAAAGTTTCCCCCGCTGCTTAGTGGACGCGCCCGCCCCGCGCGCCGGCGTGCCGCAACAGTTTGGCCCCCGTTTTGTTTTTCCGGGGGAAGGGAAGGGGGGGGGGGGGTCCTTGCAGCTGCGGGGCCGCGGCGGGGGCGCAGGGGCGCGGCCGCGGTATGACTGTCCCATCTTTTCACGCACTTTCTTCAGTGGCCGAAAAGTTTTCGCGGCCTGTGCGAAAGACACCGCCCCGCACCCGACTCCGCCCTGCCCCGCCCCACCCCGCCCCGCCCCGCCCGCACCCGCGTGCCGGCGACCCCGCGGCACGTCTGCCAGCCCCGCGACATGCTTAGCGCCCCTCCCCCTCCCCTGTTTCCCCTCCTCCTTTAACTTTAGCCCTTTTGTTTTGGCGTCGTGCCGCTGGTAGGCGTCGTCGTCAGGGCCGCGCGCCAGGCCTGGACCCGGGATGTGTCATATATACGTCTTTGTGCGGGCCATTGGAGGGTCGCCCCGCCCCGCCCCGCCCCGCCCCGCCCCGCCCCACCCCGCCCCGCCCCGCTAACTCACGGCCGGCGCACTGTGCCGCGCTGCACTCGGGCCGCTCTCCGTTTGTTGTTGTTTAAGAGAATGGCCATCATGGCCACGGCCAGAGTCGGGGATGCGGCGCGGCCCAGGCCAGGTAATTTTAAATGGGGCGTAACTCACGGGAGGGCGCGTAAAAAGTCGCCGCCGAGAAGCAGAGACGTCAAAATAGTCTGCTGCCGGCGGCGCTGCGTGGGGTCGCGCCCTGCCCCGCCCTGCCCCGCCCCGCCCCGCCGAGAAGCAGCAAGCTCTAACAGTAATTTACGTCAGAGTGCACGGCAGCAGAGGGGGTGAAAGGAAAGAGGTGCGTCCCCCCCGGCCTGGCTGGCCTCGCCCCGCCCTGCCCAGCCCCGCCCCGCCGCGGCGCAAGCTGCGGGGAGCAGCAAAATGGGAAGGAATGAGAAAATCGCTTCAACGTTTTGCGCGTCTCAACTTCTTGCAGGCGGCGCGCTGGCAGCCCTCAACGTAGTTAGTCATCTCTTGATTGTCGTCTGTCCTTCGCGCGGGAAATTAAGAATGCAAATGAAGCGCGCAAAGAGTTGGTGATTTTGATTCGCTCTGTTATTATGACAATTCTTATTATTACTATTATCACCGTGGAGATAGAGGGGCTAAGAGCTCTGCTGGCGGTGCACTCAGGCCGTGTCGGGTGACGGGCCGGGCCGGGCCGGGCAGGCCGCCTGGTCGGGCCGAGGTAACCCCAGTCGAGGGGGAGGCCATCCCCATCCCGCATTCAAAGGGATAGATAGCACAGCTACCAGATACACGCCGCACAAAGGAACGCCTTTTGACAATTGATTTTTCGTCTTATGGCTGTGTGCTACACACGTGCCTGATTGCTTTTTACCCCTTTTGTCAGTATTCCTGCAACAAATTTATCAGTGATCCTACTGCAAAGAAGATAGTTACAGTTACTGGGAAAAAAGAATCAATACAGATCTGAGATTGTGCAATGCATTTGTTAAGAGTAACATATTGTACCTTTTTTTAGCAGATGATTGAAGTAAAATCTAATCTTTAAAAATCAATTAATTACAAAATTCAACGTAATTTTCTAGCTAAAGTCGAAGTTTGGGTAGGCGCAGTAGAAAATATTCTAAATGCGATAACAGAATGCCTTAGGTGGTGTATCGTTCGTCCTTGGGCTCAAGGGTGTTTTCTGCCCTCTCTCTATACCCCTTCGCACTCGTACTCACTCCGCAATCGAATCGTGTTCTTAACACGGGCTTTGGTCGTGGCCTTACCTCTCTGTGTGTAAGACAGGGCGGGCGCAGGGCACATGCGAGTAGCAGGCAGCCACCACTCCGCTCAGCCCGGCCCCAGCACCTCGCCTGGAGGGAGAGGCACGGCGAGGAGATCCTGAATGAGGCGGTGCCGTCGTGCTGTAGGCCTACCGCCGGCGCTGGTGATGCACGCGCGAGGAAATAGCGAGGCTTCTTCCTTCCCGATGAGAGCGCCAAGCCGAGCGCCATGCCCCCCCCCCCCCCCCCCCGATCTAGTTCTGCTCCACTTCGCTTCAAGTGTTATTCCTTGCGACATTAAGACACCCATCCTGCTGTTTTGTTTACCGCCACTCCCTCCCCTGCGCCCCCTATCCTAGCATATACGTCACACGGGAGTCTGTAGGCGCGCGTGTGTGTGTGTGTGTGTGTGAGGGAGACTGAGGGAGACTTTCCAAAGTCATTTGCACTGGCCCAGCGGCGGCGGGCGCGAAGGAGGCGCCGCTGCGCGCCTTCACACCTACGGGAAAGTTTGGGTTCAAATTCCACTCACTGCTGCCGGCTTGGCGGGGCGGGGCGGGGCGGGGCGGGGCGGGGCGGGGCGGGGCGGGGCGGGGCGGGGCGGGGCGGGACGGGACGGCGCGGGGCGGAGCGGAGCGGGGCGGGCGGGGCGGGCGGGGACGCTGTCGGGAGGCACGCTCAACTTTTCGCCGGCGCGGGGAGCGCGCGACGCGCGGGCCTGAGCAGGCCGCTGCTCCTCCAGCACTGCGCTGCGCTGCGCCGCCCCGCGCCTCGTCACGGCTCCCTCCGTCCAGATGAAAAGACTCACTATCTGTCAACGTCGCAATGACGTCGCAGTGACGGCGAAGTGACGGCGAAGTGACGGCGAAGTGACGCTCCCGCCTGGCCCCGCGCGCCCCGCGGAATGAAGAGCTGCAGTAGCGCCCCGCGCGCCCCGCCCCTCACACCCCGACTTTGAAAGAATTTGGAATAACTGCGAGTAACTTGGGCGACAGCGCGGAGCATTTGCGCGCTCTAGCCTAGCCGGTCCACTCGGCGTCCGCGACCTCCCGTACTTCCCTCGCCCTGCTGCCCCTCCTGGGGGTGGATTTTGTGAGGGGATGGTAGCCTAAAACCAACCTCCCTCCCCACCCCCTCATCAATCCTGGTCTAGATCCGCCTCTGGGTCGCTGCAGCTCTGGTTGTCCGTGGCTTCTCCTGCAGCTCCTGCTTCTCCTGCTGCACCGGCTCAGCAATGCAGCAGGCGTCCTGCAGTCTCGGCAGTGGTGCCCCGCTCTTCCCGCGCGATGGGAGTTGTGCCTCAACTTAACCTCCCGTCTGCACCCTGCTGCGAGACATAGCGAGGTCAGCGGCTAATACGCCTGCCGCCGCTATCCCTCCACCCAACACCCCCTCCCCCCCCCCCCCCCCAAACGCGGCCGTATGTATACATGTGTCCACAGCACCGGCCTTACTGCCCGCCCCGCCCCCGCCCCTGCCCCGCCCCACCCCGCCCGGGCACGGCTGGATTTTCCGCGGAAGGCCGCAAATGGCAGTGGTCGTAACGGTCCGGTACGGCGCGGACCTCTCGCGCCGCCCCACCCCGCGCGCCCACTCCGGAGAGCCCAGACCCCTCCAGGCCATTCGCACCGCCCGGTCCCGGCCCGGCCCCGCTCCAGGCACTGCCTCCAGGGCTCAGGACCTCGGGCTCCAGGCCGTGCGGGGCGGGGCGGGGCGGGGCGGGCTGCACTCCAGCCTTCCTCCAGCCACTTGTGAGGCTTATCACCTGCAAGGGTTGATCCCCGTTCCATCCATCGGGCGCGCAGCTCGGGGCCGCCCCGCGCCCCGCCCTGCGCCCCGTCCCGCGCCCCGCCCCGCGCCCCGCCCCGCGCCCCGCCCCGCGCCCCGCCCCGCGCCCCGCCCCGCCCGCGCGACCCTGATCCATCCCCCGCTGCCGCCGCCCTAACTATCGCCCCCCGCGTCCGAATTTGGCCGTAAACAGCCGGGCAGGGGCGTTAGCGCGTTAGGCGTTTAAGAGGCGGAGGGGCTGGGGAGGACGGCGCCGCGCTAAAAGCCTGACGGCAGCCGAGGGTGACGCCTTCCATATTTTTCGAGCGGGGTGAACTAGGTGTATCAAACGGGATTCGGGCCGGAGGAGGCGGAGGAGCGGTGCTTTACGACCAAATAAGCCATAAAGCGATGAGCTATTTGCTCAAGTTTGTTGGAGTGGCGCGCGCGGGGCACTAAATCTCAATGGATGCGATGCGGTGTGATCCGGCGGAGTCCATCTCCCCGAGCGTTGCCTACCTGCCGCCCGTACCGCACGAGGCGAGGCGGGGCGGGGACGGGAGTCGATTTTTCTTTGTTTCTGATTTTCTTTATTTAGATTATACTCTCAACTTGGCGTGTTCGTAACTCTTGCTGGCTGTTGCCCGGAGAGAATGGGAGAGAGAGAGAGAGAGAGAGAGAGAGAGAGAGAGAGAGAGAGAGAGAGAGAGAGAGAGAGAGAGAGAGAGAGAGAGAGCGGGTGACGCTTCAGACGGTTGCGGGAGAGGGGGGGGTGCTGGCTCTGGCTGGCGTGAGGAGGGCCAGCGTGGCGCGTAGCGCCCGCCATTTGTATGCGTGATTCGTCCGAGGGTCGGGGCGTGGCGGGGCGGGGCGGGGCGCGGCGTGGCGCGCAGCGAGGTGGGATGGAGTAGGATTGGGTACGAGGCCTCGGCCCCGCCCGTGTTAAGGTAGACCGACATGTCAAAGCCAGTGTGCGCTGCTCCTCTCTGCCGCGCTGTCGTGCCGACCCAGCCTAGCCCAGCTCGGCGCTTATGTCCGGGCCCACAGAGCAGCCCTCCCTGGCGAACCATTAAATATCAGAATCTTTTCTCGCGATCTTCTACTGTTTTTCTTAAATCATCTTCAGCATAATCCTACAAATTTACGTTATTTTTGTACATGATTAAAAAACTTGATTTCTATTGTCTGTTAAGCACTCTGATATTTTCTCTCAGAGCGCCTAATAGGTAGGCAATGCCTGTAATGCTTGTGGGTACTGCGGGCTGGCCTACGCTGAGTCTCGCAGGCGTCGAGCTCCGGTTCCTGCTTATTCCGCTGAATAGGACTCAAAGAAACTTAATGGCATATCTCTCACCCGCTATACACGTTGCGTGGGAGGCCTTACACTGCATTGCTTAAATGCGAGTTGTGCGCATTAATGTGTTCTACTCAGCATTTTTCAACATTATTGTGTTGAACTCTTTCTGTTGAACACCAGCCGGCCTCGTGTAACGCTGTCCTGTCTGTTCCGCCACAGGGCCAGCCGGTGACGCACAACCTGTCGCAGGGCGTGATCCTCTCGTCCAAGTCGCTGGTGCTGCAGCGCGTGACGCGGCGCCAGGCCGGCGGCTACACGTGCCACGCCTCCAACGAGCGCGGCAACACCACCAGCAGGCCCGTGCACCTGCGCGTCAAGTGTGAGTACACAGCCCGCGGCGCAAGCCCGCGGCGCAACCCCGCTCTCGCGCAGCGCACTCACCAAAATATATTCGCAATTTTACGTAATTTTTTCCACGATGTATTTATACGCACAGAAATAGGAGTTCGTAACTGATCCACTTCGCGTTGAATTTTTACTTTAGAGACTTTGCCTGCTGGTAGAAAAAAACTGTCTGAAATTATGTAATTTATCATCAAAAATTCAAGTTTATGAGTATCTTGAATTCACGGCACATCATTTTTAATATGCGAAGAAAAAGTTAATACAAAGTGACTCAATAATTTTTTATTTAACTATTTCAACATTGCAATATGTATCGGTAAACTTGCAAATATTTTTCTATGGTGGGGCCTGAGTCCTCGGGGACTAAAGATAGTTGCTTTTCTGGTAACTGCTGTTATTCTGGGGGTATTTCGATTCTTCACGCCACCCTGAGCGTGAAACGGTGGGGTAGGTCAGAGACCACCGCCTGCGGACCTTCTTGTAGCATGTGGATCTAGAGTAATTACTACACGTTACTCGCACCACTACGGTGACACGGTGTTTTCGGCAACTTACGCCGCCGTCAGGAGAACTTTTAGCGAAGCCTGGCAGTAACGGGTATGGCAGGGGGCCTGCGGGGCGGGGCGGGGCGGGGCGGCTGGAGGCTAAGGGTCGAATCCGCTTCTAACTAATACCTGCTGTGTGTCGGGCCTGGCCCGGCCCGGCTCGTGCTACTTACACGGAGGGAGACAAACTTGTCCCTTCGATTGCGCCTTCGGGCTGACGACGCAGATCGGGCGGGGCGGGGCGAGGTGAGGTGAGGCGAGGCAGGGTGGGGCGGGGCGGGGCGGACGAGCGTGAAGTTGGAGGCAGCTCCGCTCTGCTCGAAGGGTTCCTGGATACACACGACCTGCTGTTCGCTAACTGGCGTAGCCTGGGGCGGTGCGGGGCGGTGCGGGGCGGGTTGGGGCGGGGCACCAATAGCGGCTTGCTGCTGCTCAGACACCTGCCGCTGCTGGCCACTGCCGCCGGGACCGCCAGGATTATCGAAAAACCAACATTTGACAGATGTTTTTGCTGAATTTGTCGATCTTGTCGCACATGTTTCGTCACGTTTAATTACTTATATAAGGACCGCGTTACTTTTCAAAAGGCACACTAGCGACGCGCTCGACGTTTCGCGGCCGGGGGGCGGATGTGTGTGAGACCCTGCGCGGAGCGTCACGCGATGACAGCTATGTTTTCCCCCATCAACTACCTCGGGCTGCTCTTCGGCCAAACTTTCGCTTCCGCCGCCCGCCCGCGCCGCCCCCGCGCCCCTGAGAGCTTTCACCGCCCGCTCGTGACCGGTTCGAGCCCCGCCCCCCCGACCGGTATGCAGGTGATGAAGTCTTTGATTAAGTTGCAGAGTAGAGAAATCCAAGGGTAATAAACCTAGACTGGGGCATGGCCGGCGGGGCGGGGTATGGGAGGGTGGGGACGGGTGGGGTGTGGTGGCCGCGGCGCGGCGTGCAGATGGAAGGAGCAGGGCGTCCCAACTATTCGCCAACTTGTCTATTCCTCCAACTCAGCATCGCCGCCGTAGGGCGTGCCGCGGGGTTTGTGGGGTAGCCGTGGCGGCGGAGCGCGACGGCGCGGGGCGGGGCGGGGTGGGGCGGGGCGGGGTGGGGCGGGGCGGGGCGGGCGGGGCGGGAGGGGTTGGGTGTGGGGCGCGAGCGGTGCCTTGTGCGGGATGCATGCGCGTAGTGTGCTGGGCGCGGCACAGAGGGCCGAAATCGACAAAAAATCTACTGGGTTTTCCGAAGTCCGTAAAAAAAAAATCCCCGAAAATGGAAAGAGCTCACTTGAAAACCCATATGCCCTAAGGTTAGCTGCGACTTTGCGAACGAATCTCATTAAATTGAAATTCGTCCTCGTTTTTTCGATCTTATTGTCCCACTCCGTGCGCGGGGCGCGGGGCGCGGGCGCGGGGCACGTACGACTGGGCGCGAGGGCCCTCTGGCCTGGCGGTGCAACACGTGCGCTTGTTAGTGCGGTGCGCTGCGGCCAACCCATCGTTATATTTGTTCTGCGCGCTATCGCCCCTCCCCTCCCCTCCCCTCCCATCCCCCTGTCCCTCTTACTCACAATAATGTGAGCGCTGTGCTGCTGTGTGTTCTGGACAGCTTCCACTTTCAAGTAAAATCGCGTGTTATTCTCTGTGTATCGGAGTTGTGGTATTGTAGACAGCAGGGCTCTTGTTACACTTCGCCCACTTCCCCCGCTGCATCTCTCATTTGGACTCCGAAGGCCCAACTTCCAGCTCGCCCGTACACCTCTCTGCAAAGGAATTCGGCCGCGCAAAGCTGTGGGAGAAAATGGAGTCGATGGAGACCGGCGCGGCCCGGCGCGGCCCGGGGATGAGTTTCCTGAGAGATAGAAGCGAAGGAAGCCGAAGGAAGCGGGCATCCCTCACGTCACCTCAGCTCGGCCCGGCCTGAGACACTCTACGGGCGGGGCGGGGCGGGGCGGGCCACGGTGGGACGCACAATTTCGCCCCTCTCTCCTGTCTTCGTCATTTTTCGTCCCATCCCGTTGCGATGACGCCCTTTCCCCGCTACTGCCTGCAGCGCCCCCCCCCCCCCCCGCTCCCGCTCCCGCCCCCATGCCGCCCCCCACCCCCGGACGCTACTTGTTGAAATAACTTTCCAATATCGGGGTGCTGCTGTTTTCGTTATTTTTCCCTCCTGACTTTAGAGACAGGCTGGCCCCCCTTTGCTCCACGGCGGTGTCGGGGCGTGGCGGGCGAGCGCGGGGTGGGGTGGTGGCTTGCGGCAGTGTGTGCTGCGAGCGGGAGCCTGCGCGGGCCTTTGGCCACGTATGGGAACCAATCATGCGTATAAGTAATACGCGCAGTGGAAATAATTACATTGTGTATACTTTGTTAGTGTGTAAATTTCCATCCGTGCACTTGTCCCTCCACGTGTGCGCGAATATCCCAAATTTCTTGTTAAACTGTGCGACAATTTGGCCCTTTTCCCGAGGTATCTGGCGTCCCCCCTCCGTCCACATTCATAGACTACATGCATTAGCAGAGTGCCGCTGTAGTGTGAGTGCGGCTGGCGACGCCCGTGTATAGCGACTGGCTTGATTGATGGGGCACAGTAGTACACGCTCACCACCCGGCCCTTTAACCACTTGTTGCCGTGCTCTTACGAGAGAGGGAGAGAGCGCCATATCGTGTATTTTTACAGTAATGGGAAAGCGGATACCGGATACCACGCAGGATCCTCTCGCCCTGTGCCACAAGCATGTGCGGATGCACGACCTCGGCCCGCCCCGCTCCGCCCCGCCCTGCTCCGCCTTCCGCCCCGCCCCGCGGCGCTGCGCTGCGAGCTACACGCCGTCCTATTCCTTAACTCTGCTCGGCCGATCGATACATTATTCACCCTAAATCGAAAGTGACAATTTTTGGTGGCTTGGGACAAATTTCTAACATTGGTTTGGAACAATCTGTTCCAGCTCGGGCGCAAATTTTACACTATAATTTCCTCGTGCACAGAATCCCACTCTTATCGGACAAACTACCAGGCGCGGTTTTAAGTCCGACTGACAGGAGGGGCGATGTGCTGTGGGTTGCCTACATACAGGTGTTTTTCAATTCATTTTGCCTACCTTTCAGGCGGTTTTCAGACTGACGAAGGGGGGGCGGGGCGGGGGGGGGGGGAGGAGCGATCGCCCCATCGCCCCCCCCCCCCATAAAACCGCGCCTGCAAACTACTAACTATGCCAGCCTGACATCATTATCATTTATCATTCTCACTACTTGACTGATCGGAAACTCATTGAACAAGATTGGGGCTCGAAGTCTCATATGTCCAAACACTATTCCTTCCAACGAAACGCGCTAAGATCACTAAGAAACGCTTGATTCTACTTCTCAGACATACAGACTGACTGGCTTACGACCAGGTCCACATTCTGTTCCCGAGCAGGAGTAGAGCTTCGCTTAGTGACAATCTTGTTGTAGTTTTTGTGGACGGCGCGCGCCCTGTCCCGACTCCACCAGCGGCGCCCGCCCCCGCGCCTCGCAGCGGCACGGCCAGTCGGAGCTGTCAGAAATGCCCCTGAGAGTCATTTGTCTTTTGGCGGCAGGCCCGGCACGCCCGGCAGGTGGCTGTATTGATGTGTTGGACGCGATTTGTCTCGCGTGATTAGGGTGTGGACAGCGTGTCATGTAGCGCCTGTAGTGTAACGCCTGAGTGATTCAGGACGGGCCGTGTATGGGGACGCGCCGCAACACAACGCAAGTCCTCTGGAGGCCGCGGGGCGCGCGGGGCGGGGCGGGGCGGCGCGGGGCGGGGCTTAGCCTGTTGCCTAGAGTGCCGCGCCGACCCACACGAGTTCTTGGGGTGTCGCGGCGGGGCTGTGAGAGTCTCTTGCATGGAGCTCCGAGTGAGAGAGAGAGAGAGAGAGAGAGAGAGAGAGAGAGAGAGAGAGAGAGAGAGAGAGAGAGAGAGAGAGAGAGAGAGGCGAGAGGCGAGAGACGGAGGAGTGTTGGAGTGTCTGTCTATTCTCGGCCCGGGCTTCGAAAAGTTTGCATGTCATGACACGAGTGTGCTTCTCCTCTTTCTGTCACTGAGCGAGAGGAAGAGAGAGGAAAGAGAGAAGGGAGAGAGAAGGCGGGTGGAAAGAGCGGAGCATTTTGAGAACGATGCCGTCCATTCGAAAACGGTCTCCGCGCGACTAAGTTCTGTTTTCTAGTCGTGGCGCGAGTATTTTTGCCAGTGTGCCAGAAGGAGCCGGAGCGTATGGAGAGAGGGGAGGGGCACCCGGAGCCCTGGCCGGGCCGGGCTGCTGATAGTAGCGCCAGTAATGGTCGCCCGAACCCTGCATTGCATAGCAAGTTTTCGAAGAAGAAGTGGCGTACAGCTGCGAGCCGAGCTGTCCTCTCCAAAAGAGACCAGCCCTCCCCCTCTCGCTCCCCCTCTCTCTCCCCCTACCCCTCCCTCTGCCCCGCCTCCCCAAAACACGCTATCCCCTCTCTTAATGGCACCCCAAGCGGCCCTTCCGACCGATGGAGCGATGCAAAGGAAGATTGATACAAACAGAGACACCCTTCGTCCCGTCATAAAAGGTCACTCAGCTGTTCACAAATCCATCTTTTTCCCTGCCGTCCACGCGCTCACCCCGTTGCCCCCTTCTTGCCTCCTTCCCCTCCCTCTTTCTCCATGCATTACGTCGACTGAATTTGTTTAGGACTTCCTGCAAACGCCGTTCTTCCTTATTAGCTCTGGCGCCACGCCTGAGGCGGCAGTTTCCTTGGAAACAAACCAGTAACCTCTCCCCGCATACCCCTCTCACACCGCGCCTCTTCCCGTGCTTTTTCTATTTACTCCTAGGTAAGATTTTTTTTTCCCACCGCAACGGCAGCCCAGCTCTTTCCTTCACTCTTTTATCTCACAGCCAGGCTCCCGTGTTTCTTGACCCATTTATGGTCTGATCCCTTACCAGGCCACTGGGCCATCGGTCAACCCCTGTTTCCCCTCCCCCTCTCCTTCTCACAGGCCGGCCTAAAGCTGAGGTCCAAGAGCACAGCTTCTCCAACGCGCGAGAGCCCCTTTCGCTGGAGGCTGGTTTATCGCCCGAGGGTCGCGGCTGCGATCCCCTGCAGGGCGTAGCGAAAGTGTTCTTTCGGTGCATTTCTCATCCATAGGGGCCCTCACCTAGACGCGCTGTGCGCGCCTCAGGCCCAGGGGACGCCAGCCGGGGCGTCCTCCGCAATACATCCTCTTCCCCCCCTCCCCCCCTTTTCCTCTCTCGGTCCTGCGTATAAGCCAAAGAGGTATGCTTCATTCGTAGCGTACACGGGCATGAGGCACACATGCGTACTTCGTTTCGGAATTGCGATTCTTCAAAATATCGTCAAATTCTTTTTTGTACTCATGAAATCGAGAATTGTTCAGCATTCGGTTTCGCATTATTATTGCCGTTGCCGTTTAGGCGTAACAGGCCACACTCCAATAATTTGCCCTCCCTCCGCCACCCTCCTTCGCCCTACCTCTAGCCTCACGTTCTCTCGTCCGGGTTTAACGAACGCTCCGCATAATGGGAGGTGTGATCCCTAATTAACGCGTGCTGCTTTATTGGCCGGGTACAAAACCGTTCGTAAATTATGTAAAACATTTCAAGGCATTGCGTGCCCCGCTCCGCCCTTATTCCTGCAAATTTAGCCCGGGCGGCGGCGTGAGGCTTTCGGGAAGTAAGAGGGGGGGGGGGCGGGTTTGACTTGCTTTTATAATTTAAACGGCTTCCTTTCGGAGAAAAGAAGAGCAAGGGGTCCGCCTTGGCTCGGCTCCACTCTGTTCGGCTGGCCGGACAAACCAAACGCAACGCGTCTGCCGTGGGGCCGGGGCGGGGCGGGGCGGGGCGGGGCGGGGCGGGGCGGGGCGGGGCGGGGCAGGGCGGGGCGCCGCCGCGCCTGGAGCAGATGAGTCGCATACCACTTGTGGTTCATTTCGAAAAAGTGTCTCGTGCTGCGCGGCCAGCGGCACCACGGCGGGCGCTCTTTTACTGCCGCCGGGCTGGCGGCGGCGCTGCGGTGATAACCTACTTTATAACGGCGAGTAGTGTAAGAATTCCTACCTCGCTCCGTCCCCCCTCCCCCCCCCCCCCGCCCCTCCCTCTCCCCCTCGACGCTCGAGAATTATTTTATGCAGTTAGGCCTCTGCAATCACAACGAGCTTGCGCCCTTAAATTGTAGCCACCTCCTCGAGTGGTCGTACTTCAGGGCGCCGCCCGAGGGGCCTAATGGGTGTCGTGCAAATTAGTGGTGGATTAATTCCAAAGACTGGTGCAGTGCAGCTAATTCTATTTGGGCGGACAATGGCGGCGGAGATATTGTGCGGCCTTATCAGGCCCGCGTCTTCAATGGAGTCTGCGCCAACAAAACAAAACAGCAAGGCGGCGACTCTCCACCGGGGCGGGGCGGGGCGGGGCGGGGCGGGGCGGGGCGGAGCCGTGGGTATGACGTGGCCCCCCCCCCCCCCCCACAAAAAAAAACCTGTCGGGCTTACTCCATTTTTTTAACGGGGAAAAAGTCATGAGATACCCTGATAGCACGCTACTGATACGCACGGAGGATTGGCGCGAATGGTCAATGATCGCGATGAGGATGTTCAATAATATTTTCGTTTCTGCATCATTAACAGATAAATAGTGCTAGGCCTCTTGCCCACAGCAGTAAAATTACGAATTATAAATACTGTGGAATTTCGGTGTAATACAGAACTACAGTCTCGTTACAAGAAGTTTCCTGCCGTTTAACGAGGACACACTTATCGTATTGTGCTAGAGTTCTCCAAAGCATGATTTTTAATGGGGCCGTACGTAACGTCTGTACATGTATTCCGCCGGATGATTCCCTTACACTGCGTCCGAGGCGTGAGCCAAATTGTCTGGCGGGGCGGGGCGGGGCGGGGCGGGGCGGGGCGGGGCGGGGCGGGGCTGAGGGCGTGCTCAACCCAGACTGGCCCTATGACTGCTGCCGCCCCGCCCCGCTCCGCCACTGCGCTGCATCACACGAGGCCAAAAATCTTTTGTCAAAGAAACATAAAAAGTTGAGGTGTAATGGTCTGGCCCGGGGGCTCTTCTCGTTAAGCCGTGGCTGCTGGCGGGGCGGGGCGGGGTGAGGTGGGGCGGGGCACTACCGGCGCCTTGCTGCTTGCCGCCCATCCAGCCCTCTCCTCTCCTTGGCCTCTTTTGTTCGTCTCTCGATAACACTTCGAAATTAGGCCCTCGTTTCATTGTAATCCTCGCCTCTTCCCTCTCCTCGCATTAAACTCGGTACAGCCCGCCCCGCCCCACCCCACCCCGCGCGTGCTTCCGCCCAGGGTGTTCGGCGGCAGTGGCAGTGCACTCGTCTCCGCCGGCCAGCCGCGGTCCAGGACGAAGTGCGCCCTCTGATTCGCACGGCCCATTTCTCACCCCATAAAGTCGATTTCATTATCGAAATCATAATGTACGATGTTAACAGACAAAAACACTGCTACGGCTTACGAAATATTTAAAAATATGCAAAAGTGCATTACTGTATTTATTGTTTGGTAACTTTATTCTTGATTTTAGTATCGTGTAGTGAACTTCACTGTCCGGTGTATAGTGTTCGTTCTGTGGTTACCAGTGCGATTTCAGTCCTGCTTACGCCACTGCTACTTTTGCTTGGGTCGTTCCACGCAGGGCCTCCAGCCAGTGTCGGGGAGGGGGCGCGGCGCGGCGTGGCGGAGCGCGGCGGGGCGCGGCGGGGCGCGGCAGGCAGGGCGGGGCGGGGCGTATAGCGCGGTCCGGTCGGCCGGACGCAACAAGGGAGATTAGCCCCAGCCGTTTGATTGTGGTGCAGGCCCCGCAGGCCAGGCGGCGCCCCCCCCCTCCTCCCCCCCGGCCGTCGGGAAACAAATCAGGTCTGATTAAACGACAACGACGCTCTCAACAAAATCAGACGCGCCCCACACCGACCGGAGCCTGCAGTTTTATTATAACTAGGAAAATAATTGTTAAACAATTGTTAAACTCTGATTCTTGCACCTTTAGCCATGCAGCGGGCTGCGATTCCTATTCTCGTACTGCGCGGACCGCACGTGCTGCAAAAATATCGCTCTCCCCCCCCCCCCCCCTCCCCTCCAATCCGACGCGCAACGGTGGGTGAGCTATATAGGTATCACACGTTCTGTTAGCACACGCTTGCGCTCGCTCGCTCGTTCGCTGGCGCTGGTCTGCGCTTTCTGAGCGACCCGCCCCGCCCCGCCCCGCCCCGCCCCGCCCCGCTCCGCTTGTGTGACCCGCGCCGCGCCACGGTTATACGCTGACCTACAGGGGATTATTTAATAACGCTGTGGCTCTGCGATGGTCGCCATGTGCACAGCGGGATCTACTTGCCCTCCCCTCCCCCTCTCCTCCCGTCCCCTCCCCTCCCGTCCCCTCCCCCTCCCCGGGCCCATACTTCAGGGTCAGAGGGTGGATTTCGTGACGCCGAGCACCCGGCCATCCCACTGCTGCCGCGGCTAAGAACAGAGCGGCGCCTTGGAGGAGGAATGTAGGCGGGAGTGACAGTCTGACTGGGGCTGCAGACGTGTCTGTTTCCGGTTGTGAGGGCGGAGCGGGGTAGTTAGAGTAGTTTCACTGTTGGGTTAGCCGGGGTAGAAGCGGCGTGCAGTGTGAGGGATATTTCGAGGCACTTCGGTGTATTCGACCAGCTGCTTTTGAAAAGAACCCCCTATTTGACCAACGCCCCATACCGTTCCAGCGATGTGTGTGGTCTGAGCGTGTGTTGCGGTCGGTTGGTCCGGACGGTCCTAGCCCCGTGGACATCCGTTTAGGGGAGTGGGAGGTGGGAGGGAAGGTCGGAGCTCGCCCCGCCCCGCCCCGCCCCGCCCCACCCCGCCGGGGGACTGCTTAGGACGCTGCGAGGTGCGGTGCGGTGCGGCGGGGCGCGAGGGAGCAGTTTGCCCCATAGTGACTCGCCTGCCGGTATAGCTTACCCTAGGCTCACCCCGCCTAACGCCTGGCCGGGGCCGGGCCGGGCCTGGGCGCTCTCTCCTAATGGTATAATGAAACTTTTTATGACACTGCAATTAGCCTTTGCGAGTCTCACCTTCGGCAGAGGATTCCCTCGTCCCCCGCCCCGCTGGGGCGCCAAAGGGTTACAGGCGCTACATTTACACTTGCCCGTTCCATGAAGGCGAAAAAAAAAGCAGATGAAAAATAATTTGCCTTGGCCTCTTTAGCGCGCCACGCCCCTCAGCACATCTCACTAAGCTCTGAATAAGATGAGTTCCGGTTCCGTTTGCTGGTCACCACTGAGGCTGGGCTGAGCAGAGGCTCGGGCGTGGCCTATGACAGCCCCGCCCCTCCCCGCCCCGCCCCGGGCTCATGCAAACGAGTATCATTGAAAGCGGAGCGTAAAACTTTTAAGGCTTTCCTCTGGCCGCGCGGCGCGCGCCCCCGGGACGGAGCCAGGGAGGGAGATTTTAGGGGATAAGAGGGCTGTTGTGGGATGCTTGACCCCGGCAATCGACAAGTTTTAAGCTCGGCAGGGCCGGGCCGGGCCGGGCCGCGCCGCGCCGCGCCGCGCCTGGCGGGGAGGTGTGCGCGCCGCGCCGGACGGACCATTCTTTCCCAAGCTTGAATCTTATCGACTTTGCCCATTTTTTTTCTCGGCCTCGTTTTCTTTTCCGACTTTAACCCTTCCCCCCCCCCTTTTTTTCTCTCTCCCTCTCTCCCTCCCTCTCTCTCTCTCTCTCTCTCTCTCTCTCTCTCTCTCTCTCTCTCTCTCTCTCTCTCTCTCTCTCTCTCTCTCTCTCTCTTTCTCTCCCCCTCTCTCTCCCTCCCCCTTTTCTCTTTTCCTTTCTCTTTCTCTCTGCAAAGAAGATTTTTCGTTGTAAAACCCTTCTCCTTTCCCTTTGGGGATTGCCCCGTGCACCCGGCCGGGCCCCTAAAGGGAAGCGTCTTGTAATGGGCGGTGCTGGGCGTGGCGCGGCGCGGCGCGGCGCGGCGATGTGCACGTCTCCCCTGAGCAGTTTCAAGTCGTTGGAGGAGCTGTTTTACACGAGGGTGCCTCGCCTCGCCTCACCTTCCTCCTCTGAGCGCACTTCGTTCCACACCCCCTCCTTGTTTGCATGCCCGCCCCCGCCCCGCCCCGCCCCGCCCCCACTCCACCTCCGCCGGCAGGGCCGTGGTTTACTCGGAAGTGCTACCGTCGAAGCTTTCCCTCCTCTCCACTCTGATTGATTGGCTGTCCAGGCGCCGATGATTTTGCCCGCGTACGGTGCGGCTGCAAGAGCGGCTCTGCCGTGCACCGTGAGTCGCGGGACATTTTTAGATTTTTTGGGGGTGGTATATCGTCATCTTCCTGCGATAGGTGGTTGAGCAGGCAGGTGTGGGAAGCGCCACGGCGGGGTGTTTCCGGCAGTGGGACGATTCTATTCCCTCCGCGCAGCGAAACCCGAGTCGTCCATTGGCCGTCAGACTTTACGCCCCTGGCTGGGGGGGGGGGGGGGGGGCTCGCCGTGCAGGCCCTTGCCGCGCCCTGCCGCGCCCCGCCGCGCCCCGCCGCGCCCCGACCCGATGGCCGGGGCTTTTGTCCGAGGAAGGCGACGCAAGCGTTCCTCCGGGCGGGGCGGGGCGGGGCCGTCCCGATCGCGACCCCGGAAACGCGTAACCTTATCCGGAAGGACCCGGAGCCTAGTCGGCCCTAAGGCCAGCCGAAGCGATTCCTCCCCGCTGCCCGCTGCTCCAGCCGGGACCCGCGCGGGGCTGGGTGGGGCGGGGCGGGGCGGTACGGCGAGGAGGGCGCGCCGCGGTCCCCCCCGCCCGGAGCGAGCTCCCCCCCCCCCCTCCCCGCCCCGCCTTTTGCTGCGCGAGAACGGACCGGACCGGACGGGACCCGGGCGTCGGGAAATTTGTGGGGAATCCTTCTTCTGCCGCGCGCGGTGGCCTGTGCCCGGCCCGGCTGTGCGAGGCTCCTCCAGCCCCGGCCCGGCCCGGCCCGGCCCGACCGGCACGAGAGATTTGTCGATTTGTCGTCCATCTCGCGGGGCGGGGCGGGGCCGCCTGGACCGCGCCGAGATCGGCCGAGGTAGCAGGGACGCCCAATGGCTTGGAAGTTGCATGCAGTGCGCGGCGCGCAAGCGGGGCGAGGCGGGGCGGGCAGGGGTGGGGTGGGCGGACGAGCCGGGGTGGGGCGGGGCGGGGTGGGGCGGCGCACAGAGTGCGCCGAGCACGCGACGCTCCGCCGCACAGTCAACGCAGAATCGGTGTACATTTTGTATGACACATGTTTTCATTTAACATTTGGTAGTCAATTTCGCAACATAATCGGTAGTCGCCCACGTGGTGTTTATGTTGACAGAGTAGACAAATTGATCGTATTACCAGTTACGTGCGTTTTGTTGTTACATAAGCCGCGATTGTAACTTTGGCAGATGAATTCATTTTGTGAGAAGTAGGACTGATGAGTGTGGGTGTCTGCTAGCGAGGCAGCGCTCTGCTCTGCGCCTGCGCCCCGGGCCCGGCCCGCACCGGACCCGGCCGCGGGCGGGGACACGCCGCAGGGCGGAACGGACGAGCTGGACCGGGCCGAATGAACTTGTCGAGATGGAATCGAGGGGAAGCAGAAGACGGATGCGAGACGGATGTGTCGAGGTGGCCCGGCCGGACCTCGCCTCGCCAGCAGGGCATGGTATGGTATGGTGGGACGAAGCGGTGCGGGCCGAGTTCTTTCCGAAGCGGTTTCAAACGGTTGCCGCCCCCCCTTCCCCCGGGCCCTGAGGTCCTTCTCCTTCCGGTATAGACCAGTTTTCCTTGTCCCTTCCCCGTAGCATGCGCGGCTTGGCGGTTTCATCCCCTTTTTGTTAGTATCTTTTTTTTTTCTTGGACACGACGACGCTTCCCGCTTCCCCCTAAAGATTCGTCAGCGAGATCTCGGCAGCCAGAAGGTCTTTCTTTCTTCCTTTCTTTCCTTCTCTCGTCTCTCTCTCTCTCTCTCTCTCTCTCGCTCTCTCCCTTTCTATCTCCCTTTTCCCTCTCTCTCTTTGTGAAGTTATTGGGGACTCTAATGCAACGCCAGGCCGGCAATAAAACGGCGCTATACAAGCCGTTTGCCTCGCACGCCTTCGGGTCGATCACCTGGCGCTCCGCTCGGCTGCGCCCCGCCCGGCCCGGCCAGGCCCGCCCCGCCCCGCGCCGCACTGCGTTTCAGCGCGGCGATATCAAAGGGGGTGCGGGGCGCGGCGCACACCGCGTGCGGATTTAGGAAGATTGCGTGCCCCACTGCCACGCCGCTCCGTGGCGCCACCTGGCGGGCGCGCCGCGCATAGCCTCCGCGACGCCTGGATCTCTTCGTGCAGGCCGCCGCGCGCGCTGAGCGTGTGTGCTGGGCACCCAGACTGCGAGAAAGAATCACCGCAAAGAAATAAATCGGATTGCTTTTTTTTCGGTGTATGCCAGTGTGCCGAGCCGAGCCTTAAGGCGATTGCAATTGCGATGTGCCTTTAGCACGGGGAATTGAGAGATCATTTTGTTAGTTTTGTCATTCGGAAACTATTCCCGGCGATTCCCGCCATGTATAAAAATTATCGGAGCGCGTATGATTCTAGCATGACTTGTCGTTGGTATGGGATCAGGGTTCACCCAGCAAGTTCGTCCGTCATTCGCGGCTGAGAGACCGAACAGGCTCTCACAGCGCCTGGCGTGTAG
This sequence comes from Frankliniella intonsa, assembly GCA_033675135.1. Taxonomy (NCBI): domain Eukaryota; kingdom Metazoa; phylum Arthropoda; class Insecta; order Thysanoptera; family Thripidae; genus Frankliniella; species Frankliniella intonsa. Next base: position 10,982,794 of record CM066253.1, read on the forward strand.
GCAACATCGCCCCGCGGAGCATACGTGTGCTGCGGGCAGGCCTACCCTGAGTCTCACTGTCTAGAATTAGTTTACCGCACGGAAATATCGACCGGATGAGAGAAAGTGGTTGTCTCCCAGTGTCGTGGAAGTCAAAGGGCATGGGGTTTGTTTGCACAGTGTGTGTGTGTGCGCGCGCGCGTGTGTGTGTGTGTGTGACGGGAAGCGAACGCTTTTGTAAATTATGGGTTCACAGCACACGGTGCTCCGTGCGAGCTGAGCCCCTCCATATCTTTCATGATGTATTGGTCGTGGCCCCGCGAGACATGACATGGCGCATTAAGGAACGCGCCTCCTCCTCCGTGTGGGGGCGTTCTCGCAGGGCGCGCCGTATGGCGCTGGCCATGAGAGCGACTTTTACTCAGGGACTTTTCATAATATTTGTGAAAGTCACTACGTCAAAAATAATGTGAGTGGCAGACGACCCAATCCAGCACACTTTAGCCACCTGTTTGATTGATCGTTTGAAAATAATTTTAACTTGGCGGTTCTCAAAGCTTAAAAGAAGGGGTTTTTAGACCTCTGGTCTTTCCTGTGGCGAAGCACGTGGCCTAGCCTTTTTAGGCGCCACCGGGCCGGCCCGGGCCTCCCCGTGTTCGACAGGGACGTACCTCGCGCCAGTCTGACCCCGGCCCGCCCCGCTCCGCCCCGCTCCGCCACGCCCCGCCCCGCCCCGCCACGCACGGTCCTCTCCCGCCGCCCACACGGGCCTCTCGTCCTCCTTCGCCCACTCACCGCGGCGCGCCTCTCTGTACCTCCTCTCCTTCAAGCAGACATTGATGGATGAGTCCGGGCCGGCGTGGCGGAGCGTGGCGCGGGCGGGACAGGACGCAGTGGTGACTCCGGTGCGCGTGGCGCGGGGCGCGGGGCGCGGGGCGCGGGGCGCGGGGCGCAAGGCGCGGGGCTGTGCCGCCTCAGCAGCTCTCCGCTCTGGCCTGCTCTCGACTACGTGTGTGTACATGCTTGGACTGTGATGCGCGTGTCATCTCGCTGTGTCTTCGATATACCAGGAAAATTACGAATAAAAATTTTCGCAGTTTCAAGGATAGTTACCTGTGTAGTCCATGTGATTTGTAATCCTTTGAACGTCCGTGATGGTGGCCGGGCTGGTCCATTCTGGTCAGGGAGACCATAGTGTGTTCTCGAGTTGAGGTGGCGAGCAGAGCCGAACGCTGGTGACATTATCCTCGCGAGTTATTTTCGCGGCATGGCACTTATTTAAGGACCACTTTTCCGCCTTCTGTGTGGCCTGTTACCAGAGCATCATGAACGATTGCGCCAAACGCTATTTTATGAGGAGACGAGACGACGGGCGGCACAAGTAGTGTGTGATGGAACCTCGTTGTCACTTCGACCTGTGTGTGTGTGTTTTTTTTTTTCTCACCGAGATAAGGTTAACGGAAAGAAAATGGAGCAAGGATTTGAACCCGTGCCAGCCAGGCGGGTGAAGCGAGCAGAGCAGGCCGCAGCGGACTGGGGCGGGACGGGACGGGGCAGGAGCCGCTTGTCGGCCCGATCCGCTGCCGCCGTGTTGACGTTGGCACACATGTCTCCGGCCGTGTTCGCTGTGGGGCTCGGCCCGGAGGGGGCGGACATACACGCACTCATAGGGTGTCAAGTCCCGCGCCTCTCTCTCTCTCTCTCTCTCTCTCTCTCTCTCTCTCTCTCTCTCTCTCTCTCTCTCTCTCTCTCTCTCTCTCTCTCTCTCTCTCTCTCTCTCTCTCTCTCTCTCTCTCTCGCTCGCTCGCTCGCTCGCGACTGACAGAGCGTCACCAGACCTTGCGGGGCAGCGCGCTCGCTGGTCGACTGCATGACAAAGGAGCTTTCTTCTGCACCGCTGGTGGGGTGGGGTCCGAAGCGAACCCTTTGACAAGCCCTCGTCACGTGACGAGTTTAATCCCTGCCCTCCTGCGCTGACCTCAATTCCAATACCTAGTAGTGCTGCTGGTCGCCACTAAATTTCGCGGCAGGCAGGTGTTGGAGAGTGGGGCGTCATGCAACGAAATAAGCATGGCAAGCGCCCGGTCAGAGCAAACGGCCGCCCCTGCTGTGCCAGCCCCCCCCCCCCCCTCATCCCCTGTATTGGCTCTGTGTTCTCGGCGAGTCAGCGGAACGGAAATGGAACCGAACGCCGCTGCGCCGTCGAGTTGTGTGAGGTCAGGTCCCGGCCCCGCCCCGCCCCGCCCCGCCCCGCCCCGCCCCAGCATCAATGGGGCACAGTGCGCCGGTAACGTGATACACCTGCTAGGAGCGCCGGCAAAATACTGGCAACCCAAGTGTGCGTGTATGTCACACACTCCTGTACTCTGGAGACATTAGTGCGACGCAGTCCTACACTTTTAGGACCAACGTGTCCTACACAGCGTCAGGACAGACTCGTCGAGACTTGGCTTGCGCGCGAGGTACGGGGAGTAGGGTCCCGGTCAGACAGGCCGCCCCGCCCGGCACGGCCCGGCCCGGCCCGCCGCCGTCTTGTCAACCGGCGTCTAAGCCCTTACAAGAAGAGCAGATTTTCCCGTGTCGCGGCCGTCCTGCCCCACTCCGGCTCGGCCCGGCGCCCTGGGCGGCGCTGGCAGGCAAGCTACCTGTCGGCGTGTGGATGGGGCCTCCCGCGGCGTCCTCCACGCCCAGGCGCGCCCCGGGCAGGCAGGGGCCTGACAGCCGTCAGAGGAGCCCGACGCACAGATCAGGCTCACCAGCACGGCCCGCCCCGTGACACTCGACGTCGCGCAAATAAAATAAAGGAAGTCAGTCCCTGAACCGTGCACCGGTATTAGGTACCTATAATGAGTATTAGCAGGGTACTTGCGCTGGCAGTTGTGCTGACTTGTGCACAGCACGTCTCGACAAGAGAACGCTGATTTTTCATAATTGAGGAACACGAGTCCTGTTACTTGATTTCGTGGAAGACTTGTTCGCTTTAACATATGTTACAGAAGACTGGTTGGCATATGCCAACCAGTCTTCTGTAACATAAACCGTTTTATTTCTTGTCGTTTTTTTTCGCTGTGTGTGTGTGCCTGTGTGTGAAATTCCGGGAATAATTTACCGGGGCGCTACGCTTTTCTTGGGCGGCGCGAACCGTAGGGCCGTATAGCTCGCGAGTGCATCGGGGTAGATGGATATGAAGGCGCCACCTGCCTAGCGCCAGGTGCGGGGGGCGGGCGCGGTCCAGTGCACTGCAAGTCTTCCTGCCCGGCCGGGGCCCGGGGCCCGGGGCCCGGCTCTGCGCTGCGGCCGCTGCAAGCAAGCATGGGCCCACCACGCACGGCCCGAGCTTTCTGCGCCGCGCTTTTGTACGCGAAGGAGAGAATTGAAACGGGAAAGGGGGCAGTGAGCAGGGAGGGAAAAAGGGAGGAATGTCCGAAAACAATCGAATGTGTCAAGCAGACGTATAAATCACCCCACAGTTCCCGACTGCAATCTTCTCTGTCTCCCAGCTCTCTATCTGTCTCTCTTTTTCTCTCTCCCTCTCTCCCTCTCTTCCTCTCTCCGACTCTCTCTCCTTATTCCCACCCCCGTATTTCATGGGCAGTCGCTAAGCTGCCTATCGGCCGCCGCCTCTCGGCTTTCCTGCTTCCATCATAGCATATTTGTATTTCATTTCTCACTAATACACAAAACACCCTCCCGCCTCTCTCCCTCCTCTCTCTCTTTCCCTCTCTCTCCCTCTCTCTCGTACATACACTCACTCTATATCAGATACACACACAGGGGCTCACTCGCACGCCATTGTCTGGAGCACAACAATAAGGTCCTGGTGCTCACAATACCTGCTGCTCAGACCCTGTCCTGTGTCACGGTGGGCGCTGCCAGTGATGTCTCTGTGCTGTGGATATTTGCCCTCAGCGCGCAGTAAATACCGTCATAGTCTCTTGTGCCGTGCTTCATCTTCCGGGGGAGTTTTCTATGCAGTGACTGTCTCGTGCAGCATCCCCTCTCCTCTCCTCTCAACCATCCACACGGAAAGCGAGCCCCATTTTGCAACCGCTTTATAAATGTTTTTCTGTCGTATAAACTTGGCGTTGGCGAGAGATTTTTCAGTGATACTTTGGTAACATATTGACCTGCGTCACGCTTGCTATCGGGACCCGGACAGCGCGTGGGCGCGCGTACGTGCACTGCTTATTACCGATGCTCGGTGTCGGTGTTTGTGCGGCACCATTCTCCATTCATAGCGTTTGCCTTTGCGGGGGACTGGCGGCGCGGCCCGGCCCCAGGCGAGGCGCCGAGGCGATATTTATGCGTTCATTTCACCGTAGTGAACGATTTGCCCGCACCGCGCCCAGCCCAGCCCGGCCCGGCTCAGCCTGGCTATGGGCCCCGCTAGGCTCCGCGCGGGCTGTACGGCTGGCTAACGAGTTCTAAGTGGGGCCTGGGCTGGGCAGGGCATGGGGAGGGGCAGGGGGAGGAAAAGATAGCAATTCAGAAACTCCAATAAAAACAAATGGGGCGACCTAGGCGCCACGGAACATCACTCTGAAACGGGGTGGGGGTGGACTCTGGGAGGGGGAGGGGATAGGTGGCTGCTGTTCCGTTGTCTGGTAGGCGTCTGTTGTGTGTGTGTGTGTGTGTGCGCGCGCGCGCGAGCTCAACAGTGTCAACACCGCCCCCCCCCCTCTCCTCTGCCACGAGGCCAGTACGCGACAGGGGTAAGCTACTTTAGTTGTGAAGCGGGCTGGGGGTGGGCGCAGTGGGGGTCTTAACGCTGTGCCAGTGGAATGCTCAATGTGCCATTGGTACACTGTGGTGCACTAGCAATAAGTAGTTCCAAGGCACAAATGTTATAAACTGTACCGCGATACAAACCCTAAACCCGTGTAGTACGCAATGTGGTCTCCGCCAAACGCACTGCAGCCACAGACCTCTCTGAAGGTTGGTTGGTGTAGCAATAGAAATCACATGCAGGGCCTGTGTAACCCCTCGTTCTCTCCTCTCCTTTCCCCCCAAACCGCCCTTCACTACGCAATTTTTGAATGGAAGACCCCGCAGCCACCTTTCCCATAGCCACCCCTCTACCGCCACTGTGCCCCGCCCCGCCCCGCTACAGGGCTCCGCTCCAGTTGCCGGTCCAGTTGCCCGCCTCGCCCCGCCACGCCACAACGCCCACGTTGCCGGCCGCCCTGGGGCTTTTCTCCATGACACCAGCATGTGCGGGGCAGGCGGACGGAAGGGCGAGCTGGGCGGGGTGGGGCGGGGCGAAGCTGATAGAAGACAATACTCAACAGATGTTGCGCGGTGGACGCGCGGCTCATGCGGTAGTTCCCGTTAATTTCCATGAGAAAACAGATACCAGCACGGTGGCTCGGGGTCGACATTTGAAAATCATGCTTTATTATGAGGGAAGCTCTGTTGTAGCGTGTGCAGTGCAGTCTCGATAGTTCGAAAGGGTAAGTCTCCCAGCAGCGGGTACCTCTAACGGCTGAATATTCTCAAGCCAGAGTAAATCTCGGGGTAGCCAGGTTCGCGCTGTGCACCGCAGCGCAGGCGTTGGGCCCCCAGCAGAAGCCTTCGGGCAGGGGGCCTCCCCGCCCCAGCCCGGGACCGGCGCGCCACACCGCAGAGAAATTAAAGGGGCGTGTCTGTGCGGGCTGTCCCCGTGCGTGCGTGCTTGCTAGCGTGCGTGCGTGCGTGCGTGCGTGCGCATTATCTGCCGCCGCCGTTGCGAGTAGAGTTCCTATCCTAGTTTTAGAAGGCCTGCCTGCACTCACGACCACCGCGCTAGTCCGCACCACCGACTCCTATAGTGACTCTCCGCCCCCCCCCCCCCCACTACCCCGCTCTCACTGCTGCCCCTGCTGCCCCGCTCCAGCCAGCCGCCAGGCGGACACCTCGTTAGCGGACCCTTCCACTGCTGCTCCGCTGTCCATCAGATAAGATGCCATACCTTCTCTCTCTCTCTCTCTCTCTCTTTCTCTCTGTCTCTCTCTCTCTCTCTCTCTCTCTCTCTCTCTCTCTCTCTCTCTCTCTCTCTCTCTCTCTTTCTCTCTGTCTCTCTCTCCGTCTTGCCCTCCCCCCTCCCGGCCACCGCTCGTCTAAAATCAGGCGCAAGCCTGCAGCTGGGAGCGGAGCGGCGGTGCGGGCGCTTCTCTTGGCTTAGTTCGGCTGCTGTAGGTAGGGCTGCTGTCTACCTCGGGGATCTGCTGTAAAGTGGAGGGTCAGCTGCGTCTGTCAAAGGCTCTGCCGCGCCCCGCTCCGCGCCGCCCCGCCCCGCCCCGCCCCGCCCTGCCGGCTCGACCAGCGTGACCACTTGAGATTTGGTCCAGCAGATGTATCCGCTGCCGCCCCGCCCCGCCCCGCCCGCCCCACCGCGAGATGTGGTATTCCTGATGGGCCGCCCCGCCCCGCCCCCGCCCGCCCCCGCCCGCCCCGCGGGCCGCCCCCGGCAGCGCGCGCCTGTGGCCCGCAGGGTAGGCTAGCCCGCCACAGGCATGTGCGCGCCGGGTGGCCTACCTCGGGTGTCGCAGGCGCTCGAGCTCCGCGCCGGCCGGCCCGCACGTAGCGCGGAAGGTGTCGGGAGGAAATGGAAGGGGAAGGGGCGGGGAGGCGTGTTAAGTCAACACTCTCGCTGTTAGTCCGCATTACCTTTCGGTCGCCATTAAAAGTTTCTGGCTGCGGCCTCGCCACGTCGCGCCCCGCCCGCCCCGCCGCGACACCGCCCTTTTATATTTAATCATCCCGCGGTGCGTGCCGCGGTACGCGGCGCGGCGCGCTGGTCCCTCTTTCAGTCGCGCTTTCAGCCCCAGCCGCACGTGGTGCTCACGAGGTCATGAGTAATACCTCATCGATTGCTTATATTTGATCGCGCTGCCTTTATCTTCTCTTTCCATCCTTGTTGCATTGTGACTCTTGCTCCTGCTTGACCTTCTGCCGCCGCGGTGTGATTGAGCCGACCGGCCCCGCCCGGCCCCGCCCGGCCCCTTCGCGCTACTAAATGAGTTATCATGCCGCTGATTTTTTTTCTTTTTTCTTTTTTATTCTTTTTGGCGTGATTCGGCAGCAAAGCGGCATCGCGTCGGCCGGGCAGCGAGCGACTCCGTGATTATGAAAGCCATCAGGCAGGCGGGAGGGCGGGTATATCGGCCCCAGGGATCAGCCCAGCGGCTCACCGGCGCGCGGCTCGGCGACTAAAATAAAAAACAAAAAGGCGCGGCCGTTTGATTCCTGCCGGTGGCGTGGGCAGCGCCCCGCCCCGCCCCGCCCCGCCCCGCCCTGGCCCCGCTCCACGATGTCGATGGTTTCCACGGCCGCTGCGTGTGCTGCTCACATTTCCGGGGGGTTTTCACCACGTACAGTACTGTGTCATGCACTCGTGCAGGAGTGGGAGAGAGGGGAGGGGGGTGCGGGAGCAACTTGGGCTGTCGACAAATTGTGGTTCCATTACATACGCCTCGACGCGTACTTTTCAATTAGGCCGTGGGAGCGTGACACCCGACTATAAAGCGACGATCTCTGCAGCGCTGCGACCAGCCGCGCGAGAGAGGTAGTGAAAACACCCTCCCCCCTCCCCACTCCCGCTCTACGTCAAATCTCGCCGCTGAATGCCGCGCTGTTCTGTGTGTGGGGTAGGGCGCATGGTGTGTGGTGTGTGCCACACACGGCTAACAAGCGCTGCACGCCGCGCGCCGCGCGCCTCGCCTACAATGCCTGGCAAATGGTAATGTGAGGGACCGCCTATGGGGCCGCCTATGGGGCCGCCTATGTGGCCGCCTATGGGGCCGCCTCTGGAGCCGCTTATAGGGCTGACTATGGGGCCGGGCCCGGATCCCTGGAGGAGCTGAGCTGACTGCCTGGAACCACCCGGTGTCGCATGGAAGTGCTGGAGCTCATTTGCTCTTTGGAACGTTTTAACTTTGATCACACACACACACACACACACACACACACACACACACACACACACACACACAAACACACACACAAACACACGATATGCTTACACCCATGGTTAAAAAAATATGACAACCCCCCGTCCCCCTCCCTTAGCTTCAAAGATGGACCCTTATTCTCCAACTATCGCCCGCCTGTCGGACTGCAGCAAACGCCGTGTCGCCCGTCGGCGCGGCGTGGCGTGGCTGTTACGAGTGAGGCGGGGCGGGGCGGGGCGGGGCGGGGTGGAGAGGACCGAGCCAGGCACAAACTTGCCTATTCATCAGTTGCGATGGCCGGCTGCAGCGCCACGGTGACCAGCCGCGCTGACCAGCCGGCACCGGGCTGCTTCGGTCGCCCCGCCCCAACCCGCCGCGCCCTGCCCCGCCACGCCCCGCCCCACCCTGTCCCACCCCACCCCATCCTGACCCGCCCTGCCAGCAGCCTCTGTTTCCAATCCTGGGCGGAGGCCGTTGCAGGGCACGGGGCAGGCGGGCCACCTTAATTCTCCAACTCCCAGCCGCCCCGCCCCGCCCCGCCCCGCCCCACCCCGCCTGCTGCCTCAATATATTTCGGTGTGGCGCCAAGTTAGGCGCCGCGTCGACACTTTGGCCGCTCGGCCAACCTGCGGGAGGGACAAAGGACGGCGGGGCGGGGTGGGGCGGGCGCGCTGACGGCCGGGTTTGATGAGGTCAGCGCGGCCGCTGAGAAAGGCGAGTTTGTCAGCGGTGTGGCGTGGCCTAGGCGGGCGGTGCCCTGCCGAGTCCATGCCGGGTCCTGCAGAGTCCTTCCAGTTTTGCTCCCAGGGTCGCCCGAGCACCACCGCATGCGTTAAGAGCCGCGCGCAGGTCGAAATCTTTGACCGCGATGTGCGAGGCCATACCGTCGTTGCGACAGAATTTCATAATTCCCGCATTGCGTTTTCAAAATATTTCACACCGTTCCGAAAATTCCGAGTGGTTGACCTATATTCTGGCCCTCCACAGCCTATGTCTGACCCGAATAAGCAATGCTTTCGTCAACAAATTTTCCGGGTGGGGGTAGGAATGGGGTGGAGTGTTGAGGGGGGGGGGGGCATGAATGTGCTGGCCGCGCCGGAGAAATAAATGGGTATAAAACTACCGCGGCCGCTCAGCGCAGCGCTCGCCGGAGTTTTAGGTCCGGCGGGCCCGGGGGCAGGGCGGGGCGGGGCGGGGCGGGGCAGGGTGGGGCGGTGTGTTTAGTTTGCGTGGAGTGGTGTGTGCCGACACGTATTTAGTCATCGAAAAGGCAGGGCGCTTGCGCGCGCGCGGGGAGATGCGGGGGCCGGCCGGGGGCGGGCCGGGGGCGTGCCGGGGGCGGGCCGGGGGCGGGCCGGGGGCGGGCCGGTGTGCGCTGGAGGCGGCAGGGGGCCGTGTTTGTTTGCCGCTCTGTCGCGCCCCTAAAGTTATGCCTGTGCGCGTACTTTCCGATAGTTATCGCATTATTTGCACGTGCGCACGCCGCAAAAGCGGTAATGAAGACACACACGCACCGTACTCGTCGCTAGCATCATTTTTGCTATTTATTTTAAAAAAATACATAAATAACCATGTATGTTTATATGGATGAATGTGTGTGCGTGCGTGTGAACCTATTTCAATTTATTTCTTCCCCTTTTCATCATCTCCGCCCCGCTGCGCTGCGCCTCCCTTAAGCCGCGCTCGCTCAGCTCCTTCACGCCGCTGCTGCCTGCCTGCCTGCCTGCCTGCCTGTCTGCGCCCGCCCGCCCCGCCCGCCCGCCGCCCGCCCGCCGCCCGCCCGCCCGGGCCGCACTGGGCTGGGTCCCATAAAAAACGCGCGACCACTGTGCCTTTGTTGCGCGCCACTGTGCGCCCCGTTTCATCTGGAGACAGTGGCGGGGCGGGGCGGGGCGGGGCGGGCGGCAGGCGCGCGCACAATGCAAACAAACTCCCGCAGAAGCGCAATTGTTTCCAGCCTGTGTTTCCGGCCGGGGGTATGGGGGGCGGGGGGGGCAGCCCGCTATGCTGGTCCGGGGTGTGAGGCTGCCCTCCTCTCCCCGCTGGAGGTACCTTTTAACACTGCGAGACTATGGCTTCTTCATCGTGGCCATCACGGGGCCCCTGATGCTCCTCCTGGGGGCGGGGAGGGGGCGGCGCCCGCCAAGGCCAAGGAGCCACCAACAGACAGCCGAAGCGCAAAGCCCGCCCCGTCTGCACCCTTTACTTTCTTTCCCTTTCCCCGAGGCTTTGTCGTTATTTTCGATTAAGTCGCCTGTTTATCTGTGACCATGGGGCCGACCGGTTGGGCCGTGCCGAGCCCGGGGCGAGGGGGTAATGGGCCGCCCTGGTGTCGTAGGGTCCTGTAATATGTCCCGATAGGTTGTTGTGGTTTCTTCTGTTGTGTTCTCGCACAATGTTTATCGGAAGGGATTTTTTTTTTGCCGTGGCGTTATGTGGCCCGCGAGCTCGAGACGAGGGGGCACCTTTGCCGCGGTGTTATTGTTGTAAAAAGAGTTAGCAAAGCTTTTAGACGAGGTGGTGAGGTTTCAAACACTGGCAAAAGGGGTTCAAACAAATCAGTTACGGGCTGAGAGTCAGCGGAGTACTCTGTGCACGTGTCCTGCTCGGTACAGTGGAGCAGCCAAGTTATCTTTATCCTGCTAATATGATGTGTAAATTGTAGACCAATCTGTGTACAAACCTCTTTCCCTATCGCGAGCGGGTTACATGTTACATTGCAGATTGGCTTTTTAGCCCTTTTATGGACTCCCAATAACGCTAAATCAAATCAAATAAAATATCTCTCTTCTCCCGGTGTGTGGCTCGCCGCTCAGGAGCGGGAGCAGTGTGCCGCGCATCGACGGCAGAGATTTGTAGTAGTGGCTCTGGCCATCGCCGCTTCGGGGTGGGGCGGGGCGGGGTAGGGCGGGCCCGGCGCTTTTATGTAGCCGCGCCCGGCCGCCGCACCGCACCGCACCTCGGCGCACATCCACTAAATCGCGATCCAAGTCGCCTCGCTTCGCCGAGACCAATGCCCAGTGGCCACCGCCGGGCCTGGCCGGGGCCGGGCAGGGCGCTGGGGCAGGCGACGACCGGTCCGGACCGGAGAGAAAGGCCTCGTAGGGCCTCGGTACGCGAGGGAGAGAGAGGGAGAGCGAGGTAGACGCAAGAAAGAGAGAGGGAGAGGGAGGTGGGGGAGGCAGACAGGGCTGGGCGGCGCGGCGCGGCGCGGCGGGGCGCATGCGGGCGCAGGTGTCTCCGGGAGGGCACCGCGGGGACACATTGGCCGATAGGACGCAGCCGTCGCGTCGTTGTGTTCCTCCTTGTTACAGCTCGCCGCGCCGCGCCGTGCCGTGCCGCGCACAGCCGGCTTAACGCCGTCTCTGGACATTCAGGACCGTTTGCTCTGTTTCCCTTTCAGGGGGTGTAGGAGCCCGGACCTGGGCGTGGCGTTGACCTCCGTCGCACTGATATGTACCGGCTGTAAAAGGCAACACAACACGTGCCTACTCTAGAGCCTCTCGGCGCAGTCCTACGTGTTCACTCGGTACCGGCTGTCCGTCTGAGGAGGAGTACGAAGAAAAGCTTACGGTGGATCTCACGATATGAGCCACACTGAACCCGGCAGCACCGTTCCCGATGCGGTGAAAATTCACCGTAAGCTACAGTGCTGCAGTGAATTCACCGAGGGACTTCTAGAGTAAGGGTTTCCGTGCTTTGTGCCACATGGCTTGCTTCCACACTGTAAAAAAAAAACACATACAGTTTAGCAACAATTAAAAACCGTAATTTCGAAAACTAATAAACTGTGAAATTAATTGGTAAATTGTGTGGCAAATGAGGTTTTCTTAAACGTTTTTTTTTTCGAGTGCAATGACTGGCTTTTACTGTTTGACTACTGTTGGAGTTTTACAGTGCATCGTGAGTGTCTCATATTGCGAGGCCCGAAAGTGTGAAATACTTTCTGAGGCGTGGAGATTTAGTTTTACGGGCGCTTTATAAGAAAGAGGCGACGGATAATTTCTAAAGGGGTGTGTGGGGAGGGGGTGGGGGGAGGTTGCGCGTGGCGCAAGGCTTAGGCGCCGCGGAGGACATGCGCAGCGCAACGCCAGGCGCAGCACCGGAACCAATTTAATTTTTATTTCCTTCAGCCCGTAGTCTGGTGTCCCCCGCCCCCTCGGCCACCCCAACCCCCAGCCGACACTTCAAGGCCTACAACGTTCCAGCCTAAAAGGCAGACACAACCAAAAAGGAGCCGACGGCGCCAGTGTGGCTCTGAGGCGGCGCGGCGTGGTGTGGCTGGGGCGGGGCGGGGTGGGGCGGGGCTGGGGCGGGGCTGGGGAGGTGGAGAGGGTTAGCGGATGGCAAAGTAGGGACGGGAATGAAAAACGCAGCGCGCAGTGTTCTTCGTATTAATTACGGCTGACGGGGCGGGGTGGGGCGGAGCGAGGTGGGGCGGGGCGAGGCGGGGCGTGGCGAGGCGGGGCGAGGCGTTGTGCCCGGCACTCATTAAGAAGTCATAGTGGCCGCGGCGTACCCGCATCAAGGAGGTGCCATGTAGCTCGTGTGACCACACGTTGTGCTCCTTAAAAAAGAAGCAAGTCGCAGGATTTAGTGTTAAAGAGCCTCTTTTCAGCCATGGCAATCATTTTTCTCCCTCCCTTGAAGTATACCCTGGAGTATACTCACAATATAGTGTAGAAAGATATCTCGCCATCTAGAGGGAAATATTGTAACATTTGATTTGATTTGCTCGTTTTATGAGCGATAGTTGAAATTACCTCACTCTAAGAGTGATGATTGGGAAAACCTTGCTGCTTTTGAGTGAGGATTCCTAATCTTAATTTCACTGATATTCAGTGATATTCCAGATTCCCCTCAACAAGACCGAGATTCTTATAATCACTTAAATGGAGACGGGGGCGGAGCGGGTGGAGCAGGAGGGGGTGCGGTGGGGGGTAAAGGGGGGACCTTTATCCGTCTCCAGGACGGGGCTGGGACTCTTTTGGTGTACAGCGAGATGTGACCCGGAGCTGGAGGGGTGGGGGGGGGGGGCAGGGGCGCTGCTCGGCGCGCTGCACAGGTGTGTTGAGGTGACCCGGCGCGGCAGGGAACAAAAGAACTTGCCCTCCCGCAGCCAGCTCGGCGGGGCGGGGCTGGGCGGCCCGGAGGGGGAGCGAGTGGTATGCGAGGAAGATTTGTGGTCCAGGAGACATGGCGTCGGGGAGGAGGAAGGAAGCTGTACGTTGGGGAGGCCGGGCCGGGCCGGGCTAGGCGCCCCGTGCTAGGCGCCCCGCTCTGTGCACTGCGCCCCATTAGCACTCGCGGATCGCCCCCAGCCCGGCCCGGTCGCGCGCCTCCCCTAAGCTGGACAGAGTCAGCAGCCTGCTCGCAGAATGGGGCTGCATTTTATGTGATGCCGAAGTGGCCTTTTGCGAGACACACTCGGGAAAAGTATAGCGCTGTTAGAATTTTCTCAGATCTTTTAAGGTGTTACTTTAAAGTAAATCCGTGCGGTCGCTTTGGGGCGTGTTCTGCTCGTATGAGCGTGTGTGTGAGAGAGAGGGGGAGGGGGAGGGAGAGAATGAGGGAGCAGGGGTTGGGGGAAGGGTACGGGCAGTGACTAATTGGTCCGCCTCGAAGTACCAGCCCCAACGAGGCATCACGGTGAAACTTCCACCCCCGCCCCGGCCCTCCCCCAAAGGATTCCCTGGCACGCACTGCTCTCGCGTTAAAAGTTTAAACTAGGGGCATAACCATCACCGCCAAGGTGTGTCTGCTCCGCGCGGGTCTCTCTACTCGCACGATAAAAACGTCATCCGGGCTCCCAAGCGGTTTTGCAAACACCAAGCCAAGCCGCTCACCGTGTGTTTTCGCCATAAGAGTTGCCGTGTAGCCCGTACGATCCTCGCGGTATCCTAAAGCGAGGCTAGTAGCATTTTTTTTTATTGATTAGCTTTGCATTCGAAAACAGAAACGATCTTACAACAGACGAGACAGAGCTCAGGTTCGGGCGAGGTTCTTGTCGGTTTTGCCCTTGCTGCAATAAAAAGTATGTTTGCACGCTAAGATTTAGTGTCCCAATCGTTTAATTTAAGGGTGTGAGCGTGAGCTATAGAACGGCAAGCTGAATGGGGAGGGGTCTACTAAGTGTAAGGGACCGGGGCGGGGCGGGGCAGCCCTGTTCGGAGAGGCCTGGAGTTGTTCCTTTTGCTGTTGGTCAGGCTTCGGCCCGCCACACCCCTCCCTGCCCACCCCCACCCTACCCCTTACCACGCTCTTAAGATGTTCTAATGATCACCCATTAATTTGCTAGCTCCGCCTGCTTGCCGGATTCAATTAACAAGATTGCTAATCTCGAGTCACGTTCAAAGGTCTAATTATTTTCGTCCACAAGGAGATGCATATCCTGTTCAGTGGCGGGGCCTACTGGCCTCGCCTCGCCACCATCAAGGCCGTAGCCCAGCACAAAACATCAGCCACCAGGCCGGCGGTGCTCGCCGGGGCCGGGCCGGGCTGGCGCGGCGATAAACCATATAATTTGAACTGTGCGTCTGATCGTGGCTCAAATTATGCCTGGAGCTGAAAGTTTCGGGTTATTAATACTTTTTCTCCGCTAATTTGCAAAGTTGAATCCTCGCCCGCTCCCTATTTCTCTCCCGCTCCTCTCTCCCTCTCAGCCCTACACAGCGCTTCACAGCCCTTCTCCCTTTTTTCCCCTGTCGTCCCTGCAGCCCTCCCCGCTCCACGCCACTAGGCCCTCGAGGCCCGAGGGTGCCTGAGGGCCGCAGCTCCCTTCTGATTTAGTTTTCCGCCGGCGCGCCACCTCCGCGGCACGAGGAACAAGTAGTGCAAACGGTCGATAGGATGCGTTTGGAGTCCCCGCCCCCGCCGCCCCCGCCGCCCCCGCCGCCCCCGGGACGGCTGTGCTGCACTGGATGTGATAAGGGTGCGCTTCGCGGCCTCAAGAGCAAAGGCCTGCTGCCTCCAAATGTCCCTCCTTATTCATGAAAAATCCAATTCATTGTGGACGCGTTTTGTCTTGCGCGTTCCGTTATACAGGCGCTCTGTCTTCTTGTTGACTCAATGAGTATTGCGGAACTAGGTGGTTGCTTCTCTCTTGTTCGAGCGAGAGGATTCTTAAAACAACTGTTTGTTGTTGCAGTCGCGCCGGTGTGCAAGACGGACGGCGTGGTGGTGGTGGGCGCGGCGCTGCACGAGCACCTGCGCGTGCGCTGCCGGGTGGCGGCCGACCCCGCCGACGCCGTCTCCTTCTTCTGGCAGTTCAACAACAGCGGCAACACGTACGACGTGCAGGAGTCGCGGCCCGGGCCCATGACGGCCGACCTGGAGTACACGGCGCTGTCGGAGCGCGACTACGGCACCCTGGCCTGCTGGGCCACCAACGAGGTCGGGCGCCAGCAGGAGCCCTGCATGTTCAGGGTCGTGCAGGCCAGTGAGTACCGCCAGCCTCAGGGCTGCCCTACAGGCCAGGCCCTCCGCCCTCCTGCCTACTAGGCAACATGTTACACGCGTGCAGAGCTGCTGCCTAGCAGTCAGGCGGCGATACACCACCTCATATTTTCGCCCAATTTTGCTGGCAAACCTGTCAGTAGTGACTGTGGTTAAAATCTCACGCAAAGTAAAGGAGTGGTAATCCACTCGCCTAGGCTAGGCGTGTGCGACTGCGACACTCATGCTCCGCTGCGCTTCCCCCGCAGGCCCGCCCGGCGCGGTGACCAACTGCTCGGTGGTGGTGAGCGGGCAGACGGGCCGGCTGGACGTGGGCTGCCTGCCGGGCCACCCGGGCGGCCTGCCGCAGTGGTTCTCCCTCATCCTGCTCGAGTCTCACTCGGGCCGCGTGCTCTTCAACTCGACGACGGGCGAGGTGGACGCGGAGCCCGTGTGGTCGCTGGACCCCAGCATCCTGTCGCCGGGGCCGGGGCCCGGGCCGGGGCCGCGCGGGCCCGTCTCCCTGGTGGTGCGCGCGCACAACCTCAAGGGCCACAGCGCGCCCGCCGTGCTGGACGACAAGCTGACCCGCGCCGGCCTCAACCGCGACCAGCTGCCCGGTCAGTATGCCACGGTCTGACTCAACGCCTTTACATCGGTGCGAGAATTGAATGGCGAAGCGGAAGATGGTGATAAGTTGCCTTACCCCCTAAAAATGAGATTTTTTATGAAACAATATAAACAGTATTTTATTGCCCGACAAATATTTATTTTGGACTTATCCCCTTCTTCCGCCTCACCATTTATTTATTGGAGCATAATCACTTTGCAAAGACGCTAAAAAGCTCTGAAGGGTCTCAAAACTGAAACCCTTTGGCATTAAAGTTTTATTTTTTTCTCCTTTTTGTTTTTTAAGTACGAAGAAGAATTAGCCATTTGAGCCCCAGCAGATATTTTGTCTTGTGTAGCGCACAGATTGTACCTCCTGACAGTTTATTTGCTTCGTCAGAAAACAGAGGGGAGAACGAGATGACCTATTTCATTGCCTTTCAAACTACTTTAGCACATCTGAAAAGTTATAAATTAGCAACTTTGTCATGAGTACTTGATATAGAATTAAAAACGTATCGACACCTTTGTTGAAAAATCACGCAGCTCAGACGCTTAGACTCACGCAGTTCTTCGCTATAGAGATGTAGGAAGTGTGTGAGTTTCGGACCCGCTAGTCAACTGCGTGCAACCTCTCGGCTGCCTGAGCGTCTGAACTGCGTGCCTTTCCGACTGAGGTGTCGACATTCTTTGCTGGGGCGGCAAAGGCAAACGGCTACCAGTACATTACGAAAACTTTCCAGTGTCTCTCCCCTCCCTCCCCCTCCCGGCCCTCGGCTCGGTCTGATCGCGCCGGGCCGGAGGCCGGATCGCTCCCTTCCGGCGGGCTGCGCTGCGAGGCGAGGCGGGGCGAGGTCGGGCGAGGCGCCGCGTCAGAGCGGAGCGGAGCGTCTATAGCAATCGCGATATCAACGGCGGGCAGGCAGGCGCTCTGGCCGTCCCGTCAGGAAACGTGGAATTAAACTCATGAAAAATTGTTAGGCTTGCTGCTGGAGCCTTGTCTGGTCTGCTGCCCTGCTCGCTCTCCTGGTGAGAGGGGGAGGGGGAGGGGGAGGAGGAGAGGTACCCTACCCGAGTCCAGAGGGATTGAAGAGGAGGCAGCTTCCCTCTAAACTGCTCTTCTTCGCTATCGACTGCATGAGGCAGCCTCAAGGATGTGGACAAGGAGTTTGGTGTTTTTCCGCGGGGTATCCTCAAAGCACCCAAGGGCTTGGGGTGGCTGTCCTGTTAGAGAGCGCTTAGGGAAGCTACTGTGCTGGTGCGAAATCGAATTTCTCCAAAATTGATTCAGGTTTCTTATTCTTCTTTAATAGTCCCAGAAGAATGTTTCCTTTCAGTTTGTTCAAAATCGGAGATATTTCATATTTTTGGCATAAAAAGATTTCTATTTTACCTATATTATTGGCCTTAAATCGGGGTTTCAACGAAGAATATAAACGACGTTTTTATGTTATATGCCTCTATCTCTTCAAAATTCTTGTTTTCTGGTCCAAGACTGAGCCTCCGTGTTAAGTCGAACGTGATCGGAGACTTAACCATTATTAGTATGAGTATGGCTTTGGGACTTGCGACCTTTGTGGACATTCAGGTGGACTTGACTTGAAACCGCCTTGTTTGCAGGGTATTATTGTGCAGACAGCGGGCGTGGTGTGGCGGGGGAAGGGTGGGGGCGAGGCGGGGTCCTAACTGCTCCGTCTCGTTTGACTACCCGATGCGGGCCCGCAGCGCCACCCCCACCCCACCCCCACCCCCTCACACAGGACCAGGACGAGCCCCTGATCACGGCTGGTGATGAGATCTCTCCGGCCTGGCCTGGCCATACAGACTGCTCGGCACATGACCTCTAACGAGCCGACGCGACGGGCGTGGCGCGGCGGGGCGTGGCGCGGCGGGGCGGGGCGCGGTGGGACGGGGCGCGGTGGGACGCGGGTGGGCGTGGCGGGGTTCACAACAGCAAACTCTAGTGTCGTATGGCAGTGCGTGCAGTTTGTGCCAGCTCGTTGCAGGGCCGCGTGGAGGCCCGGCCTGGCCCGGCCCGGCCCCGCCAGCTGAGCTGCGACATTCTAGGCCAATAATTTTTGTGACTAGTTCTGCGTATGCGCTAAAAATTACCAATGTTTTCGCATAGAGATAATTCTACAGCATCGAGCTTTCAACCAGAGTAGCTTGTCCCAGGCTCGCGCGCATGTTGCGGGGTGCACGCTGTTCATTCTGTAAATATCCGGGGAAATATGTGCATAATGCAGCATAATGGCTTGTGTGATTATTCGTGCAGTGCAGACGCGGTCGGCTTGGCCCGGCCCGGCCCAGTCCGCAGTCCGGTCCGGACCGACATGGAGTTAGTAAAACTCTACGCTAACTCTCTCTGTCTGTCTCTATGTCTCTCCCCCCCCCCCCTCTCTCTCTCTCTCTCTCTCTCTATCTCTCTCTCTCTCTCTTTGACGGCACTCCTGTCTGTGCTGTCCAGCACGCTCGGTCAGAGGGTGTAAGGGGTTTTGAGGGGCTGTGCTGGGGCTGTGCGGGCGGGGGCAGCGGGGGGCGGCGCGGGATCGGTGCCGGGGAGGCGCGCAGCAGCAACTCCAGGCAACCGGCAGCAACCAGGCGGACGACCACTTGCGCCTCTGTGAAGTTGCCTATCATGCAAGGCGGTCCATCTCGAGAGCAACTCGTGCAGCAATCAGCTGGAAATGGGTTCGGTCGGCCGGCCTCCGCCTCGGCCCGACCCGGCTCGCCCGTCCAAGTTGTCTAATGAACATGTCAGTGACCTGCTTGTTCTTGTTGTGTTGCAGAGCTGATCCTCGGCGGCGGCGGCTCCGGGTTGGTCGGGGTGGCCGCCGTGGTGCTGGGCGTCCTGCTGCCGCTCGGGCTGCTGGGGCTGGCCGTGGTGGTGCTGGTGGTGCGGCGGCGCAACGCCCTGGGCGCGCTGCACAACGGCCACCTGGACAAGGTGGGCCACCCGGGCCACCCGGGCCACAACGGCGCGGCCCACCTCGGGGGCCACAAGGGCGGCGCGGGCGCGGGCGCGGCCGCCGGACCCGGCCGGAGGAACTCGTCGCTGGAGATCAACGACGGCGACCAGCGCTACGTCGTGTCGTACACGCTCAAGGCGGCGCAGGCGCAGCCCGACACCAAGCCGCAGCGGGCGCAGCTGCGGCCGGACATCCTCAACACGCCCAGAGGTGAGCGGCCCGCGCCGTCCCGGGCCGGCCTGGGCAGGCTAGGGGACTTGATACAACTACAGTAGATTATTTTGTTTGTGTTAATATCCGACCAAAACGAAATCTTGATCCAAGTGAGTCGAATTTTATTGGCTGAGCTAAATTTAAATTTAAATTTAATTTGAACTTAAAATGCTCAGCCCTGTTTGGCTGATCTAAGTTTAAATTGAAATTTAATTTGAACTGAAAATGCTCAGCCCTGTTTGGCTGATCTAAGTTTAAATTGAAATTTAATTTGAACTGAAAATGCTCAGCCCTGTTTGGCTGATCTAAGTTTAAATTGAAATTTAATTTGAACTTAAAATGCTCAGCCCTGTTTGGCTGATCTAAGTTTAAATTGAAATTTAATTTGAACTGAAAATGCTCAGCCCTGTCAGGAAACGCCAAGGGGAGACCGTCGGGAAGACGGCGTAAACTGAGGCGCCAGGCGTGAGACGTGGGATGAGAGATGTCGACAGGCTTGCCAACCACCAATTCAAAACTACCAATTGAAAATCGGTGTTTTAGCTTCCAGCTGTAGCTCGCCACAGGCCAAGGTAGACGCAGTTTTAGCTCAGCCTAAAATTTTTTTTGAGACTGACGTGTTTTATGTTAGTCCCGGCACAAGCTTGCAGCAAGCTGAGCGACTCTCACTCTCAACCTCTCCAGGTCCACTAGTCGTCCCCCCCCCCCCTCCACAGCCCCCGACTCTGTCTCTCTGCGGTTGCGCCCCCAGCTCTACGTTACCGGCCGTGGCACGTCCTTCCCTCTCCTCTCCTTTGCACTGTGTGCCGTTCCGTTCCGTTCCAAGTCCCCCGAGACCCATTTTCATCCGACACCCACTGACCCGGCCGGCATCCATCTATCTCTGCACTTTCTCTCTCTTTTCCACCCCTTTCCGTTCCGCCACTGTACCCTCTTCCTCGAACCCCCCCCCCCCCCTCCCCAATGTCGCACCGGCAACAGTGACCACAACCCAGAGAGACGGACCGGTAGAGCTAAGCAGTCGGTCCTGGCCGCCGCCCCGCACCGCCCCGCCCCGCCCCGCTGGGGTGTTGTCGAGAGGCAGCGGGTTACTGCTGGGTAAATAGGAGCGAACGAAGTACCCTCTGTCTTCGCGATGTTTTGTGCCGCCATAAAAAACGCCTCGGGGTGATGAGGATTGTGGCAGAAAGGTACTATTCACATACCAGGTGGCTGAAAAACCCCGCGCACTTTCGTAGTTATACTGTACCGCATGCATGTGTGTGGGCGGATTACATACTCACACGGGGCCGTAAGGCGCCTCGGTGACACTGCAAACTCGACAGTTCTAGCGTGATCTAGCGTTTGACCACAATATCGCAAGAACACAAAAGGGTGTGTGTGTGTGTGTGACTGGCATGGCACGCATCAGGCAGTGTGTGCAGTCCGCCGTCAGCCATGTTACACACGAGAGAGAGTGTGTGCGAAACAGCACAGCGCTGTGGCAAGTGCGCACACGCACACGCTTGACAGGGCAAGCACTCTCTTCCAAGTGTGTGCCACGACAGGTATACACCTCTGAGTGGTATGCCCTCCACCCCACAGCCGTGCACGCGCACGCGCCTAACCCTAACTCGTGTCGTGACCCAATCGCCCCACGCCGGTGTGGCCTCCACACATTTAGAAAGCCTTTTGTGCCGCCCCGCCCCGCGCTGCGCCCTACGCTCTGGCCTCCCTGACCCCTAAGGGGTCCCGCCACGCCCCGCCTTACCCCGCCGCGCCCAGCGGGGGCAGCACCGTTCACTGCCACTGGGCGCCCCGCCCCGCCCCGCCCCGCAGCGAGATGCGGGCGGGACCGGGGTGGGGGTGGGGTACAGTCATGCCGCCAGCCCCGGGGCCCAGCAAGCGCCCCGGGCGGAGCAGGCGCGGCACGGCATGGCGAGGCGGCCCACTAATTTGCAGATTATATCAGTCCCCCTTTGTGGGGGCTCCCTGCCGGCATGGTGGCGTCCGTTCGGCGTCCACTGTGTGTGTGTGTGCCAGGCCGGGTTGGAGTGGGGCACGTGTAAGGGTGTGGGATGTGGGAGGGTTGCCTGTTGTGTCGGTCTGGTTTCTGTTCCGGAAGAGCAGCCCAGTCCCCAGCTGGAAGACCTTTGGGTGGGCGGTGGGCGCCAGGCACCGCTAGCCCTTGGCCCCGCCCCGCCGTGCTCTGCCTCTGACTTCCCGTGCCCGCCCGTGCTCTCTGACCGCCTGGCCCACCACTCCGCAGCGCGAAACAGCTGCCCTGTGTGTGTGTGTGTGTGACTTGCACGCGTGACCTTGTTGCTAACGCGGTCCCTGCTCTCTGTCCTGCAGCCGTGGGCGCGGAGCCGCACCCTGCGCGCCCGGACTCGCTGGGCACGGCGGGCCACGGCCTGGCAGCGAGCCTGGCGGCGAGCGCGCTGGCCCGCAGGACCCTGTCGCCGGTAAGAAGTGTACTCTAAGAGTCTTCTCTCTTTGTCTCCGTAACCTGACCTGACCTCCTGACTCGCTGTTTCCAGACCTCTCCCGGCGGCGATGTGTCGGCGCGGTGTGTCGCGGGGGCGGGGTCCCTGGGGGTGCCCTCGCCCCCGGAGCGCACACCCCCGCCCGCACCGGGGATCGGGGGCCCCGTCTCCCTCGGCCCGCCCCCGCCTCCGCCGCACCAGACCCTCAACGGGTCACTAAGGCGGAACAAGGGCCTGTTCATCGCCACGAGCATCCCCGGTCCCGAGAGCTGCGTCTGAACGCCGAGGAGAGGAGAAGACCTCACTGCAGATCGCACCATAAACCAAAATACCAAGATGTCAGGCAGTGTAATGGCCTTCTAATCAGTTAGATTTTCCCCCATGCTGTGCCTTACTTGGCACCACGACATGGGCCTAAGGTTGTGAACTTCTTAGTAACATTATTTTTTTTATAACTACTTTTAAGGAGCTTAGGTAGCTTTCAAGTTAAATAATCATCCTGAGGTGTTTTGTTGTCAACTCTCTGGAAAGCGGAAAAAACAGCTTTATTATTTGAGATTTGCATTAATTTTGGGTTCTGCCTCTCTCGACCCATGCGCGCTCCGTGTAAAAATGTGTTTAAATCTCAAATTTGTAAATATCTGTGATTAAACAGATCTAATTGACAGTATGATACTGGTGCTTTCTGAGTTTAAAACGAGGAGGCAGCCAGAAATCAATTTCCAGAGACCAATACTGTACTGTGTAGTTATCACCAATCTGAGGCCGAGTTCGGTTGTGTCTTCCATGTAGAACAGTATCAACGCTATCAGACAAGTGAAACTTGGGTTTGATGAACATAGCAGTTCAAAATCAACAATCCTTTGAAATCAGAAGAAATAACTTGAGGTGGAGCCTTTCTTAGTGTACGCAATTCAAAGTCTCCACAAGACGCAAATTTTCATACCTCATGAAAAAAATTTAGGATATTATCAAAACAGGCATATGGCCAAATGACCTCGCTGTGTTCACTTACCTGCAAAGGCACATGCACAAGAACGTAGATTCCTTTTACAACCAAAACCTTAAATGTAGCAAACAATAATTTTATAACAATTTTATCTATGAGATCAATGCTGCCAACCAAAAATACTGTACTATAAACTGCATTTTATCATAACAAAAAAGGGACTGAATAAAATAAAATTAAAATCATGTAAATCAATGTAAATCATGTAAATTTTCCATGTTTTCACGCCACGTGCGTTATTTTTCAAGGTTCAGCTCGGCTCGGCGCCGCCTAACGCGCGGATTCTCGCTGTAGCGCTTGTGACCCGTAGCGCTGGCGAGCCGTAGCGCTACCGAGCTGTAGCGCTTGTGACACGTAGCGCTTGCGACCCGTAGCGTTAGCGAGCTGTAGCGCTTGTGACCTGTAGCGGTTGTGACCTGTAGCGCTTGTGACCTGTAGCGGATATGATCTTTAGCGCTTTGCGAGCCACTCCGACTCCTAAGAATTGCTATGTGTTTTTTTGTCTCAGAAGGAGGTAACCTGTGAGTTTGGTCGAAATCCGAGACAATTTATTTTCGACCGAAAATCGCAAAAACGCAAAGGCTATAGCCTTTGCATTTTTACGATTTTCGGTCGAATTTTTTTTTCTCTCCAAAATGACGGGGGTTGTGCAGGGGGACTCTAACGTACCCCTAGACCAACCCCCAAGGGTCAGTTCGTCCGAAAACCCGGTTTGTCTGCGAGGGAATGCAGTATTACTAATAGCGCGCAATGTGTACGGGCGAGGTGGCTTAGGGGCCTATTTTGTCACTAACGAAGTCCGGTATAGGACTCCTAGGACTTGCTACGTGTTTTTTGGTCCCAGAAGGAGGTAACCTGTGAGTTTGGTCGAAATTCGAGACAATTTTTTTTCGACCGAAAATCGCAAAAACGCAAAGGCTATAGTCTTTGCATATTTACGATTTTGGGTCGATTTTTTCTCTCCAAAATGCCGGGGTTGTACAGGGGACTTAACGTACCCCCTAGACTAACCTCCAAGGGTCACTTCGTTCGAAAACCCGGTTTGTTCCTGGCGAGGGAATGCAGTATTCCCAATAGCGCGCAATGTGTTCGGGCGAGGTGGCTTAGGGGCCTATTTTCTCACTAACGAAGTCCGGTATAGGACTCCTAGGACTTGCTATGTGTTTTTTAGTCCCAGAAGAACGTCCCCTGTGAGTTTGGTCGAAATCGGAGACAATTTAGTTTCGACCGAAAATCGCAAAAACGCAATAAGGCTATAGCCTTTGCATTTTTACGATTTTCGGTCGAATTTTTTTTTCTCTCCAAAATGACGGGGGTTGTGCAAGGGGACTTTAACGTACCCCTAGACCAACCCCCAAGGGTCAGTTCGTTCGAAAACCCGGTTTGTCTGCGAGGGAATGCAGTATTCCCAATAGCGCGCAATGTGTTCGGGCGAGGTGGCTTAGGGGCCTATTTTGTCACTGACGAAGTCCGGTACAGGGCTCCTAGGACTTGCTATGTGTTTTTTGGTCCCAGAAGGAGGTAACCTGTGAGTTTGGTCGAAATCCGAGACAATTTATTTTCGACCGAAAATTTTTTTCCCACAGGATATTCCTGCCACCTTCTCTCATCTCAGCCCCCTGCCCGCGCGCTTTTAAATTTTTGCGCGGCGGCACTGCCTTGCTGCACGCACGGAGCAGATTCTCATCTCCACGCGACAGCGCTTCTTGTCCCACCTCTCCCTCCTCCACTCCTTGCCTCTCCTCCCCTGCCGGCCCGCTGCGCGTGGGAGATGATGCGTTTTGCCTTTTCGCTCCTGGACTACATCGTGACCCGTCCAATGCAGGTTGGTAGACTTTGGGTGGCCCCACAATGAACCGAGCTACGCTACCCATCACGCCCAACACCCATCACCCATCATGATGGTTAGTTTGAGACTCACATCACGCTACGGCCGCTAGATGGCGCTTTGACCTGACCCAGCGTTGTTGTGCGCCCGGTGCTTTTAAAGCATACTCGCGCATAAGTACTGTATGAATTCCCACATGATCAGACCGAGGCCTAGTGCATGATTTCTTCGTCCGGTTGAAATAAACTCTCGGTGCGTAACTTGTGCGCACGATTTTTGTGTGGATAATCGTGATGATAAGCGATCCATGTTATATTGTTAACAATATGTTGGCTCTCGATTCTTACATTGAAATGTCGAACAGTTAAGGCCAACTTTTTCTAAGTATAGTGGAAGGGTGGGCCTTAGTTTCCCAAACAATTTAAGTTCAGTGTGGTTGCCGATGAAACTTGAGAAATGCTTGTCAATGTCAACAAGAAAACTTTGTGCGAGTAAGTTACGCACCTAGACCTGGTAGGGAGAAAAAGTTCCCACCGCACGAAGCAAACTTAGACTAGGCCCTATAGACTCTGCCGTCTCAAGGCCCAGCGCGAAACAACAACGTATGGTGGCGCCATCTGGTGGCCGACCCGGACCCGGAGAACGCACTTTTGCACAAGAGGCTACCTCCTCGCTCTTGCTGACCTCCGTAAAATCGCGTTTTTTCGCGTTCTTCGAAGATGATGCGGAGGCTGTTACCGCGGCCGGCCAAGAGATGGCGTTTCAGGGTGGCGGAGCGGAGGTCGCGTTTGCCGGTCCCGTCCATGCGGTAGGTAGGGATTCCAGTTCGCACCGCCACAGTGTGCGTCACGATGACAGCCTAGTGGTATCGCCCTGCCCCCGTCCCAATACCAACTAGCTGTCGAGACGTTTTGCAGATTCGTTGATCCCGACCGGTTCTTCTTTTTTTTCGATGTAAACGCTGGTTTCCGGACAGTAACCTCGAGATCGGTCTAGGGATACATTAGAGTGCCCCGGCCCACCTCAGTCGGCATACTGGAGGGGTTAAAAAATATATATATATTCGGGCGAGACTTGAACCTGCAAAACGTCTCGCCAGCCGAGATGATTTGGGGACGGGGAAGGTGCGTTAACCATCTCGGCTGGCGGACGCACACTGCACCGGCGGTGCGAACTGAATCCCTATCTACCGCATGGACGGGGCCGGCAACGCGACCTCCGCTCCGCTACCCGGAACGCTTACATCTGTTGGCGGGACCGCGGTAACGCTCCCGCATCATCTTCTCGAAAACGCGAAAACGCGAAAAATGTGCGATTCTCTACCCGGAGGTCAGCAGGAGCGAGGAGGTAGCCTCCAGTGCAAGTGTGCATTCTCCGGTTCCAGGTCGGCTGACAGATGGCGCCCTTGCGTTGTTGTTGCAGCGCTAGGCCTCGACAAGGCAGAGCCTATAGGGCCTAGTCCAAGTACTGACGCCCGGTTGAGCAATTTCCCTGGTCTCTCGACTACCACTCCTCGGCGCGTTACTTGTGCGCACGAATTTTTGTTTCGATCATCTTTATGATGAGGAACCATATTATATTGCTAACAAGACGTTGGCTCGATTCTGACATTGAAACGTCAAATAACCATGTCCAAGTTTTTTCGAAGTTTGGTGGAAGGGTGGGTGTTAGATTCACAACCAACTCCAGTCCAGGGTGTTTGCAGATTAAACATAGGAAATGCTTGCCATTGTCAACAAGGAAAATTCGTGCCCATAAGTTGCGCATCTCGAGTTGGTTGGGGGAAAAATTTCCTCCGCGCGAGGAAATTTGATTAGCTCTTATAGGCTCTGCGTTGTCAAGCGCCTTCCAGCGCGAAACAACAACGCATAGTGACGCCATCTCCGGTGGCTGACCTGAACCAGAGAATGCACACTTGTACAAGAGGCTACCTCCTCGCTCCTGCTGACCTCCGATAAATCGCGCTTTTTTCGCGATTTTTGAAGGCGTTGTGGGGAGCCGTTTCACAGGTCGGCCAACAGATGGTTTTCGCCACCCTGAAACGCCATCTGTTGGCGGACTGCGGTAACGCCCCGCATCGTTCTTCGAAGAACGCGAGAAAATCGCGAAAAATACGCGATTCTACCCGGATATCAGCAGGAGCGAGGAGGTAGCCTCCAGTGCAAGTGTGCATTCTCCTCTGGTTCCAGGTCGGCCGACAGATGGCGCCCCTGCGTTGTTGTTGCGCGCCAGGCCTCGACAAGGCAGAGCCTATAGGGCCTAGTCCAAGTACTCTACGCCTGGTTGAGCAATTTCGTCCTCGACCAATTCTCGGCGCGTTATTTATGCGCACGAATTTTTGTTTCGATCATCTTTAATGTGAGGGAACCATATTATATTGATAACAAGACGTTGGCTCTCGATTCGGACATTGAAACGTCAAATAACCAAGTCCAAGATTTTCGAAGTTTGGTGGATGGGTGGGTTTTAGTTTCCCAACCAACTCAAGTCCAGTATACTTGCCGATGAAACGTAGCATATGCTTACCAATTTCAACAAGAAAAATTCGTGCGCGTGAGTTACGCATGTAGAGTTGGTTGGGGAAAAAGTTCCTCCGCGCGAAGGAAATTTGGATCAGGTCTCATAGGCTCTGCCGTGTCAACGCGTAGTGCGAAACAAAACGCATCGTGGCGCCATCTGTCGGTCGACCTGACCCAGAGAACGCACACTTGCACAAGAGGGGCTACTCTCCGCTCCTGCTGACCTCCGGGTCAAATCGCGTTTTTTTCGCGTTTCTCGCGAAGACGATGCAGGAGCGTTTATCGGGTCGGCCGATAGATGGCGTTTCCAAGTGGCGGAGCGGAGGTAGCGTTTGCCGGCCCCGTCCATGCGGTAGATAGGGATTCCAGTTCGCACCGCCGCGCGTGCGTCACGACAGCCTAGTGGTATCGCCCTTGCCCCCCCGTCCCAATAATACCAACTAGGCTGACGAGACGTTTTGCGGATTCGATCCCGACCGGTTCTTCTTTTGTTTTTCGATGTAAACGCTGGCTCTCGGACAAAGTAATCCTCGGAGATCGGTCTAGGGATACATTAGAGTGCCCTGCCCACCTCAGTCATATTGGAGGAGTAAAAAAAAAAAAAAAAAAAAAAAAATACGACCGAGAATTGAACCTGCAAAACGTCTCGCCAGCCGAGATGATTTCGGGGATTTGGGAAGGTGCAGTTAACCATCTCGGCTGGCGGGACGCACACCGTTCTGGCGGTGCGAACTGAATCCCTATCTACCTCATGGACGGGCCCGGCAGTGGCGACTTCCGCTCTAACTCCGTTCATGCCCCTTGGCGCCGAAAATGGCCCCTAAGCCACCACGCCCGTACACATTGCGCGCTATTAGTAATACTGCATTCCCTCGCAGACAAACCGGGTTTTCGGACGAACTGACCCTTGGGGCTTGGTCTAGGGGTACGTTAGAGTCCCCTGCACAACCCCCCGTCATCTTGGAAAGAAAATTGACCGAAAATCAAAAATGCAAAGGCTATAGCCTTTGCGTTTTTGCGATTTTCGGTCGAAAATAAATTGTCTCGGATTTCGACCAAACTCACAGGTTACCTCCTCCTTCTGGGACCAAAACACATAGCAATCCCTAGGAGTCCTATACCGGACTTCGTTAGTGACAAAATAGGCCCTTTGCCACCTCGCCCGAACACACATTGCGCGCTATTGGGAGTACTGCATTCCCTCGCAGACAAACTGGGTTCGGACGAACTGACCCTTAGGGTTGGTCTAGGGTACACGTTAGAGTCCCCTGCACAACCCCCGTAATTTTGGAGAGAAAAAAAAAATCGACCGAAAATCGTAAAAATGCAAAGGCTATAGCCTTTGCGTTTTTGCGATTTTCGGTCGAAAATAAATTGTCTCGGATTTCGACCAAACTCATGGACGGGCCCGGCAGAGGCGACTTCCGCTCCAACTCCGTTCATGCCCCTTGGCGCCGAAAATGGCCGGTAGATAGGGATTCCAGTTCGCATCGCCGAACGGTGTGCGTCCCGCCAGCCGAGATGGTTAACGCACCCTCCCCCCGTCCCAAATCATCTCGGCTGGCGAGACGTTTTGCAGGTTCAAGTCTCGCCTGTATATATTTTTTTTTTTTTTTTTTTTAACCCCTCCAATATGACTGAGGTGGGCAGGGCACTCTAATGTATCCCTAGACCGATCTCCGAGGGTTACTTAACTGAGAGCCAGCGTTTACATCGAAAAAAAAGAAGAACCGGTCGGGATCGAATCCGCAAACGTCCCGACAGCCTAGCTGGTATTGGGACGGGGGCAAGGGCGCGATACCACTAGGTTGTCGTGACGCACACCTTGCGGCGGTGCGAACTGGAATCCCTATCTACCGCATGGACGGGGCCGGCAACGCGACCTCCGCTCCGCTACCCGGAAACGCCATCTGTTGGCGGACTGCGGGTAACGCTCCCGCATCATCTTCGAAAAACGCGAGAAAACGCGAAAAATGTAAGCGATTCTACCCGAGGTCAGCAGGAGCGAGAGGTAGGCTTCCAGTGCAAGTGTGCATTCTCCGGTTCCAGGTCGGCCGACAGATGGCGCCCTTTGCGTTGTTGTTGCGAAAGCAGGGCGCGTTCGACAAGGCAGAGCCTATAGGGCTAGTCCAAGTACTCTACGCCCGGTTGAGCAATTTCGTCCTCGACCAATTCTCGGCGCGTTACTTATGCGCACGAATTTTTGTTTCGATCATCTTTATGATGAGGGAACCATATTATATTGCTAACAAGACGTTGGCTCTCGATTCTGACATTGAAACGTCAAATAACCATGTCCAAGTTTTTCGAAGTTTGGTGGAAGGGTGGGTGTTAGATTCACAACCAACTCCAGTCCAGGGTGTTTGCAGATTAAACATAGGAAATGCTTGCCATTGTCAACAAGGAAAATTCGTGCCCATAAGTTGCGCATCTCGAGTTGGTTGGGAAAAAATTTCCCTCCGCGCGAAGGAAATTTGGACTAGGCCCTATAGGCTCTGCGTTGTCAAGGCCTAGCGCGAAACAACAACGCATAGTGACGCCATCTGGTGGCTGACCTGGAACCAGAGAATGCACACTTGTACAAGAGGCTACCTCCTCGCTCCTGCTGACCTCCGGATAAAATCGCGTTTTTTTCGCGATTTTTGAAGGCGCTGTGGGAGCCGTTTCCACGTCGGCCAACAGATGGCGCCACCCTGAAACGCCATCTGTTGGCGGACCGCGGTAACGCTCCCGCATCGTCTTCGAAGAACGCGAGAAAATCGCGAAAAAATACGCGATTCTACCCGGAGGTCAGCAGGAGCGAGGAGGTAGCCTCCAGTGCAAGTGTGCATTCTCCGGTTCCAGGTCGGCCGACAGATGGCGCCACCATGCGTTGTTGTTGCGCGCTAGGCCTCGACAAGGCAGAGCCTATAGGGCCTAGTCCAAGTACTCTACGCCCGGTTGAGCAATTTCGTCCTCGACCAATTCTCGGCGCGTTACTTATGCGCACGAATTTTTGTTTCGATCATCTTTAATGTGAGGGAACCATATTATATTGATAACAAGACGTTGGCTCTCGATTCTGACATTGAAACGTCAAATAACCAAGTCCAAGATTTTCGAAGTTTGGTGGATGGGTGGGTCTTAGTTTCCCAACCAACTCAAGTCCAGTATATTTGCCGATGAAACGTAGCATATGCTTACCAATTTCAACAAGAAAAATTCGTGCGCGTGAGTTACGCATGTAGAGTTGGTTGGGGGAAAAAGTTCCCTCCGCGCGAAGGAAATTTGGACTAGGCCCTATAGGCTCTGCCGTGTCAACGCGTAGTGCGAAACAAAAACGCATCGTGGCGCCATCTGTCGGTCGACCCGGACCCAGAGAACGCACACTTGCACAAGAGGCTACCTCCTCGCTCCTGCTGACCTCCGGGTCAAATCGCGTTTTTTTCGCGTTTCTCGCGAAGACGATGCAGGAGCGTTTATCGGGTCGGCCGATAGATGGCGTTTCCAAGTGGCGGAGCGGAGGTAGCGTTTGCCGGCCCCGTCCATGCGGTAGATAGGGATTCCAGTTCGCACCGCCGCAAGGTGTGCGTCACGACAGCCTAGTGGTATCGCCCTTGCCCCCCGTCCCAATACCAACTAGGCTGTCGAGACGTTTTGCGGATTCGATCCCGACCGGTTCTTCTTTTTTTTTCGATGTAAACGCTGGCTCTCGGACAAAGTAACCCTCGGAGATCGGTCTAGGGATACATTAGAGTGCCCCTGCCCACCTCAGTCATATTGGAGGAGTTAAAAAAAAAAAAAAAAAAAAATACGGGCGAGACTTGAACCTGCAAAACGTCTCGCCAGCCGAGATGATTTGGGACGGGGGGAAGGTGCGTTAACCATCTCGGCTGGCGGGACGCACACCGTTCGGCGGTGCGAACTGGAATCCCTATCTACCGGCCATTTTCGGCGCCAAGGGGCATGAACGGAGTTGGAGCGGAAGTCGCCACTGCCGGGCCCGTCCATGAGGTAGATAGGGATTCCAGTTCGCACCGCCGAACGGTGTGCGTCCCGCCAGCCGAGATGGTTAACGCACCTTCCCCCCGTCCCAAATCATCTCGGCTGGCGAGACGTTTTGCAGGTTCAAGTCTCGCCCGCATTTTTTTTTTTTTTTTTTTAAACTCCTCCAATATGACTGAGGTGGGCAGGGGCACTCTAATGTATCCCTAGACCGATCTCCGAGGGTTACTTTGTCCGAGAGCCAGCGTTTACAACGAAAAAAAAAAAAGAAGAACCGGTCGGGATCGAATCCGCAAAACGTCTCGACAGCCTAGTTGGTATTGGGACGGGGGGCAAGGGCGATACCACTAGGCTGTCGTGACGCACACCTCACAGCGATGCGAACTGGAGCGGTACTGCACCGCAGTAGTAAAAGGATTGCAGTTGACAGTTTTTCATTGGCACAAACGCCAAGGGGGTAGTTGGGGTACCAAACACTTTTTCACAGTTGTATCATTTATTTATTGATACACATCACAGAAGACTGTATCCGTACTCACAAAGGTGTCTTAGCACGAAAAACTACAGAAATAACACTCTGAAACTGATCTACACACAATTTTTCCAGGTACTAGCAAAAATTATTTTTACTTACAAGTGTTCAAAGAATTTAGTTTCCTTTTCCATGATCTGCATTTCTGGTTGAACACTATGTTACAAAAATACAGCTTTAACAAGTCGATCCTTATCATTCATGTATTTAATTGCCTGCATCTGCAGATGACAAACAGTTTTCACAGTCTTCTTACAAAATATACAATACTTCAATACTACTACACAAGGAATTGGTAAGTTTTAACTTCAAAAAGTAAACAGTTTTGAAACATTACTTTTTATTGTTGCTAAATAAAATAAAAAAGATATCAACAAAACATTTTTTTTTATATCTACCTGTGTAGGATCTGGTGAAGTCTACACAAAAAATACATACAAGGAATGGGTTTACAACAACACAGCCACTTTAAAATCATTCATAGAAGAGAAATAAACAGTAGATCACAATGAAGCTGTACGGAACTTTACAAGTTATTATCTCCACCAGCATGAATGCATTGACAATACATTCTATATAAAAATATGTAGTTCCTCCTAAAATTAAAGTGCAACTGCAAATTATACGAAGCAAAAAGAGGGGAGGGGCACTACAATTTGAAGATATAGTACTAGAGAGTATCAGAAATAAAAATAATAATTTGGGGCCTTCTATACAGTATTTTGAAGGAAAGTTAGCAGAGCTGTACAACATTCAGATGAGGGGTAATCAAAACTATTGCAGACTAAGGTTCAATTGATTATATTGTAAACTAAATATGAAGAGAAGAAAATGAAAATTGGAATGAGAAATTAAGAAAGAGAATGATGAGATGGCCATTGTAAGAAATAGCAAGAATCTAAAATTTAGGTAACTTCTTTGGTTACTTTCACGAGAGTGATATGCTTCTAACTAATTTTCTTGAATGGCATATGTGTACAAATATTGTTATTAATTTTGACCATAATTACATAGTTTTAACAGCAAGTGTAGAGATATGCTATAAATTGTGAATGAAATTATTAAATGTGAATATAATTGAGAAGATACAATCAGATACTGCTTCACTCTATGGCTATTCTCAAAAGCATGAAGAAATCAGCTAGAAGGCAATGCCTGCTATTTAGCAGTAAACATTTTGTATACCCCACACTAAAATTCGTTTGATAATAATAATTACCCAAATGTAATTATGTTCATATTTGGTAGAGTTAAAAATGAAGATTTTACATCCATGCACAAGTACAATGATAAACATCTGGTGATGAAAAAATATAGAATACCAAACTATTTAACATTTTACCTAAACATGGTACTACGGCGACTTGATTTACTGACTCTGCCAACCAGAGCACATATCTTAAGAGCTGGACCCAATTTGAGGCCCATATACTTCATCATCATGTCAGAATTGAGGAGAACAAGTGCTTTCCCATCAATTTCCTGCAAAACAAAATTGCATGTTAAGTAACAACACCTTGTTGGTTGGCAACAAAATTGAGGAGGAGACAAGAAAGAATGGGCAAAAGGTGATGGAGGAAGGATTACACTTACATGTTTCCTAAACAGGTCGGCATAGGCACTCATATTAGGATCTGTCGATGATATATACCAAATAACATCTTCAATGGTCCAGTCGATTACTTCATTTGGCAGAGTTCTAGGAGATGACTGCTCGTCATTAGCAGTAGTTGAAGTTGCAGCTACTTGAGCTGTAATGATAAGAGTGCCATGAAATAAAGGTATTGAGAATCATACTAATAAATGCCTCAAAAAGAAGAGTAAAGAACATGAATTTTATACTGAAATTTAATACTACATCATACCAGGTGATGTATGCCGCACTACGGGAGATGCTGAAGCAGTTGGAGAAGGTCTGACAGCTTGCTGCGATGATGGATTTGTTGGTATTGTTGGCTTTGAAGGGGCCAAATTTGTTCTCTTGTTTGGACAAGTGTCGGAACTCTGCGCCGAGTATCGACGTTTGATAGATGTTTTAGATATGTCCTCGACTCCTATATGAAGAATGAATAAGTGGGATAAGTACCTGAGGGGTGTTCATTTTACAGTAAAGTACTCTCCAGTTTATGGCAGTACCTTGACCGTTAGCAGTACAATGCTCGCACACTGTTGGTTCTCGCACCAAGAAGTTGGCGCAGCATTGCATTTCCTCTGTTAGTATTTCTAGGTGTGTCCATAAATCTGTCTCTGTAGTAATAACTGGTAAACGGAGTGTCACTGTCTTGTTTTCAAGAGGCACTGTGAAACAAGAATAAATAGTGATGGTCTCGCTGAGAAAATATTTATAACACATATGTTTCATACATACCTGTTATATGAACTTTGCCTTGACCTTGCCGAAGCACACCATATACAGCTGCACGGTTAGAAGCAACATCAACTAAAGATTGCACACAGTTCCGTAAAACTCGACTGACAGCGCTTGGCCCAAAAACAGGTTCCATGGATTGCACTAATTCTTTGTCCAGATATGGACCTGTCTTACATGTACGATTTACATAAACACGAACTGTAATAGAAAGCACATCTTTTAGTATTGTTTTACTGAGCAGAATTTCACATTTATGTATAAGGGTTCAAAAGTACCTTCATTATCATTCTTTTGCTCAGAGGATGATACTTGATTGGAGTTAATAGTAGATGCAACTCCATTTGTTTGATGACCAGATGGTCCAGCATTGAGTGACTGACCACTGCTGGGCATGCCAAAATTAGCAGAGTTGGCCGCAATAGGTTTGATAACTGTATTTTGCAATTCAGAAGGCAATGGAGTTGCAGAAGGCAAAGTTGCTGGCTTAGAGGGAGTTCCAGATGAATTGCTTTTAGAAACAGGTGGACTTTTCAGTACAGGAGAAACTGATACTGTAATTGGTGAAATAGGTGTTGAGGGTGGAGTGGGACTTGTTGGGGACCCCAGTTGTGACCCGGAACTTTTAGATTGTTCTCTTCTAAGGGACAATGGTGTGTTCTCATCCGTTTCAGTGGCTGCAGGCACCATAGTTGATGGCTGCACATTGCTAACACGAGCTCGGTAGCGATTTGTTCCTCCTTGAGCTACATTTATCAGGGAAACAAAAAGTGCAATCAGAATAGGAAACAACATACCACATACTTCCACTAAATTTAAAATACCTTTCTTTCCAGGGGGTTGTAAAGGATGTCCACTCTTTGCACACCAACCAACTGGGAAAATGTCTCTTGAATCATAACGACACCAATAATCGAATGCACCACGCCATCCATCAAAAGTTACATGAACCATATCATTCTTGACTTCACCTGTGGTATAAGTGGTATAAAATATATTGAATATTGATAACATAGGAGAAAAATTTTGAGATAAAACCTAATCAGTTGGATAATGTAGCAGACACTCACCAACAGTGGCCGCACAGATTAGCATAGGATTTTTCTTGTCAACTGCTTCCAGTTTCATGCCAACTTTAAAAAAATTACCAGCTGGTACTGGTGGCTCACGTTTGAAGGCTTTTATTGGGGCCATTTCTGCCATACTTAAAGTCTTCATCAAAAATTGGGGCCACATAGAAGCATTCATTCTAAATCCTTTTTTATTTACAGAGAATAAAAGCCCCAATGATAATAAAAATAAGGTGAAAAAAAAAAAATTAATTTTAATGCAGTAATATTTGTGAAGAGACAAACCTAGGGGAGGCTGAAGCATGCCTCCTCCTTTTTCACAGTGACCAATAGGATGGATTTCATTAGAGTCCACTAAGCGCCAGAAATCGTTTTTGTTGTCTGAGCCATCTAGACGCAACCTCAAGCGTGGTCCAAGAATACCAACCACAGTTGCAATGCATGTCGACGTCAAATTACGTGGATCCAAAGCTTCCAGCTTCTGGTCAAGCTTGAAGTCATTCTGTGGAGGGGAAGGTGACTAAAAAAGAAAACACCAGAATTAAAAGGTGAGATCCCACAACTCAAAAAAATGTAAATGTAAAAAAAAAAAGAAAGAAGAAAAAAAGGGGCGGGGGGGAGGGGGGGGGGGTAAAACTTTTACCTGCTTAAAACACTGCGCAGGTGCAGGTTGACTGTTTGTGGCTTTCATGTAATTTTTCCAATCAAAAGGTTCATAGATATCCATATTTGCACTTGGGACAGCTGCTGATGTGGATGGTGCTGTGGCTAGACCATCAGGAAGTGCATTATCTACAATTTGGTTTTGTCCATTCTCAAGTTCTGACACACTTAAGGTTGTTTTCAGATCACTTTGCCCTGTTAACTCATTTGTAGATGATGCAGGCGTAGATGTTGCAGGTGAAGCAACTGAAATATTTGTTGATGTTACTGCGGGAGTAGAGGGTGCTACAGCACCCTGGTTTCCATTTGGTGTTGACCCTGAAGAGCCATTGCTTACTGTAAAACACAATGATCAATAATCAGAAACATGAATAGATTAAAAAGCGCAAAATAATTCAAGTATTGTGTAATTAGGCTGTTGAAGTTTTTAGAGAATACAGTACTACATTTACAATTACTTAAAGGCAGTAATGAATGGATTAACTTACATCTATTAGTAGTTTCTCGTTTCCCATATTTTTCAGAGCAGCTCTGACTACAAAAGTTTTTGGATGCATTGCCCTCCAAACAAACAGCTGGACCATTGATTATGCCATCACAATACAAGCAAGAACCCTAGAATAAAATTTATCAACTTATCATTAATCCTAAAATAAATAGAGAAAATAGTTTTGAGCAAGACTAACTTTGTTGTATGCTTTGCGGAACTCTCCAAGGCATAGAGATGAACAAAACTCTTTTTGTCCATTCCTTGCAGGAAAAATGAAATTTAGAGTCAGCCCTTTTTCAGCACACCAGGTACAAGCCTTGCTCCTGGAAAGCCGTCCTGTACAGAAATTTTCAGCGTTAGGATGCCATTGGATAATTAGGAGAGCAGGCATTAAAGCTTTGTAATTCAGAAAGTTTTAACTGTCCTACAAAAATGTTTACATACCTCTGCTCTTTGCAGGAGCACCAGACATTGTTCTGCATTTGATCTCTATTCTTCAATTTCAGTTTGATTATATATTCCTCTGCAAATAAAATTCAGGAATTTATTATCATACCTGCCAGGAAATGTTTGGTGGTATCACAGTAATCATTCATACACAAAAAAGGAGAAAACAAAAAATCATCAATATTTTTAGATAATTTCGAGGTACTATAGAAAACAAGAAGTAAAGGCAAAAGTGAAAGCCTTATAAACATCAAATGTGTTTGATATTAAAATCTACAACTCGTTCTTTACATTGTTGTGGGGGTTCATCTCAATACAGTACTGAAGCGTAAAGAAGAGGACGAGAAAGACACCATTTCATAATACTTTTATCATAAACGTTGAAATCTTTTCTGTAAAATTTGATTACTAGCATGCGAGCTTTAAATTTATTATGAAAATTTCAATATTGAGGGATTTTTATAATAGGTATCCTAACCTATAACCTTAAATCGTTATTTTCTCAAAATTTTTAATATAAAGTCAAAAAAAGCTTCATAGTATTTCTACTCACTTTAAAATGATCTTTTTCAATATCGAATTGGTTTTTGTGTGAGTACTGTACATTTAGAGATGAATCCTATCACACCATTACAGTGGTGAGCACAATACTCATTCTGAACGCAGTAGCTTTCAAAAGTTAGTGTGTAAAGAACAAGTGAAAAAAGAAGAAACAACAATTCGTTCTTAAAATACAGCACAAAAACGAATGGAATTTTGAATATTAATCTTCAAATGAGCAACAAAATTGTTATAGTGACCAAAATGAGATTTAGCGGCTACCACAGTACTAACGACTTAAGAAATGAGCAATTACTAAAAGGCAAATACAAAAATCAACTGTAAGCAAAAGGCATAAGTTAAACAAAATGATACATAATACAAGGCTTCTGTTGAGTTTAAGGAACACAAGTTAACATAAGAGACCAGAGGCAACAGAAATACATCATATGTACACTTATTATATTATTCATAATAGATCAGACTGAAAAATCTTTATGCAAACAACATAACCTACAAAACTGCAGAATGACAACACCCCCTCACAGCTGAGTAGGCAAAACCCACCTTTCTACCGAACACGGCAAGAGCACTTATGAGGCCGAGCGAGAGGCGAAAAATACCAAGATCGGTATCGCTTAGCACTAATAGAAATGCCAGCTATCTGATAAATGTGCCCAAACTTGTAAATAAGTCTTGATTTTGAAAAAAACAATCACTTCTTGATCAGCGCGAACACAACATCGCCATGTTGATTACGAAGTGCGTGTAGCGCGTCCTTTGAAACGTGTTCCCAACGGAGTGCATTACTAAAGTTTCAGCAAAGGTTAATGAAAAGAATCAAACGAAACAAGAAAACACTATCCACACTCGTAATTATGTATACAATTTATTCAAATCGACAGGAACTACCCCTCCAGGCCAATAAGAAGATACCAATGAATTATTATTTTTTTATCAGTTGGTATTAAAAGGGCAAACGTAGTCGGTCGACTCGACTCGCTGCTTGCTTGCTTTCACGATACCGCGCACCTCATTCACGCTTTGCATGCGTTGCATTCATTGCATTGCATCGCATTGCATGGAGGTCCAAAGCGCTTGTCAGCGCATTCCCCTGTGCCTGACCTGACACCTGACACCTGAAGCTTGACTCCATGGTTTATCTTGGCCTCTTCTGGAAGTCAGCCCGCTTTCTGAAAGATTCGGGGGTCCATAATTTCTCTCTGCTCTCTTGACACTCGACTTTCAGGGTTCTATCTTTCCCGATTTTACCATCAGATCATATGACATGTAGAGAGAAAGGAGATCGAAAAACATCATATCCGATTCTTGACTGGGACTCACATGACAATTGACAATTTTCCAAATTTTCTGACCACTGGTTACGACATTCGACTTCCAGGCGCGGAAGATCAGATATAATATTGGTCCGTAGGAGGGACAGAGGTGCACATCAGAAAACATCAAAGTGCAAAATTCTCGGCTTCTGAAAAATTAATTGAATGTTACAATTTTTAGCGCCTTTGGTTACAGACATTTTACCAACCCAGTCTCGAAATCCTCAGTTAATTTCTGGCCTCCGAACTGACAACTCCGACGACCAAATCAGGTTGAATTAATAAGACAAAAACATTATCTCCAGTCTTGTTGCAGTGCATTTTAGTTGTTTCGCACACACCATATGGTAAATATTACTTCTTCACGTAATTTTTTTTTGTTAGCAGTGGTAGAACGGCAGACCTTATGACAAAATTTCGTCGCCTTTGCTTTGTTTATTGTTTGGGGGTCGTTGTCGTTGATTGTACGTATAGATAGAGATGCTGAGCTCGTCGCACAAGTCTTAGGTTAGAATTCTTGTTAGAATTTGTTTCATTACAAGAAACAACCCCTTGTGGGAATCTAAAATAACATGGAGTCGATTTTGGAGCAACAACGCAGATACCATGAGGAACGGGAAAGGCTGATGGACGCAATGGTGAGAGAAATGCTCCACAAGAAGAGTAGTCAGAGGGAACAGATAAACTCTGATCACCGGCTTAAGGGGCTTTTGGACAGATTTGCTGACAGCACCACCAATTTGAAAGAACTTTACGAAGACAAGGACAGCCTTCGGAAAGAAGAAGTGGCTTCTATGTCTGGGCCCAATGAATTCACTGAATTCTATGCTCGGCTGAAGTCTATCAAAGAGTTCTATCGTCGTCATCCCGACGAGATCAGTGTTCCGATGTCTGTTGAGTTTGAGGAAATAGCCAAGCTGCGTGAGAATCCTGCAGAAGATACCAACATGACTGAGTTCACTGACGAAGAAGGTTATGGGAAGTACTTAGATCTCCATGAGTGCTATGAAAAGTTTATAAATTTAAAAGGCATTGAGAAGGTAGACTACATCACATACCTTATCACATTTGACCAACTTTATGATATTCCCAAAGATCGCAAGAATGCAGAATATCGAAAATACATACTTGACCTTCTTGACTATTTACATGGCTATGTAGAACGTGTAAAACCATTGCTTGATGTTCATGGAGAAATGGAAAATGTCATGAGAGATTTTCATAGGCAGTGGGATGCTGGGACATTTCCAGGGTGGCCTAAAGAAACGGGCAGTGTGCTTACTAACCAAGGTGCTCATTTGGACCTCTCAGCATTTTCATCTTGGGAAGAGTTAGCATCCTTGGGCTTAGATCGTCTGAAGTCTGCTCTTCTTGCCCTGGGGTTAAAGTGTGGTGGAACATTAGAGGAGCGGGCACAACGATTGTTCAGCACCAAAGGCAAGGCAGAGATTGATCCTGCTCTTCTTGCAAAGAGTAAGCCAGGTCGTGGACGGGAGACAATGAAGCACAAGGACATTGCTGCTCTTGAAGCACAGGTTTGTACTGTCTATTTAGCCGTAAGACAAAAAAACAACATGGTTTTAAAGACTGATTTGTAATATTAATATTTGTGTGTTACAGGTTTATAGATTTGCTGAGCTTTTGACAGAACAAAGAAATGCAACTAAAGAAAATGTCCAGCGCAAACAGGCCCGAACAGAAGGTGAAAGGGATGATTCAGATGCTGAAGTTAGTGCATCAGACTCTGAAGAGGATGATGATTCTGAAGTACCATACAACCCCAAGAATCTCCCACTTGGGTGGGATGGGAAACCTATTCCCTATTGGTTATACAAGCTTCATGGCCTCAATATTAGTTATAATTGTGAAATATGTGGTAACTTTACCTACAAAGGACCAAAAGCCTTCCAAAGACATTTTGCGGAATGGAGACATGCTCATGGGATGAGATGCCTTGGAATTCCAAACACTGCTCATTTTGCAAATGTAACTCAAATTGAAGATGCCTTGGCTTTGTGGGAGAAGATTAAAGATCAGAAGGAAACGGAGAGATGGCAGCCTGAGCAGGAGGAAGAATTTGAAGATTCTTTGGGAAATGTTGTAAATAAGAAAACTTACGAAGATTTGAAGAGACAAGGGCTTTTGTAAGAATTTTGGTGTAGGTCTTTCCTTGGTTTCTAATTCCTGGGCAAGCATAACTGTATGTGGCTAAATGTATTTTAACCAGATGACCTGTTTTGTATGTAACAGTGCTGATTGACTTACCTGTTCAAAAATTGTTTTCAGAAAAATTCATTTATTAAATAATGTATTCCAGAATATAAAGAATTTCCCTTCCAAAATGATGAGTATATCACTTTGATCATGAGAAAACCAACAATGAAGTATCAGCAATCATCAAGTTTTAAATGTTATAGCACATGCATTTACAAGTTGTTTCTTTCTTTTATACAATGTCAGTAAAATAAAGCTATAATGAATATGTTAACGCTAGTCAACATATTGTGATGCATGGGATTGAATACCTTGATTGGGTTAACTTCATACAACTTGAAATGCACATTACATGTTGCCTGTCTTGATAGAATGTGTTGGTTAGAACTTATACATTGGATGCTTTCAAGGTAATGTGTAAAGGTTTTGTCAGTGACTTTAATGAACTGTATAGTGGGCTTTGCAGTGAACTGTAAATTGAAAAGTATGGAGTATGAGCATTTTCTTTACAATAGAATAAAATAGAGTACCTATGTAGATGAAGTTCTTACCAATAAATTCTGATACTGGATCATTATCACCATCTCCTCTCATTGATCCAGTAATTTCTTCGTTCTCCACCATGGGTAAGAATAGCTGCACGAATTCATTTGTGTATGGAGGAGCAATTGCTTCAAGGACCTGAGTAGCATAACAAGAAATGTGAAAGTTCACTTTAAAAAAAAAAGAAAAAAAAGAATTACATAAAAGTTGGGATTATACCTCCATTACAAAGTATCTAATAAGAGAAATGTCTGTTTCTCCACTTATCCAACATTGTTTGATGTACTTCATAACAGGAACAACACAGCCTCGGCATAACAATGTAACCATTCTGTCCAGCAACATTTTTCTAAGTTCAAGCTGCCACATAAAATGTAGAAAAAGTCAGTACAATGCATGTTAAAAGATAAATGTTAAAAAAAAAAATCTTAACAACTTACTTGTACAAGAATTTCTAAAGCATCTTGCTTTGATTCAAATAATGTAATGAGGAGATTAAGAAGTCTTGGGTGAAGAAGAGAATGGCAACCAGCAACTTCATCTAACAAAGCTAAATGTGTGGGGGTAGATTCTACACACAGTTGAAAATATGTAGGCTCAAGTACAGTAACTTCAACCCATCGGACCACACCAACGGACACTACTGGAACTCTAAATATAGAACATTGAATTAGAGGTAATGAGGAAGTGACAGGCTACACAGTGAGAGGAAGAGAGAACTCACTTGATATAGTCATACAAAATGCTAAGTTCAGCAATCAACTCAGTAGAACCTTTATTTGTGCTACAAATAGTGGAGACCTTATCTACAGCTCTTTCAGTTGCTTTCAGTTCTTCTTTGTTTACTAGCTTACTACTTGCTACACCTTTTTTGGGCCATGTCTCACAAACACTTGATGCATAAGCAAGTAAATATACATATTTGGGCCGATGCTCCACATTTAGCTTCACACCGGGCTTGAAAAGCGCATCCACCAGTAACTCTAAAAGAAAGTAAGACAAGTTGAATCTCCTTGAAATGAAGTAAACTACTTCAAGTAAAACACAGTCAAAGTCTCACCAAGAAACTGAGGTGTTCTAATAAGATCAATAGGTGGTGGATCTAGGGCAGAATAATTCCGAAAAAGGACAGATATGTCAGCAGGATTTAAAGCATTACGTGATAACATAGAAGTCAGCGCTTGACAAGCTTGAGGATATCCTGCAGCACCGTTTAATGCCATAGTAATAGGTGTCACATCATGCTGGCTAAAATTAACATTTATTACTCAAAATTTAATCCAATTTAAGAATAAAGTGGTAAATTAATAAAAGAAAAAGACTATAACAATTTCAGAATACCTTTCTTGGGCACATTTCACAATTTCTTGTGATAATCGTTTAACAACAGCACCACCTCTGGTCTCCTGAGACAAGACAGCTAAAAGTACTTGACTGTAAACATAGGTATGCTGACCATGGCAAACCATTTTCTGTGGAGGTAATTGGTTTCAGATGGTTACTATGGATAGCTGGATTCAAAAAATAAAGAATCAAGACAAGTTACTTACAGCAACTTCTCGAACACTCTTATTCCAATCTTCAGGACCTTGAAGAAAGTTGGCAATTGCCGTCTTCAATACACGAGTGAAGACCTCAATTTGCTGGGC
Source organism: Frankliniella intonsa (assembly GCA_033675135.1). Taxonomy (NCBI): domain Eukaryota; kingdom Metazoa; phylum Arthropoda; class Insecta; order Thysanoptera; family Thripidae; genus Frankliniella; species Frankliniella intonsa. The sequence goes on from CM066253.1 coordinate 11,025,584, forward strand.
TGCTGTAGATATACTAGTGATTTCAGCTTGAAATCCAGCATCAGATATTAACTGCATTAATAAGAATATACGATTAAAGTTTGTAAGACATGATCCCATGCAATTTATACTGTTAATTAAACACAAAAAAATTTCTTTGGGAGAGAGGGGGGGGGGGTTAAGTACCTTGATTGTAAAGTTTAGCATTAGACAGTCAGGATATTCCTCTGCAAGGCGGTAAATCAATGATCTCCATGTAGGATGTTCAATCATTTCTGTGAGCCACGCTGGCGTCTGTAAAACAATATTTTATGTAAAATTGAAAAGAACATTTATTTGTGTATTGCTTTAAAAAATATACAGGCAACATTTGGAAAAAAGATACCTACATCACCCTCTTCTGTGAAAATGGTGTCCGCTTTCTTTGGATCAAAGTTCTTTAAGATCATTTCTTTCAAGTGGTTTTCAACCATTGCTTGAACTTCTGTCACTTTCACACCTTTAGAATTCAATTTAAACAATCAACCAGGGAAATGGGAAATACAAAATTAATTTTGTGGTAAATATGTAACTTGTTCTTTACAGAGACCCTTATAGTGTTGAGTTCTTTTCACCCGCATGTGGGTGGCATGGTAAAGAACAAGTAAAAAATGGCTCTTGAAAACAATATGGAATGGTACACATAAAATGAAAAACTATGTTTACACAATTATTAGAAGTACGCGGCAGAAACAGTTTAACAAGCTTGAATGCCCCAAATGTAAGATCAAAAATGCGCATTTTAAAAATGAGTACATACAGTTTCCAAAAACAAGCACTCACCTCCAAGAATGAGCCACTCTGCAACCAAATTAGCAGTTTGAGCAACGGCTTTATAGTTTTGAGATAGTAGTTCAATAACTTGTTCAGGATTTCCACCAGCTTGAAAATACCTATAAGAAACAAGAAATTTTTTGATTAACATTGACATCCACAAACTTTCCAATCCAAATCCACAATAATTATAATATCACCTTTTCAACTGAGTGAAAATTCCTGGTTCCATAATGTAATCAGGTGTGCTAAATTTTTCCAAACATTCACGGAGTACTTCCTGAGGGTCACCAACAACATCCTCCCCACCATCAGACTATAAACAGATAAGACGATGATTTAACTTCACATTACATCGTATATAAATTAAAATAAAATAAACTGCTAATGAAAAAAATATATAAATTTAAAAATATATAAATTTAAATAGCAGAGAATTTAAGTGGGTGAAGTGTTCTTTATTTCGTACCTCTCCATCACCAACATCTTCTCCCCATCCACGATCTTCATCATAATCATCATCCATGGTGCAAAACTGCAGAGAAATGTTTATGACATTACCATTTTATTGATAACATTTGAGCATGAGATTGAAAAGAAAAGGGATGTACAATATGAGGTTTAAAGGTAAAAGACTTCAGCTAGAATGTGATAGGATATAGATTAGTCTCTGTCACCCTAATTTAGCATATTTTGGTTGACAAGAAGGAAACAAACGGTAACCTCAATATTTTTCCACACCGGTTTAAAACAGAAAAAAACATGTACAGCCGGAGGGTTTAGGTGACCTGTGCACTAGCTTGGCAAACCTACTCAAGATTTCAAAAAGGCTGGAATAGCGGCATGGCTAATCGGATAATGAATCCGGGAAAAACTATTTTTTTTATTTGGTGAGGAATAAAAGTTTCAGTGTTTACTTCTCTTCTCTCTACTCTGTATATACTTCTCCCACCGCCGCCTCCACTCCCACTGCTGTCTCATATGCCTTATGCCTCCTGTCCTGCCAGGCGGCCAGGCGTCGCTTTATGATGACGCAGCGGCAGGACATTCGGGAGATTCTACGGTTTTTCGGTGTTATGCGTTTATCTTCTTGCTGTGAAACGAGGAGTTCCCTCAATATGGTTCTATTTCGACCCCCCCTCCCCCATAAAAAAATTACCTGGGGTTAAAAGAAATATTAAAATCTTTACTAAACGCGTTTTTCTAGACTACTCTATACAGTTCAGTTTCTCAAATGCATTTGCTGAAGGCGGCCTCTTGGTCTAGGGGTATGATTCCTGCTTTGGGTGCAGGAGGTCCCGGGTTCAAATCCCGGAGGGGCCCATTTTATTTCGAGATTCTGATATTCTAATAATGGATATTGCTATTGAATTTATAAAATCTAGATAGCAGAAAACTTAAATTTATTCTGTTCTCCTAATACATAAGTAGCGGCGCTGGCAGTTAAGTTAAGGTGACATCAAGTAACACATTTCCAGGCCAAACATTAGGCCCTAGCTACACTTATAAAACCCATAATTAAGCTTAAAATATCCGTTAGTATCAACTGCGACTAAGAGCAAGGGACTGTTTAAGTTCTTTCAGTGCTCTTTCTCCGTTGACAACTAAATTTCTTATTGTTATCTGCAAAGTAATGGTAAATTAATTTATAAATATTTGTTAGATAAAAAAATAAAAATAACAATTTCCTTAGATAACTTACCTCATCAGTCTCATGACTGTGTTTACGAAAATCTGCTTGAACCCATTCTCGGAGTTGTTGACGGTCTGATGGAGACTCAATTTCCCTAATGGATCTCAGGAAACTTCGATAAAGTTTTAAGACTTCTTGATGAAGCATAAACTGAGAAATTGTAATAAAACATTGTAAACTAATGGTAATGATGGATACTGTACTAAAAATAATAAGGCATAAAGGAAAGGTGTACCTGCTTAAGAGACATAGCATTTTTGGGGATTTTCGATGCCATTCTAAGTCAAGTTTTTACTTCCAATTACGTTCCCGATTTCTTATATAAAAACAACAGTACTTATAATACTACAAATATATTTCACTGTCACTATTCATCAAAGCCGACCGCATGAGATGTGCATCGTCTGCTAGCAGACATCTTATGTCGTCTACTCACTCCGTGCTCTACTTGTTAACAAACTCTCCAAACAAGCGTTCAGCGGTTTCCATTGGTTTCCATATGGTTTTCCAGTCTTGAAAATTATATTATTCTTATTCTTATTCTTATTTCTATGTCAAGATCGTTAAAATATCAAACCCGAACAAGTCTGAGAAACTGCAAGGCACTTAATAGTTGAGCTCAGTTATTGGCAGATCCGGATGTGTTTTCTGAATCTACTCTTTGTATCTACGGAAGTCTTTCGGATAAATTTTCAGCACGATATTTACTCGAAATAAGTATCAAGTATCTCCCTTCAAGACTGGTTGTCATTCATAATTCATGAAGCAACTAGAAGCAACTCAAAGAAAACACTTACATGAGGCAGGAAACAAAGAAGTCTTGAAGGTTAAGTGCTGAATTTATCGACATTTAAATCATGTTTCTTAAGCGCAAGATTGGTTTCAAACTTCAAGCAACATTTTTACAAGCAACAAATATGTCTTCAATGAAGAAGAACTTGGATCCAAGGACAGAAGAGTTTAAGAAGCTTGTTACCCCTTGGGAATATTGGGATCATACCAAAAAATATAAAGGCTTTGGGTTTTTTGACTTTTCCAACACATCAAGTGCCGGAATTCTTAAAATGCTGCAAACTCCAATCGATTTGAGATCAGAAAAAATAAGTTCTTGGTGGAAGAGAAGAGTGGCTGAAAGAATTATCAAACAACAATCATTTATTCCAGCAAGGCATGAAGCTTTAGGTTGTGACATCTCTGCTGGACATGCTCTCATAGATATTGGGGCTAACATCCTCTACAAGGGAAAACCATGGATCTCAATGAACAATAGATCAAATACACTAAAACTGCCAACTCAATTTGAAGAAGGTTGGGTCATGGAAGCTATTGACGTATCAGGTTGTCCCATACATTACGAAGGACTATTTAATATTCAAAAGTTAAATAGTGTTCATACTGTTTTAGCTAAGAACTGTTCACATTTTGATAATTGGTGTTTGGATCACTTAAGTTCAGAGCTTCTTGGACTGAAAACTTTGGATCTATCTGGGTGTGAACGCATAACCCCTGGAGGATTATCAGCATTAGCACGTCTTCCAAATCTTCAAATGCTAAATTTGTCAAATATCCCTGCTTTCCAAACTAGTTATGGAGTTTTAGCCTGCTTACTGTTAAAGGAGTGTAATGAAAATTTAAAAATTGAAGGCGTGAGAACTGAATTTAAAGACCTATCAGCAGAAAATGTATTAGACAGTGATAAGGAATTATCAAGGACTGATACCTAATTTAAGAGATGTAGAAAAATGTTGATATAACATTAGGTTGTATGTATCTTCTTAAAGCACCAGCTTTTTTTACACAGGATGCAATACCATATGACTAATAAAAAGATGATAAATACCTGATATTATGGATACTTCCATTTATTGATCCTTTAAGGCACAGTGATAGGTAGTTGCAGCATTATGACAAGTCCAGCCAGCTGGGTAATCAATTAATTAATAGAGCCAGACTGAAGTGTTACAAATTCTGCATCTTCTTCATTTTGATTTACTGATAAGTTCATCGCTGATCACCGTGCAATATATGGCTCCTCCAAAAATGTCTATTTTCAGTGAACTACATTAGTAGATAGCAGTGGATTGAAATGAGATCTGTTTCAGCACATGTATGAGACGAGCCATAATACAAAAGAATCAGATAATAAAGAACAAGTCAACAACTAAAAGTCAGAACTGACAAGCAAGGCACAAAACTAAACTCAATCTTTCTGAAAGCAAGTATCGGGAACAAGTGTACCTGTTTTAATAAACTAGATGAACCAAATCTCAGGCATTCATTATCTAGTGTCAGTGCCACACAACTGAGTTGCTGTCAATATCTAAACGAATCATAGTTTCTTAAGTAAGAAACAGTACTGTATAAAGAAAAACACTAAGTGCTCAACCGAAAATTGCCGATACCCCATGCCACATTTAACATTCTATATACAAATTGTTAATAATTATTTCAAAAATTCCTTTACCATCACATGGCTTTTGGAAATATGCCATGGTCATCACAGACACGAGTACATTTTTGTAAAATGGACAACAGGTGCAGGCGTTGGACCATAAACCTAGCATAACCAATCATGAACATCTTCGTTAAGAAGAAAAAATAATCATCATTAACTAGGAGCTACAATCGAAATGCAAGCTATTCACTCACTGGTCTTTTAGTTCTTTGAAAAAGATATCCTATACATGTCCTAAAGTTAAAGTTTAAACAAACTGCTGTTTCTACTATCCAAACACATATTTTGAGGACACTCATACCTGCATGCTTTTTAGTGGCTTGTGGAATTGGCAGACTTCTGTGGAATACACTTAATACTGCAATCTTAAAATAAGAGCAGTCAGTCTAGATAAGTAATCGTAACAAGTTTTACAAGTTTTAACTATACATTAACATAGAACAATCACTCTGGTAATATAACATTAAACAAGCTTTCTGCTACATTTATACTCATGAGACAAATAACACTTTTATATATAACTCTTTTCCTTTAACATTGGTTCTCTTTTTTTTTTTTAAATTTTCCATTAAAGATACCAGAGCAATATAGCTCTAGTATGTCAAAGGTATGGTAAACCGATTTATAATTCATATTTATACATAAAAATTTGAAATAATTAAAACATGCAGATAAAATAAAATATACATATCATACAATAAGTTGCAGTTCTCATTTTCCTTGGGAAAAAAAAATGGAACAGCACTCTGGTTTGAACAAAAACAGATCAGCAAGATTAAATCTTAAATATGTTAAATAACAAATGAAAATAATAACATTCACCTTTATCAATTTCTCTTTCCTAAAAATATTAACATTAATGAAATTAACCATATTACAACAATTTAATACATGATGAACTACAGAACTGATGTAACACCACGTAGAATGGTAGGAATCTGTAAGATCAAAGAGTTAACAAGACTACATTAATGGCAAGAATCAAACAAGTTCTATAACATTTGTGTGAATTTTCTTTTCCCCAGTTGTCTTGCTGTACTTGCAATTATAGCACCTCAAAACTTTTAAAAATAATATACAAATGAAACCCCAGTCAAATAGGATTACTGCTGAGACAAAACGTGCTCTCATAGATTGATGTATGTAAATAATATACTTTTTTTTTGTTTTGTTTTTGAATTTACACACATGTCTATTTCAGGAAAACAAAAACAAAAAAGGGTTTTCAAAAGCATAAGCAAAATTTGTGAGCTGGATTTCTAAAACAGGTATGACCACCAACCAAATATAGGGGCCACTGGCAAATTCATTAAATAGGAACAGATGGAGAAATTTAACATTATTGTCAAATTAATAAAAGAGGAAGTTTCTCCAAACACATAAAGATAAATAAATATTTTATGATAAAAATAAGATATCTATAAAACAGAAAAGTACCAGACTATAATTTGCAACAAAAACATAAAATGAATAAATTCAGGATTAAATTTGCACCAGTTTAGGCATGGTCACTGAAGGATTCTATCATGAAAAGCTAGCTATGTAAAAACCAAAGAGGTAAATAAAAATGAAATGAGTCATCTTAATTGGCATCAGATAGTTGAAGGCCAGGTATTGATGGTGCAACTCTGGGAGGGACATAAGTAAAACTTGGTCCCAAGGTAGAGAAAGACCGGCTATTACTACTGAAGCATCGTCATTTGCTGTGATCCTTCTGTTAGCTGCTTGAAGAAGCAGGAATAGACATGGAACTGGTTGAGTTGTTGATGTGATGAGGAGTTAGAGTGGAAGAGCCTGTAGATAGATAGATAGGTATAAATTAGTTAGGTGAATACTTCGCATCAGATAGTTTTCTAATATAAGAAGGTGTGCCCTTCAAGACCAACCAGGTGTAGTGCAAGTCGATTCTGAGCCAGATGGTAATGGACTGTTCAATGGGCCACCTGAAGAGTTATTATGTGCCATTAATTTCTGACGCACTTCACGAATCTTCAGTTGAAGACTGGTTTTGTTAGGAAAGAGATCGTTGTGTTCAGTCTGTAAAATTTGAAGTTGCAACTTAGTTAAAATACGTATGTACAATGCAATTACATTTTAAACCCAAAGTCAAATGAGTTTGACTGACCTGAAATGTACTTGTAGCAGCCGTTGATGGAAAAAGACCATGTTCATTAAAAAGTTGCATGACTAATTTACGTCTCTGTTCCAGCACTTTACGATGGCCCTTTTCAGCATCTCTACCTCCAGGTGTTTTTGGAGAATTCGCCTCCACACCCTCATTAAGCTCAGTGCCTAGAAGAAGAAAAGTCATAAATTTGGCGATCTCTGAAATGGATTGGAACTAGGAAAGATTTGAGATATAACAAACCTCTATTAAAAGCATCAGGGTTGAAATCTGGGCCAAAGAAAGTGTTTCCCACAAGCTTCCCAGATTTAGGTGTTGGAGGTACAGACATATCTGATTCTACAGTCTCTTCTACTACTGCTGGTCGCTGGATTTTACGAAGGGTTTGAACAAACATTGGGCTAGAAGTAACAGATATAGCACTGGGAGATTGACACTCTTCAGGTTTGAATTTTGGAAGAGATGAGAATTTTTCTTCAAAGTTAACTTGTTCCAAGACTCTATCCATTCCATCCTCAACATTTTTCCGGAAGAAGTTTTTCTTGCAGGCTGGTGATGGTATTGCTCCAGATGGTGTGTTTATAACCGATGAAGAGTCTGTTGTACTGTTCTCAATTGCAGATGTTACCTGACTATTGGTCATTGATATTTTGGGATAATCACCATTTCCGGGGACACTTGAACCTGATGATGTAACTACTAAAAAATAATTTGAAAAAAAAAAAAAAAAGAAAAAGAAAATTTTTTAAGTACCTAAAAACTTAATTATTTTTGAAAAGTTGAAATTTTGATTTGAATAAATTGTTTAAGACTAATAACCAAACACAAATAGAGATGGATTGGAAATCACATACCCATAGATTGTCTCCTTTGCAATGGAGCTTTGCCCAACTGAGCTGGAGTAGGTGCAAGGACAAAAGTAGTTGTTTCCTGATTGACACTGACATCAGGGCCAGGCTGGGAAGAAATATCGGATAAAACACTGTGCAGGCTTTCTGTAAGCTCCTAAATAAGTAAATAGGCACTTTTTAGTCATCAGTTTCCAGTTTCTTTAGGTCCCTTTGTTTGTTCTGAGCAGTATATTATCAAGATACTTTACCTGATGATGACTACAAAAACCAACTTTATCTTGCTCTTCAAGGCCACTACTCATCTCATGAATTCCATCAGTGTGTTTCAAGCTATCTTCATTAATTTGCTGAGAGTTTCTTTGAGGGACTTGTGGAGGCAATGAATGAAGCTGTTGCACTTGCTGCTGCTCCCTGTCTTCTTTGAGTTCTTTATCCCCCCTGTACAGCTGGCCTTGTCTTTGTGCATTGTTTGACATAACTGAATTGGTTTGTTGTAAAGTCTTCTCTTGTTGAGCAACACTGCAAAACCAATGACCAGTTTTAGGTTTAGATCTACTTGGCAAGAATTTTTTTTTTTTAACGGTTTTACAATAGAAATAGCCACACTACACTATCAGTTACCTGGTAGTGATAAAACTTGAGGGAAGAGTAGTAGATGTGAAAGTTCCTGGTTTGCTAACAATCACAGTAGGTGTCTCAACTGAAGAAGTCACAAGCTGAATTGATGAAGTTTGTCGCCCATCTGCAAAATGAAGGGAGAAATAATAAAGGCTGCTCATGTGGGGAGAGATACATATGACAAGTGTCTAAAAACTTTTGCTTACCAGTTAAGGGAATCTGGAAACCAGCTTGAGTGAACAAGGGAACTCTAGCTGGGACTAGATATTGAACAGATGTTTCCTGTGTTCCCGGTTGTCGCAATACAATGTAAGATTGAGTAGTTCGTTCTGGATTGCTCTGCAAGATTGTTTTTAGAGGAATTTGATCATCTGTCACCTTGATAGCACTATTTAGAATTAAATCAATCTGCATGTTTTGAGTGCTGCTGCTATGATTCTGAGATTGTTGGATAAGTTTGGAAGAATGTATCAAAGCATCATTTGATTTAATGGCAACAGAATTATTTGAAGATGAGTTAGCCTCCATATCCATCAGCTTTGAAATACTATTGGGCTGCAGTTTAGGTTTCAGCTGTTGCTTTTGCCATGCATCATTTGGACTGGAAGCAGGCACAATATTAACAGAGCAGACAGTGGTGATAGGTGTGGAATTGTCCCAAGCAACCACCGAGGAAGCCGGGACACTCGTCACAGTCCGCAACTGGGGAAAGAATCGAGAAGGCATGGGTCAGTGAATAAGAAGATAAGATAATGTATAGGCAATGAGGTAGAAAGGGAGGGGGAGGGGGGGGGGGGGGGGGCAGGGCGGGGGCGGGGGCGGGGGGGATTTTCAGAAAATGAAAATGGAAAGATTTAAAGGGCATGGATGATTCAAGGATACATGTGGTATTATGACAAGGTGATACTTCAAAGAGATCTTAATATAAAAGTGCTAGACAAGAATTAGATACACAATTTTAAATCCTCTGTCGACTCCTTGTTAGAATATCCAGACAGATTAACTGTTTCATTAAAACAAAATGCTGAACATATTTTTAATCTTCGATTTACCTTGACGAGTGATTGAATGGTTGAGTAAGCATTTGGATTTTAAAATGCAGGAGGAAAAAAAAAATAAAAGGGAAGAAAAGGAGCAATAAAAAGGATATTAGTTTGGAACCAACCTGGGTCTGTGTTTGGTTAGTGTTGGAAGAAAATGCTGATGTAGGAGAGAGCACCGTGAAACTACTTTCCTGCTCAACGGAAGGCTTCACAACCTAGATTGAAAGTTTAAAATAAAGGAAGGGAGGAAGAAAAGTAAATCAAAATTACAAAATGTTATAATGAATAATGAAAAGCAACTATCTAAATACGATTATCAATTGAAACAAGTAATATTTTGATTTCAGTCAATCTTACTTTGGGGGACACAGGCATTGTTTTAAATGCTCCACCAGTTGGCTGGAAGCCAGTAACCCCTCTTGGGTTAACTGGTGAATGATATGGGTAAGAAATACCTTCTGCAGTGCCAGATTTGTCCCCATTGGAACCATGTAACTTCACCGTAACATCCATTCCACTTTGAGTGAGCCTGTAACATTGTATTTTTAAAAAATTATAGAATTGAAAGTGAATTTGATTTGGCATTTGAAGTGAGAATAGAAAAAGAAAAAACTACAGAAGCGCCCACCTGGCTTTGATAGGTTTTGGTCGACAGGCACTAGGAACATGTTTCACACCAGCTGCTCCAACAGCTCCTCCCCCAACACCAGACACAGGACTGAACCTTTGCTGAGGAAATGCCTTATTTTCCAAAAGAGGTTCAATGTCACTCTGAGACTCAGAATCAGAATCAGTAACCTTTTCAGGACACTTGAGGTCTATTTCATTAGTGGGTTCTTCACAAATCACCTGTGATCAAAATATGCTGCAATAGTATTTCTCAGAGAAAAAAAAGTAAGTTACTTTCAACATATTCACCTGAGTCTAAGACCCCCCGTCCCCCGAAAATTCGTCTTTGGACTGGGTCCCTGTCTACCCTGCATCCTAATTGCATGCTTTTCCCACTCAAAATATATTTTTTCTAAATTTGGGCTCTTTAAAGTAGGGGGCGGGGGGTTAGACTCACGTGAATTTAGATATTACACTGCATTTCCTTATCATTACCATTTGATCGTCATCTGAAAAGTCACCGTCATCTGCCTCAGCTTTCACTTCCTTCTTTGGGGTACTAACATTTTCTGGTCCCTGAAAGCAATCCAGAATGATTGAGACTCAAACACATACACAAAATGAACATAGCAACAGCATCATATTATAAAGTGACACTGTTGTACCTCTGCGGCTTCTTCCTCCTTTGAAACTCCAACAGCATCTAGACCAGGACTTGAGACAGAAGGTGGATGAGTGCCACTCTCACTACCACCTTCGGATCCTGATCCTTTCTGGCCTGATTCACCTTTGAGAGAACTTGTGGACGATTTTCTCCTGTCTTTGCTGCACCATTTCCATTCGGGATGGGCTTTAAAGTGAGCCTCTTTTACCTGATTGTTGAAAACAGTATTAACAAATCACTAACTTCTTGACTAAAATAGATGCAGACCATTGAAAAAAGAAAAAAAAAAGATCTTACTTCTGTAGCTAGCTCATGATACTTCTGTTTCTCCTCCACTCCCAATGCATACCACCATTCACCAAGAATTTTTGACACAGTGCGATTGTCCTGATTAGGATGCCGTTGATGCACCATAGCTCTGTGGGCTTTGCTAAATATCATGAAAGCATTCATGGGACGGCGAATTCTTTCTTTTGCCTGGTATAGTTAAGAAGCTCATTAGAAAATGTGTCCCTTTTTACTGATTTCAAGGGAAGAAATAAAATGTCTGATGCTTGAGAGCTGGGTGGTAGGTACCTTGGAAGGGCTCTGAGGTTCTTTCCCACTCTGAATTGAACTCAGTGATTGTGTTCTTCTTTTATTACTGACAGAGGATACAGCTCCATCCAAATCTGCAGCGGGGGTAGTTGGCTCAGGCTCAAATACATCATCATCATCCTCAGTAGTAGGTATAAGGTCTGCAGGCAATCCCTCAAGATCTTCACCTTCACCCTGAATGTTGTTTGGGCCCTATACAAACAATGTAACAAGCAACATAGATTAAATTGATAGGAAAATTAATGAATATAGAAGAAATTGATCCCCCTCTTGCAGATAAAAACTAACATTTGGAATGGCTGGTGCAGAGTAGGGGGGCGATAAAGAGGAGGTAGGGGGTGAAGAACGACCACTTGAGGCTTTGCTGCTGAAAGTTGCAGGTTTTATCAAGGGCAGAAGTGAGTCCCATGGATAAACTGGCGCTTGCTGATCGGGAACATTGATGGCTGGAAATAACAAAACAAAATTGGTAGGGTGCAGATTATTACAACACTAACCTGATTAAAAGAAGAGTACTTACCAAGTATTCCACCATTTTTCTCCTTGACCTCTCTCTTTTGAGTAATTGGCAAAACTGGCAACAGTTGCGTTGGATTCACAATGACAGGGTGAAGAATGTTAGATACAGTGGATTGAGAGGGTGCTTCAGCAATGAGGGCTATGCGTGGTTGCACCACTGAACTTGATGCCAAAGTTATGGTTGGGTAATGCTGGACAGACGCCTGAGCATGGATTTGCATGGGTTCTGCCTCCGATTTTACAATAGTTGCAACAGTTTTTTCAGAAACACTGCTATGATGAATGTGCGGCGACTCCTGATGACCCTGAGAGTGTTGGAATTGAATCAGCTGTTGCTGATGCTGTGTTTGCTGCTGTTGCTGGTGTTGAGGCTGCTGATGCTGCAGAGAACACTGTTGGATGAGAATCTGATGTGGCTTAACCGTCCGGGTTTGGTGTTCAGCATCTGAGGTGTGTTGAACTATTGTACTGGGTACTTCTACAGTTAAAGTGCCCACAGCAGAGTTTGTTAGGGCTTGTTGAAGTATAACTCCTTGATGAGAAAGAGTTGTTATAGTGGAGCTCGCAGGGTAATGAGCGGCCACAGTTGATGCTGGGGCAACTGTTATTATAGGAGTCTCAGAGTATTGTTGCTCCGATTTCCATGCTATATGTGGACCCCCTTTCACAGTACTTGGTGACATTCGAATCACACTAGTTGCTGCTGAAGACGGTTGAGATGTTGCTGTTTGGGGTTGTGGAACTATGGGCTGGGACGGACGAACAAGCTCCGGCCTGCAAGCAATTTCAAGCAATATTATTTGTGTGTCTTGTAATAGACATCTAAAATTATAATTGAGCAGTAATTTCAGAAATACCTGACTAACTGCTGGGGATAGGCATTTCCCACAAAGTGAGGCTGTACTGGTGAACTCTGCTTCCACTTGTTACCTGTACCTCCAGGTGAAACAAGACTACTCTGCCTGGGGGGCATTAGACTGTTACCCCCACCAGCCATAGGTGAGCTTGCAGCCCCAGATGCAGGACTACTAATTGGCATGAAGACGTTTGTGTGAGGACCAACAGTTACAGGTGACTGCATGATGCAGGGTGACGAGCCCTGTCCCGTTGGTGATGAGAAGGATGGAGTTGCAGAGCGAGAGCTACCAAGAGAAACTGTAACAAGGGATTGTCAAGTGATTGTGAAAATCAAAGGACACCTGGTTACTGACTGTGGCATGGTTCCAGGTCTTACCAAGCATATTTGCAGCTTCTGTCTCATCTGATTCGTATCTTCCAGCTATCCGAGAGTAATTTGGTGAAGTATCAGAATCTCTGGATGTTTCTTCTCCATCAACACTGCCCATTCCTCTTCCCCTAAAAGTTAACTCAAATTAAAACAAAAAGATTTCCTAATTCAAAGACAAGGAGGAATCTATATGCATTTACAAACCTTGGAGCATTTGATGGGCCTGGCCTCAAACTGTTGCCTTTCAGACTTAAATGTCTTGAACAATAACCACGTCTCTGGCTTTCTTTTGTACAGCTGTCTTTGGAGCATAGACGACGCCATTGTTTACCATTGAATTTTTTCCGAATACCACTGGGTGTAGAGACAACATCTCCTTTATTGTACTTATGTGGTGTTGCTGCTTGAGATCTGAATTTATAAAATGTTGAGATATAAGAATTAGAATTTATACTGAAGTTGAAAAGCCTTGAGACAGTATATTACACACCTTGGAGTAGTAGGTTGAGATCTTGGAGTGATACTGCCTTGTTCTGCAAGACTTGAGGTACTGCCTCGACTCTGCATACTACTCCTTTTACTACTACCCGACAATTTTCCACCATCAGCATCTGATGGGAAGAGAATATCTTCTCTTCTCAATTCATCATCACTTTCTCCAAATTCATCATAATGCCTTCTTCGTAAGTCATCAACAGAGCCATTTGACAAAGCAGTACTTGAATGAATGCTGACAGGAGTTGCATTTTGCATTGGGGAGGTTGTAACACTTCTATAATACGAGTTTGGATCATTTTGACTGGGAACTATTGTCACAACACCATGTTGCACCACATGTGTGCCATTATGACCGTCTAAACCACCATTAAAAGAGGAGGAGGGGGTATCATCATTCATTTCATCCCACCATGGAGGCAGAAGTAGTCTAATGTCTGCCCGCTTAACAACATGTTCCTTGGTAGGTTGTGATGAAGGGAGGCATCGGACTAAGAATCTCATTGGGTTTGTAAGTTTTTCACACACTATTGCTTCAACAAATACTCTGACAGCTGTATTACTATCAGATGTTCGCACACACACACGTGTTCCTACACTAACTGAAGCAGCAGGTGGGCTGGCATCATTGATGATACTATATTTGCTTTCGCCAAAAACATCTCTGTAACAAGTTCTATGGCCTTCTTCAAACTCGACAACAACATCAGAACCCTCTGCCTCTTTAATAACACCTGGCAAGTACACATTTTCTTTCTTAGCCAAACATGGATTGTCCAGCCATTCCTGTAAATCAATTGTATTCCTCTGATTAACTGAATGCTTGCTAAGTTCAGAGTGGTCCATACTATTGTGAAGAACGATCGACTGATCCATGTAATGATCAGGCGGAATGTGAGTGTATTGTGCCTTTGGAGTTGAGCTGCTGAATCCAGAATAATCCACTGCACTTGCTTGAGGAGGAACAACAACCACACTATGAGGAGTCTGGGGTGGCATTTCACTTGAAAGAGATTGTGGTGGTACTGTTTGAGTTGCTGTCACCAGCACGATAGGGGTAGGTGCCCCAGAGACTGTGTGAGCCTACAAATAGATAAGTTAAAATAATAGAAAGAAAACTACAAGTATTGGGATTGACATGTCCCATCATGAAACCTTACCTGATTTTGAAAAGACTTTGCATCAGCAATAGGTTCATCTATCTCAGATGGATCATACTTTCGCTTTTTTGGTAATTTGCGAACACTCATGGTTGAAGGACTGGGCTCCCTCTGTTGGCTGGCGAGATAGGGTGTAGAGTTGTTTGGAGTTTGATGTGTTGAAGATACCATAGGATAGATAGGTTGCTGCCCTTCTTCTCGCTGATGCATATTGATGTATTCTTCATTCATATCACCATTCTGATGCATACCGCTTATGTTGCTAAGGATATTGGCCTGTCAATACAAATATTGAATAGGATTTGAAGAAGTTCACCACTTCAAAACCTGCATCTTACTGATGAAAACGCTTTACCTGAGTATTTGACTGGGTAGCCACTGATGCAGTCATACCCTGTCCTGAGCTAGCACAGTTTTGATAAACTGTGACAGTTGGGTAATGAATGTGAGTTTCTCCACTGTGGTTTCCCAACTGATGCCCGCCAAATTTTGGCATGGCAAATGTTCTTGTTTATTTCTATTAAAGCATGAGGTCAGAGCCTCCCACACTTGATCTGATGTAGGCATTAGACATTCAAAAATAAATGACATCTAGTTCTATGGAACCTGGAAAAAACACCACAAAAATGTTAGTAAGTTTCAAATAAAATTAGGTGGTTAAAATGAGGCGAAATTAAAATCTACTTGAAGGAAATTTATAAAAAGATTTCACTGTGATAATGAATGCAGTCATTATTTAAATTTTTGAAAAGAAAGGAAAGAGTTTGAAACGGCGATTTAAGAAATTTGTTAAAAACAATAGTAATGTTGTTTTTTAAAAGGGAAGGTGGCATCTAAACCAGTTGACAAGAATTTGTGAATTGTGAGGTCAATATGACACTGTAATAGCTCATATACAGTAGAGATCAGACCCCATAACCTGATATAATGCTACTAAAACACCAACAAAAAGACAATAACCCCCAAATCTTAGAAGATGGCAAATAACTGCACAAAGCTAAGTGACAAAATAATCGCACGTCACGCTATTCTTTTTAAAAAAAAACACAAAAAAAAAACACAACTAAACGCAGAGACATTGATGGAGAAAAAAAAATATTTTTTCTTGTCAAGAGGCACAGACACAAAATTTGAACTGAGGGAAAAAATTGTACACCAAACAATGACGGAGGGGGAATTATTTCGAATCGCACTCGCGAGAGGCAGGCAAAGGCAGGAGTGCTTCGGAATCATTGTAGTTTCTTCCAAGGGAAAATTCACCAAATAAAGACGGTCTGAGTGGCAGGCGCCTGTGGTGTCCGCGGGGGCCCAGGCCCAGCTCCACCATTCTACACACCGAGGCTTGCCGAGCAGAGGCGAGTAGGCTTACCCGAGCCTGGCCTATTCATTGTAGTAGCCGTGGCCCCTGGCCCTGGCGCTGCGCTGGGGCTGGGGCTGCCGCTGCCGCTGCCGCCACCGCGCCACCCGAGCCCCGACACGAACAGGTCTTTTTCCACTCTTTGTTTTCAACCATGGCTTTTTAAATGTCCTTCGAAAGCGCTTCGATTCTCTTTTCCCGTGGCATTGTCCGGATCAAATCGACGCGTCTGTGTCGTGTGACGGGTCTCCGAGTGCGCAGACGAGTACCCGCCGAGGGGTTTACCTTCGAAAGTTAAAGCTGAAATATTGACATCTATCATCGACACCCACAACCACAACACGAATCCCACTCGTAGCCCCCCTCCCCCCATCTGCAACACCACCGTGGCCTGGCTGACGGTGAATGAAACACACAACGGACGCTGCTATTGGCTGGCGGACGTCACTGGGCGGCCCAAAGGGGAAGAGCCGCGCGCCCTCATTGGCCGCGAGAACTGAGGGAGTCGAAGGAGGCCCAGACACTGGAGCGCGCCAACTTACAAACAGAGGAGAGGATACTATTCGCTAAGTCCACCAGTGACAGAGTTGGACGGCATGGTCAAAGAAACGAGTCATTTTATTTCGGACCACATGTATACAGACGGAATAACACTTGAAGAAAGGCGAAGGCCGGTAGCTCACACGCTATAATTACAAAGTCCAAAAATTGAACTTAACACGCATATATACATACCGCGTTACGTTCATCGAGGGGAGAAGACTTAAATAGCAGCTCTAAGAAAGAAATCCCGAGTTTAGGATGTTTCTAGAGACACTTGCAACCGCTACGCCGCTATGTATTCCGGTGTCCTTCTGCAAGGCCTATGTGATAGCCGACAGTAAGGTAAACAATGGTACGTAACAGTGTTGCGGGTCTGCCTACCAAAGGGGCCACGGCGCCGTACGTAGGCAAACCCGCACACTGATACATGCTCTCTAAAGCATCTTATAAATCCTCTGATTATCAGCAGCCCGCAGGAGTTAATTTCCCTCATGTCGGCTGAGTGCCCAACGAGAACAGCAAGTGGGGTGAGGGGCCCACCCAAGCCACCACTACCTTTTTAGACGTACATAGGATTACGTGATTACAGGGATTACACAAGAATACAAAGATTATTTTGTGGGATTTCAGAACTCAAACTATTTGTTAAATTTCGTGAAATTTATACAAAATTTCGCTGTGGATCGATTATTTGGAATTACAGGCCAACTTGGACACAGGATTACAGGAGTGGTGGGTGATGGGTCCCTCGGTGTAGGGTCATTTCATTGCGATTGACGTGGCGTGGGCATGACGCCCCATATCACGTCACTGGTCCAGAAATAGTATTCATGAGACGTCATACTGGGATTAGGGCATCTGTGTATGCTTTCCCTGGTGTCGAAGAGAGGCATGTGGCGACGAGGAAGGGAGCACAACACTTAAAAACAAATTGAAAATGGGGTTAATGTGAGTTTATTATTATCTAGGCAGTGAGTTGAGCACGTGCTCGAGTCGCGCCCGCAGCGCCTCCAGCTCCCGGTGGACCGTGCGGAAGTTCCTCTCCGTCCTCTCGTTGGCCTCGTGGAGCTCCCGGCGCGTCGCCATGTCCCGCCGCACCAGGGACAGCTGCGGGCAAGAGAGGAGTACAGTCAGACCAGACTCCCTGTCTTGAGGGGCGCGGCCGATGTGAGACCCTCCCACCCTACTCACCTCGTCGTACAACTTGACTTCGCCGAGCGACGCTTCGCCCAGGCAGCCCCGGTGGACCCCCGCCCCCGCGCCGAAGTGGCCCGTCGGGGTGGACGCGCCCCCCTGGGCGCCGTGGGTCAGCAGGTCCAGGCTGGTGGCCGAACGCTGGGCGGCGTTCCGGATCGCGATGGCCACGATTCCGTTTCGGATGTTCTCGGGGAACACCTGCGAACAGAGGGGCCGGTGACGATGGGGCGGGGCGGGGCGGGGCGGGGCGGGGTGGGGCGGGATGCAGTCTCCGCAGTTTGAAACGAAGGAGGTGTTAGAAAAGAGAAATGAAGAAAGCTTTTTCTCAAAATGCAGTGTACAAGTATGCGTCTGAAATCCCTGCAGACTTGGATGTGCCCCTTTCCTCTCCCCTCCTCTCCTCGCAGCCCACCTCAAAAATGATGCGCAGCGACTGGCCCGGGTAGATGACCACGGTCCTGCTGACGGGGATGTAGATAGGCAGCCGCGCGCGCATCCGGGACGGGATGCACCAGCGCACCGAGTGTGAGTACACGAGGCGCTCCAGCGTGCTCAGGAACTCGGCCTGCTTGACCAGCCCGCGCTTGCGGCCCTTGGTCTCGAGGGTGGCGATGTCCGACACGGCCAGACCCACCAGCAGGTTCATCAGCACCACCGGCACCAGCAGCAGGAAGATGAAGAAGAGCATGCGGCCGACGATCGTGTCGTTGGAGCCAGCGAAGATGTCGCCGTAGTCGAACTCGGACGTCCCCATCACGATCGTCTTGCCCATGGACTCGAGCAGCGTCGGGAACGGCTCCTCACCCCGGAACTGGACGAAGAAGCTCAGGCCGAAGCCGACGATCAGGAAGGAAAACGTCAGCAACATCTGAGAGAAAAGAGGGCGCGGTCACGTGGTGCGTCAGACATTAAAGTAGCAAAAGTTACACAGAGTTGCTCTGTAAGAGGGAGAGGCGAGGACGATAAAAGGACACGATGACCACTTGCAGCTTGCTGACCTTGATAACGTTGATGGCCACCTTGTAGAACATGAGGACACGCAGGCCCCAGCGGGGGAAGCGGCAGAGTAGCAGCAGCAGCTCGGTGTAGGCCATGAGCACGGCCAGGGTGGTGACATGGCGCTCCCAGCGGTCCCCCAGGCGGCCGCTGCGCACCTCATAGGACACGCCGCCGGCGGAGCCCAAGGCGCCCCCGCCGGCCGCCCCCGCGCCCGCCCCCGCCCCGGCCGACGAGCCTCCCGCCGACTCCTCGTCCAGCGAGGCGCCCTCGGCCTCGGCTGCGGTGGGGACGGACAGGGTCGGCGAGGCGGCTGAAGACTGAGGAGCAGACATATACAGGTCAATCAGCTTGGTCGAAGCGGCCGGCATTTTATCTCTGTTATTTCACTTGACATCAAATCCCAAACTTAGCGTGGAAAGACAAAAATGGCGATAGCTGTACTTAGTATCTGAAACGCGAACGCCCGGTGGTTCCAGAATGCCTTTGGGACGTTGCCACGTCCAAGTTTTGCCGCTGGGTCACATCTTTTATTTGATTCCCTGTACCCTCCTTCCCTATGCTCCGCACAGCACTACGCACCTCCACGCCCTCGAACACCACGAACGCCACCACGACGGACAGCGAGATGGCGATCCACTTGAGCCACGACTCCAGGTCCCGGATGTACATGAGACGCAGCTGGATGAGGTGAAGCACCTCCTGAAACAGGTTACGACGCACAGTGTCACGCGTCGTCGTTTTGTCCCATTCTCAAGCACAGTGCCGCCAGGAAAGTAGGCAATGAGTAGCCAGCGTCTTTTTTCTTTTCTAAAAAAAAGGCAACTTGCAGAAATAAGCTGTGCTCTGGGGTTGCCAAATACAGTGGGCAGGCGCTGTGCACTGTGCACAGGCCTGAGCGCTGGCCGCACGGTCGGCCTCGTTTACCGTTTGCCTATCGCTTATCGCCTATCGCCTACAGCCGCACCCACCTGCAGCGCTATGATGACCGTGGTGACGAACACGGCGACGCGGGCCACCTGCACGCCGGCGCCCTGGTCGCCCGCCCACCAGTAGATCTGCGCCACGAGCCCCGTGAGCGCGCACACGAACAGCACGTGCACCGCCACGATGGCGTAGAAGAAGGGCGCCATCTTCTTCCACTTGAGCGTGAGGAAGCTCTCGACGAGCGGATGCTGCAGCAGGTTCTGCTGGCCGAAGTAGTTGCCGCTCTCCAGGATGGCGTCGATGACGCGCATCTGCCGGCGGACCTGGTGCACTCCGCCGCCTCCGCCCGCCCCCTGCTGCTGGCTGTCCTCGGCGCGCAGCGGGCACGCCTCGCCGCCGCGGCTGGACTTGGACGGACCCTGGACGTCCTCCGTCTGCACGGAGCCAGAGATTAGATAGTAGTGGCGTTAGAGTGTTCTAACATTTCACTACACACGCAAATCAGAAATCCTACAGGGACTAACAGATCAGGGAATGGCACACCGAGTCAGTACTGTACCGGTATGAGAATGTCGTATCTGACGTCGATCTGCGCGCGATGGTCGCTGACCGGGTAGTCATTGAGCGCGATGCTCTCGTCGAGCAGCTCCTCGAGGAAGTCGACGGGCTTGGCCACGCTGTGCACGAGCAGGGACAGCGCCGAGCACGAGCGGTTCTGCTCGTCGCGCACGCCCGTGGCCAGGTCGGCGCCCTCCTTTATCATGAAGCGCAGCACCTCCCGCTGCGCGAAGTGCGCCGCCATGTGGATGGGCCGCCACTCGCGCCCGTCTTTGGTGGAGAGCAGCTTCCGGTCCGCGCGCACCAGCAGCTCCACCACGTTCTGCAAGGCGAGCGGGAGCACGGTGAAGAGGAGAGGACCCTGGCCGCGAGCGCCGGGAGCGCCGCGCACAGACTTGACTACGCACTACTTGACAGACCTCATCACCCTCAAGGAAAATAAACATTCTAGACATGCATTTCAGGGCCGCGAGGATTTGACACCTACGGGTATAGACGGGCGGATAAGGTCTGTTAAAACTGCATTCAACTCCAGCTGAAAACTAATAGCTGATCGGCTGGTAAAGCGTGGGCGCCAACATGGACGTTTGACGGTCACGGTAGTAAACCCCGCGGCCGGGGCCGAGGCCGGGGTGTGTTGTGTCTTGTTTTTCTATACTAACGATGTGACCGTACTGCGCTGCGAGGTGCAGGGCGGTGGCGGCGTACAGCGGCGCCTCCCGCACTGTCCTGACGCGTGGGTTGCTGCCGTTGCGCAGGAGCACGTCCACCACCAGATCGTGGCCGTTCTTGGCCGCCATGTGCACGGGCGCCAGCCCGGGGTCCTGCGCGCCGTTCTGCAGCGCGTCCAGCAGCGACCGCTCCTCCACGGACACGGAGCTGCCCAGGCGGTCCGCCAGCAGGCGCACCATCTCCTCGTGCTGCAGCGGAGGGCAGAGCAGAGCAGAGGGAGGGTCAGCTCAGTCAGCACACCAAGCAGGCCTTCACACTGGGAACACCAGGTGGCTGAAACACCCCGCGCACTTTCGGAGTTGTACTGTAACGCATGCAGGCGTGCGGGCGGGCTTGCCTATCGTCGCTCGCCGAGGCGCCTTACGGCCCCGTGTGAGAATGCAACCCGCCCGCACATACATGCATGCGGTACAGTATAACTACGAAAGTGCGCGGGATTTTTCAGCCACCTGGTACAAGTCTACCAATGTCGCTCACTTGGAGGTGAACGAAATTCTTTCGCACTTATAGGTGGGCGATGAATTATTCACATAATAGATTAGCGAATGATTCCTCGCGCACCGAAAAGTGCGCGAAATTCGCACTCTTGCATTCCCGCAGTGTGACCACATGATGGTCACGACGCACTCAATTCGCACTCACCTCGGCCAGATTAGTGCTGTTGTAGAGCTGCACGGCGCGGTGCACGATGTTGACGCCGTCAGGCAGCGTGTGCGTGAGGCGCGCGCCGGCCTCCATGAAGCGCTGCACGCGCTCCAGGCTGCTGGACTCGACGGCGACGAAGAGCGGCGTGAGCCCGTCCTCGCGCTCCGCGTCCAGCACCTGCACGGCCTCCTCGATGGAGAGCAGCTCGCGCAGCAGCTGGCTGTCGGCGTGCGCCGCCGCCTCGTGCAGCACGGTGGCGCCGCGCAGGTCGCGGGCGGCCACGTCCGCGTTGGCCAGCAGCAGCTCGCTCACGCCCTCGTTCCACTCGTTCACCACGGCCATCATGAGCGGCGTGGCGCCCGCGCTGTTCGGCACGTTGATGGCGGGCTCGTTGGCCTTCATCTGGAACATGAGACGGGCAACGAGTGACGAAACAAGAACAAAGCTGAAGGTCTGAAGGTGCTCAAGGAGGGAAATTGTTTTGTATCACGACCCGCTACATTGAAGGGCAACATCATCCTGGCCGCACTGTAAAAACACAGGGAGTTTAAACACCTTTTAAAGGTGTTAAAAGCTTAATGCCTTTGCAAAGGCATTAATATTTACACCCTTTTAAGCTCTATAGTGCTCTACTCTACTACCCTACTCTAGTCGCTTGTTTAAGAATTTTGTTTTGTCATCGTCAGCGCGTGGCTGGTTATACGCAACCCCGTTACGTTAAAAAGAAAAATCTGGTAAGTACCCGCGAGTGATAACCGTCTCGAGCACTCTGTCACGTGCACACAAATCCCCTCCCCTGCCCCTGCCCTGGACCCTGGACAGGACACCCTGGAGACTCACGAGCAGCCTAAGGGCCTCGATGCTGCGCGCCTCGATGGCGGCGTGCACAGGCGTCTCTCCTTTAGCGTTGATGGCGCAGGCCGAGGACGGATCCACGTTGAGCAGGTTCTCGACCACCTTGAGGCAGCCGGTCGTGACGGCCGTGTGCAGCGCCGAGCCGGTCATGAAGTTGCCGCCGCCCTCCTTCTTGAGCAGCTTGATGGCCTCCAGCAGGCGCGTGTCGTCCGAGGTGTCGCGACGGCCCAGGCCCCCCGGCCGGACTTTGGGCTTGGCGTCCGCCACTGGCAGCGGGTAGAAGGGAGTCGCTGCACCGGGGCCCAGGACGACCTCGGTCCTGAAGAAGCTGACGCTGGGCGGGCTGCCGCCGCCCCCTACCTCGGCGGGGACGGGCGGCTGGTCGGCGTCGGGCGGCGCGGCTGGCGCTGCTGCTGCGTCGGCCGCGCCCAGCGCCGCATCGGCGTCGTGGCCCGCCTCCTCGCCCAGGCCGTCCTCCTCGCCGTAGCCCGGGAACTCATGGAGCACGTCGATGGGCGTGAAGCCGCGGTCGTCGAGGACGGAGCGGTCCGCGCCCGCGCCCGTCAGCAGGCGGATGGAGCGCAGGTGCACCCGCTGGCACGCCACGTGCAGCGCCGTGCTGCCCACCTCCAGGCACGGCAGCTGCAACAGGGCGCTCAGCGTCAGCGTCGACGCGGCCAGGAGCCCAGCAACAGTGGAGTGGAGGCAGGCGCAGGCGGGCAGGCGCCTTGCCCTCTAGGCAATAGGCACGGACCTGTGCTAGCGTGTTGCCTACTAGACAACAGCCACAAACTTGCGCTATATTCGACGCTGCATACGGGGCAATACACCCGAATCTGCACTCGACTGTTGCCTAGTTGGCAGGCGCAGATGCAGCCCGCCTCCCTCCACTTTGTTTATGGACCACTTATTGCATTCCTTTTCAATTGTTATAAGCATAGACAGATCGTTAACAGTTCAGCACAAGAGAAGGTGGGGTATTCTGCCGAATCTCGTCCGAATGACAAGAATGGTCTTGGAAAATTGTCGAAAGGACCTAAAGTCCTATGAGATTTTTTTTAAAAACCTGCTGCATTTCAGATCAGAGTGTTGACATTCGTAATATTTCTTTTATATAAATGTCATGCTGCATTTCTTTACCTCGCTGGCAAGCAAGGTGCCAGCGGATGCAGAGTTGACCGTTAGCCTCTCGAATCGAGCTTCGCCGGAATACCCAACTACAGCCTGTGTTTACCTACAAGAACTTCTACGGTGTTGTGGGCATGGTTCCAGGAGTCATTCCAGGTCGACGGGAAGGGTTCCCTCTCACCGTGGTCCCTGGGAGACCGCGTCTGAATCCCTAGGAAGTTAGACTCCCCGGGCTGCTTCTCCGCCTGCAACAGAAGAACAAGACATACTATTTGCACAGCTTGACATTACCACTATATGTGTTACCAGGCCGAAGGCACGAGCTGTCGTGTCTGATATTGCAGTGGTCGTCACCGCCCGCGTGCAGGCAGGCACTCGGACAGCACTGCGGTGGGGCGGGGCGGGGCGGGGCGGGGCGGGGGGGGGGGGGGTCACATGCCAACCCTCCGCTCGCGTGCGACGCCGCCCCGCCACACCGCGTACCACTACGCTCAGCTCCAAAGACAGTGACAGTGTACGACGCCGCCGCCGTGCCCCTGGCGCCAGGCGCCAGGCCGGGCCGCGCCCCGAGCCCCCGAGTCGCGAGTACACTACCTCGCTGGAGAGAAGCGTAGCTGTCCCGCAGGAGCAACTCGACGAGACACGGCGCGAGTTAGTTGGCTTCGCACGCACCGCACGCACCGCACGCACCGCACGCACCGCACGCACCGCACGCTGCAGACGCCCTTTGCCTTCAGAACACTGCACTTCTACACCACTGGCGCACGCTCCGTGCAATACACGTCCGCACGCTCCGCACACTGCACGTCCGCACGCCCCGCACAGCAGTACACTCGTCAGCACTGTCTCGGGGTGGATTGCGGCTGCAGGCTCCGGGCCGCGCTTCATCTCAGTAGCTTATCGCGGCTCGGTACACACTGCTCGTGCTCGGCTCTGCCCGCCCCGCCTCGCCCCGCCCTGCCCCGCCCCGCCCGAGCACGCCCCTGTTTGCTCACGCTCTAGCCGACGACATGTGCCGGCTGCCCCCGCGCCCCCTCCCTAGTTCTATGCCGCCATGCAACCGTCTTGTTGTAAAAGGTGAAAGGGATGATGCTCTTATGGTAGTCCACAGTGGCCGAGCTGGAGTCGTTCAGCAGGACGACTTTCCAATCCATTTCCTCCAGCAACCCGCCCCGCCCCGCCTCAACTCGCCCGCCTCGCCCCGCGCCCCGTTTGCCTGTTGCGACGACCCCAGTAGGCCGGGGAGGGTAGACCGGCGCCAGACGGGGCTGCCCCCAACCCACCTTCCAATTGGTAGGTGCGCTCTTATGTGGCCGGAACTCTTGGAGATCTCGGCACAAAAAAAGTATTTAAAAAAAAGAAAGAAAAACGCGGCTTTTGAACCACTGCCCACTTGCTATGAGCAGTGTCGATACCAATGACGCTACGCGGCCGGCCTAACAGCGCACGGAGAGCAGGCGTACTGATGACACCGTGTTCGTTTCTTCGGTGACTGTGGCTTCTCGCGCAGCATGACTCCTAGTGGTCCGGCATCTGGTACCGTGGCGACGTAGCCGTGCCGGCATAGTGTCCGCCCGGAGAGTCGCAGAACAGAGGTTCGAATCTTACCTAAAAATTTAATTTTTCTGAGGACAACAACTTGGAGTGGAATCTCCAAGGTGGAATTCAAGCCCCCCATTTCAACCGACCTCCCTCGTGGAATCGCCGACGGTCTAGTGGTCTAGTGGTGCCGCGAAAGCCGTGGGGTGTCTGTGAGACTCGGCACATGGGGCCTGGTTCAAACCCAGGTAGGTTCTTCACTGGTAGCGACAGCGGGTTGCCAGGAAGTTCCGTCCCATGCCCACGACTGGTGGTCGGTCGTGGGGTCATAAGTCCTAGAATCTGGCTCCAAAAATAGCTTTTCCATGCTCTGGGGACAGGGCAGTTCGGTTAACCACCGTACGACTAAATCTGGCAGTACGGGGATCAAATCTGTCGAATTGCGCGACAGGATCGCAGTCAGAAAAGCACCGGTTCCCATAAGAACACCGAAGTTGTTGGCTGCCACAGGGGGTAAAAGCCCTGTGCCTGGCGGGAACCGCAACCTCCTTCGGGAGGTTTACTGCCGCAAAAATTTTCCATGTTTTCACGCCACCCTTTCACTTGCAGAGCACGTTGGTAATTTTTCAAGTTTAAGCTCGAAAATGTCTGGATGCTTTCGATATGTTGTTGCCAAGGTTTTTTTCGAGCTGACAGTTCGAGAATGAAATAAAAATGAAGTAGGTGGGAATTGAACTCCGGTCCTGCGGTTGACAGTCGGACAACCAATGCACACTCCGTTCTGCCTGTGCTCGTGGCGGTGTACACGGGTCGGACAAAACGGAGGTCGGACAAAATTTTTGACCCTGTCACGGGTGGCAGAAATTAATTCGGCCAGGTCGGACAAAAAAAATCGGACAAACGATGAGCACCAGTATAAAGGCCGATCTTACAAATGTATTGTTCTTATTGCGGGATTGAGCTCAGCATTCAAGCCGAAGGCTTGCCCGGCTAGTATTACGACTATTTATTTTCTGGGTAACGACCGTATGACTCCACGTGTGACAGTTGCACGGGCTGCAGAGGGGGGGGGGGGGCTGGTAGGGGCAGGGGGCTTGATGAGGCACACATCGGCAAGGACGGCTTATCGCACGGATGCAGACAGCGGGGTAAATACCGAGTAGCAGTTCGTAGCGGCGCCTAATAGCCGCACGGGCCGGGGTGGGCTGTGCTGGGCGCAACCTGTGTGCCCGCACAAAAAAAAGCTTACGGTGAATTTTCAACCTAAGCAGCAAGTGTTGCACGGTTCACTGTAGGGAGGGAGGGAGGGAGGGACAGTGTGGGCCAGACAGGTTGGTTCTCCTTCCAGCGCGACTAGCCCGCGGAGGTGGAGGACCCGGAG
Source organism: Frankliniella intonsa (assembly GCA_033675135.1). Classification (NCBI taxonomy): domain Eukaryota; kingdom Metazoa; phylum Arthropoda; class Insecta; order Thysanoptera; family Thripidae; genus Frankliniella; species Frankliniella intonsa. Next base: position 11,052,291 of record CM066253.1, read on the forward strand.
ACTACCGGCCCTGTCGGAGACCTGGCCAGCCCTCCGACCCTCCCCGCCCCGCCCTCGAGGGTGGCCTCCGCACATCGTCGTATTCCCGAGAGGGAGAGAGACAATGAGAGAGAGCAAGAGTGTGTGAGAGGTGGGGAGAGAGAAAGAGAGAGCGGGAGAGGCGAGGGGCGGAACACGTAGTCCTTGCGAACGTAGCCTGTTGGGCGCTTTGATTGAATAACAAGCAGCCTCTGGCTACCGCTGGCTGGGACCCACCCCACCCCACCCCATCCCGCCCCGCCCCGCCCCGCCCCGCCCCGCCCCGCCACACAGTGGCAGCCCCAAGCTCGGCGAAATTTGGCCATTAAACTTTTCGGTCCGGTCCGCCACCGCAACCCTTCCGCCACGCGCGGGAATTCCCAATTCCGTAGGCTAAGTTTCTTCTGCGCGGCGCGCAGGCAGGTCGGGGCGGGGCGGGGCGGGGCGGGGGTGCCTGGCTGTCCCTGTCCCTGCAGGTCCAGCAGAGCCTGACCGGACCCAGTCCATCGTCAGCAGTCGGCGCGGCGTGGGCAGGAGAGCTCCTCCCCAAGAATTAGCTAGCCCTCTCCTGATTACACCTCCATCATTGCGCGCGGTTCGGCCCGGAAGAGGGGGCTCCGCTCCATTCTAAGCAGCTTTTGGTCAATTTCACCGTAGCTTACAGTGAAAGTTCACCCTGAGCTGCGGCAGGGTTTACTCTAGCTTTGTTTTTTATGTGCCGGCGCGCGATGCGGGGCTGGCACCGGCCCGGAGGGAAGTACCCTACCGGAACCGGAACCCTCCCAGGAACAGGAACAGGGGGGGGGGGGATGGGGCAGGGCGACAGAACTCCCGGCTTGGCCTGTCCCTATACCAACTGTTTTCCCCACCCGCCTTAAGTTAGGCGGCGGGGTGGGGGTGTGGGCTGCCCTGTTGGACACACTGGAAACACTACTGGAGCGCGAACTGACATTAACAAACCTACACGTGCGCGACATTCATACACGTAGGTTTCCTATGAAGCGCCGCTTCTGCTCAGTGAGCGACGTGCGCGCGGCGCGGCGGCGCGTTCGACGGCCGCCCGATCAATCATTTTGAATCACTACCCCCAAGCGGGAGCAAAAGTGACCACAAGCACCTTGCTATCCCACACAACTAAGAGCGTTCACACAAGTGTGGGCAGTGGAGCGGACTGGACTGACCTGGTAGCGGCGGAGCAGCAGCTCGAGCAGGTCGGCGGCGCCGGCCCAGGCCGCCAGGTGCAGCGCCGTGCGGTCGCAGTGGTCGCGGTGCCGCATGTCCGCGCCGTGGTCCAGCAGCAGGGCGGCCACCGCCACGGCCTCGGCCCGCGCGCCCGGCCGCAGCGCGCACAGGTGCAGCGCCGAGGTGCGCGTCGGGCTGCACACCGCGTTGGCCTCGGCGCCGTCCTCCAGGAGCCTGCGGGGGAAGGGTTATATACGCACACTCAAAATACAAGTGTACAAACGTCGCGCTCATTTGCAGGCGCGTGAATTTTATTTCCACCAACTCTCGTCAGTCCAAAAAAATAGTACGCAATGTTTACTTACTTGGCCACCTTATCGATGCTGTCGCCGTTGAGGACGGCGTTGAGGATCTCCGTGTTGAAGAACTCCTGGCGCCGCTGCTCCTTGCGGCGCGGGCCTGGCAGGGAGGCCTCAGACCCCGTCATGGTGCTGCCCATCCTGACGAACGGCCGCGGTGGCGCCGGCAGCGTCTGCGCGTCCGAGGCGTCCGCTGCGCAGCGCATCGACATGAGACACACCCTACCTACACACAAGCTCTCTCAGCCATCACCCGGAAGGTGACACCCTACATCACAATGCGGCCAACTCGATACAACAATAATAGTTGATACTCTGAAACGTGTATGCTCGATAAGAGAGGAGTTTCTTCGCTACCCATGACTCACGCGGCCACAGGTCGTTGTCGCAGGCCGAGTCCTTCCTGCCGTGCGGCCCGAGGCCGCCGTGGTGCTCGAAGCCGGCGTGGTGCAGGCCGCCGTGATGGTGGTGCAGGTCGTGGTGCAGGTGGTGGTGGTTGGACTCGCCCAGCTCCGCCATCGGCAGGCCGTCAGCCAGCTTGCGCCACATGGCCCTGTCGAAGGCAAAGCCAGGCGTCTTGAGGCGCATGCTGCAGCTCTCATCTGCAGCTGCACTGCGAGCACTGCACTGCGGGCGGAGCGGAGCGGAGCGGCCAGGTCCGCGGCGTACGCGCCGACGGCCGCTCCCGGCCCGGCCCGGCCCCGCCCGGCCCCGCCCGGCCCCAGCCCCGCCCCAGCCCCGCCCCTTTGCTCCCCGCCAAAACCATCAACAGCAGCGTGTCACGGAGACTCCCGCCACCAGAGCGCGTGACAGGGGTGAGGAGGGGGCAGAGGTCGGGACTCGGGAGCGGGGCGGGGCTGGGGGACTGGAAATCCAAGGGTACGTGTGTCACTCACTTTGTCACTAATCGGCATTCGCTCACCTACAGTGTGTGAGTGGTTCGTCGCACACCTTAAATTAAGTGTCGGAGAAATATGAGTCACATGCAAAAATGAGCAAAGTTCGTACTTTTGGATTCCCGGTGCGTCCGCGAGGTTGCGAGGTTTGTGCGGGGGCTTCAGTGCCGGCCCGGCGCGCACCCCTCCACTCCCCTCCACTGCCACCCGCCTGGATGCTGTCACTGGCCTTTCCCTGCAAGCGGCTACATTCGGTGAAGGGACGTAAACAAATGTGCCGTCATACTCGTCCGCCCCGCCCCGCGCCCCGCCCCGCCCCGCCCCGCCCCGCCCCGCCCCGCGATATCTGGCGCCACGCCACTCCACGCCCCAGCAAATAGTGCGACTTCTCTCACCCTCACCGGCATTGGAAAACAACAAACTACATAAGTATCTGAAGCTAGCTCAGCTCAGTTTAGCTCGGCCCAGCCAGTAGCCAGCCCAGCCCACGGCGCGGCCAGGCGCGGCGCCGGCCGGGGCAGCGCAAATCATGAGCGGACAATAAAACCAGTAAAACAGACCGATTTCGATCACTTACCGCCATGTGCTTGGACAAGAAAAAAGCTGCCATAGGAAGCTGTATTTTCCCCACGGGGTGTCACAACAAATCAATATACTTGGGATTTTGATGGAGTTGTTGATTGTATTTTCTCTACGGGGCCCTTGAAAAATGCGCACAGAGGTATTTATTATCACTGGTTACGGAAGCGCTATGTCGTCGAACGCAAATATTTTTTCACGAGCGCTCCTCCCGGGTCCTCGAGCCACGACAAGGAACAGGTGGAGATGAGTCTGTCACTCGTGGAGGGCTGCCCGCTGCCCGGGGCTGCCGCGCGCCATCAGGAGTAGGACCCGACAATCCGCTACAATCGCAAGGGGCCCCCGAGATAAGAGCCAATGAGGCCGAGGTGAGGTGAGGCGAGGAGCACGCCACGCCCAGGCCAGCCCAGGCCCACCCATGTCGCCTCGCCAGGGCTTAGACTCATTTACTAGTATTGTCCTCAAATATCACTATCGTGCTACTGACACAACCACCCGGGCCTAGGTTGACACGGGCTGAAAACCAACGTGCATTCTGCCACTTACCAGAGACTCAACGACAGGTGTCTGCAGAGTGGTAAAAAAAAATAACAGGACTTGGCTTGGCGTGAGCCGCGCTCTGCCCTGAACCCGGCCCCGCCGAGACTTACTTTTCATTCAGCGAGTCTCGCATCCCATTGGCGCGCGACCCGGTCCGGCACCATGCTCCAGCCCAGCCCAGCACAGCCCGCCGGGTCCTTGGTGGACAGGACACTAGCAGGCCTACAGTCCTGGCACTGCAGCGGGGCTGGACCAGCACCAGCCTCTGGCCGGCCGGCCGGCCGGGCCGCCTCCCACCTCCTCCAGACTGGGGCCAGCGGCGCACTGGAGTCCAAGTGTAGAACTGTCACTCACTTGTAGGTGAGTGAACTTTTTACACACTTGTAGGTGTGCGACTTACTACTCACGCAGTCCTAGGTGAGTGTCAACACCAACGCGTAGGAGGGAAATGGCTGTTACGAATGCCCAAGTTTTCACGTGTATCTAAATTTACGAACGGGCGTTCTCTGACCTACGAGTGAATAATTTGTCGAACACGCACAGCAGTGTAGAAATATCCATTCACCTGCAAGTGAGTGACACTGGGACACTCGGATATCCAGTGCATGTCCGCCCCGCTCACCACGCTGGCGTCCCAACTCACCTCACCTGTCCCTGTCGCAGCTGGTCGCAGCGGGGATGTCAGCGCTCAGGTGGCGGGCATGGCGGGGGGTGGGGGTCGCTACCGCCAGGTGAGGATGCCGTCGTGCTCCTGTACGTCGTGGACCTGACCTGTAGAGCCACTGCAGCAGAGCGCCGCGCCTCGCGGTACGGATTCACTCTCGCGTGAGTGGCCCGGCGCGGCCCGGCCCGGCCGCCTCGGGGGAGAGCACGGCGGCCGCCTCGCCTCGCCTCGAGGAGATAAGGGCTCTGGCCCGCCCCGCCCCGCCCCGCCGCTGAGTGGAAGAGGGACGTGCCGCGCCTCGACGGGCTACTCCCGAGGAGTCCACGTCCACGCCGGGCCGGGCCCAGCCGGCACAGCCCAGCTGGACGCATAGCGCGCCGCGGTCGCCGCCGCGCCCGCCGGCAGTTAGGCCCCATCACCGCAGCATTGTCGTGGACCCCCTCCCTCATACACACACACACACACACTGGCACAGCACAACCATGTGCATGTGGATTACCTTTTTTTCGGAAGGGAGACATGGCCGCAAGCTAGTAACAGGTCCGTATTTTGAAAAAGCGTGCAAGTAAAAATCCTGCTCTCTGTAGGTTCTTGCCCACTTGAAAAAAAAATGAGCGCCTGTCAACGCCTGTAAAATAAGAAATACATATCACAAAAATAAGGTAATGAAAAGAGGCAAGTGAATAAGTATTGTGGCGGGGCGCGGTGCGTGGCGAGGGCGGACCGCCTGGTCGTCGAATGGGCTGCCTACCTCCACGGCTGATCTCCTCACTGTGTGCGTTCTCTCCTGCGGCCGGGCCCCAGCCTCACAACCACTTCACCTCATTGAGAATCAGTTGTTGCTGGACCGAGACTGTCCATTATTCTGTGTACATGTTTTTTTTTTTAAATTTTAAATTGAATAAAAATATATTCTACGGCTGAAACACTCCACAGCAAAGGAGAAGCGTTGCTCTGCCGCGGCCGCGGGGTATCGGCGAGGTGGGCGGTGTGCGCGGCGAGGCAAGGCGGACCAGGCCCGCCACTCCTCGTCATCACAGAGTATCGACGCACAGCACAGCCGCCACGCCCCGCCCCGCCGGTGTCATGTGCAGCACCCTCTACTTGTCTACACTGAAGCAAGCCCGAAAAGTGCCAGGAAAGTAGGCGAAAGTGTAATATAAAGAAGCCTAAACACAGTGGAGCGAGCCGCGCCTACTAGGCAACACCTGAGCACGGTTGCGTGTGGGTTGCCTATCAGGCAGGCGCACGTCACGCACGTGCGGCCCACTTCACTCCACTGCATACTTTGACTACATTTCTGGCGTGACTGATTCGGACCCAGGCGATTCGAGGCTAGTGTCCTGCCAAGGATGGACGAAAATCTGCTGAAGGTGACTGCGCGCCTACCAAAACGGAGAGAAAGAAGAAGAAGAAACCAAAAAGAAAATTAGTACAAAAAAAGGTTAATGTCGGTTAGTCGGCTTTGCTTTCAAGAGCAGAAGGGGCACCTCCCCCTGGGTACGCACCACAGCAGCAGGCGCCTGGTCTTGGTGGCGCGGGGCGGGGTGGGGTGGGGAGGGGGTAGCAGAGAACGACTTGTGGGTGGCGATGTACCAGCGGCGCACGGCGCATGGCAACTCCTAAACAAACTTACTCGTCGTCGGTAGTTACAGGCAACGGCGTGTCTCTGTCCCGCACACGAGCGGGGACGCCCCTACCCTCCCCGCCATGCCCCGCCTCGCCTCGGCCGCACGCCCGGCCTGCAGTGCTCTGCAGTGCGTGGCGCGGTGCGCGCGTCACCAACGTGTCGTGTCGGGTCTGCCCAGCCCTGCGGGTCAGAGGTCGCCTGTCCCGTGTCCAGTCCCTGCAGGTGCAGGTGGTGCAGGTGCAGGTGGTGCAGGTGCAGGCGGCGGGATGAAGCTCGTCACCCCCGAGCAGCGTGGCCTGCGACAGAGGGCGCTGTACCGCCGCTTCTACGAGGAGGCGCGCCGCCAGCTGCAGGCGGAGGTACAAGTGTCTTAGTAAAAAACACAAAAAAGGCCCAAGGGTGTAAAAAATTAATGCATTTTAAAAGGCACTAAGTCGTTGCTCTTTGCCGTCCCACCTCGTCAGGACTTCCTGGCGCGCCAGCGCGCCTGGGCTCACACGGACTACGAGACGACGTACGGCGATCAGCACGGCTGGCCGGGCTTCGAGCCCGCGTCTGAGAGACAGGTACGGCACAATCCAAGTGTACGAGCTGCGCTCACTTGCAGGTGAGTGAATCTTCCGCACACTTGTAGGTGTGGGACAAGTTATTCACGCACATGTAGGTGAGCGACTGCAACTGAGCACTTGAAAGCCATAACTATTTCCCTATATTCAATTGTATGGCTCCCTAATAGCCAGTCTCCTTGTCCACAGCTGCGGGAGGGCTTGGCCTCGGCCGTCGAGCTGCACCCGCTGGACGACACCGAGCCCGTCATGTCGCTCTGGTACTGCCGACAGAGACAGAGCTCGGGGGCGGCTGCCCTCACCAGGGTGTCCCCCGCCCACTGCCCGTCGCAGCCCTTCCGCCGCACGTCCGCCTTCACCACACCCCCGCACCTCAGCCTGCACGGCTCGCCGCTGGAGCGGGCCGCCCCCGCCGCCCGCGCCGCCCCCGCCCGGGGGCGGCTTGACCTTTTGGACCGCCTGCAGGCGCAGGGCTGGGGCGGCGGCTGGGGCGGTGCCGGGGCGGGGGCGGGGCCCACGCCTCACCGCTACCCGCTGGCCGACGTCTTCCACGGCGCGGGCGCCAAGCACTGGTGCGATCGCCACGAGGACCCCATCACGGTCGAGGCCCCCGCCGCCCCGGGCAACTAAGCGGAGTGGGCCGCTGCCTCCACGGCGCGGGGTGAGTGGAGTGAGTGCGGGCGCCCCCCGGGGCGCCGCGCCGGCACGGCCGGGGTTGGGGCTCGTGTGAAGAGATCTCACTTCAACGGAACAGGCGGGAGAACCGCGCTCTTTTAAGATGAGACATTGACATCTGACTCTAGCAGTGAGGGCACTGTCGCAGCCCGCTGAGTGCCGAGTGTACCGGGGCGGGAGGGGCGGGATGGGCGGACGGGGGCGGGCGGGCGGGGGGCGGGCGGGGGGCGGGCGGGGGGAGGGGGGCGGAGCAGCTAGGCAGGTGCGAGCCGAGGGAGCTTAAGTGCTGGCCCGAGCCCGAGCCGAGTGGCGCGGCGCGGCGCTCAAGTATGGTTGGTGTTCGGGTTTAGTGAAAGATGAGCTCAATCTGTCAAATAATAGAGGGGTTTGAGCAGGTTTGAGGTGCAAGCTCCAGTTACGTGAACTCGCTTGAAGCGCCTTAAGATGCAGATTTTGAAACTTTGCTTTTCCAGTGGAGGAAGCGGTCAACCGAATTAATTTTTTTATACGCAGGCCTGCCGCTGCAACAGGCGGCATGGTGGCCGAGTGGTATCCGCGGCAACGGCTGGTCTCTGAGCTCTTAGCGCTCGCAGCTCGGTCCGACCCGTCCGACCCAGGCCCCGCCGCCACCAGCAATGGAACGCCCCAAGGAAAAGGCTTGCATCGGGCCCACGAAAGAGGAAGGTGCGCCGCAGATAAACACGCGTTTATAAATGCATACGTATATATATACATTTATTTACATTATGCCTCGATAATTTGTACCGGCAATGTAGTGCTCGTCGATTCTTTGTAAAAATAAAAAAAAAATCAGTACCCTTTGCCCTCACTTGTAAACCATCCCCTTCCTCTCCAACACCGGCGGCTCGCCCCGCCCCGCCCCGCGCGCACCCCTTGGCTGGCCGCAGTTTCGAAGTGCGACCCCCTAGACGAGGTCCCCGCCGAGCCGGAGCGCCCGTTCGTGCGCTGCCTCCGCGCCCACCAGGTGGCCGGGCCGGCCGTGGACCGGCGCTTCGTGGACACGCGCTGGATCCTGTGCAGCGACAGCTCCACGGCGCCGGACCACTTCCTGACCACGCACCAGAGGACCTACCGCACGCCGGGGGCCTGCCCGCGGCCCGGCGCCGCCCGCGCGCGCCTGCTCCACCACTACCTGCTGCACCAGCACGCGCTCAGGGTAACGGCCCGCCCCGCCCCGCATAGATAGACGCCGGGAAAGGAGAAAAAAAATTACAAAGAATACACCCGTGCGATGCGGGCGGTTTACACGACTGCCTGCACATGAAAAATTATAGTTACTCATCAATGTGATTTTGTTTTTTGCCCAGGTCGGGCAGGAGGCTCTGGCGCCGCCCGCGGTCGAGCCGTACGAGTCCGAGTACAGCGGCTCGTTCTCCCAGGAGTTCACCCCGGCCCTGGAGGCGGAGCTCGTCAGGCCCGACACCGATACTGCCGCCCAGGAGGACGCGGCCAGGTACGTGGCGTGGCTAGCAAACGTATTTTTGCGTTGGTAAGGTAACAGTAATTGTTCAGTAATTGGTACAATAAGAATTCGTTTCATTGATATTAACAAGTACATCTAGTTGCCTGCCTACTAGTAAATAATATCTACCCTCGTGAGCAGCCGCAGATGCAGCGACCGGCCCGCGTCACTGTCGGTAGCACGCAGTAGTTTCGGCTCCCTTTTGGCCGCAGGCACCCGCTGTACTCGGAGCCGGCCTGCTCGTACTGGTACCAGAAGCAGATGCTGCCGGCGCGCGCCGCCGCCTGGGACGGCGTGACGGAGCGCGGCCGGCACGACGTGACGCAGCCCTTCCGGCGCAACGCGCTCTTCAGCACGCCCGTGCACCTCAGCCTGCACGAGGAGGCACCCGTCGAGGCCCTCCGCCCGCCCAGGCTCACGCGCCGCGTCAACCACGACGTGCTCGCGCCCTACAACGTCCCCGTCATGTAGCCAAACACAAAGGTGTTACTTAGTGCCTTGTTTAAGGTTTAATGCCTTTGCAAAAGCGTTAAAATTAATTTACCCGAAAATGCTGAAGGCATCAAGTTTTGACACCCTTCGAGGCGTTTTAAAGTCTTCGTAAAGGCATCGCGCTCTAAAAGTTGTTAACACTACTGTAAAGGTGTAAAGGTTGTCTTTCCGGTACAGGAACTCGCCGCCCAGCCCCGCACCCGTACTCAAGCCCCAAACGCGGTGCGTCGCGGCGCCCCTGACGCAATGCTCCTGCAGCCACGCGACCCGCGTGGGACGGCGGCGCCCCCGCTCCACACTCAACAGCCCGGGAGTTCTATTGTCCTTAATCAGATCCGCCACGCACTAATTCCCTTTAGCAAATCTTACCTTCCCCCTACTGAAAATCCATGAGTAAACCAGTCGACACTCCAATTCTTTGTAACAGTGGTACAGAATGTACCACTGTTTGAAGAGTGGTATACAAGCAAGTCCCATTTTTAAAAGGTTGGTAATGTCCCACTGTCCGCGCAAGTTACCAATTTTAAAACAGCGGGGCAAGCTTTTACCATACTGTTTACGCATTGGGACTGTCCCCATGATAGATTTTCAGAGCGGTAGTTTTTCTCGGTGCGAGCAGCAGAGCTAGGAGCCATGTGACACCTGCCTGGTTGTCGGATGGTCCATGGGCACGTAGCTACATCGAGATAGCTATACGAGGAGCTTATACCCCCCCTCCATTCTCCTCCTGTCTCACTCCGGCGCATTGAGGGCCCGTCCCGTCCGGGCGCGCTGTGGCGGCGCGTGCGGCGCGGTGCGAAGCCGAGGGATGGCAAAAGTTGGACGAGAGCGGCCCTAGAGCGCCTCGCCCCACCACGCCCCACCCCGCCCCGCCACGCCCCGGGCGAAGGGACGTGAGGCAATTCTCCGGTGCGCAGCGAACCACGGCCGGGATTCCGTTTTACCTCTCTATCTCTTTTCCTATCCCTCTACTCTCTCGCTCCCTCCCTTGCACCCTCTGAAGCAAGAGGGAGAGGGAGGGAGGGAGAGAGAGAGAGAGAGAGAGAGAGAGAGAGAGAGAGAGAGAGAGAGAGAGAGAGGGGGGGGGAGGGGGTCGGTGATATTGTGTAAGACCTTATTCGGGATTGCTGGAGTCTAAACAGGGGTTAGGCCTCATATAGACCTTGGCGGCTCGGAAACTAATGAGAAGAGAATAAGTTACTGCTTTGTTAGAAATTTATTATTTTTCCAAATAAATGCTAATATCAACAAAAATATTAGAAAATAAAACTCACAAATTGATGTACTGGTTAATCCAAGGGAAAAAGAAGTCCACGAACTTTCTATTCCGCGTTTCTTTTTCTAAGACCTCAGGATAACATTTTCACTCACTTTTACATACCTTTGACTATGTTCTCACGAACACAGAGTTATTTTCGAAGCAAGATACGACAACATCGTCATTCATTACATGTTTTACACCACGAAGCCTCAACCATATTAAAATTAATTACACAGATACGCCTTTGCCATCATATACAAGGGTTTTCAAATTGCGCGTGAAGAAAAAAAGCGATGGTTTGCAGGTAAAGATTTTCGCTTACTTTCACCTTTGATCTTCAACATCCTCTTATGATTTGATTAATCATCTTCCGTTAACAATAGTCAACACCTCCAAACATAATTGTTTTATGCGTTTTTTAAATATTTTGTTTAAAAAAGGGTAAGCTTTATGAAAAGCCCAGTCACAAGTCCCTCCCTTGACGTCCCGCTCGATGAGGTGGTAATTTTTCGTGTCAGGCCATCGTTAGTAACATCAAAGGTGGTCCTTGCTGGGGACTTCACACACCATTAACAATTTTGAATAGTAATTTTGAAGTGGGACTCTTAAAAAGCATACAGTGTTTTAACATATATTATGTGGTTGTGTTAGAATAAGATCAAAATCGCCTACTCTAAACAGGAAATCCATTCCGTTCAACAAAGAATACAACACATCTTGTGTCTAAATAAAAGATTCGTTTAAGGAACATTTAAAAAAGGCAAAGAGCGCTTGTATGCCTGTGCTGTAAACTAGATGAACAACTAGGCGGTGCTTTAATTTGCTATGTCAATTATTTAAAAAAACAAGCAATCAGAGGTTATTCCATCGTGACCCCTCGCACATTTGGATAAAGACGTCTAACAACCTATAGTCTAAACAGTAATGAGAGAGAAGATAGGACTAAGTTTTATGGATTTCTTAGATCAGTAGCAACAATAATGTCTACACACCGAATAAATGGAGAAAAAGCTTCAAAAGCGTCTAACCAGTCATACTAGGTTGGCCACTTATATGACCGACCGCACTGCAGGCAAAACGCTACGATCGTTCTCAGCGTGATGTATAAACGACCAACTTTTCGATTTCAGCACACACCGAAAGAGGCCTCGCGCACCAGAGAGATCCGGACGATTAAGTTCTCTGTGGAGATTGAGGCCCATGGGTGTGAAGAGAAATGGAGAAAGAGGTCGCAGGTCGCTGTTACATATTTTTTGTGTCTTAAGGTGGCCTTACGATGAACCGGCGTGGTGTTCGTCCAGTGTCCGTACAGTGTCCGGACACTTGGACGGACATAAGTCCGGTCTATTGTAAGGCCACCTTTACTGCTATCTCTAGAGTAACCTCCCCCCAATAGATATAACATAACGGAAAAAAATATTGTAAACGGTGGTCCAAGAAACAACACCTCAAGAATCTTTTTAAAATCAGGACACGTATGACAAGTCAACAGGTAACAAACATAGCAGGCCGGTTATGCAGCTTATGCGTTACGAACAGTTCTGTTGAATTGAAATTAAAATTTTCGAAGTTTGACAGTTGCTGACGCTTGTAATGTGCATTGTCACATTAGAGAAGCATGGAGTGAGCCTTTACGTTAATTGTAGTCAGTAACCCCTTTGCCCAAAGCATGGAAACTAATGTGAAAAGTACATCTTCTGTAGTATATTTATCGAATATCTAGCGAGCAGCAGTCCAAAGCACTGAGCAGTATGGAAAAAATAGTTACAACATCTTTTCTTTACATCTAGAGATAATAATGAATGATAGCAGTGACTTACGTCAACCTTGAAAGCTCTATGCAAGAAACAGGTATTAAGGACACAATCTGTTCCCTCCAATACATGCATATTTATAAAGCGAAAACTTTTTTATATTTTTACGGGGTAATCAAACAGTAATCTCTGTTGACAAGGATTCTGTAGTGTATGTAGCACATTCAATAACAGACAAGTTCAGAAAGTACGTCGTATCACACAGAGCTTTAGGTACACTTATAAAAGTAAATTGCAAAAGACAGATGTAATGTAAAATTCTCAAAAATCAAGTCTTCGTAGGCAAAATCCCACAAACAGGCCCAGGAGAAAACATACAGTAAAATCGACTACAAACAATCCAATATGGAAAAAAATCAAAATTAGATTATTTGCCTATGATAATGGATAATATGATATGTTCTTTGGACTTGATTGTTAATAATGATATGTTTAAAGGTAACTTATTAAAATGTTTTCATCTAAGAATAATCTGATAGATGTAAAAGTTCCATAAAAGTAAACTAGTTGGTATTTAAAATGATATGTAGTTTTGTGCATAAATGCGATTATGCTGTGACGCTGCAGGGACGTAAAATTCACACGCTCCACGAGCAGAAAATACAAATCACTTATTCACCTAGAAGATAAAATAATATTTGCACATATAAAGCAGTGATTTATACACGTGCTATAATGATATTTATCAACAACAACAAAACTTGTACATGCAAAATATGCAGCGGTACGTTACTTGATATGTTTGATATACTTACGAAACCAACATTACCAACAATCCAATTTCCAAAGCTGACAGTGCAAATAGTGCACAACCAGCTTACGAGATGTGTCCCAATACTTATATATTCACATTACTGCTCGAAGTTACTGAATAACATATCAAATTACACTTTGCTCAATGTTTTACTTCATCTATCACATCGCAGTATAGTGAAATCCAGATACCCCACACAGAAAAGGTAATGTATTTTGAGCTGAGTCAATACCCATCGCATCAATGCACATGGCTAACAATAAAAGAGATGAACTATTTGCTAGTCAAAGCGACTGAAATCCACCACCACAAATACTTGCATTACCGGCGGATGTGTACACGTTACTCATAGGTACATTGATGTACTAGAGCTATTTGAAATCAAAATTAGCGATCAAGAATGCTTAAAACACACGTGCACTGTTATTGAATTCATGTGACGTCACACTACTTTTTACATGAAAACTGTCACATACTTTAGGATGCAACTGTCAAATTTACTGGGCTTAGCTTGGCTGATGATTCACGTTGCAACGAACGTGGCATATGTTAAACGATGTACCATATTTTACAGGCAAACGAATGTGACGTCACATGAACAACCGTGTGACTTGTGCACCCTGGAGGTGTGACATTAATATTCTTCCGTAGCACCTTTAACGTACGTAAAACGATAAAAAGACGGCGCAATGCTGGTCGTAATCGCGAAGAAACGAACACGAAGAATAAGATGACACATTGCAGGTCATGGGGTAATCTTAAATTTCGAATATGACAATTATTTTAAAAATAATATATATAACACGGCGCAGCTTCTGTAATAACATATCGGGAAATCATCTTTTTAGGTAGAAAAAAGCCGTCAGCGACAGTGCAGCGGTTGTCAACTCAAAAGGAAACACACAAACAACGACAAAATTAACTCTGAAATCCAACCTCCTTTCGCAAAGAAAATGCCTAATTTAAGAAAACTGGATTCATCTTCGTAAAGTTTAACCAATCCAAACAAGGGTAAGAGGACAGCTTTGTGGTCAAAATACATTGCGCTACGACGATACTTATTTTCAAACGACTAAAGTCATAGACACCAAATAAGATATGATTATATCACAGGGAATAAAACCACCTTAAGTTTTTTAACGACTTCATCTTACAATCATAACATATGTGTTGTCGCGTGGAGAAGAGCATGCGGAGATATGTAACCTAGTCCAGAAACCCGGTGTTGACGAGCTTCTCTAGGAAAAATTTGACGTCACCTAGCTCTGAGTCCTTGATACCGAGACTCTTCAGCATTCCGAGATCACCGTTCTCTACCGCCAGGAACACGGAGCGTAGGTGCTCGAGGTCCGCTCGCATCAGGTGAAGTGCCGCGCCGAAATCTTCGATTGTCTGTGACTCTGAAACATAATATCACAAAGGCGGAAGTCAAAAAGTGTGTTTTTATTTAAACTGTTGGGATTAAGGTTAAGACGGGGTAGCCTGAGAGCGCTCAGTGGAAAATGGGGGGGGGGATGCAGGCGATCACGGTCATAGGTCATAGTCTAGCTCCAACAGTGTCACAATAATGTTACTGAATCTTTACTTACACTGTTTAGCAAATGATTGTGAATTCAAGGGTAGAAGCTTACCTCGTGATTTACCGTAATTTACCGCTACACTCCCAAGTTCCATCCTTAGAAGTTTACAAAAATACTCTTTTTTGAAGGCACAGAGAAATGCCGTATCAATAATAAATGCGTTACATTAAATTATCATTTTTATTCAACTTCCGTTTCCTCGAGGAATTCTTGCACGGCAGCTAATCCGCGGGCATATCCGTCGGTATTTCCTCGGAGAGCAGGGCCCGGGGGGTTACCAATAACTGTCTCCGAACCATTTATCTCACTGAGCCTCTCCCGCCCGTGGAACGGCGATGAAGGAAAGCCGCGAGGGAAAAAATGAAAAATGAAAGAAAATTAATCTTGCGAGCGGTGCGCGTTTATTCTTTGACTGGGGGGGGGGGGGGGGCAGCAGCGGCAACAAGGTCAGACCGGACCTGACACTGTTTGGGGTCGCTTCCGTCCTTACGTTGATGCAATAAAACCGATTTGTACGGCTCGGCCTCGTGTGCCACTGTAGCGCTGTCGCTTTGTTCTGCGCGCTTCTCGCAGCGAGACCTGTGGCTCTCCTTTTCTCGTTATGGGGCCTTGGCCAACTGTTGCACATACGAGCTCAATTCCGAGAGTAACAAGACTGCTATATGAAAAAATGTGAGATTGCTGCGACATGGGGAGAGCACCGTTCGTCGAAATAAATAAATAATTTAATTTATTGAAAAGTTAAATTGGTTAACGAGACAAAAATGTAGACCACCCAACCCACCAAGTAAATAGCTCTTTCATTACAGAATGAAAAGTTAAGACCCAGTGGACCTTGGCTCTGTAAAATAATACACTCTAAATGACTATGGACATTTTTGTACATAGCTGTGAACGTTTTTGTACGTCACTAAATAAGATACAATTACAGTACAGTTACAATTTTAGATAAATCGTTACGAACGGCAGACAATTAAGAGGTCAAAATTGTATCGAGGTTAGTGACGTACAAAAACGTTCAGAGCTAGTTACAAAAATGTCCGTAGTCATTTAGAGTGTAGGCAGAATAGTACTCAGCATTGTTCTTTCGCGCTATTCCTGCGGGTCGAACAGCCTCTCCTCCGCCGCACAAGTTTTAATCCCCGCGCGACCCACCACGCTGTAGGCGGCGCGTTGTTGGGATCTCGGCCCGGCCGAGCGAGGAGCCGTTCCCAGTAGTCTCTTCATTTACTTTCTAAACTGCGCTCTACATAACGTTCAGAGTTCTATACTTTTCTACACGAATAGCAGGTGTTTTACAGTCTCACATACCTCAAGGAATACCCTAAAATTTGATATACATAATAAAATATTTTAGTATAGAAAGTCTCTAAATTGCCATATCAATAGTTTTTCTCCGCGAAGACCAGCAACTGATTTGTATCTGAGTTCACGACACCGATCGCAAATTTGAAACGCTGTTCGTAAACCGCCAGAAACACCCTTGTATTTTAAGATTTTCATGGAAATTTTTCAGTGATTAGCTGGAACGTTCGTAAGCAGCGGTTGGGGGGCGGGCGTTCCAGCAGTGAGGGGCGCGGCGGATGCGGCACGGCACGGCCACCTCCTACGCACTTGAGAAGCGGCGGTGCAGGATGAGGGATGAATTAACAATGCAGCCGCGCTTACGCATGAGCTAACTGTGCTATGTTACGTCGTCGAAAACGACGGAAAGAAAAGAAGAAAAAGGAGAAAAAGATGGCAGAAAAGAGACTGGTTCCGGACGGGTGGAGACGGGCGCTCCACGTGGAGAAGGTCACGAGGCCACGCCGTCTGCGGCGGCCGTAAAAACGAGACAGTAGAGGACCAGTGAGTAAGAGAGTGAAACGGACGCCTATTCGCCTCCCTCGGTACGCTTTACGAGTTGTGGGGCGCGCCTGCAGATGAGCGCCACCCCGCCGCGCCCCGCCTCTGTACTCACCGGACAGCGTGATGGCCACCTTCTCCACGCCGCCGAGCGGGCCCAGCGCGTCCCGCGCCTTGCTGCCGAAAAGCTTCTCCAGGTAGTTGGGCCCGTGGCTCGCGAGCAGCGACTGCAGGAAGCTGGCGGTCTCCTCGACTGGCGGCCGCTTTGCTGAAAACAGGACAGAGAAAAATGCCACGTGAAAATATTTTGCCAGTGTGTGTGTGTGCGCGCGACGAATGCTATATTCAGTTAAGTAAAGCGGGTCCAACGCCTGGGCAGGCACGCGGGGGGAAGAGGGGGGAGAGGAGGGGACCCAGGGCTCGCAGGGGCCTAGTGAACCTCCGCCCCCTTCCCCGTCCGCCGCGCTGCGGCCGGGCTGAGCGACACTCGGGGCCCAAAATTAACTCCATTAAACGGGTGGCTTGTGCAATTTCTATACAGCCCTATTAAGGGCCGCGTAATGAGGCTTGTGTGTGTTCGGGAGATGGGCGGGCGGGTCCGGAGAGGTGAGGGGAGGGGGTGGGGCCCTCCCCGAAGTCATCTCCCTCCCTCAGCCCCCGGGAACATCGCCGAGGCAGAGATGAGCGTTTGCGCTCGGAGGCCGACCGACAGACGCCGGCCCCGGCCGGTGCGGGCGGCACGGCTGCAGGTGAGAGCTGAGGTGGTGGTGGTGGTGCCTCTCTCCTTCCTTCGACGCCGCATGACGCTCTCGACGACGCCTACGGCCTCCACTACGGAGCAAGTTCTGCACGATAATGTAAAGGATCTGAACCTTATTGGGAAGGAACGGAAGGTACTCTCGAGCTAAGCCACAGGTGCCATGGGATAGCTGCACGCGGAACAGTTTGCCGTAAGTGCGAGAGAGATGTACGACCGCAACTGGTGCGCTTGCTCCGCTATTTTGCCTTGTAGCCAGAGTT
The DNA here is from genome assembly GCA_033675135.1 of Frankliniella intonsa. NCBI lineage: Eukaryota > Metazoa > Arthropoda > Insecta > Thysanoptera > Thripidae > Frankliniella > Frankliniella intonsa. The sequence goes on from CM066253.1 coordinate 11,069,649, forward strand.
TGTGGTTTAACGGTGAATTCTCCAAAGCAGCTGTGTCGCCTGACAGGCAGGCAGGAGGGGCGGAGGGCAGGGTATTCAGACTAGGTGACGACCGTTCCTATCTCCTCGACAAGGAGCCGGTGGGTCCACGACAGGTTCCGCATATAATTCGGCAGTGCTCCCCCCCCCTTCCCCCCCGGCGCCGTCGTGTCCTTGTCTTAGATATTTATGAGACCGTAAATCCTTTATCGCCGCCCTGGCCACCGTTATTACGGCGTAACGAGACAAGCGGTGGGAGACTCGAGAGTGCAAGAGTCGGGGCGGGGCGGGGGAGTTAGGGCCCGGGCAGGGTCTCTTCAGCTCTTGGTCTGGTCTGGTTGCGTCGACGTGATCCAAGAAGCATTGTTATAGAACAAGACATGATCCGACCAGGACATATTATTCGACTTAACTTGCCCTTTTGGTTTCAGTTTGTGTGCTTCCGTTGCTTTAATTTTTATTTCCATTGTGAAGATTAAATGAAAAACCCCGTAGGCTTTCGTAATAGTTCGTCCACTAACCGGTGAGTATTTACTGTGCACCTACCAGAAGCGGTAAACAGAAGAAAAGCGTGCAGCACGACTTCGTGCATCATGTACTCGACCTGTTTGTGCACTGTATTCTAATATTTTGTGACGTTTGTAAGAGCTATAAAAGAACTGACGGTGGAAATGACAGCAAGCACAATGAAACTACTAGCGTTTGTTGCTTTTACTCTGGCGCTACTGGCGGTAAGTAACTTATCGAAAATAGGTTTAAAGGCCATACTGTAAAATGCTTACGAACTTAATGCTTTGCAACGTTACGAATTCTTTGTAAGGTTATGAAAGTTATGACGAATAATCGGGTTGCATTACAAACTATTTGTTCGTAAGCTTTCAAAGGATTAGTTCCTAAAACAACGCTTCAAAATGATTTCAAAGCTACAAAGTATTAGGTTTCGCTTGCGAGCCTGTTCTTCGTAAGCAATTTTCAGATCAGTGCTCGACGAGTTTAGGGTCCACCCAAGCTGAGGAGGGTTCGGCGGTTGCGGCTTTTCGTGGTCAGGGTGGAAGCACTGTCGAAGCCATGGGGGCCTACCGGGGCCTACCGGCCTACTGGGGCACTGAGTCTCCTCTACCGGCCAAATTAAGGTCGTGGGACTTTATAGAATTTTCATGGTTTCCTATGGAAACCTAAACCAAAGTGCCAAAATTAAAACAAACTACGGGAATTTCTCGAACTATTTCGCGAGCAGCAGCCACCTACTGTACCCGCCTCAATATTGTACTATATTTTTTTCCGCAGACGGCGCTAAGTAGCGCAATGCCAGGAAAGAAGCTTGATATGCAACTTCCTTTCCGGCCTCAAATCGGGCGTGACCCACTGGCACCACGTCCTCAAACTTTTAAGAAAAAAGGCTTCTCATTATTTCCTTATAATGGAGGAATAACTCATGGAGGAAAGTAGATGGCTTCGACGCAGCTCAACTCCATACAGCTTACTCTGGCCTACAGCTGAACTGTGCATCGTGTTTCAAATAAAACTATGTTTCTGTAATTTGATGAACTTGGTGGATACGCTATCATTGCAATAAAAACTAATCCCCTCAAAGTCAGGGTAATATAGGCAGTTTTTAAAATTAAAATCAATAGAGGGTTGTTCCAGATAATACGGGCTATCGGGTAGTTCAGGTGACACCGAAACCAAGCCTCTTTTCCGCTCTTTTCCCGCTCGAGCACTTCACGAGTATTAATTGAGACCTATGTGCTTTTGGTTTTTGTAAGGGCGAATGTCCAACAAAAGCCCGCTGCCCTGCTCGCTGCTCGCACTGCTCGCCCCCCTCTCCTACAGGACGGCACAAAGGCCAGCGGGCAGCACCATCAAACACCCCACAGGGACAACAAAGAAGGTCTAATTAGGGAGGATCATCAGGTCGGCCAGGTAGTGGCTGCCGGCCCGGCTGTCCAGCCCGGCTGCCAGCGCAGCACCTATCGAGTCATTGCGCAGGTGCTTCTCTGCACACTGCCAAAGAAAATCTGATAAAGTTTGAAACCTGAAATATGAACAGATACAAAAATACTACTCACCGGCTGTGCACAGCTTGGAGTCCTCATCGTAGCCGTCGGGGCAGTCCGGGGCGCCGTCGCATAGGTACTGGATGGAGATGCACGCACCGTCGCCTGGGCACTTAAACGGCTCGTACGGATGGCACGCCTCTGCTGCAACCCACAACAGGATACGCTAGTGTCAGTTTCGTTTGGAAAAAGAAGCGATGCTATTGGAGGAAACACCTGACTCTTGCATTTGCAGTGCGTAAAGGCGCGCTGAATATCAACTTTCTTTTCCACGTCGTTTTAGGTTCGGACACTTTTAAAAAAATATATCCGGAAAGGCTCTCTCGGGCTTTCTGCATAAAAGTGGTCTCGCTCGGGTTGTACAGGAAGGCGCAGGACACGCGCAGGTCATCTCTCATCCCCTCCCCCGGCCCGGCCGCAGCCACATAGACTGATTCCGTAATCCGCCTGGCTTCGTTCGCAAAAAGTGACCAGAGAGCGCCAGTGGGCAGGCTCGTGGCGCCAGCAGCGCGGGGCGGGGTGGGGCGGCGGAGGAGACCCACCTCATAACCGCTGTCACCGCACGCGATACCAGTCACCCCGTCACTGAATGTCACTTCAAACGAGCTTTGTTCACCCGAGTGTTGTTGTAAACCCAAGTGCGTGAAGGTCGCACACATGAAGGCGGGCGGGCGGGGCGGGAGAGCTGGATCCAATCTACCCTGAGGCATTAACGCCCCGCCCCACCCCGCCCCGCCCTGCCCCGCCCCGCCCCGCCCCGCCCCGCCCGGCATGGCCTGTTGATTCACAGGTTATTATTAGTTCTCGCACCACACTTGAGCAAACGAGCCGGCTGGGTCTGTTTCCCTTTAAGCCGCGCGCGCACGAGTCGAGTTAGCCGGGGTGTTTGCCTCGTTAGCACCTGAAAAGGACGAGAGAGGGAGGGAGAGAGATAGCGCTTGTGGTTTATCGAGCGGAACTAAGTACACCTCGTACACCTCTCGTCTCCTCGACCTTTTCAAGTTTTATCCTCCTCATAGTAATTTTGTTGCAATGCATATGGCATTGTAGGAGTCAAATAAATTTGAGAGAAACGTTATTCTGTTTTACAATTTATTACGCTATACTGCTCAAACTCTGCAAGTCTAATTGAACAACAACTGAACAGTCACTACAGGCAAACACTAGAAAATCCAGTGAAAAAGAATTAAAACTGCCACAGACATTAGTTTGTAACACACTTAAAGGCTTTTCAACGACTTAGTTAAGGCATCAGGTTTCTATATTTGTTAAATCCTCGGTAAAGGTGTAAATTCACACGTTTGTTTTTCCAGTGTACGTCGCCGATCGCTGGACATGTATTATACCCACAGATAATCAGCATATGTCGTTTTACGTGGCGCGGTCGCATGTTGTCGGGGGCATGGGACTAGAACCCGACACCAGCTTTAGCAGCAACGCAACAGGCTCGCGTGTCAGCCAGGTATTATCCCCCGTGGCACGCCCCGCCCCGCCCCGCCCCGCCCCGCCCCGCCCCGCCGCCCACCAGAGTGGCGCTCAGCGCGCCAGCCCAGCGCCCGCGGGGTGAAAGAGACTGATGATGCGCATTGCGCCGCGTCCCGCAACACAACTGGGGCCGGCCCGGGCCGGGCAGGGCAGGGCAAGGCAGGGCCGGGCGAGGCGTGTTGGGCGGAAGATTTTTAAGGTTGGCCATCCTGGCATCCTCGGGGATGCTCGGCCCGGCCCGGCCCACAAGGCAAACTGATGAGCAGCTCAGGGAAGTATTACCTGCCACAATAGGAACGCTCTTGCAGCCGCCAGGAACCTTCAGCACGCGTGTGCTGTTTGGTACAAAATAAATATGAGACTACCACGGGCGCCTGTGACCATGAGCGGGGCTGGGTAGGTCGATAGGGCGAACGGCTCCGCGCGCCACGTGGCTGTAAAAGGGAACGCGTGCACTTGTGCACGTGGGGTCACTGCGGGCCCGGGCCGAAAGGAGAGAGGTAGAGAGGGGGGCATCCGGCCGGGTCCGCGACAAACTGGTTGTAGCCACCTTTGCACGGGGCGCTACAGACCATGGATAGATTGGAGAGGAAAACAAAAGTACAGGCTACGATCTCACTTTTTGTGTCCTTTTAATGCGCAAATTGGTCTAGCGAAGAACACTCACTGCAAAATTCACATAAAAATACTAACCAGAAAAAAAACTAAATTAAAAAAGCAGAAAAAAGGCAAAGCAAACAGAAAAATGAGGAGAAAATAATGTTACTAAAGCATATGACCCCCCCCCCCCCCCAAGCCCAGCCACGCCCGCCGCTCGCGCCGACCCACCAGGAGAGGCGGGACGGGGTGAGGCGCAAGGTCCAGACATACATTATGCATGTTTGGCTGCCCGGTCCAGTACGGCCTCTCAGAGCCTTTTGCAGCGGCAGCGCGCCCCTGTGTGGGCGGGGCGGGGTGGGGCGGGCGGGGCGGGCGGGGCGGGCGGGCCCCTGCCAGCGCCAGGCAGCTGCCGCACGCAGCGGCCCGTGTAAGGGCAGGGCAAACACCTCCAAGGCGCCAAAGGGCACCAGTTAGGCGATACGGCGCCAGAGCCTCGAAAAAGTTAAGTGACGAGGCTAACTTTCGAAAATGGCAGCAGAGAGCTATAAGTGCAGTTGGGGAAAAAAGGTGGGAGTTAGCACCTTTTACACAGGTAGGTGTTAAAGCCCCTAATTTGAAAAGGCATAACTTTCTAACGCCTCGGTAAAGTTGTAAAGTTACACCTTTGTTTTTCTAGTGCGGGGTAGGGGAAGTTCACCTTTGTTTTACGTACCCCACCCCGCTACCGACACCACACGCTTGCACTTGATTCACTCTTTCTTCTTCTTGCCTTTTAATTTTATTTTTTTTACAATAGCATTCTGGGTGTGACTGTTGTACCTGAGGTTTTACCGTTGATTCCAAAGCTCGCTTTGCCTTCCTCTTAATCGCAGAGTCGGTCTCGCGCCACGCGCAGTTCTCTCTCGGCGGGAGCGCCTGCGGACCACGGCATAGGCAGACCCGCCTGCCACGCGTGTGCTGCGGTTGCCTATCTGCCAGGCGCTCCCCAGCCGCATCCGCGCCGCGAGAGAGCCAGAGCAGCGATTTGGGTGGGTTCGTGCGGGCCCAGTGAGGGGCGTGGCGCGGCGTGGCGCTGCACTGTGACGAAGTTAGGTAGCCGAATGAGAGCCGAACCATTGCCGACGGCAGCGTGCTGGACCGAGCCTTGTCGGGCCTGACGGGCCCGTAGCGGGTTTGGGAGGCCCACTAGGCGAGCCTGCTGATTGGCTCCAGAGCTTGGCGAGCGGACGGCGCGCCAGGTGGACAGACTCTCGGGCTCATGAGCCCGCTAAGCTACTGTGGGCCTGTGACGGGCTTGGCTTCGTAGCGGGCCCAGCGCCGGTGGGCTTCTTTTGGGTGGGCCCGTGTCGGGTGGGTTTGTCGTCAGCACGGCTTTCCGAGCGCTGGGCCCGCTAAAACCCACCCAAATCGCTGCTCTGGAGAGAGCTGCTGCCTTTGCTCCGCTTCTCCGTACGTGTCACTTTTCGCAGAGAGGTGAGATGAGGGTGAAGGGCGTTTTCTCTTTTTTTTCTCGAGATGCGAGACGATGCTATGCTCGGGCCCTTGCTGGCTGCCACCTGTCGCGAGGAGAGCATGTGGCGCCGGCGCTAGGGGTACACTACTCGGAATTTGTCCACGGAAAAGTTTTAATTGAGTTATGTCGCGCTTATACTTCACCGTTATATCAGCGTAAGCCTTTCTTAGTGCGCACTCTGCTCCGCAATTTTGTTTTCCATTTCCTCCATCAATGTTTGGCGCGATCAAGCAGAGCTGTCTGCTGTCGAGACGGAGTTTTAATTTGATACAACACCAAGATGGCCGAGGCGTGCTACTGCTCGGAGGAGCCTGAGTCCAACCCGTCCCATCGCACCCCGCCGCACCCCGCCGCACCCCGCCCTGGGCGTGAGAACAGCGGCGGCTGCCTCTGAGAGAGATGCGCGATAGTTTGTGCGGTGTATCTCTCTCTCTCTCTCTCTCTCTCTCTCTCTCTCTCTCTCTCTCTCTCTCTCTCTCTCTCTCTCTCTCTCACTGCAGTTTTGATGTCTTATCGCATAGCCCGATACTTGTCCATCCCAGTTCGCCAGCTCAGGCCGTGTGATGCGTAATCCTAGCTGTATGCCAACAGTTTATGTCAGTATACGTCAGTATAAGTCAGTATATGTCAACTGTATATGCCAGAATCAAACAGCGCTCATCACAGCAGCTGGGGGAGGGGGGGCGTGGGAGCCGGCCGCCCCGCCAGCCGCTGCGGTGGGTGTGGCCCGGCCTGTTTAGTTTGGCTCAGGTCGGACCGCGACTGTGGCAACCAAATCGAACCGGTGTGACTTGGTGAGAGAGGGGAGGGGGTGGGGGGGCATTAAACATGCAGACGCTGGCCGTGCAGTGCCTGCCCTGCCTACACCCCGCGTCAGCACAGCCGGAGTGCAGCGTGGGGTGGGGTGGGGTGGGGTGGAGTGGGGTGGGGTGGGATAGGGTGGGGTGGGGGTGGGCGGAGCGGAGGCAGAGGGGCCTAGGGGCGCTCCAGGCTCATCAGGCAGCGGGAATGGAGAGAGCACCGAGAAAATGGAGAGGGAATAGGGAATGAGGATTTGAGGGGGGAGGGGGGTGAGGTGCAGGGGGCGGAGGGGGAAACGTTTACATTCTCATTGCCGTTCTCGTTATAGAGCGGGTCCGCGGGTCCTGCGAGTCCTACTGCGGGGCTCTACACGCCTCTGACTCTTTAACGTCTTTTCCCTTCCGCTTACTAGACTCTATGACACCCCACCTGTCGGAGTATCACAGGGCGAAAAAATAATGTTTCGCACGGTAAATCCTAGATTCCTCGGTTTCCATGCATTCAAGGAATCGCCTTTTGTGTTTTGCATACGCCCGCCCTTCCAATGGTCCTTGGAAACCAACGAATCGTTTTAATCGTGCGCATTATTTCTTTTCGCCGATATGCGTTTTGGTGAAATCCACTATCTTTATTTCTGAAGGCGCGGAAAAGTTAAAATGCACAGCCTCACGCAACAAAGTTTTGAAAAGTAATCAAAGTCTACGCTGATACGAGGCAATGCCACCACGCGCCTGGGAGCGGGGGCGGCCGCACCGGCATGGCAGTTTAATCCAGCGTAATACATCTTTCATGACGGACGTCTCAGATGAGACGCAGACACTCTCCGGGACTAAACCCGCATGATGTTTGGCCGTAGCCATGGAAACCGGCGGTAAACCTTCTCCCTCCGCCCAGCTCTCACTATGTAAATCCAAAGTCTGTTCCCGTGGCCTCAGCCAAATAACATCATGGGTTTAGTCCGAAGAGTGTCTGGCAAATGTGTCAGACTCATGGCACGACGAGAAAAATTGTATAGTCCGCAAGAACTTAGAGCGCCGGGGAGACATCGCGTGTGGACAGGGCAGCAGGGCGGGGCAGCTCCCTGGCGACTCCGCTGTGTAGTCTGGGCCCGGTACATATGTCGGTCACGTCACGTCAGCCTCCCTCCGGACGGGGCGGGGCGGGGCGGGGCGGGGCGGGGCGGGGCGGGGCGGGGGCGGACCCTCCGTTGCTTTGCCTGTGAATAGCGGCCCTGGCGACCTTTACTCACGCCCTGCACATTTCTCAAAGCTTTGGGCCCTGCCAGTTGGGCTGCGCACGGGAGGAACCATAATGATAGAGAAGAATCGAGGCCAAAACCTTGAAACTCTTTTATGCTCGAGAGAGGCACTTGCAAGATACAAGTACACTACTGACAAAAAAACGATATTAAACAACGCTTTCATAAGAATAGTTTCCGTATTTCTTAAAATAAAATGTCCTGGGTCGAATTGTCTGACACAAAAATGCAAATGCAAGACCCGACGCAAAAAGCCTCAGATTTAGTCAGATTAAGCGTGGGAACCCGAACGCAGAAAGAGCGATGGTTTTCCAATCATCAGTCAAATACCGTAGTGTGAGATTTTAGGACTATCTTATAAAGCGAGAACATCAAATCTCGCCCTCCGGATTTTTTTGTGTCAAAATCTCTCTAGAATGCGTTTCTCCTCCGTTTTGAGTGATACTACTGAAATTCTGGCAGAATCTCACACAGTCGTAAACTCCCCCCGCGCCCTCCCCATCACAGTATTCAGAGCGCGGCGCCAGACAGGCCGAGGCGCCGAGGCCCACGGCGCGGCCATTGTCAGCTCCTCCCCCCCGGTCCGCCCTAACGAATAATGGCACTCCACCTCCACCACCACGTCCCTGCTGGTCCCTGCAGCCACATGCGCTGTCGAAATTGTTGGAAAATGGAAAGCAAAATTCGCACAAACCTACTTGGGTTTCCAGTGCACGCACGTGGATAAGCCCACCACGCCCTCCTCTACCTCGGCGCTGCTTTTGTTCGCGGTCGCAGCTGACACGTCGCCTCTGTATATTTTATTGGTATCCACTTTTCCCTTGCTTTCTTCCACCATCGCGCCCCGCCCCACCCCGCCACTATTCCGATGCGCCTCACCTCCACCTGGTACTCCCGGCGGGCTTTGGTTTACCCCTGGAGCTGCCGCTCACTCGCTCCGAAAGGAACATCTCTGGCCCACTCCACTCCCGACGTCCTATATCCTTCCGACAGATCGGACGACAACCATACACTTTTTTCCGCTGCGCCCGTTAGGTTTTGTATTTGTAAGGTGAGGCCGATTGCGGAAGTTTCGTCGAAAGAGAGTTCGACGAGAAAGAGAGCAATAGGAGTAGATGCAAAAGGAAAAGTTTGTCCTTGTGTGCCTGACCGGCCGCCCCCACCCCGGCCCCCGCAACCCCGCACCCCGCCCGGTTAGTTTACTATTCTGTTTGGAATACAAATCTGAGTGCTGCTTGCCTGCCAACCTAAACACAAGGAGGGCGAAACGCCCAGGACCAGTGCCTGGTAAAGGAAACAAGTTGGCGACGTTCTGGTTTTTCGATGTGACGAGTTTTGTTGAAAATGTCACGGCTTACTTACTCATCTCAACGTCAATAGATAATTTCTATTAATTTACCGGCAAAACTTAGAAAATTAAATTAAGTACTGGAGAACTCATTAAGACGTTCGCATTGATTAAGCAAATTGTTTCAAGAACACATTTTTCTGAGTGCAGAATGAGGCGTGGTCGAGGCAGATTTAGTGCGACACCATGTCCGACCCGGTCCCTCCACTCTGTCCCGGTGGATTACCACTTACAACACCGCGCCCCACCGCGCCGCCGCGCCGCCCTGCGCTCTCGAGTTAAGAGGATTTATTTGAAAAATTAAAGTTGCTGTCGAGAAAGTCTGCCGGGGGGGAGAGCAGCGGGGGGGAGTGGGGTGGCGCGCGAGAAGTTCTGCGCGGGTGCAAGCACGTGGGAGGGGGGGGGGGGGGTAAGAACCCTTTCAAGCACGCCCGATTAAAAGCGTTATAGTCCGTTACAAGTCCGAGCAAAGAAGAGCCCGACTGTTCCAGACAAGAGGCTTGACCGGAGCCATAAAAAAAAATTAAAAAAATTAAAAAAACACATTGCAATTGACCATGGTCAATCAGACAGCATGAGAAAAATATAGAAGTACAAAATATTTTGGTGGCACACATTAGAAATCAAAGTGAATACGTCACACACTTTTAGGTGTGTAATCGTCTCACACTTGTAGGGGCAAGAATACGGGAGGAGGTTTTGCTCACCAACAAGAGTGTGCGAAACTCGCACATGTTGTGTTTTCAGTGTGTACTTTGATCAGCGAAAACAAAAAGATTTCGGAGGTTGGAGCAAGTTGAAGCCCCGGCCCTCCCTTCTCCTCTCATCTCCTCGCGGCACACCAGACACCTGCTGCCTACAGGCTCGTAGCCTCACCACCCCCGGAGCGCGGCGCCACGCACGCCACGCGACGCCCAGAAAAAGACCCCGATAAAGCGCTAGGCTTCGGGATAATCTAGCCGGCCTGGAGCTCTCGATCGCCTGCCTGCTGGTGTCAGCCCGTACCCCTCAGACCCCTCAGGGAGGCTCACCACAGCGCCGCCCCGCCCCGGCCCGCCCCGCCCCGCCCCGCCGCACCTGCTTTGCTTTTCATCTCCCCCAGGAATTTAGCGGCGCCGGCGGAGACAGCGGTGGTGTGGCGGAGTGGGGCGTGGCGGGGCGGGTCGACCACATCACTGCTGCCCCGGGCAAAGGCCTCCCAGAGAGAAACGATCTCAAAGCGAAATCGACACTAGGGCGACAATGTCGTTTTGGAACAGCATCACACTTTACACTACCGGGGGCGAACACTGGAAGAGCATGTGTGTAAAGTTTGCACACTCACGTGCGGAAATCACGATTTTGCACACCACTTGGAGTTCGTTTAGTCATATTGCACACGTTACGTTTCGCCGCGCTGTGAGAGGCAGAGGTGCGGTCGGTTGAGGCGTTACTACTGCAAACAACAAAAGTCAAGTCAATATCCGCCGCAACAGGCGCTCTGCGCACAGTGCATTCACACGTCTCGAGGTGCACGCCCCGCCCCGCCAGCTCAGCTCAGCGCGCTGCCGTGCTGCCGCCCCGCCTTTATCACGGAAACAAAACTACGCGTCCCACCGCCATCTACATAAATCATGAATAGAGCTCCGAGGCGAGGCGCCTTGTTTCTCTGCAGAGCACGCAGCAGGCTGCTACTCCGGCCGCCGCGCCGCCCTGTTTTCCGCGCCTTCGCTGAGTACCTCTTTCTCTTCCCCCTCTCCTACGTTATCTCCCCCTTGTCCACCGTCCCCATCCCTCTGGGCATTCAAACAGGCACAATTTTGGCCACCTCACCTCTGTGAGAACGCCCAAAATTTTGGGATACAGAGCGAGACCAAAATTTGGCCCCGCCTGAAAGAGTGCAAAACTTTAGCATTCAAGGGGGAATGCCAATATTTTGGCATTCAAAGTGACCATGGCGTTGACAACGCACGAATGGAAATTCACACACCTCCAAGAGCACGAAATTCACGCTCTCGGGTGCGTAGGAAGATGTAGCCTAAAATGCCGGAAAGAGATGGTCGAGTTTATACTTGTATTTTCTTACATTATTCACACAGCTTCTACATTCTGTGTGTGGTCTTTAGAGTGCTCGGGTGAGGGCAACTCCTGCCCCTCCGTATTCGGTGCTCGCCGCACGGCTATAGCCGGCTACTGCCCTCACGGACCGGGCAGAGGGACGAAAATTCAATTTATTCGACCGGCATTAAAACTTACGTCAACAGTATAATGTAATTCCTTAAGGGTGGGGGGCGGCAGCAGAAATTAAACCCCGGGAGAACAACCAAGCGCAAAAAGCACGATCTTTTTTCCCCCTCCTTTTCATTATCTTTTTGTTGTTGGTGTTTTTGTTATTGCCCTTGTTCGCTGCTGGTAAAAATAAAGTTCCGGGGCGTTCGTCATATAACGAGAGTGGGCGCGGGCACGGGGTCGTTAGGCCCCTCAGCCTCATCATGACCTTGGAGTGATTAGCGGCGGGCGGGGGCTGAGCCCAAGGCCGGCGCCGCGCCGGGGAACATGAACAAAGCTGCTCATCTAAAGAACGCCGCGTAATGAAAGTTGTGAAACGGCCGACAATCAAAACACGTAAGCCTCCTTGCGCAACAATAATGAAGTTTCCTGATAAAACTCTGCCCGAACACCGGTCAGCATTGAATGGTGGAGGGGAAGAAGGGGCTAAGTCCAAAAGCCTCAGGCACATACTGACAACAGAGCGCCGCCGCGCGGACTTCCACAGCCGGAGCGGAGGGGGGGGGGGGCTCCGCTCCACTATGCTCCGCGCCGCGCGATCCATCGGTTCATCGTCGTGTTCTCTCGTTCTCTCCAAACTTGGGGGCCCCTCGTCGCTTCCCGGGGCGGTCGGGGCCGCTGGAAGGGAGCGTACGCCCTGCCCCGCCCCGCCCCGCCCCTCCCCGCCCCACCCCTAGCCCTATCTCTGCACCTTGCACCGACCATTCGTTTGCATTAGTGTCGTGTCGACACGGTTCGCTGTAGCTGCCATGGGAATTGTTCCCAACCTCCCCGCTTCCCTTCCCTCTCGTGACACACACACACACACACACACACACACACACTCGTGCCAGATAGAATACTCCCCCCGGGGGTTTGCCCGTACTCTACCAGCTCCACCCGGCTGAGGCCCACCCGTTCCAGCGCACGGGTTAGAGGAAAGAACATGATCGTCATCTGTAGTAGACGAGGCCGTGGACCTGACACGTGATTTTATAAAATAACCAGGTTGATGACAGTTGCTTTATTGGGAACGGCACAAAACCTCCCCCCCCCCCCCCCCCCCCCGTCCTCACCTTTGAGCAGACTGTCGCTTTACCCTCCCCCCTGCCATCCTACCCCACAGCGCGGCACCCAACCCACGGACCCTACGTAGTAACTTTTGAAAGCAACCACCAACAGAAACAACAGCAGGAGACAGTCCGGGCCGTCCAGTAACAGCCTCCAGCTCTTAGCTGCCCCGCCCGGCCTAGCCCTGTCCCAGTGGACACTGAGCAGACACTCAGTTCTACTCTTGTTCTTCTTTTTGCCTGGGGGGGGGGGGAGCGAGGGCCTCACCGGGTCAATTTCCGCCTCCACGGCAGGGGTTGCTGTTTGTTCGTTTGCCCGCTCACAAATACAGGGGGAGCGCGAGGAGGGGGGGGGGGGGGCAGGGAGAGAGTGCTGGAGAAAATGCGGGAGAGAAGAAGAGAGAGGGAGAGAGTCGAGAGAGAAACGCAGCGGTGGATGCACTGGAAATGCAAGGAACGAACGTCGCTCACCTATTTTTTTCATACAGGTATGCGACAAACCATTCACGCATAGAAATAATAAACATACTGTAATTTAAAAAAAAATATAATGATGTGGCATAACAGTGCCAATAATTAAGTTCTTAGAGAAGGCCTCTAGACGAACTCGGCTAAAGGTCCGGCCCTTGGACAGTACGGCCCTACGGCCCTACCCGCACTCTCGACGACCAGGGCGAGGCTAGTCGGAGGTTTACTCTTGTCGCGGGCGGGGCGGGGCGGGGCGGGGCGGAGCGGGGCGGGACGGGGCGTCCATTACACAAATGAAACCGCATGCCCGCCCCGCCCCGCCCCGCCCCGCTACCTCGCCGGGCCGGGCCGCGCAGCAGGCGTGCGTGTGCGTGAGCGGTGCAGACCTACGCGCCCGGCCGGCGGCGCCCTACTGCACTCACGGTTAAACTAGTCGAACTCGATCTGGCGGTTAAAACAATATAGCTCCCGAGCAAATCCTAACTGCCTCCGCGGTATTTTTTACAGTGTATGCACTGCAACCATGTACAGTCTGTCAGCACACGTGTTTTTCGCAACACCAGGTACATATTCAATGCAAGGGCTACGCATGGCGCGCTCGAACTGTGCCTGTGGGCGACAAGAAGAGCAGATGGAGGGGACTATGTCCGCCGCGCCGCGCCGCCTCCCCGCCGCCCACAGCAACAGTTAAGCGGGGCGGGGCGCGGGCGGGGCGCGGGCGGGGCGGGGCGGGGCGGGGCGGGGCACAGAGCAGCGAGGTGCGGCGCACAGCCAGCCGTAAGCTCCATGAAAGACGATACCGCGCTGCGAACGGAGCAGGGCGGGAGAGGGGCAGGGGCAGGGGCAGGGGCAGGGGGTAGGGCCCCGCTCGCAACACGGCTGGCCCGGGGGCTACATTTGGAGGGGGGCGGAGCGGCGTGTAATGGAGGGTTATTAAGGGCTTTACAGTCCGGGGCCCGGCCCGGCGCCCCATCCCCTCCCTGACCCGCTGATTCATTTGGGACATCCAGCACCCTCCCCCGCCAGGCCAGGCCGGGGGACCTCTCGCGCGGCAGACGTGGCAGCGCGCGTCACGCCGTAATCACGCCCCGATTAGCGATTAGCCGTGTGCTCAGGGAGCATAGGGCGGGGTGAAGCGGGGCGGGGCGGGCGGGGCGAGCGGGGCGGGGCGGGGCGGTCGGGGCGGGACGTGGCGGGGCCGGGCGGGGCGGGCGGGGCGGGGCGGGCGGGGCGGCGCGCCGTGTGCTCCGACGCGAATCAATTCTGCGAACCTTTGTGTACACCTTGGAGACCTATCCAACGAGACACTCTCCCTCTCCCTCTCTGTCTCACTATAGGGGTAGGGGGCGTAGGTATTGCCCGGGCCGGCCCGGCCGGCCCGGGCAATGTTTTCTATCCGACACGGGTGTCATTGTTCTAATGGTCCGGCGTCGTCGCTATACGCCCTGTACAAAATGGCGCCGCCGTGTCGCCGTTAAAAAGATTGGTAGGTAGGATTTTACGACCAATCGTTGAACCAACGCAGGTGAAAATTGCAGAAAAATGACCCGACAAACTTTCGCTACCCCCGCGGCGACTGTGATGGGCACGCGCCACCCGCCACCACCGGTGAAAAAAAAAAAAATATTTCTCGCAAATAACATTTTTCGTTTTTTGAGCCTGCTTCTCCAGACCACCTGCTGATCTGGGCCCCGCCAGCGTCCGCCCCGCCCCGTCCCGGAACGGCTTGGTAAAAAGTCCAAGGCGAGGATGGGCGCTAATGGAAAGTTTTGCTTCATTACGTCCGGCCCCTGCTGTGAGGCCGGGGGCCGTGTGGGGGGTCCGAAAATCAGTAACCGGGGTTCTGCGATGCTCCTGGCCGTAGCGGAAACGGGATTGGCACGAGGCTGTTTCACTTGTCGAGTATGGGACAAGTCAAATAGTGACACAGCGCGGCACGAAATGAGACATTTGATTCTCTTCAAGTGTTTCAAATTGTCCACTCAAATATTATAAGAAAAGAAAACCGGAGGAACGCTGTGGTTTATTTAGCTTTAAAAAAAAGTTGGAAGCAGCGCGTGCTTACCTTCCCTTCCCGTCTACCCGCCCAAGGACGGGAGTGTGTGCAGCCCAAGGCATGAGCCTGAGGGGAGTGAGTGTCAAGGCGACCTTTTAACCTTGTGGGGAAACTGCCTTTATGTAAGCCGATGAGATGAGGCGGGCGAGGTGTGGCGGGGCGGGGCGAGGGCGGGGTGGCCGAGAAGGTTAGGGGTGATGGATGGGAATGGCCTGACATGGCCGGCCCACGTCATCACCAGCCCAGCGGGCCCTGCCGAACCCTGCCCTGAGCGCCCTGCCCTGCCCTCCTGCCACTAGCCTCACTAGCAGCCACCGCCGGCCCGGTCAGGGCTTCCCTCTTCCGCTCACAGCATAATTTTAACAGGGAAGTTCCCGGTTGAATCAGGGAAGTACGGTTTCATCAGTTTGAAAACGTCGCATAACGTAAATTGATAGGGCGGGAAAGAGTGTACCGAAAAGTTCTACCGGGATTCAACCGGGAACTTCCCGGTAAGACGTTTGCTGTGCTTGCTCTCACGACACGTGGCGGGGCAGGGCAGGGCGGGGCGCGGGGGATCAGCGACGGACGGCTATGGCCTGGCCGGCCTGGCCCCACCCCGCCCATAAGGGGGACCCCGTGACCCGTCCTAAAAGATGCATGGCAGGGATCGGCGGGGGATGAAAGCCGGGATATGGAGTATGGAGAGGCCGGGCGGGGCGGCGTAACGCGGCTGGTGGCTGGTGGGGCGGGGGGCGGGGCAGCTCAGAACGGGGCCGCCATTAGGCGGAACCAACGTCCTAAGCTTCCTATCCTGGGCTATAGCTACATACAAGCGCGCTTTGGGTGAGGTTTTAAGCCTATGTCTACCGAAGCTGCTTGGACATTTTGTTGGCCAGATCACAGATACGTTTGCTGATCAGATCACATCGGACATACGTTCATTGACTACGATATGAAACCCGGTCGGCTGAGTTCGGCGCGCCGGCGCGGTAGACCGGGACCGCCGGCATCGGGCGAGGGGGCAGAATAGAGGCCGGGACTCCAGCCCAGCAGTTGTTTCTATTTGCAGGTTATGTCACTCACCGGGGCAGAGTAGAGGCCGGGACTCCAGCCCAGCAGTTGTTTCTATTTGCAGGTTATGTCACTCACCAAGTCCAGAGAAGTTGAATCGACCATGGTTGCCATTTGAGTAATCCATGATGGGAATTTCACGAATCAAGCACAATCAAAGGTATTTTCAGAAGAACTTGAGGCTTGAAGCACTTACCCTCCCCTCCCCCACAGACGTAAACATTCAACAAATATCACTCGTTCCACATACTTCCACACAACACTTAAAACTTCGTGTAGCGACGTTCGCCTTACCGGAAACATTTTCAGACCGCGCATTTCGTCTAACTGACAGTTAAATTTTTAATTCCAATGTTTTAAACAACCGAGGTAGACACCGGGCTCTCGGCTCGCCAGGGCGGTCGTGAAGTAGTTCGCGCGCTGCTGCTAGGTGGCGCTACCGCTCAACTGCTAGAAAGTCCTCTCGTTGCCAACCTTTCTGATTCAAATGTGAAATTTAAATTAATCGTTTAAAAATTTCAAACTCCATCAATGGAAACAGTCTGGACAAATATTACTGCGCCTCAATTAGTAGATCACTTGACCCTGTTGCTTTCGTACATCACTTCAGTTCCTTGAGTGCGGTAAACCGACCCACACAGACTCCCCCAGTAGCGCCAAATACGAATTTAATGCGGCAATGCGCATTGAAAATTATAATTAAAATAAGCGATAAACGCTGAGTTAAACACAAACTTGCCACTGAACACTTTTTCTTACAGTACACGCGCGCCGCACGAGCCGTGGCCACGGACCGTCGGGGTGGCCTCTGCATCCGCGGACGTTTCCGGTCACATCAGGTCTGTTCCGGTGCGGTGCGGTCCGGTCCGCTCCGGCTGTAGCCTTGGCGTGCGGCCGAGGCACGACACGACAAGAGACGAGACGAGCTCCAGTCAGCGCTGGAGCCGGGTGGTTTCTGGACACGGACCAAGGTCACCAGACAAAGACAGAAAACGGGAGAAGGACAGAGCTCGAGACAGAAAACTAAAAGAGATGTGCGTCGGCTCTGTCTGGCCGGGGCGGGGGTCGGGCTGGTCTGAATGTCAGTGGACGACGCGCCTCGCCCCCCCCCCCCCCCCCCGTCACGGCACAACTTTTTCCCGGGGCGCCGCGCTCCCGACTTCGTCCAAACAACGTGACCAGCGTGACGAGAGCGTCGTCGCGGGCGTGACAGACACAACGGCAGATGAAAAATACAAGGAAGGTGCGGTGGATGCGGGGATGGGACCAGAACAACGATTTGTCAAGCCAGAACACCTGGCCGCTCACAAGTTCACGCCCCTGGCGGGGCGGGGCGGGCGGGGCGGGCGGGGCGCAGAGGGGCGCGGGCGGGGCGGGGCGGGGCGGGACGATCCCATGGACCCTTCCGGAGCGCTTAAGGCCTCAGCAACAAGTTTGTGGTGAGAGGAGAGAGGCCATGCAAGGGGTGGCGGGGCAGGACGGGGCGTGGCCGGGCGGGGACACCAGGGAGAGGGAATGCCAGAGCCAGAGCAGAGAGAGCGCGGCGGGAACCGTACCTCGGTTAGGAAAGGGTAGCTTTTGTTCGGAAAGTTTGTGAGAGCGAGAGGCTTGGCGAGAGGTGTAAAATAAAATGAATATTTCGCACCGGTTTAAATAAGGCGGGGCCAGGAGGAGCTACCTAACCTAACCTAACCAAAGAGCCTAAGAGAGATGGCAGCGCGTGGGATCTCAATGCACCACACCCTCATCCTCTGTGAATCACCGCGCACATTTTTATTGGCCGTTCCAGGACCCATCTGACCTTGGTCCGAAGGTCGCTCGCAGCCCACGAGGCGCCCACGGCCCATGACACCGCCCTGCCCCGCCCCGCTCTGCCCCAGACCAGGGCAACCAACCCACACAGCGACCACCAGTTTCCAATTCGGTGGACCAAACTGAAGCCACCAGTTGACACGCAGCACACATTGCCGGCCCGGCCTGGCAGTGTGGCCGCGCCCGCTGTTTGACACGGTAGACAACCTGCTCCTCGCTGCCCAAGGACCATCCAGGACAAATCAAGGACGGCCAACTGCGTTTTTCCTACCCCCGTCCTTAAATTGTTCCGATGGTCGATGGTCCTTGGATATCAAGGAAACGCTTTTACCGTGTAACGAAGTGGTCTGTCGGCTCAGGATACCCCAACAACGCCAGGGGGCGGCTGCTCCCTGACGACTCAGAGCCAACTATTCGCGACCGCAAAATATTTCAGTCACTAGCGGGGTCTGAATGTTGCCGCGTCGTGCCGAACGCCTGTGCATTATTAACAATTCCAGAAGAGTTCTTCTGGGTGGGGCGTGGCGGAGGTGGATGGAGCGAGGTAGACGCGCCACCCCAGCCCCAGTCGCCGAGTTGTTTGCCGCAGACCCGAGCGGAGTGGAGTTGACTCATTCCTCCCCAGGCGGTCGGTCGAACCCGGTCCCATGGCGCGGCGGGGCGGGGCGGGGCGGGCAGGGGGAGGGGCTGACCTGCACCCGCAGCTGCTGCCCGCTTCGCCCTGACCCGCACTGTAAAAAACAACCTCCCGAAAATAATACAGGTTTCCTCGAAGCAGCTCGCTACTTTTTTTTTTCAGTAATAACGTAAGAAAAAGAAGTCTCTTTGTATCACTGTTAAAAAAATTGTCTGACAATTCAGACTAAAAAGTCCAAAGTTTTTTTTCAGCTTTGTTGTCTGAATATTCAGAGTAAAGTTCGCTCCAAAAAATTTTACTTTAAAAATCTAAATTTTCGGTTGTTGAAATTCTGAAAATTAAGAGTGACTGCTAGGTCTGAAAAGTCAGACATAACAGTTAACCGTTAAAATTTTTGAACGCGATCATTTTGCTTCACACCGTCGTCATAGCAATTGTAGGAGAACTTCCTGGGTTCGATGAAAGTCTTTTACCGTCGGGGCGATTTGAACCCCGTTCCTCAGGATTACGAAGCAGCCGCGTTACCACTGCGCTACGCTGCCCGCCTGTGAAACTGGTTGCACTGCTGCGATCAGCCTCAGCGCCCTCGTCTGTTCCCAGCCGTAAGGGCAGTCTGAAATTTCAGACTCTGCCTTCAAATATTCAGACTGCCTAGTCTGGATCCATGAAAAAGACTTCAAAGATGAAAATTGTCGGAACGACGAGTCTGATTATTCAGACGGAAGGTCTGAAGATTGATTTTCAGACAGCTAAGACCAAATTTTTACACCAGGCGTTCCAATATATTGATAAGAGGTCTGAAATTTCAGTCTCATGTCTGAAAAGTCAATTAAGAGTGGCATGTCTAAAAAAATCAGTCTGAATTTTCAGATTTTTTTTAACAGTGATGGTGTTAAAGATGTACAGGAAAGAGAGAAAGCCATAACAAACTCCGTAAATCTTTCAGGCAATTCCAGGAAAGTAGCAAAGGACTGACTAAAAAACATAAAGCAAATGCGACCGGCATTCGAACCACTGCCCACCTGGTGCTCTGAGAAGTGTCGATACCATGGTTTTTAGTCAGTCGCTGTGCTTTTTTGCAGTTGCCCAAGTCACAACGACGGTATAGCTGGAAAGAACAATTGGTCGACAGGAAGAAAAGTATTTAAAAAAAAGGAATAAGCTGGTTTTGAACCACTGTCCACCGCAACCGCAACCGCAACCGCAACCTCCTTCGGGAGGTTTACTGTCGCAAAAATTTTCCATGTTTTCACGCCACCCTTTCACTTGCAGAGCACGTACGTAATTTTTTAAGTTTAAGCTCGAAAATGTCATCTGGATGCTTTCGATATGTTGTTGCCCATGTTTCAAAACGCCCCAAAAAGTATATCTTGTGTGAACATTTTTTTTCGAGCCGACACTCAAAAAAATTCCAACCGAAGCATGAATAAGTTTGAGAATGAAATAAAAAGGAAGAAGTTGGGAATTGAACTCCAGTCCTGCGGTTGACAGTCGGACAACCGATGTAGACTCCGTTCTGCCTGTGCTCACTTTGTTCAGGAACAACATCTCGCAAATCCGACGCGCGGAGCAAAAATATTCATTAATTTTTAACGCGCTCGTTTTCAGGAGATAGTGTCCCTACAATCGCCAGCAGATTGGTGCATTTTGAACAAGCACTGAGGGGGGGGGGGGAAGCAGCAGCCCCGCGTCGGGCGGGGACTCCGCCTGCCCCCCCGCCCTCCACCACCACACCTATCTCAATATACTCGCGCTAAAAAAACAGGTCGTGGTCCTGAATCGTACTCTAGGGGCCCCGCCGCCCACGCCGGGTAATGTGAGCGATGGCAGGGAGGGCTGGCGCTGGCTGGCGCTGGCTGGCGCTGGCTGGCGCTGGCTGGCGCTGGCTGGCGCTGGCTGGCGCGCCTCTCTCATCACCGGCACAATGCAGACAATACACCTCATTGCCGCGCCGAGCGGCGCCGCGCTGCGCCTTTCTATCGATGTAATGCTCGGCCCGGCCTTACAGTATATTTGATCACCAATCAATATTGTAGGCCGCGCCGCCCCCGCGCTCACGCCTGGGCCGGACTGGGCCCTGCCTGCTCACCACGCAGCCTTATTCGATCCGCTCCCCTCATCAGCCGGCGACCCCTCCCCCCCCCCCCTTTTTTGGTCCCCCGCGCAAACGGGTGAAAACCCCTCCATGGAATTCGCGGAATTTTATAGATATTTTTGATCGAAATTGAGTGGGACAGTAAACCGTGGAACACAATCACTAGAGGTAAAGCCGTCCGACTGTTGAAAGAGTGGTAACTGTCGCACTGTTCGCGCGAATCACCACTGTTTAAACATTGTCCCGCTGCGGGTGAGCGGGTACGAGCAGCGCGCAGCGCGCAGCGCGGCAGCGAGCTGGAAACCTATTAGGAGGAAATCCGTTCCGCGAAAGGGGCGTCTGGGGCGCAGTTTGGGTGTCCAGGTGAGATATTAAGCAGCTGCGGCCTCCCCTCCCCTCCCCTCCGGCTCCAGCCCGTGAGGGACACTACCCCACCTCTCTCCTCTCGCTTCTTTTTGCTGTACTCTGCTCTCGCTCCCCGTCCGGGCCGGCTGCTAGCTTTCGTTTTCATGAATAGCAATGAGCTCGCTGAATTCAGACCGTTATAGAGGGCAGTCCAGTCAGTTCGTTTATGACAGCGTTATATTCGTTATATTCTGTGTGTTTTTCATTGCTGCCTCTCCAGCCACAGCAAAGAGATGTAATTTTTTGTGTAGTTTTAAGCCCGCTTTTCCTTCTGTCTCGAAAAAGCATAGAAGCGCTCATGTTGCTCTTACTACCAGACTACAGTACTAAATCTAAAGTATCCACCCCAAAAACATACAACCTGATAGCATAATCCCAGCCTGAATATGTCTCATGGGAATCAATTCAACCTTTTCCAGGTCCGCTCCAGACCCGCATCCAGGCCGCCTACAGTTCGACAGCAAGTGACCAGCTTCTCTGGACACGAAAGCGCGGGGGACTTCTAGGCCGAGTGTATCTGGAGCGGAGCAGCGCTGGTCGGTCAAGTCACCCCGTCCCACCCCGCGTAAAGCACACTGTTGCTGGGCGGGGCGGAGAGGGCGCAGGGCGTACCAAACGTGAAGCGGAGCCCGCATGAGAAAGGCGGGGGGGGGGGGGGGTCCGGAGCGGCCTTAAACTGTTTGCGATAGAAAAACACGAAGCGCGGCCAGGCCGCCTTTGCTGCGAGAATGTCATGTCGGCCCCCCTCTGTCGCTGTCTGCAGGCGGAGCGCGGAGGGCGCCCGGCAGGTAGGCAGGCCCGGCAGACAGGCCTGTGCGCCGGGTGTGCCTGTCCATCGGGGGCTCCGCGAGGGCAGGCACGGCGGCGCGGGCCGGGGCGGGGCGGGGCGGGGCGGCGCAGGGCAGAGCGGGGCGGCCTGATTTTTTGTTTAGGAAGAGAGTAAAGCTTGTAACCCTGAGGAAAACCCCGAACCCCTCTTGTTGTGAGGAGGATGTATCCCCCCAAACTGAGGCAACATTTTTTGAGAAGACTTCATTTTTGATGAGAAATCTAAGGAGTTCCCCTTATACAATAGAAGTTCCTTAAAGATTTACCTTAAAAAAAAAAAAGGCATACATTATTTTTACCAAGACCGGTTCCACCAAGCCATCACGGAAATAATTTACACAGCCGCGGGTCGGGTCGTTCCGAACACCAATTTAGTTCCAATGTGACGTCAGAGCAGGGCAGGGGATGGGCCGGGCACCCCTTATCAAATTGTTTGAAGCTTGCACGGGGTCCGCGCGGGGGCGGGGCAAAAACCGCGAGCAGGGCAGGCCAGGGCTGGAGCCTGACGAGACCGCCACGCCACGCCACGCCACGCCACGCCACGCCACGCCACGCCACGCCACGCCACGCCACGCCACGCCACGCCACGCCGCGCCGCGCTAACCACAGACCTGTTACGGTTAATTGCTGGGCGGTCGGAGCGTGCGCAGCCTATGGGACTCCTCGAAAGGGTACCTGACGGTCCTGTGAACAGCGGTAGATAGACCCCGCACCTCCAGCTCGATACAGCTCAGCACATAGCCAGGAGCGTATTTGTACCCCCGTACCCCCGGTACGTTCCCCTACCTGTACCGGGGGGTACAAATTCCCACCCTGCCCCACTCTGCCCCACCCTGCCCCGTGCTCTTCGCGTGCGGCCTGCTGGCCTCAGTGCCCCTGGCCCCAGAGGATAGGCTAGTCTTATATGCGGTCCAGGATCCGCTCCCATAAATAGACAGTTTGCTCGCGCCATTCGGTGCTTTGTCATTCAGTTTTCTACCCAAGCAGACAGTTTGCCAGGGCGGCAAATGTTTGCTATTTCAGAAAACTCTAAATAGCATTCCAAACAGTATTCGTGGGGTGGTACGTTTTGTCACGCCGTGTCAAAACCCGCAGACATAAGACCAAAGGTGGACAATGTCCGGTGCATTGCGTTGTGGACGATGCCCGAGCTCCCCAGCTTCGTTACCTCCCGCAACCACAGCGGCGCTCATGCATATGAGGGGATATAGAACGCAACGCACGCTGCGTCGCGTTAGTCCGTTAAAAAAGAGAGAGTAATAGAGGGAGAGAGTTAACCAGTGCAGGGGAGAGAGCAGGGGATCGGAGCTGGGGGCGGGTGCGCGGTGCGATATGACCGCAGGTCGACGAGGCCCCGCCCCGCCCCGCCCCGCCCCGCCTCACCACCTTACCCGCCACGCACACCAGGGAAAGGTGAAGACAAGCTGGACAAGCTCTGCCTTGCCTTTTCATTTACTCCCCTCGTGTTAGGCCAGGCCGGCGTGGCGCGGGGTGGCGTGGCCTGGCCGCCCCAAATGGACAAGCACAAAGGCGCCGTTGCGTACTCAGCCCCCTCCGCACCACCGCCGCCGCCCTTGCCAACGTCAAACACGGTCAACTACGCAGAGAGGCCGGGGCCAATCTCTTCCAGTTAAGCCGCGTGTCAAAAGTAAACGCCCGCCCCGTCCCGCCCCGTCCCGCCCGGTCGCTAAACTGCAGTTGGCTGGAGCAAACGCCAGTCAGTCAGTCTCCCTCCCTGGCCTGGATCCGCACCTGTGCGGTTGCGAACACGTGCGCCGGCGCTTCGAGCCGCAGCGGCAGCACGTCAGGGAAGCGTTGAAAATCATCCGTCACTACAAGGTGCGGGGCGGGGCGGGGCGGGGCGGGGCGGGGCGCACGCACATCTACCCTGTAGAAAACAACGGTTACGAGTGTCCGGGTTGAGGGGGGCGGGGAGGGGCCACACAGGGCGCATGGGGCACCTGAGACGCTCCCGGTGTACGGTGAAACACAGTTCAGCCGTACCCAGGCCTCCCCCAGTCCCCGCCCCCGCGGCCCCCGGCCCTGCCTCCGCCCCCGCCCCCTGCGCGGTGCCTGCTGTGTTCCGGAAAGGCAAGGGGTGGAATGTGTTGCGTTGACTCCCCCTTTTTCATTGCGCTGCCTCGCCTCGCCTCATTCTCTCTCCCCCACCCTCTTTATTATCGACCCCCTCCCTGCCTTGTTCGTCCTGCCCTCTCTCTCTCTCTCTCTCTCTCTCTCTCTCTCTCTCTCTCTCTCTCTCTCTCTCTCTCTCTCTCTCTCTCTCTCTCTCTCTCTCTCTCTCTCTATCTATCTATCTATCTATCTATCTATCTATCTATCTCTATCTCTCTCTCTTCGTGGTCTTTCATACAAAAATCATGCATCACCAGAGACGCAGGGCGCATCCAATAACGGGATTGTCACTCTTAAGCTACACTTCCGAAAGCGTTCTTGCAGAAATGAAACAGCAATAATCACTCACTCACGAAGAACCGTATGTTTAAAAAGGCACGACAGAGTGGAGCCCTTTGACAGGAAAGGTTCGTCGTCAGCCTTGAGAAAATGGTATGCGGTGCCAAAAAGACAAAGGATAGGCCGGGCTCGCCGTACTACCCCCTTTCCTTCCATCCTAGATGAGCAAAGCGGCCTATGTCCGTGAGATGAGGGGTGTGTAAAGCGGGACCGCGGGGAGCGGCGGGGCTGGGCGGGGCGCCCACACGTCCGCCCTGTGGACGTAATCATAAGCGAGGACAATGGTGCCTTACTTCGTCACCCCCGTCATGCTCGCGCCCGGGCCCGGCTGGGAATGGCTAGGGCTAATTTAATTTCGCTATATTTACCCTGCATGACAATGAGATGAGTTTCTTCCGCGCACCTCCTCCCACTCCGACCCCGCGCGAAAACCTGGTCAACGGTATGAAAAATACTCCGGACTTCTTCCTTCATCGTCAGGTCGGAAGGAAAAACGATTGCACAAACTCGAGTCTGCGGCAATAATAATCTCAATTGCACACCCAGAAAAATCCTATCTTGTTCCAAGTCCATTTTGTACTCGGGTTTGCCTCAGAAAATTTTTTACTTGGATCAAGGAAATATTGATTTTACAATAATGCCATTAAGCTTGAGGCACCTAATCCAAAGCTAAAAAGATCTTGGAACAAGTATGATTTCACCATGATTCAAGTAAAAAAATGTTCTTAGGCAAACCCGAGTACAATTTTCTTGTTCGAAGATAGGATTTTTCTGGGTGCAGACCCGAGGCGCGCGGTACAGACTTCGCGCCAAAACCCTAGCTGGCAGAAGAAGAACCCGCAACACTGTTACGCATTTAAAGAAACGGACGGGACTCCTTTTTGCATTTTTTAAATTTTGGAAGCTGTTGGTCTTTTTGTGTGACTGGCGACCGACCATCGCACGGCTTGGAGTATATCGACAGGGGCGTCTCGTCCCACGCGCCGGCCCTTAGCTCGCCTTTAGCCCTTTGCCGTGCCGACGTGACGTGACAGGCAGGACGTCACCGGCCGACTCCCTTATCGACCACGGACACACTCCCGCCGGGCCGTCACGCCCGTCACGCGCATGTTTACCAGCCCGTCCCGTGCCGTCCCGTCATGACTACGGTTTTACGTGGGCTTGATCACAGTGATGCGGGAGGCCAAGGCAAGGGGGCGTCCACACGCAGTCTTTCGGTCATAGAGTTAGTGCCGTTAGAAACAGGGAAATTCAATGATTACTTTTCTCGGAACATTTTGCGGGTTTAGGTAGATGAAATAATCCGATGTTCAGAAGCGTCCTAGATCCAAACATGAAGCGATAGCCGATTGTTCACTAAACACTTCGCTTTCGATTGGCCTGATTAAAATTCCTGCCCCATGTCTGGTTCTCGATTAATTCATGGCAAAAGTTTCAAGCAGCAAAAGATTTCGAGAAAAGTAATTTTTGCATCAAAAATGTATGGATCGACTTGTTTCTGATTCAATTTAAGCTCAGATAAGGGTTCATACGCATCCAAATCCCGGCGACGCGCGCGTCTACGCGCGGCACCAACTTTACAGACGCTGGGTTATGTAATGATCCGCCATGACGTTTACGGTTTTTACTCAGAAACTTCCTTATCACGTACTTTATTTTCTGCGCGGACCTGCGTTACGGTAATGTATGAACTTTACTTGGCAGTTGCTGGGCGAAGAACTAGTCGGGATTGCACGTTAACGCAAATAAGATTATTTGTCCATCCAACTTGAGTTTAGGGTTACCAGCATAGTTAGCAAAAACGAAACCGCCGCCTGCCTACTAGGCAACCCCTCTGCGCGTACCGGGCGTTTCATAAAAAACGCAGGTGCGAGCGGGTTTGCCTACCCGATCTCCCCGTAAGGCGCCATAGCCTCTTCCCTTGGGTAGGCAAGCCCGCCCGCACCTGCGTCTTTTATGAAACGCCCGGTACAGATGTTGCCTACTAGATTGGCGACGGTACCTTTGGCAGCAAACAGGTGTGCGTGTGCGGTTTTTCGCTTAACTTTGCCGGCAGCCCTGCCAGAGTTGCCTTTGCCCGACAGCACTACTAATCTGCAAGAGCGGTCAGCAAAAGTCTACGGCGATGGGCAGAAGCGCGGAAGCGGGAGGGCTGAAGCCGGGTGGGAGCCGGTGAGCGGAGCGAGAGCCGGGCGATACCTAGGGCGGGAACCGGCAGCGTGGAAACAGGCTAAGGGTGGTACGGACCGGGGGCGCCACGGCCAGAAGACGAGCGAGGGTGAGGATGCCGTCGGGTCGCCACAAGAAGGCCTAAGGGCTTGTGTTCTTACCGTTACGTTTGGCGTTGAGGTGGCCGTACAGACGGCTCAGGTCGATGCCTGCGACCGCCGGTACGAGCCCCGGCACCACCAGGGCCATCCCCAGCCCGAGGCACAGCTGTGCCAACAGCCCTGGACCGGCCATGTCGAGCCGCTGCTGAGTCTGGGTCGGCGCGGGGAGTATTCGGGCAGGGCACCGCGGCGAGGTGCTTGTCGTTGGCGGTGCGCGCGCGGAGTAGGACGTACCGCGCGAGCGGCGCGGCGAGGTGGGGCGGAGAGACGCGCGGCGGGGCGGGGCAAAATGGGCAGGCGGGCGGGCCGGGCGGGGCGAGCGGCGGTGGCGGGCGTTCCGAGTCCGCACCAGGTTCGCGTCGGTGTGAGGGAGCGAGGCGCGGGCGCGCGAGGAGAGCCGAGGGGGTCCTGTTGCTCTTCGCTGCGGGGCTGAGGGCCGGGCGGGGTGAGCGGGGTGGCCTCTACCCCCTCCAAGCGAGCGGCAGCCGGGGGCCGTCGCGCAGGCCCCCGTTATTGATCCCCCCGCCCCTCCGCCCCCGGCCCACCCCTGCCCCGCCCCTGGCCTGCCCCTCCTGCAGGTCAGCCCGCAGAGCGAAAAGCCGACGGTGCATCGCCGCCCCCTCGGGCTCGTCCCAGCACCCCGCCGGGCCTCGGCCCTTCGCTGCCGTGTGGTGCGGCCCCGAGGACGCCCCCGCCTCGGCCCGGCCCGGCCCGGCCCCTCGCACTGTGCACTCGCTGCCCCGCGCCTTCCTCGGCAAGATGTTCTTTCTCTCTTGCACCAGTGGCGCCGCCCAGGGTCTCCCTGGACCCCAGTGCGAGCGAGACCGCGCGCTCCCGCCGCCCCTGCCCCCAACAAGGGCCGCGGACGCCGCTGCCGGACGGCCCCTGACTAATCATGGGGTGGGGAGGGGGAGAGGAGGAGAAGGGGCCCACGTCACGGCCACCGCGGCCAATGGGGGGTGCCCGACGGACGCGGGAAGTAGGGGCCCGGCCAATCGGGGCGGGCCGCGGGGGCGAAGGAGAACGAGGGGATGAATCTTCTCTTCCTTGCCCCAACCCCGTACGCGGTGTGGGAGGGCCGCCTCCCACCCCCCGAACCCTCGGGGTCATTGAAGATGATTCTTACGTGGACTCGCCTTTCGGGTCAAGCGGGGCAACGTTATCGCCGGGGCAGGGCGGGGCAGGGCGGGTCCGGGGGCGAGGTGCCGGAGGCGAGGGGCCGCGCCGTGCCGGGCCCCGGGATCCCAATGGGGTAACGGCAACGGCTCTGGCCACAGGCTAACTTGTTGCCCTGCACTGGGAATCGGGGAGTTCGTCGTAAACACTTTCCTATAGCGCCTTGTGATCCTCGCAGTTTCGGATACGCCGAGGCCGGGTCGAGGTGGCGCGGCTAAGTGGGCCACCACGGACTTCGTCCACGTTACTGATGGTCCTAAGGGATGGGGTGGGTGGGGTGCATAATAGCCGCAGACCGACAGCTTCATTTGCATGCATACCCATCACCACCAGAGTTGCTGCAGTTCGTAACTGGTGCAGTTTTCAAGTTCCTTTCCGTTCATGACGATGTTGCTCGCAGCCAAAGTTCACAAGGCAACCGTTTTCAACAATAATTTTCTCGTTTCTATCCGCTTCTGTGAATTATAGGTATGCGAAAAACGTCAGTTGACTTCAAACTGCTTTAAAGAAAAGTCAGCAAGGGTCGTACGGATACAGAGTAGGGAAAACCACTCTCTTGGGAAAACATTGTCAAATAGAACTACTGTAGTTGGATGTCTTGCAAAAAGTGGCGACTTGTTTTTTTCTTTTAACTGTGCATTGCTATTCCGATGGCGCGTGAAGGTAACACAACAACGTTGTGCGTCCCGCACTATGCTGCTGCTTGCTTATATCGATTCCCAGTATGTATCCCCCCCCCCCCCTCTCATCCATTCCCTATCCTTCTGTTCCGCCCTACCGGCCCTACTGCTATCACAGGTCAACCCTCTCCTCTCAGCCGCAGCGTTGCACAATGGGACGCTAGACAGTTGCAGCGAAAAACAACACAAAAGTGAGAGGTATAGCAAGAGGCCAGTTTTAAAAACAAAACCAGCAAAGTATGATAAGCTTAGCGGAAGAATCCAAATACTACATGTATTTTCTAGATCTCCCCGCTCAGCTCTCGCGCAGGGTCTAATGCTCGCGGAACAGCTCTGCGGGCCACAGCAGAGCCTGCGGACGATAATGCTGCTATTTAGTATTTGACATCTTGGTGAAGTGACCGGAATGCTTTAATCTTGAACGCAGTTTGATTTAAATTTGAGTTTGCCGCTCGAAACATGTGACCAACATAAAATCAGATGCAAGTGTTGGTACTAGTCTCTCTTAACTTAAAAAAAAATAACTTAATTTTTTAAAATTACGATTGATTTATTCGATTTGCACAAAAGAATTGCGTTTTAGATTATTTTTTAAGCGAAGAGTCAGTCAAGCTCGTCAAGCTACGTGATCTCTGATCTGAGATTCATTGGACTCATTGAACATTCTTCTACCGTGGCCGCATGGACCACGGCTTCCTTGCCAACGGCTCAAATGAATACAAAACAAAACCACAAGAAGTAGTTTTTTTTTTGTGTGTTGAGAGGACAAGTGCACGGTGCACGGTCATAGGAACGTGATGTAGAGCTTCTCTTTGTGACATCCTAATTTAAATTCACTCACTCTCCTAAGTTCTCTCGGTTAATTCTTGTGTCCAGACATGATTAGCAGAAAATTGAAGAGGGGAGAGGTGAGTTGCGACCAGTAATAGCACAGAATTTTTAGCAGAAGACAGACGTATAAAAAACCAGAGCATCGAACTGCTCTAGATACCTCAGCACTCGAACCCACCAGGATGGACTTTACGACCAACGACCCTGGACACATTCACCCGTGGTCAGATCCATGATATTTGTTGCTTGTTAACTGTTTTTCCACATCAGATAGAGATTTACCTGTCAGGATTGAATAACCTACAAAGACTTTTGATGATTCGTCGTTTTTAGAATAGTGTGGCTTGCACCTGCTCTTAGGTGGACTGGACAGGTGCATTAGCGTAGCGTCCGCCTAAGCTATTAACCTGTACCGGATCTAGGCTCTTACAAACCTACTTTCTTACAATATAGCCATTTCGACACAAGTTCTGAGGGTAATAATAGTTTTCAAACAAAATCCTATAATGAGCACAACACTTTTTAAAGGTCCAACTCTTAAGTTTTTTAAAATGGTCTTCAAAGCTAAGAAAAAGATACAACTGTGGGGATTTCAAAGCTATATTTTCTGCTACACTTATGATTTCCTGCTATTCATTTGCTATAAATTTCACTTAAATTTTGTGAATTTTGTCTTTGTTTCAGATTTGAGTTTCCATGACATGGCAATGAAGGTGGATGTTGGCCTGGATATGACCGCAGATACCATTGGACCTGTAGCTGAAAAAGGGCGATCAACGTGCGGCATGGAGACCTGCGTGGTTTGTGGAGACCGTGCCTCAGGCCGTCACTATGGCGCCATGAGTTGTGAGGGATGTAAGGGTTTTTTCAAAAGATCTATTCGCAAGCATCTTGGATACCAGTGCAGAGGAAGTAAAAACTGTGAAATAACAAAACATCATCGCAACCGTTGTCAGTACTGTAGACTCCAGAAATGTCTGAACAAAGGTATGCGCTCTGATTCCGTACAACATGAACGCAAACCTGCTAGCGATCGCAGGGAAAAAGAGCGTGAGCAGCGAGAAAGAGAAAGAGAACGAGATCATTTGTTAGATATGAGCATGGCAGCACTTGCTTTTCCTTCAGACAATAAACTGTTCATGCGTAAAGATTTGGCTGACGCTGCTGCAGAAGCAGCTCTGAATGTGGGGATGGCATTTTCAGGGGCTGGAGCTGCACCCCCTCCATATCATATGGGGGAACTTGATCTTTCTGCTTCCCCTTTCAGCAAAATTTCTGACAGCTATCATCTAAATCAAACAGATTCTGGAGACTGTGGTGATGATGATTCTCATGATGGTGATGAAAATAAAAGTTTGATGTCTGCAGCCTTGGACCGTCTAGCTGAGACAGTAGAGGCTGGAGTAGAAGACAGTGAACTTTCTGATGATGATGAATCACAACTTGTTGTTGAAGGTCCTCTTCTTGTGGAGCATCATCTGTCTTTCCTTGCATCTGCTCCCACCCTTCCTTCTGGGCCACCACCCAATGCACATGTCGTCTGTGAAAGTGCTGCCAGACTACTGTTTCAGTCAGTGCATTGGGTTCGTTCATTGCCAGCTTTCCAGCTGCTGCGCTCTGGCACTCAGCTTGGACTAATGCGATCATGCTGGGCAGAATTATTTGCTCTTGGTCTCGCACAGTGTTCCCGCTCTCTACGCCTCCCATCTCTGCTCTCCGCTATTGTTCAACAGCTTCAAACTTCTATGGATAAGGTTGAAGAAGAATGTATGGCAGCAGCTATGGAACATATTTTGAGACTCAAAGACTTGGCTGGAGCATTTAGCCGCCTAGATCCTGATGAGCGTGAATACGCATGTTTGCGTATTCTTATTGTCTTTGGGGCAGACCCACCTGGATTGACTCTTTCTGCAAAGAGAAGACTTGAGGCTGTTCAAGACAGAGTTTGTCAAGAGTTAAGGTCGCATAGTTCAAATGATCGTGTTTGTAAATTACTGTTGCGCCTCCCAGCTTTGAGAGCTCTTCAGCCACCTGTTATGGAGGATCTTTTTTTCACAAGCTTAATTGGAAGAGTTCAAATGGAACGTGTTTTACCATTTATCCTTCGCATGCAGCCAGATAGTGATATGGGTGATGTTGGTTGTAAGCAGGAGCGTAGGGATGCCAGTGATGGAGAAGACTGAGGCATTTATTTGGTGATTGCACATGTTCATTTTGCGGATTATGAATCTAATGCTGTAAGCTTTATATACAAGGGATAATTTGGAAGGTAGCTGCTCCCATGTGTGCATCAGTAATTGATACCAGAAGGTATACAAAGTAGTACTCTTGTTTAAACATTGAGGGCTTGTGATGGGTTTCTTATAAGTTTTGTGAGAAAATGGTATATATTGTTGCTGTATTATTTTAAACGAACAAACATTAGCTTTTAGAAAGGCATAAATTTTAGTGATGTCTACCTTGATTGATTTAGAGCTGAAGATTGCTCAGTCTAAAGACAATGTTTTGAGACTTTAACTTTATGAATTTAACTATCACCTTATATATTTTTGTATTTTTGCACATAGTATTATCTTTGAAATTTTGCTACTTGCATAGGACGTACATGCAATATATATTGGTTACACAAAGGCCCCTTCTAAGAATTGGCAACTAACAGGCAGGACAGGCATATAACTTCTCACTTGCTTAGCCCCAAGAAAGAGCTTTAAAATGCTGACATACTTTCCTTTGAGGAGGAAAGTAGCTCGAACAGATAATTTATGACTGCTAATGTAATTGAGAATAATGTGAGACTGTTGTGATAATAAACGTTCCAGGCTTCAGTCTCTTCTTATGATTGTTCGAAGGGTTCTGAGTTAGTCCATTGACAATAGAATGAACATATTTTTTTATGTTTGAAAATTGCTATCAGGGACCATTTTGAGTATGGGTTGTAGTATTAAGAACAAACATGTTCATAAAGCCAATAGATCTCTGTTGTTTTTGTTGTTTATTTGTTTTGTTTTTCTTGTGACCAGTTATGAAAATTAAATCAGTACAAGATTGACAAGTTACTGCACTTGATTGTCAAATATTTGACTATATATGGTAAACTATACATATGTATAGTTTATCTAAGTGGGTGGGAAATAATTTTATGGAAATGTATTAAGCAATATTGTGTTTTATGGTAGCAACATAATTGTGTTATGAATATTAGTTTTAATTAAGGAACCTTCCATTTTGGATGGGCTTGTTTGGTGTTCATCAGCTATGAACCTTAATGAAGATCTTTGCTATTATGTATTATTTGATCCGAGCCAATTGATTTAAGTTAAAATCTAGGAATGTTTGTTTTTTCTTTTCTTTTTTTTTTTTTTTCTTTAAAGTATTTTCTTGTTATGGAAGATTGTTAACCAGCAAATGTAATTCTTAAAAATCTGGTAAACTGAGAATCGAGTAATATTTGCTCTCAACATTATACATTTTTATAAATATATATATAAATATATATTCACATTCCATGTCATCTTTTATAATATGCCTAACAAAGTTTACAGTCAGAGCTACTTCCAGTTTGTTAAAAGGTAGTTGATCCCTGCACTGTACATCTTTAACTAGTTATTTAAAATTAAAAAAAAAAAAAATAAATCTATGAAAAACCAAAAAAAAAAACAAACAGGCTGTTTCATATTTTTCAAAATTATGAAGACTGACGAGACTTAAAACTGCATGTTAAACATAACAATGCATATTGCTGTAAATTACAAGGATCATACCATTCCCTGACTAACAGGAAATTTTAGTATGTCAAACATTTTGTTATAGGCAAATTATAATAAAATATTTATTAAAACACTCATTGATTAATAATTAACACCCTGAATTGTTACTCTCAATTCTTTGGTCACATTGAAACCTACAAATTCCACATAGAAGACTAGTCACCCTAAAAGCCAGAACAGATGCCATCAGTAAACTCTGTTGCGATAGAAACTTACTACACAAACTGTGGCAAATATTATTTCTAAAGACAAAAGTGTTAGTTGGATTCCGCAAAGCACAACTTCCAGGCGAATGACATAGGTTTGCCAGAGTAGAAAGTAAAGTACACCAATAGAAGACGGTATTGTGAGAATGAGAGAAATCATTACTGGATATGAACGCTCTGTCAAGTTACCTTTATGACCCATAAAGATACGAGCACATTCAATACAGCATAAGAGCACAAACATGATACTTTCTGTGAAAAATGTTCCAAAGGGGTATGGTAAGTGAAGCAACTTAAAAATTCCTACACCCAGTTCACACAGAGCAAACATCCAAAAGTAATATGAATTTAAATAAAGTAATATCTCATACGTCAGGGAAGAATTCATAGTTGAAGCTGAAACCAAACGCAAAAATTGGTCATGTGTAATCAATTTTAAAATATAAATAGTTCAATTGAAAAAGTGCGCTTTTGAATGTGCATTAACAGCCGGTACAAGAAGTGTAATAAAATCTATAATAGTTTCACAACTACCTTAAATTAATTATAATTTCCTCCAAGTGTCTCAATTACTTTGTACAAAGCTTTGAACTAAAGAAACTAAGAAACCAAACATACACCGGCAGGTTAAGTAAAATAAACAGTCCAGGAGGGAACCAAACACAAAACAATGCCGGGAAGGGAAGGGGGGCAAGACAGGGGGGGGGGGGGTGAGGGCCGTGAGGGCAAAAGCGGAAGGGTGCGGGCGGGAGGGTTAAAATGGGTGGTGGGGGTGGCGGGTGATGGTGACCGGTAGCCTTATTGGCAGTTCTCTTTGTGTCGTGGGAATAATTGAAAAGCTGTCAGCTGTATATCGCTGTGTTGTACCTCTGTTTATTTTCTGTTCTTATCAAATTTTTAAGTTTTGTCGAATTTGACAAGATGGGCATCACGAGTATTCTTTCTCGCGGATTTTTAGTGCACTTAGTATTCCTCTCTTCTATGTTTGACATTTATTTCAAAACGCCTATTGTACCAGGCATAAAATCTAACCCAAACCCTGTACCGGGTCCGGCTAAACGAGTTGTTTTTATTGTTGCTGACGGATTAAGAGCTGACAGTTTTTTCACAAATGATATGAAAAGTACTCCATTTTTGAGGTATTTGAACAGATTTTTAACCTACGCTTTCCTGCTAAATACATGTAGCACCTGTTGACCCTATCTCCTTTTGTATGTAGGAGTAAACTTGAAAGTGATGGTTCATGGGGTGTGTCTCATACTAGAGTCCCTACCGAATCCCGACCTGGTGTCGTGGCCCTTGCTGCAGGTATTTATGAGGATCCATCTGCAGTGTTCAAGGTGAGTATTTCATGGTAACACCTTCTAGATTACTAATCACTGAGAAATTCGGCCCCATCTTTATAATTTTCTGGCAGGGATGGAAAGAGAATCCTGTGGAATTTGACTCTGTGTTCAATCAAAGTCACCATACATGGGCTTGGGGAAGTCCCGATATAGTTCACATGTTCAAACAAGGTTTGTTTTCAGAAAAATATTTTTACATCAGCCACTGATAAAATTTTCATTTTTATCTTCGACTGATTTTTTTTTCTCTTTCTTTTTCAGATCATGTTGAAACCATGGCATATAGCCCAGATGATGAAGATTTCTCAGGCAAAGATTCATCATGGAAATTAGATGAATGGGTATTTGATAATATCAAAGTTTTTCTGAAGTCAGCAGAGACTAATCCTGAATTAAGTTATCTATTACATCAAGAGAAAAACATTTTTTTCCTTCACCTTCTTGGTCTTGATACAGCAGGTCATACAATTAAACCTCAGTCATTGTAAGTGTTTATTCACAAACACTTTGCAGTCCTGTATCCTATGATGGTAAGCAAATTACTGTTCAGACATATTTAACAAGTATTTTATCGGTCTCATAGAAAATATCAGACAAATTTGGAGGTTGTTGACAAGGGTGTCAAGGATATGGAAGAACTTTTTGAAAATTTCTTTCCTGATAAAAAGACTGCATATGTTTTCACAGCTGATCATGGAATGACCAACTGGGGTATGGTATTCCTATCCACTTCAGCTACTATGTGCTCAACACAATATAACTAATCTGTTTACTTAACATCTGTACTTAGGTTCTCATGGAGCAGGTAGCCTAGATGAAACTGAAGTCCCATTGCTTGCTTGGGGTGCTGGTGTCAAGAAATCCAGCTTAGTAGGATTACCAGATGTTCGAGGACCCACACACTGGAGTCCTCTGCATTTAAAGAGGCATGATGTAAAGCAAGCAGATATAGTAGTTCTCCTCTCTAGCCTCATTGGATGTAATATCCCAGTGAATTCATTGGTAAGAGGACAAAGTTGTGGAAAACACGGAGTAGCATCCCCAGATACTTATCTTTTTAAAACTTTACAGGGACACTTGCCAAGAAATTATCTTGATTTGCCTACAAGGAATATTGCAGAACTTAGCTTCCTGAATGCTGAGCAGCTGCTAGCTCAGGCTGAGAGGAAAAGGGAATTAGTTCAAATTGGCACAATATCATTTCAGCCTTACTGGAAACTCACACCTAAAGAGGTGCAAGAACGTACAGCAGAGATCAAAAAGCACCTCTCTGCGCAGGATTTTTACAAAGTTGTAAGTTTAATTGACTCCTTAAATTACAGATTTTCTACCTGATCTCTATCCATATTTATTTGTCATTTATCTGCAGATGTCTCTTTCTGATGAGCTGAGCTCCCTGAGTATTGCTGCCCTGGAATACTATCACAATTATTACCAAGGCATTCTTCTAACTTTTGTATCTTTGTCTTTCATTGGTTGGATTGCATGGTTGTTTTGTGAGCTAAGAAATTTTAACTTTAATCAATCATGTAAAAATGTCCACATAGTATTTGGAATTACCACTGCAATAGTATTCATTCTAATTCAAGGTGAATTTACTTTTATGATGGAGCTTATTTACTAAAGTAGCCAATAATACCTTTATCAACATTTCTCATGCAGGGCAGGGTTTAAATTGGCAATTCAACATTTATCTTCTCCTACCCATATTCCTGTGGTGGGAAGTATTTTGCAAGATGCAATCATGGATAGCAGTATTAAAAAGAAAAAGTATTTTCAATTTTCTTTTGGCTTGTTTGATTTTAGTTCTTTTGACTGAAATTTTGGTATGAATCAGTTTTAATATTTTGAAATAATAATTACATGCTTATTGCTTGGATCATAACCTGAGAATAACTTTATAAATTGCTCTTATCTTTAGGTTGCAGCATTTTTTCAGAGATGGATTTTAAGTTTAGGAATGATTGTTTGTTCTTCATGGCCCTTTGTTCGGAGAGATAAACTCAAGTTTGTTCCTACATCAGTATTGGTATTGTGGTTGTTTTCCTGTGTATGTGTTGCAGTTTTTCCCCTTTTACCAGTCATTGGCAGTGAAAGCAGCTTAGCTCTTGTGTCAGTATTTGCAATTTCTTTAAATATAAATGTTACTAATTTTGTTATTTAATATTTACATGTTACATACATCTGTTTCCTTCATTTAGTCTGTTATCAGCTTTTCTTTGGCATGCCATATTAATTGTTTCACTCTATCGGGTATATGAACAAGTGCCAACCGCCAGAGTTATAAATGAACTAGCTCCATTAGCAGTGGCTATCCTTGTGAATTTTCTTGTGACCAAGAGTATGGAGGCAGGATATGGTCTGCCCCGTCCACTTCAGCTCCTTGCCTGGACCCTATTATGTATGATAATTTTCAATATGTTTTGTACAGCACAGGTATCACAATTTTTTCACATTCTATTCATTAGATCTGTTTCTATCATTTTTCAGTATCTCCACTTCTTACATGTGCAAGTGTTAGTAGAACTATTCCTAAACGCCTTGTAAAGTTACATGCTACTTTGATCGCACCATATATGCTCATGAGTGTTCGCCATGAAGCTTTATTTGTGCTGGCCCTGTGCTTTCATCTAAACTGTTGGCTTGTTCTTGAAGCTAAACTTAATGGATACTCAACATCTCAGGTATCTTGAAAATCAAATTACAGTGTAACCCGCATATAATGAATTTCAAGGGTCTGCCTGGCAGAAGCATTAGAGGTATAAGAGGGAATTCCATATATGTGGGTTTAATATTTACCAGGTTTACTGAAACTGCTTGTTTAAAATGCTTCACATGATATATCAAATCTCTGCTCAAACAGCTCAAACTTCTGAAATTTCCACCACCCAAGATAGAGGAAAATTATCATAGACATCTATACCTTGAGGATTTTCGCCGTGCTGGTCTATTTGTATCCTTTTCTTTGTTTTAAAATAAATAATCCTTAAATTTACAATTGTAAATATATTTACCTTAACAATATTTTTTTTAGGTGTTCTACATTTTTCTTTCATTTTTTGGGACTGGCAACATAGCAAGTTTAAACTCTTTTGAAGTAACTTGGGTGCGCTGTTTCTTGTCAGTGTTTTCCCCCTTTACAATGATGACTTTAATCTTGCTTAAAGTGCTTATACCATTTGTTATTGTGAGCAGTATTTTTCGAGCCATTAATATTACCGTTCAGGTAGGTGGTGCTACATAGTGGAGCAATAGTTATCTACAGCCTCTTAATGATGCAACCAAAACTGAAACATGAATATACAAGTACCTTCTTTACCTTCTAGGCCCCAACAGGATCCATGTTCATAGCAGCATTAATTTTATGTGATATGATGGGTCTACAATTTTTACATTTAGTCACAAATGAAGGTAGCTGGTTGGATATAGGAACATCCATATCTCACTTTGTGATAGTTCAGGTATAGACTCATTGAGGTATTTCGTCAGAATACATTTGTTTCTCCTCATTACTATTGTTTTCAATGGTTTGTTTGTAGGTAACTGTGCTTGCCTTGGTTCTGCTGTATGGTATTGCATCAGTCCTAACTGGATCATCGCTGCGTACCATGAATAAAGATCTCCTTGCACGTCCTTGAAATGATGAGATCATACAAGTATAGATAATTTGGATGTGCCCCCAGCTGTGATTATCTTATTATCTAGGGTAGATATTAGATGAGTCTTATGCCAAAAAATGATCTCTAAATACAGTAATGAGCCTGCTTTGTTTCCACCTTTGTATAACAAACATTCCTAGTCTACAACAATTAGGAAGTCTGAAAGAGGAAATGTGGTAAAACCAATTTCTTCAATAAATTATTTTTTCTTTATGAAATCAAGTTTGTCTATCTCTCATGTTCCCTGTACTAGAATGCGAATGCTTGACAGCACCAGAGCAGAATAATGTAACAAATACTATTTTGGCCTTTTTCACACATTTTTGTCAATATCTTATGAATGGTGCAAGGTATCTTGACAAGCAATGGTTCATTTGAGAGCTTAGATTACTCTTCAATTTCATTACCTTATGAAAGTGATCAATTTAATCCATGTGCCTTAAAATTATTTTTTTTTCCCTGGCATGGGAAATACTGCAACATTATTACCCTTCCCCAAGAAACAAAAATTATTTTGGGGCACAAGGACCAAATTGATCACTTTGAGTCAAAAAGTAAAGCAATTAAAGTGCAATCCAAGCTCTCAAATGAACCATTGTCAAGATACCTCACACTGCTCATGAGATATTGACAAAAAAAGTGTGAAAAGGCCAAAACAATTTTTGTTACGTTACAATGCCCTGGACAGCATCTCATTCCATACATCAAATTTGCATCATAATTGGTAATGTGCAAGCATGTAAAAAATAAGAAATTAACAATAGTACCATGATAACTTTAAACTAAAAGAGTAGAATCTTCATTTTATATACAATAAACCACACAAACCAACACAAGAAGTATTACAAATTAAATTGATCACAAACAGAAAAAGATTGTCTCTTTTCTTTTTCACTTGGGGCTTCCAAAAATTGTGCATACCAGTTCATTTGTTGTTACTCACTAGTTATTCTGAGGCAGTCTGTTCTTCTTTAAAGATGGCTTTTCAAAGTTTTGTTTCATACCAGCTGCTTGATTAGAGTAGAATTTGCTATTTTGAGCAGTTTCAGATACCCAAGGGGATTCAAACTGAGTTGTGTCCTGATCAACCAAGTGTGTGTATTTGGTTCTCCCACTGCGTCCAAAGTTTTTGACCTAAAAATCAAAAATTAATTAATATATCACAGTAGGTAAAAATATACTGGGAAATGAGGTGATGCAAAGATTATATTTGATTTATTACCTGCATAACTTTAGGAAGAATAGTTTTATCGAAGTGATCCTCCAAGGTTGCAGCGGAGAAATCTCTTTTGAATATATCTTGTTCGTTGTCCTGAAGTGACAAAAATTTGGTTAACATACAGAGAAAATACTAGAAGAAAAATTGATAGGTTTGGTGCTCTATTCATACCAGATAAAATGCTCCCCGATGATAGTACTTCTGAAGAAACTTGTATTTTCCTTTTGCTGAGCGGTTAGTGATGACCTTTGGATTATTACGAAACTCTAATCTTCTCTCTTCTTCAGTCATATTTCGAATACGTTCTAGTTCAGCTCTTTCTCTTAACATTCTAAAAATGAGCAATAGTGACATTAAATTAAGAATTGATAGTTGGTGTGATTAAAGCAGGTGATACTGCAAATCATTAACTTACGCTTCTCTTTCTTCTCTGTCTCTTTTCACTCTCTTTAGCTCACGTAACTTCCATGCTTCATATTCTACTTCATCGTTTTCATCATCCGTGTTGACATCAGCAAGTTTTGGTTCATCCCCATCTTTCACAACAGTTGATTCTTTCCTTACAATGTCTTCTACCATCTAACACAGACAAAAAAAAACAAAACTCAGAATAGTTGCAAAGAAGAAATCCTTCATAATCCAAAAAGATAAGTCAGTACCCTTAGGGTATTCCGTTTCCTCTCTTCTGCCATCTTTTTTGCTTCCAATTCTGCCTGCTTTTCTTTCATCTCTTCTTTTTCTTTTTCCATGATGGTAATTCGATCCTTTTTTCTTACAAACACAGGTTTTAATCTAGGACCCATTTCTTCTTCGGAATCTAAGAATGAGAGGGAAAGCAAAAGAATCAGGACTGTAGCAAAAGTATTTTACATTAAATTTTTAAAGCCCAGCTGTTGTTACCTGTTTCTTCTTCATACTCTGAAGACTCTTCTCCACTTTCTCCCATACTTTGTTGATCTTCTTCTTTAACCATTACCTCAGGTTCCTTTAAATAGATATTCAAAACATGTCATTTAGTTGATAAGTTTCATGAGCATTCAATGAACTAAGATATTTATTCACCTGCTCCTCTTTCCTTGCAAGCAGTTTTTGCCTGAGTAGAAGTCGCCTTCTTTCAATTTCTTCATCACTGAGTTCTTCTTCATCTTCCGATTGACTACTGTCAGCTTCAACTCTTCGTTCCTGTCTCCTTCCCTCAGGTTCCTCGCTCACCTCCTCCGCTTCTTCTTCAGATGATTCAACAACCTCAGGCTCATGAATGTGTCTTGATGAATAGAAACAAAACTTACATTAAGAGGGTAGACAGAGACCCAGCAATATTTCCATCAGTTACAACAGGTGTGCATCAATTACCGTGAGGATTAGGATTATATGAACTCACCTGTGTCTCTCTCTCCGGTCTTCCTCCTCATCACTATGAGGAGCATGTCTCGTCATCAATCTTCGTAATCGAGGATCATCTGCTAAATTATCATCATACAATTCTGTGGGTGACTCCGTGTGGCGTGGAGGAGGTCGTGAAGGTCGTGAAGGTCTGGATACCGGAGCTCCTTGTTGGTCAATAAAATCTTCCTCATCCGACTCCTCCTCACTACTTGACATGGGTGCATAATCCGGACGTTTGCCAGATACATATCGATGAACCTTGACTTTCTGCATAGACAGTTCACCTGCAGAAAGGAAATATACATTTAAAAAATAAAATGGACAATTTATGTATGAAAATGGAGAAGAAAATGCCACAAAGTGGTCATCGTAAATTTTAGCATGATCCCGGAACGGGGATTAATTAAACAGCATCCACAGAATGACAGACTAAAACTGCAAAGAAAGTTGTAAGGAATCTTGAGATATAAAGATAAATACAGATCTATTCACAATATATTTTAGACTCCTATAATAATTACAAGCGAGAAATATGTAATGAATTCGTGTTAGGACTGGACGCACCTTTGTCATTTTTTACGGGAACAGCACCGGCCGTACTTTGAATAGCAGCGGTCACCGCTGCGTTACTCATCTTGGATGTGTAAAGACAACTTCTGTTTAACGCCCCAAATTAAACTTTTTTCAAAGTATCTGAAAGTAAACACTTCTCTTTATAACCTAACATAAAAGTCCAAGTTCGCTTTGGTTCGTTTTCTTGCTGTTTGTTATTGATGATGTTGTTCTTATTTTTCTTCTTGGCGTCCTGCACAGGAAGCCTCACTCTGGAGAGGCCAGAAGCCCTGAAGCCTGAAGCGGCAGCCACTTCGTCACTCAAATCCTGTTGAAATCATTCTTGGTAAGCATTTACTTTCCGTGAAATCCACTCGGAATTTCTATTGGTATGTTTGCTTATCATTCCCATAGTCCTTCCGTTGAAATGAATACGCAATGTTAACTAACCCCTAAATTTATCTCGTCATGGGGTCTCTATGTCGGTCTTCTCTTCGCTTGGGCGTACGCCAGCTGTTGCCCGTGAAACTATCGCTCGAGCAAGGGTTTTTCATTCAACGCAGTTGTCTACCCCTCAATGAATTGCACAGCCGTCCATTTACCGACACATTTGTAAAGGTTTGATTACATTTGTCAGTCATGTTTATGGGCGTCTAACCGGCTTCGCATTCAATGTCTGTCTGTCAATAGTTGAGCTACATTCCTTAAAAAA
The DNA here is from genome assembly GCA_033675135.1 of Frankliniella intonsa. Taxonomy (NCBI): domain Eukaryota; kingdom Metazoa; phylum Arthropoda; class Insecta; order Thysanoptera; family Thripidae; genus Frankliniella; species Frankliniella intonsa. Next base: position 11,111,736 of record CM066253.1, read on the forward strand.
ATTAAAAAAAAAAAAAAAATTAAAGAATGAGAAGAAAAATTGAAGCAAAGAAAACAAGAGTTGCTCACCATCATATTTCTAATATTAAGTTATTATTGAACTAATGACTGTGCTAGATTCTTTACAATTATTATGACTTTTACAGTTTGGTTCATCTAGCTGTGATTCTGCCTATGTCAAAATGAAACACGAATATCCTGCAGCACGACGAGATGAGTCTGTGGTTGAGGAGTTTTTTGGAGTGAAGGTAAACCATCTTCTTTTAAGTAATTGTGTATCCCCAATCGTGAATTTATTATATTTATATTTTAATCTTCAGGTTGCTGATCCATACCGTTGGATGGAAGACCCTGATGCAGAAGAAACTAAGGCATTTGTTGATGCCCAAAATGCTATCTCTAGGCCTTTTATTGATTCATGTCCTGTGCGGAAAGATCTTCATTCCCAATTGACCAAACTTTGGGATTTCCCAAAATATACGTGCCCTTATAAAAAGGGCAACCGTTATCATTTTAGAATGAATACAGGTCTTCAGAACCAGAGGTAAATTTGAACAGTGTATCTACATAACATGATCTCAGTAATGAACTTATTTACTTACTGATCCATTTTATTCCGCAGTGTTCTGTATATTCAAGATACCTTGGAGTCTGAGCCTCGTGTTTTCTTGGACCCTAACCTTCTGTCAGAAGATGGCACTGTTGCTCTTTCTCTTTCAAAATTTACTGAAAATGGCGAAAAATTTGCATATGGCCTCAGTCATAGTGGCTCTGATTGGAACACTGTCCATTTCAAGAACGTTGAAACTGGTACAGTTCCTTTCATTTTTCATTTTATTCTTACTCATTCTTGTTATTAACTTTTATCAATTTATTTTAGGTGAAGACTACCCAGAAAAGCTAGAAAAAGTCAAGTATTCATCTCTTTCCTGGTCTCCTGACAATAAAGGAATTTTCTATGGGGTGAGTTGTAGTACTGCTTTGAATAATTATTTTCCACCCATGGCTGCCGCGGCATGCCCACTTGCAATCCACTTCCTTTGTAGGCTGCATTAGGTGTCCTTTGCTGGCGGCTATCTTTATCTATCTATAGCTATATCTATAGCTATACCTATCTTTAGCTATATCTATAGCTATACCTATAGCTATATTTATAGCTATCTCTATCTCTCTCTCTCTCTCTCTCTCTCTCTCTCTCTCTCTCTCTCTCTCTCTCTCTCTCTCTCTCTCTCTATCTATCTATTCCCCTATAACATAATAAGGGTCTGACATTGATTCTGTCTTTTATTTTAGTGCTACCCTGATCAAAACGGCAGATTTGATGGATGTGAAACAGAAGGTAGCATAAACCATAAACTCTACTATCACAAACTTGGTACACCGCAGTCTGAAGATATTTTGGTTGTGGAGTTCCCTGAAGAGCCTCTTTGGAGAATGTAAGAAACTTATCATATTTATCTGTTGGTTTTTGACTTATCACTCTATAATGCTGAAAATTATATCATTATTTCTGCAGTGGGGCTGAGCTTAGTGACTGTCAGCGATACTTGATTATAACAACAATGAAAGACTGCAGAGACAATATGGTATTTATTTGTGATCTTGAAGCTCTTCCTGGTGGACAGATAACAGGAAAATTACCCTTAGTTCAAATTGTTCATGAGTTGGATTCTGATTATGATGTAAGAGGTTGTATTCAGATGGTTTAGCTGATTAATTCCACTGAAAAATAATTAACTTTTTCTTTTCTTCTTCTTTTTTTTATCAGTATGTTACAAATGAAGGGAAGGATTTCATTTTCCATACAAACAAGGGAGCACCAAACTATCGCCTTATAAAAATAAATATTGACGATCCTGGTAAAGATAAGTGGAAAACTCTCGTTGAAGAGGAAAGGAGAGATGTGTTATCTTGGGCAGTTTGCGTCGCTCAAAATAAGTTAGTGCTCTGTTACATCCAGGACGTGAAGGTTTGTATGATGCATCAATCAATCAATCCTACTTTTTTGAATCAATAGAATTTCTTACAGAACCTAAAATTCCATTTTCAGAGCGTTCTACAACTTCATGATCTTAGCTCAGGTGAACATCTGAACACATTTCCCCTAGATGTGGGATCAATTGTTGGGTTTTCTGGCCAGAAGGATCAAACTGAAATATTTTATCAGTTCACAAGTTTTCTAACCCCAGGAATTATCTATCATGTTGACCTCACTCAATCCACTATTGAGCCAAAGGTGTGAAAATTTTATCTGAAAAAAATTTAGGTTTATCTAAATATTGTGTCTCTCCATTGAAAGATGATATGTATAAATTACTTACAGGTTTTCAGAGAGATTAAAGTGGGAAATATTGATTTGAATCAGTTTGAAACCACACAAGTATTTTACAGCAGTAAAGATGGAACAAAAGTGCCCATGTTTATTGTGCACAAAAAGGTAAGTGTCGCATATTGTCAAAAGTTCTTTGATGTCCCTCAATTTTTCCATCTCTACAATACATTCTTTTATTTTTTTAAATAATAGGGGCTTGTGAAAGATGGCAAAAACCCATGTTTGGTGTATGGGTATGGAGGCTTCAATATTAGCTTGCAGCCTACCTTCAGTGTAACTAGACTCATCTTTATTCGACACCTAGGTGGGATTTTAGCCATTCCCAATCTTCGTGGAGGAGGGTAAGCATTACATTATCATTCATTGATTCAAAATCTGAATGTGGTACTTTAGTGATTTCCATGACAATATTGTTCTCTTCTAATCCTAGAGAATATGGTGAGCATTGGCACAATGGTGGCAGACTGCTAAACAAGCAAAATACCTTTGATGATATGGCATCTGCAGCTGAATATTTGATTGACCAGAAGTTCACTTGTAGAGACAAATTAGCTATTCAAGGAGGCTCTAGTGGGGGTATGACTGTTGGTGCTTGTGCTAATCAGAGGCCAGAACTCTTTGGTGCTGTCATTTGTCAAGCAGGGTATGCTGTCTTCTCTCCTCTTCCTTTGAGATTTTCTATTGGCATAAATGTGTTTTATTATTTTTTTGTTTACTATGTTAACTAGAGTAATGGATATGTTGCGTTTTCATAAATTCACAATTGGCTACTGCTGGGTGTCGGACTATGGAAGTCCAGATGAGAAGGAACATTTCATGAATCTGAAAGGCATTTCTCCTCTTCACAACATTAAAGTCCCAGTGCGCAATGATGTTCAGGTTAGTGAAGCCATCACCTTACAGTACTGTATTTCACTCTGAGTACCCTGGAATAGTATAGTATAGTAGTTATCCTTTTTACCAATTAATTTTTTTCTTTTTCTTTTTTTAGTATCCAGCAATCCTAGTCTTTACAGCTGATCATGATGATAGAGTTGTACCACTTCACTCTCTAAAATATATAGCAGAACTACAACATACCATCGGGAAGTCAGACAAGCAGGTAAATTACAAATATATAGAAAGCCTTCACACTCCTTGGCTTTCTCTGCAAAAGTTAATGCTTTCCTATTCTTTTAGACCAACCCACTTCAAATCTACATTGACACCAAATCTGGACATGGTCATGGGAAGCCAACTGCCAAAGTGGTAGGTCTCAGCATTCGTCATATTTTGCTTTATCAGACTAAAGACACCTTTTTCTTTTTTCCCTGTAGATGTAGTTTTTTATTGTGAGCATTAATGTCTACCTTTGTGTTTCCTCTAACAGATTGATGAATGTGCTGACATTCTCAGTTTCCTATGGAAGACTTTGAATCTCACCTACTATGATTAATTAAAGAGCCTATAAGGTAACAGTACGCACATTTTGAAATGAAATACGTGCCATTTTACTTGCAGGTATTATAAAATTTTAATCGTGTTTTTAATAATGTGAATAAAGTATTGAGTTTATATGTAATAAATGATTGTAAACAACTTTTGGAGTGTTTTTTTTTCCACTGAAATTACACTTTTTGCTGTGTTTAATGGAGGTCTTTATAGGGATGGCTTATCTTCCAAATTTGATATCCAGTCCTACTGGAACACACACAAGCTTGATTCTACTTGGTGTTAAGCTGAGAGCCAAGTGTAATTTTCAATCCCTGCATTTACATACTTATGAAGATTTTGCTGTGATAACATAGGGAATGACTTAGAGGACAATAAATTATAAAAAGTTAACAGATGAGAATGGGTTGTAGTGAAAGATATGAAAATGGAGAGTTTGAAAGTGTTCACAACAGAGATGAATATGTTGCTCTTACATGTGCTATTCATTTTCGTTGTGGACATTTGCCCCAATTGGGATCCCAACTACATGCTATTTGCCCAAATTGGGGAATACTGCTAAAACCAGCTATTTGCACCAATATATATATAATCGCCTTCTGAGCCCCGCCCGCCGTTTAGCTCCCCCAACACCGCGCCCTTCCCGTCCTTCCTTGTCTTCCCTCTGTGTTCGTTACATTCGCGATGCTCTTCACAGAGTAACAGGAAATTGAGGGGAAAACTATCGAAGAGCAGCTTACTGTTTAATTAATCAATAATACTACCGCCGCTCCAGTTGAAGCATCACGCCAGATTTAGCGGTGAGGACAACCTGTATGTCGAGGTCCAGTTTGGAGTCCGTCGAGCCGGGAAGAAACCGGTAAGAGCGAAGTATTCGCGCCAAGGTTGCCTTCATGGACATCATTGCGAAGCGCTGACCTATAATAAGAATTCAGACTTGACATCCTGCCGAGTGCTTCCACCTACTTTCATTTTTTTTAAATATTTTTTTACCTATACAATTTCTGTAACCCGCGCTAAATGGGATGTATGCAAAATAATTGTGTCGCTGGTGGTCCTCGCTATCGGCAACAAAACGCTCGGGGTTGAATGACAGGGGATCTGTGAAATTTTTTTCGTCGAGGTGTGCCATGATCGCATTGATCAATATTGTCGTACCGGCTGGGATCGTGTATCCACCTGAAGAGAACAAAGGTGCAGGTTGTGATGGATAATGTGTCGACGGAGCCCCCACAATGGACGTTACCGAGGCGGAGCTAATGAGAGCGCGCCTGCGACACACTGGATAGGCCAACCCGCCAAGCACTGGTGTGGTTGGCAGCCTACCTGGAGAACCCAAGCGCAGAGGGAAGCAGGAATTAAATTCCTGGTACCCAAATTTTTGTGCCGTTGCCTCCCGAAAAGTTCATTGTGGGGGCACCTCCACTTAAGTCTTGTGGATAGGAGCCTTACTGGGTAGTTTGTACTCTTCCTTGCAGTCTCTGAAAAAGCAAGGCACACTGGGATAGAGGCGGAGAGACTCTTTGATCACAGCCTCCAGATACTTCAGTTCTGCAAGCTGTGCCGCTGTGAAGTGGGGGCTGGATCCTGTCACGAGAAGAACCTCCTGTGCAGTGCGTTCCTGCACCTCTGGATGCTGAGCCAGCAGATACAGCGTGAAACACACTGAAGTCATAGTAGTGTCGTGGCCCTGTCCGAACGAATTGATGGGTGAACACATCTGGAAATGTAGTTTTTAATATAAAACTACCTGGACAGTTTTGGGTGACATTTACCTCAAACATGAATGTGTTAACTTCGTCAAAAATGTCTTTCTCTGACAAATCTTCTCCTTGGAGATGCATGGTGAGAAGCTGATCGATGAACATCATGCGCTTTTTCGACCCTAAAAACAGCACATTATTGTATCAGTTTATGGGGGTGAGGTGGGACTTTGTCGATTGCGCAGTCGTGTCTCATGAACCGCTACATAGTTAGATATACCTATGTCTTCGTCCTGACGCGTCTCCAGTGGTCTCTCATCTTTTTTCAGTTCGTTTTGCAGCTCAGCTTTCCTTGTGTCAATGACTGTCTGAGTGGCGCCGTGTATCACGCCCAGCGCCTGAAAGAACTCCTTTCCCATTCTGCTCATTCGGAACACAGTCTCATTTGACAGCCACGGATAAGCGTGACGGTCGTCAACAGTCTTGCAAGCCCTGCAATAAAAGAAAGAAATAATATTTATTTCCATAAGATAAATTTCTAAATTTTGAACGAGTCGTTATATAGCTTTAAGGCAAAGCATTTCACGATCAGGCATTCGTAGCAATAAACCCGTGATAAACCCTCACAAGCGTTAGTAGAGCCAATTCGCAGTGCGGATGGTATACACGAAACGCCCGTGGGCATGTCCACCAAAAACTTACACTTTTATGGCTTGAACATATTCTGAGTTCTCTTGAACCTGGGCGTTCATCGGAGTACCCATAGCAGTCTCTGTTTCAAGTAAGATTTTATATAGTGGCTCCTGCTGATGCGAGAGGGAAGTCCCACGGCGGGAAACTTAGTGGGCTAGACTTACCGCAGATGACATCGAGGGCGTGTCGCGAGATGTAGGGTCGAATGTCAACAGCTCCTTTTCCGACTAGCCCCTCCAGTTTGGCCTCGAGAATCGTGCCCTTCTCGTTGTACACGTCAATAAACTGCTCCAGGATCCGGAAGTGAAAAGTCGGTGTGAGTAGCTTCCTACGAGAGTGCCACTTTTTGCCTGTACTCACAAGAAAAGTCAATATTTGTAATCGGGTCTCATTGCCCCCTTCCTCTCCCCCCAAAAAAATACGATTTCACCTAGTGAAATCCTGGGAGTCACGAAGTAGCATGAAGTTTAGGTTTAAGTTACACTCAGGTTTAAGAAAAGTTTAAGTTAGGTTTCAGTCGTCGTATCACTAAAAATCAGTATATTTACTGGAAATTAAAATGTACTACCAAAAACCGTTAAAGAACGTGTAATGCACATTAAATGCGTCTAAATGTTTGGATTGAGTCGTCAGATCGACTTGATTTTTAATCTGTGGGTTCGTTGTGCAATCATCAATCGAACACTGAATTTACATTTTTATCCTAGGATTTTGTTTCAATTTTTATTTTATGAAATACTGTGCATGACTTGAATCAACAGTTTCCCAGCCACGCCCAGCCACGCGGGCCCTCTCCCCTGCCCGCCGGCCCGGCCAGTGCTGGCGAGTACTTGTCGAGTATTGTTGGCGCCCGAAACTAAAACCCCTCAACTCATCAGATTCCCCACTAACATACGTTTCACACTAAACTTTCGGGCCAAATATCTCAGATCTGGTGCATTTTACCGACATGCCGATTCCGGATTTGGTTTCAGAGCGTCGGTTTCCACCTTGAAACTGAGTTTGAAAAAATTCTGTTAGAGCTGATTAAAAAAATAAAAAAAAAAAAAAAAAAAAAAAAAAAAAAACAGTCAGATCCGAGACAAAACTATAAGGCTACTTCGTGCCTAAAAAGTGTCTGCTATTCCTCTGTTCTGCTTCTCTCCTTCTGCCCTCAGGCGCGGTATAAGGTCCTTGTGGCAGGGAGGCATCATGGATGTAGGATAGGCTGCGAAGGAGGCATGCACAGGCGGTTGCCTATCTGCAGGGGTTTTGAAGCAGCTCACGGGAGGGGACATGCCCCCCTCCCCCTCTGTATACCGCGCCGGCTCGGCTATGCGATCTTCAACTTCCTACTGCTGCGCAGCGGCAGCCCCGGCGGCCCCGCCCCGCCAGCCTCACTTACCGCTCGACAGGAGCAGTCCGTCGCCAAGCCAGGGACTGAGCAGGGAGTAATTGGAGCCTTTGCCGATAAACGCTGGGCTCGTAACGATGGCCTGCGCGATGCAGTAATAAATGGTCATGATACTGGTTTCTCATGGAGCACGGAGGCACCTGTTTGAGAGATAGTGGTCACCTCTATGTCTCTGGGGTCGGAGGTGATGAGGACAAACTTGTGGCCCACCCACATGGCGTACACGTTACCGTAGCGCTCATAGTATCCTCTGATCCATGCATCACCCGCTGCAAAAGTGGCGACAATATTAACTTCGCGCTAAGACACAAAAAGGCGGCAGGGCGGGTATGACAGCTCACAATACTCACACAATCCATAGATGAGAAAGGTGTCAATGAGGTTGCCGAAACCTGGCAACCACAGCTTTGGACCAGGAAGCTTAGCAGCCAATCGGTAGCGGCGCTGGTTCCACAGGAGTATGGATAAGATCGCCAGCCCGACTAATAACCACATAAGTGCCATCGCACTATGAACCGCTCGATTAATTTAATTTATTTGCACTTTTGAATTGCCGTGTGGTTCTGTGGTTCGCTCGCCGCCTGACTCGAGACAAAACTTCGTTTCCCGCCTCGCTCTACTGATTTCCGCCACCTCAAGTGCTTTGAAGTTTGGATAAAGATGACGGGGCGGTAGAGCCCGGCCCGGCGGCTTGTCTTGGCAACAGCAGGGCCGATACGCGGTGCGACGCAATGACTTTCCGCCCGGTCTAGCTAGTCGAGCTCGTTCTCCGTTTGGTCTATCTACTCCGGCTCCCCGAGTCACACTGCCGGGAACGGGACGGGCGGGGCGGGGCGGGACGGGCCTGGCAGCGATAAGCGGCTTGAACCTCGTCCCGTCGAGAGGTCCGCCCCGCCCCCGCCTAGGTGGTCACAAATAGCGGCCTTGACCGACGGCCAGGCTGTGGTCTGGCGCGGCGCCCCGCTCTCCAGCGTTATGCGAGCATTTATACGCCAAGGCCAGTATACTTCATGAGATCTCTTGACAAAATGCGTGCTAGTGATCTATACTCTTGGCACAATGTAGTGTCCTCATGATGATGATGATCACTCTCGTCATCCGGAGGGGGGGGTCTGAAGTGTTGCAGGCAATGTCACTCAAGTTTGACGGAAAACTATCCTATACGAGTGGGTATTTTTATGATAGCTTTGCGTCGGCTTTAACATCCTCCTTTGAACCCCATGCCGCCTGCTTCTGACACTCAATTGTTTCAGGCGCAAAAAATTAAAAACCTACAAAGCGCCTGCGAGATAGGCACTCTCACGGGTCGCGTGTAGTTATTTTGCCTAGTCGCCAGGCGTTTCTAGCAATATTTTAGGGTTTTTATTTTTTGGACCTGCAGCGGTCGCGGATTTTTGTGGTCAGGGTGGAGGTTGAAGCCATGGGGATTTGACCCACCACGGCTCTGAGTCCCCTCCGCCCTCCGCCTGTCGCGCCCACCGCGGGACCTTGGTCCAAGACGGAGGCCCGTCTTGGGTGCCTCGGGCGGGTCGCGGGGGCGCACCGAAAAGTGCCGCGAGCTCCGTCATGCTTCGTCCTACGGACCTCGCACCAAGACCAAAGGCCATTTCCAACATATTTCATTTCAGACCCGAACCTCGACGACTAAAAAAAAATTAGAATGGCCTACAGTATGCGGAAATGCAAGCGCGCCCCGCATCCGTGCTGTGCTTGTTGCCTACCTTAGAGAGGCAGGCGCTTGACCACAGTTCCCTTACCCTTCATCTAACTAAAGACATTAAGTCTTTAGTGCCAAGGTGGCAGCTCTAAGATGGAACAAATTTAAAAACATATTGGTAGGTTTCATTCTTTCCTCAACTACTTGCCGCTTGCACTTGTAAGTGTAAGCATAAGGTTGTACAATAAGCAGAAAAAAAAAAATGGGAATAATCAGCTTCTTTATAAAAATCTTCTACTGGTTGACAAAAGTACAAACCAAACATGATGACACAAAATATAACATATGTATAACAAAACTAATTCTTTTCTCTGAATAATATTTTCAATTTATCCTTTGCAAAGTCAACTGGATGACCATTCAAAACAAATTAATATAATTAGGTAAGATAATAAAACAGTTTCAAAATATAGCAGTTACATGAGAGACAGGGAAGAGGGAGCTTCCAGTTAAATGAGTATATATTGCTCCCTCTGACCATAACAGGTAAATTGTTCAAAGGACTTACAAAAAATAATCCTGAGAAATTACTCCTTACATCGCAGCTAGTAATATACATGGTCAAGGCATGCTAACACCTGGGTGTTGACTGACACGCTCCAGTTTTTCAAAGTGCCTTTTGGCATTTCGAATATTGATGAGAGTTGCAGCAGATGCTATAAAACAAAGATTTCAAAATTTTTTAAAAATATTTCAGTTTAGAAAAAATCCGAAACTTGAAAGGTCTCGAATATGTTAAACTTACGTATGGCAGGATCAGACATAATAACCATGACATAAGTGTTACTAGTAAACATGTCAATAAAAGCTGCAAAATTTGAGTTCCTCACTTCCATGCTCTGAAACTGAGCAGCAAGTTTGCTGGGGGAAAAAAGATATAACTAATTAATAAATTTTTTTTTTCTCAGTACATATTTTCCTTGACATGTGCAATTAACACAAACCTGCAGCTGAGTTTAAATTGTTTAATTATATTGGAAACCTTCTCAAATCTATGCATGTCTCTGTGATGTCTTCGCTGACAATGGGATATTACCAAAAATGTTGCCTTTTCGAAGAGTAAAACCTCATCGGCATCTATGATACCAGCAAATTGATTCAAGCTTTGTTCCAACTCCTTGACATTTGGAATTAACATATAGACAATTGATGACCATGCCTAAAGAAGTAGATATATAATTAGATATGAAGAGGTATTTCTTAACGTGTATCAAATTGCTATTGTTCTGTATGTTTTTCTTACTCTGTATAAAGTTTCATCCCAAATAGATGTACGGAAGCAGGTGCACTCTAAAGGTTTTGAAAGTCTTTTTAAATCTGACTCACGTTCCAGGAAAATCTATAAACACGCAAATACATTAAAAAAGTGAACATGGGTAATAAAGACGGTTGTTACTGTGGTGATAAATCTCACCGTATCCCTCTGATCTTCTTGGACAAGATCCATTTTATGTACTAAGCAGAAAACTCTGGCTTCTGGAGAGTACTGTAAAATGGCTTCAAGGCAACTCTGGTAGTAATGCATATCTTTGTCCAGTTCTCTGCTTTCAACATCGAAAACATAGATCAATACCTCCACGTTACGGAAAATATTATCTCTTTGACTAGCAAAGTAGTTTTCCATGAAAGCTTCTTGACTGAAAATTAAAGAATTAGTAAACATTAAGGAAAAGGCACAGTTATAATTTTTGATCATAATATTATAATTGACAAAAGCTCACCCTCCACAGTCCCACAAGTTAAGAACAAGGTTGCCCAGGAATCGAACATGGGAATGTTCGACATCAACTAGAAAAATGAAGGATGAAACAGTTCAGAAAATCTAAATAATATGGTTGCAAAGGTCCAAAGTTCAAATTTTCATGGCTTACTTGTAGCACCAAGTCGTCGAGTATCCCTGGCAATGTAGTTGGCAAATATAATTGATCTCATACTGGTCTTTCCAGATCCGCTTTTACCCATTAAGAGCACCTGAAATAACAAATGCATAATAATCAAACAAATTTAAAAGTGTGAAATATTTACGGGACAAGATGTGATATGTTGACAACATTAGGCAATCTATACAATGAAACTTAACCTCACATATCCACAAGCCGTGATGGACAATATTTCTCACGAATAAGAAATGTAATTTACATAAAAGACATTACAAGTAGCAAACAGAACAAAGCAAGGAAATGAATTAACTAGTTTGAAATACTACAGTTTCAGAAAACATATGATAAGTCAACAAATACAAACCTTTTTCTTCATTTTGAAGTGATAAGTTACAGTTCTGAAGGAAACAAAACTGAAAAGAAATCTGTTTTTAGGCAAATATATTGTCAATCGTCATTAGCAATGAATAATGGTTTGACGATGTGAACGCTGACAGGAGGCGACTGAGACTGTGTGTGTGTGTGTGTTGGTGATTGTTTTCTTTTCTTACTCGCTCACGCGCCTGCGTGACGAAGAGCGAATGGACTATACTAAAATCTGAACTATGACGATGGACGATAATCTCAACTGAGCCAACGAAGAAAACTTCGAGTTTATACCCCCTGCAGATTTTTGATTGAGAAGAGTTTGTTTTAAGTCTATGGTTGTGACCAAGGTGTATGGGTTTTGTCACATTGGAAACATAAAGGACTTCCCTCCCCCCCTCCCCAAGGATGTTTTAATATTTTATTTGGTAGATGTTTTGGACAGCAAGAAGTAGAATACTAGAAATATTTATATAGTCCATGAGCTGTGTTCAAGGGCTTTATTTAAAAAATTACCATAAGCTTTTAACATTTGGATAATTAAAACCATGGTTTCAAAATCAAATTGTGACCACATTTTACTAACCAATTCTACTTTTTAAAGGAAGAAACAACATACCACTCAATATTTAAAGAATTTGATGAATGGTAGTAACTTATTGGGCAAAATGTCTGTGGACATGTTAATATTATTCAATTACTTACCAAATCATATCATCACAGCATTAGCATTATTTATCAGGGATAAGGAAGTTTCATCCAAAAGAATCTCAGGCACAAGTAATTTTAAAAGTAGGTCACTCTCATCTTTTTGTAAGATTGTTCTTCTTATGGAAGATTACAGATCACTGGTGAGAGAAATGGGTAGCTGACACAGCTGAGAACAGTTTGCAAATAACTTTTTTTTTTTACTCAAAGATAAAAGGTCATAAAGTACGAGCAGTAGCACTTTCTTACAATACACCCTGTTCAAAAGGAGAAAAATTCTAGAAACCTACATTAAATTTGGAATAAGTAAAACTCAAAAGATTAAAAGAAAGAAAAATATTATAAAGGAAAATTTAGAAGAAAAAACAGCCCAAATAATTTCATTGCATCAGTGTTGCAAAACAATGTGGGGAATGAACATGCCACAAAGCATTAATTATCAACAAAATATATGGACCAACTACTGAGGCCAAATTGATTAATATATTTGTTATATGCTGGTAACTGAGCAACAGTGATTAAATATTATTAAAGAGGCAACACACAGTGGTCTCGGATTGTGACAGTTTAAAAAAATATAATACAAGAGAAGACATAGCAAAATAATTACAGTCAGTTTGGTATCAATATTTAGCATACTATAAAATGCTAAGATGGATGAACACATTGCCAGCTAATTCCCATTTCCCAGAAAATTTGTCTTGTGACATTATGCAATCTTAAAAACTGTTTATATTCGAGATAGCAGAACAGGCAGAAATAAAAAGACTGTGCTCCATCTTAAATATAGGATAAAGAAAAAGAGGCAAATGTAAATATGGCACAATGGGAGCAAAGTTTCTGGATTTGACAGAGTTACAAACCAATCATAGACATAGATACCTTGAGACATTCCCTTTATGACATGCAATGCACATAAGAAACACAAAACCAACATCATCAGTATTGTTATCAAATTTTACACTACCCACAAAAACTTTGATCCAAGATAAACTTTAACAATTCTCAATAAAAGGAAGAGTTACAAGGTGAAAAACTTAATAAAACAAGGAGGAATATCAGAAGGATATCAGAAAAAAAGGCACAAAACTCATGCATATTTGTTTACAAGGTGACATCTAAGAAATATTGAACATATCCAGTCTACCACATAGCTATTGAACAAAATATAGGTAAAAAAAGGGCAAGCACCTTGTTTCTACCTACAATTTATTGAAACATGTATTACCGGTGAATAATACTACAATACGGAACTTTAGATTAGTTAATACCAATCTAACTTTATGTTAAATTATGTAAATGGTAATGGTCAAAGTCACCCTGTGATAATGAAAACAGTGCACTGCATTGGACATCAATACTCTGATAAAGCCAAGCCAAGCCAAACCCTGCATTCCTCTTTGCAGATTTAAAAAAAAAAAAAAAATTATTGTACCATTCCTAACAATGAAGTCTTCCCAACATATCTTATGGCCTGAGACTCATGAAATGTTTTTAATAATAAAAAAATGACTTTGGAAACTATTTCTTAGACACAAATTCAAATACATGTCTGCCCATACACACAAGTTCTCCATCACAGTTTCTACATTGGCTTTGGCTGAGTAGATGGAACTCAAGGAAAAATGAACAGTGGATACTAGTTGAGTGATGGTGAACCACCACTTTTCCAGTTAACTTCAATGTTCCGCCATTTTGTTTGTAGAACTGTTTGAATTTGATTACTTTCAAACACACACTGAACATCTGATTCAAGTAGTACAGCTGAGCCCTCTTGGTACACGACCTGGAAAAATGAGTACATAAATAAACTCAGGATAAAATAAAACAATTTTTCAGTAAACAACTTTGGCTAATAGGACAAAAAGAAACAAAAAACACTCACACGACCATCAGGGCAAGAATGAGGCAAACCATTGTAATGGAAAAGAGTAAAAACGTCAGGAGTTGTTCGCTTCTCATCTGAATAAAATTCATCCATAAAAGCAGACAACAGGATGATTCCAAGTCCTTCTGGATCCAGTTTACGGCGCATAATCTCCACACTAACAAAAGACAAGAAGTTTTAACTTTTCGGAACATATATTATAAATAAGTTTATGTGTTATATGTTATATGTGCTTTATCTTACTATTCAGTTTCAGAAACCAGATTTAACTCATGCAAAACCTCCTGCAGAGAGGATGATTGAATGAAATTATTTCCATCAGGGTCAAATCGTTTGAAAACCCGTCGAGCAACTTCACCAGCTGTTTCTGGACTAACTAAACTTTTCTCCCATGAAAACAAAACTACAAAAAATAAAAAAAAATGGTTGAAAATTAAAGTGTATTTCAGGTTAACACTTATTCCACTCAATTCTAGGAATATGTAGGTTATCTGATGTTACCTGTGAGATGAGTTTCACTGCCCACAACCCAAACTGGATGTTTAGGGTTTTTAAAAAATGACCCCACTTCACAATACCGCAAATGTTCAAACAAAGCAAGGAATCCAACTTCATTCTGTTTGATTAAACCGCGCAACTCTGCAAAAAACAGTTGCCAGTATTTAATTTAAACTATAGAAAAAGATTATTGTAATTTTCAAACAAAACTTACTAAGTCCTCCAACATCCTGCTCATGATCCCAAACATGACCGACTGCTCGTCCCGTTAGCATCAGGTTAATTAGAGACTGGTTTCCATAACCATGAATAATGTCAATAAGGGACTCACTTGGATCTGACATTTCATCAGAAATTTGTTCAATTCCCTGTAAATTAAAATATAGTACTTAAAATGCAGCAGGCTGTGCTAAAAAGTATTCAGTTTTAAAATTAGATGTGTACCAGCAACCATATACAGATACAGAAACATTCTCACCTTTGAACAAATTACTGAGTACAGTAAAAGTAAAACACCATAAGTATTTTGTAGCATAGATATTCTTTCGTTATAAAAGTCTTCTACAGCAGCAATATTATCTACTGTTATGACTCTGAAATTGGTTAAAAATAAAATTGAATAAATTGTACATTTTCAGAATGATGTAAAACTGTAACTGATTATCAGAACACACCTCAGTTGGGAATGAAACTTGTCAGGTGAAAGATTTTGCCTCAAACTTATTGATGACTCAATCAATCGAAGGTCATCTTTGCTATCATCATTCATACTGCCATTAGTCAAATTGGACTTTGAGGGTGTGTTTTCACAGCTTATGTCAGGGTCATCACTACCTTCCACATTGCACAGCTCAAATAGTTGGAATTTGGTGTCAACCTCTTCTTTAATTTGACTCAAAATGTCACACACTGCCTTTACTAGTAGCTTGTTGCATTTTTCAGAACCTGCCTGTTAAAACAAAATAGAGAATGAATCATCGAAAATTTTGAAATATACAAATAAAAAACATTAAAACTCAGGCATACTTGTCTCCACTCTTCATGGGGATCTGTTTCCAATAATGTTTTGATTATGAATGCCTGAACTGGCGCAAGCACTGCACAGGGACCTCCTTCACACTGCAAAAGTGCAGTAGGTTCTTCGTTGCTGAAATGAAATCCTAAAGAGACGAAACGAAGAGTGGACTGGTTAGATGAACACCAGAAGCAGAATTTGTGGAAAATGGAAACAGGCTGTTTTAAATTTACTATAAGGCACTTAGACTAAGTAAAAGTAAAATTAATGTTGTTTACAAAAGAATAAGAATTTAGGTTAGGCTATTTACAGTGCAGTTGTAGAAATGCTAATGAAACATTTGACAATTCAGAGGAACTATCCTTTCATAGGAGATTGTTAATCAACAATTGAACCGTATTGAAAGTTTTGTAGTTATTTACAGTCTTCTAATACAGTGATTTATCAAAACGAATAGAAAATGTCCCAGTTCTTGAACTCACCTTGGGCCCACCTTCTAAAGACATCGATTTTTACAGATGGCCCCCATAAAATATTGCTAATGTCCTGAACTTCCTTACAAACTACAGAAGGGGTTTTCTTATCCATTTTCATGAGGGTTAAATTATTGTACTTCAATAAACACCACTCCTGTCATATTTGTTTACTACGCCATTTTCTCATCGCCTTCTAGAAGTAATCGTGTGCAACATATGTATCGCCATCGCCATTCGCCTTCCTTGAATGAGTGAGGAAGAAGGGAGAATGGTATTCTAGGAACGACTCGGAAAGGGCCTACGGGGCCTACATTGTCACGGGTACTCGAAACGACGAATCTTACCCACCAGTCGGCTTTGAATGGTAATGGCTCCGCGGTATCTTATTTGATTTAATTTCGCCAACAAGTTACACGTACCACCAACGGCACAACACGCGCAAAAAGGCGGAAAGGTGGGCTGGGGAGGGACAGGGACAGAGATATTGGCGTGGATAAATGGAATTCCCTCGAGCATCTCGTGCCTGGTAAGCTTATACCCCATGTGGTATGTGGCACTCGGATACCCGATTCTTAATTATTGTGTAGTTTACAATTATGGTTTTTGAATTATTTTTTTTTTTTTTTTGTTTTTGGCACAAAGTACCCTTATTTTTTAATTGACAAGAATAAAGGTCAAGAGTTGAATGCAAATCATAAGCAAATATTATTATCACAGAAATTTAACAAATTCATTGGCATTGATAAAATTAGGTTTTAGTAAATGCAGATTATAATCTACTAAAGACATTAAGAGTCTTTAAAAACATCATAGAAAAATGGAGTGTCTTCCGAATTATAAGATCGCAAAGGGAGATCATAATGCAGTGGAAAAGGTGCATAGTCTTCACATTTTCCAGTTCCACACTGAATTTTGTCTCTCTTTGAAGTTCTGGTATTTTCTAAATTAAACACATTGTCCTCCACCTGTAATAGAAATGAAAGCACTTAAACATTGACACAAGAACAAACTGACAGGGGAAAAAAGTTTTCCAGAGTTTTATAATTGTACTCACAAGAAAATTTGGCAGAAAAAGAACTCCAGCTTCATAAGACAAGACTCGTAAGCCACGTCCAGGTAAAGTAGATTTAGTTTCAGTTCCCCAAGCAGCTTTTGACAAATTCGCAGATGTCAGTAAGAACCAAGACAAGTACGAACAGCATGGAGATACTCTGGCATAAGATTTGATATGTGGCATAGCACGAGTCCTAAATCGGCCATTACTCTGCCATTGACTGTGAAGAAATAATTAAATATGTTAAAGCAGCTCAGTCCAAAATAAAAAATGTTCTTTAAAAAGAAGAACCAATTAACATACTATAGATAATCTCTTAGCCATTTCTGCTTCTCATGAACTTTCTTTTGGTATGGCAAGCAAGCACCACCCAGCAAACCATCATGACTTCCTTGCACATTGGTCAAACTTGGATATATCTTAGAGGAAAAACATGTGTGATGTTAAAGCCATGCAGATACAAATTAGAAAAGTTTATGAATTTGATAAGTTTACCAATTTTATTGGGGGCTCCTCCAAAGGTTTTGAGGGGGCACTCATACTAGCCCTCAACTCTCCACAAACCCAAGAGTTGGGGTCTGGTCCCAATGATCCAATAGATGAGAACTGACCTACTATTGGCCATCTTTTCCATGGCACTTGAGGTTGTTTGGGATCAATTACATGGCTTTTAAGCAATGAGTTAAGGCGACTCTGACCCCATAAATTAAAGTCTGGTCCAAAATGTGTTCCCGGTACTGATGCTACTAAACACACCCTAGAAAAATGGAAGAGAAGAAGAACAAGAAAAAAAAAAATTATAAATAATACTATGACATACAATCTTGTGCTAGTAATCTTAGACTGAAAATTACCGAACAGATGTGAAATCAGAACGTTGTATTCGTCCAATCCATTCCTGGAGCTGTGGCAAACGATACGCACTGAGGTACCGCAAAAGGTCAGCCTTAAATTGAGTGGGTGACTCTCCTGCCAAAGAGTCAGCACCAGGTGGTAGTGGAGGTAACTTAGGGCTAACCCATAATCTAGGGCAAATCCTCAAAATTAAAATTTTGACAGGCTAGAAAAGAGATTTTTCACATGTTGTTTTTTATGTATGATAAAATACCCTTGAGTTCGATTCTCCCAATCGGATTCAACAAGATTGGCAGTTGAGACAACAACTCTTATGCTACTGTCCTTATAGGCCAGCACTGACATTTTCCTAAAACACATTAAAAAATACTTAACAAAAGATTTTCTAATAAATTATTTCACAACAGGTGGGGACTGACGTGTGATGATGCCCAAATGCAGTGGGTGGCTTGACTTTAACCGCTGTGACATTGTTTGGTAACTTCTTTCCCTCTTTCAAATCATCATCCTCTACTCCATACAACAATGTCAATGGTTTAAACCTAAAAGGCGAACATTTAAGGTGAAAAATAAAACACAGCACTGGGATACTTAAAATCACATTTGAATCCAAGCTAT